>CM046035.1:5044681-5644681 GCA_025215565.1 Flaveria ramosissima
CAAACGTAAAACATAAATATAAGTAAGTCGATTTAAGATTCTTGTGTTGTGACGAACTCTTCAAAAGAGGAAAATAGACATAAAAATGTTGAACTACGCACACACATTGTGTTGTGTTAACTTACCAAATATAGAAAGAAACATAAAAATATTGAATCACACATGCATGTTATGTTGTGTTAACTTGCAAAACTTAGAGCGAAACGTAAAACGATGATTTACAAAATATGAAAAGTATATGGGAACAAAGTTGAAAATATAATTGTTGTGAGATTAAATTGCAATATATGAAGAGTTTTGGGTTAAAAGTAAACAAAGTCAAATTTAAGAAGTTTAATTGTAAAAAAATGAAAACTTTATGTTAAAAGTGAAAAATCAATTTTTTTTTGAAAAATTCCCTATGCATAAGGTACAACACCATTATACATAAAGACGTTGGTGATTAGTAATATATAAACTAGTATTAAGACCCTCGCGTTGAGTGAGACCAAAAACCTGTGAAAAACCTAACTTTAAATCATTGTTGCAAGCCTACTCGATGAAGTTAAGAAAAACAAAATCTGAACGTCATTGAATTAGTATAATGTATTATTATTATTATTATTATTATTATTGTTGTTGTTGTTGTTGTTGTTGTTGTTGTTGTTGTTCTTGTCGTCGTCGTCGTCATCGTCGGCGGCGGCGGCGGCGGCGTTGTCGTTGTTGTTGTTGTTGTTGTTGGTGGTGGTGGTGGTGGTGGTGGTGGTGCTGCTGTTGTTGTTGGTGTTGTTGCTGTTGTTGTTGTTGTTGCTGTTGTTGTTGCTGTTGTTGTTGATGTTGTTGTTGCAGTTGTTGTTGCAGTTGTTGTTGCTGTTGTTGTTGCTGTTGTTGTTGCTGTTGTTGTTGTTGCTGTGGTTGTTGCTCTTGTTGTTGTTGTTGTTGTTGTTGTTGTTGTTGTTTTTGTTGTTGTTGTTGTTGTTGTTGTTGTTGTTATTCACACAAAAACCTATCAAATCGCACTCGCGATGCCACGGATCTTGAACGCGTAAATATTATTTTGCATCATGTCACAACTCGTGTATATTCTTTCCTAGATCGGTTCATTAATGGTTACGTTTATTAAGTTGAGGTTAAATAAAAATAGAAAAGAAGAGTATAGGTTTTATTATAATTAACTTTTAGATTAAAAGGAATTAATTCTTAATAGTATAGGGTCCTAAATGTAAATGATAATTATATATATATATATAATTCACAACATCAAGTTTTGCTTGCTTATAACTGTATGCACTCATGTCCTACCAAACTATTACACAACATCAAGTTTTGTTTACTGTTCAAACATGCGAACTCACCAACAATATGTTAACCTTTTTGAGCATATATTTTCAGGTAACAACCATTGAGGATAGCTAGAGATGCTGCCTTAGTGATGACCTTACGAAATGCATTTATAGACCTGCCTTAGTGTTTCTGACATTATGTTTTGATTGGGATTATCCTTGTTGATCATGTTTCGTTTACTTGTTCTCGGGTTGTGGGATTTAAATTTCATTTTGACTGTTTGACTATGTTTGTCGTGGAATTGACTAACTGCAACACAAGTCTCCATGGTGTCGGGTGATGTCATGACACGTTGGTTTTTCGTCATTTAATGCATCTCTATTAATTAACAATATGTTATGACTATCCCGTCCGTTACATCCTCGTGTTTCCGCTATAAGCGGGGGTGTGACACTTATGCTTTGTAACACTTGTAATAGAACTTGAGAGGAATATACTGTAACATCCTGTATTTTCGTCATTATTTATTTATGTTTGTGCGTGGCTCGTTTGTAAAGTTTAATTCTTTAATAATAATAATAATAATAATTAATACAATTACAATTATAATAATATGGCAATAATAAATAATAATAATAATAATAATAATAATAATAATAAAATAATAATAATATAATAATAATAATATAATAATAATAATAATAATAATTTTAGTAATATAATAATAATAATAATAACAATAATAATAGTATTAATAATAAAAATATTCTTAAATTAAAATCCAGGGGGGTGTTCTGCCAATTTCTAAACTTAAAAATCAAATAAAACATTCGACCAACAGCCCAAACTTCAGGGACTGCTGGTGTGTAAAATTACCAAACCAAAACCCCACCCCCCCCCCGATGTTCCGGCTGCCGGCTCCGGCGAGCTCCGGCCGAGCTCCGGCAAGCCTCCAAACCTCATTTCAAAACGATTTGATCCAATTAAACCGCCCTCGTCCTCGACTATGGGTTTCGAACCCAAACCCAACCCCAATTTGAATTCCCGCTCGAACCGTGCCTAAACCTTACCAAATCCGAATCGAATCTTGCCAAATTCACAAAATGAATCAAATCAATCATTCCTAAACTTAATACGCGTCCTAAACAAACAATCAATCAATTATAATTACGCAATTACAGCTCGAATCTTTCAAATTGGTAAACGGGAACGCGGTTTCAAAATCAAACGAGTTAAGCTCGAATCTATGAAATCAAACCTATATATTGTGGCCTTTCGGTTCATTGTGGAGTTCCTAAACTCCCTGAACCTTCAATTTCACAAGAAACCCACTCGATCAGAAAACCCCAAACAAGAACACCCGAAACCAAACGAATCGAAATCACCTAAATCTCATCAAACAGGTAATTAAGACCTGTTACTACTCGTTTGGTCCAATGATCAAAAGCCCTATGATGATTCGGCTGATTAACAGCGAATCGAGGGTCAATTTGAATCCAATGAACCTAGGGTTCATCGGATTTGGGGGAAACTGGGGAATCATGTTTAAAACTAAAACAAACCAAAAGTGAACCAAGGCCATGGCCCTGGTTCACTGGTTCCCGCACTACCATTCCCCAAGGGAGACCCGGGTTCGACCCCGGGCAACCCCTTTTCCTTTTTGTGTTATTTTCTTTTTCTTTTCCCTTTTTCTTTTACATTATGTCTTATTTTTATTTATTATTAATTAATTTCTTTTTTTTTCTGAAAATTAATTCTGAATAAATTCTAAAATGAATTTATAAATTCAGAATTTATTTAATTAGTTATTTATTTTGTTTATCAAAGTTTTATTTAAATTCAAAATACATCTTTGATATTTTCTTTAAATTATTTAAAACAATGTTGTGTGATTATTTATAACATATGCATGTATATATATATGTATATATATATATACATGTAACTATTAACAAATAATTTAAATAATTTATTTATACATCTATTCTTAACTTACATTGTAAAATATATTCATATATTCATATGCATACATTTATATATACTCATTATACATATACATTGTCAAATAATAAAAATGATTAAGTACTTACATATATATATTCATATATTCATACATTTATATATTCATTGTAAAATATATACATATACATTGTCAAATAAATGATTAAGTACTTACATATATATATATAGATATATAATTATTACTTGATTTATCACAATCAATAAAACATACATAGACCGGTTTAATGTACGATTAATTTTCCCTTACATTAGACAATCGCCTTCGCGCAATAAATCTAATTATCATCATTCCATTAAACTCAATTCACCTTAATAACACAAAATAAATAGATGTTAATCTCTATTTCAATCCATTATAACTAAACATCAAACCAATTATAACGCGTTACCTTATTCTTATTTAGGTGCCTTGTGACGTTTGTGTTGGAAATATTATTCGTGGTTATTCGTATTTCATCTTCAAGTCTTCTTATTATCATGTGAGTTCTTATGCCCCATTTACATATACTTTACACCTTTCGGGGTGAAACATGTTGGTTATACAAACAAACTCATACACGCTTTGATACTTATTACGCACGTGCAATTCTTTACATAGTCGTGGTTATTTGAATATGTTAAGTTGTATATGAGATGTGACATACGTGTGCAATCATTAACTATAACTAGCCTGGCGAAGTCTTAGATCTTTGGGCCTGACAAGCCTATTTGGTGCTAAAGCCGAGGGATTGCCGGCTCCTAGGAGCCGTATGCTTGTGCACTAGGGAACCAAATACACTTAGCTAATCATGCTTATTCATATTATTCAGTCAAGGTTTGATTGTAACTGTGCATGTTCTATATACTTACTATCTTGTGACCATTGACTAGAATTGCCACATTCTTTCTCATGATATATACTTATTGTACTTTAAAAACCATGAGAACTCACCAACTTGTTAGTTGACTTTATTTTCAACATGTTTCAGGTAATGTGCAAGCTTAATGATGATTGAAGAAATGCTTAAGCTTAGGATATGGACCTAGACTTAAATAAACATTTGGATTCATTTTCTTGTTTATTGTTTTCTTGTAAGACGTGGTTGGTTGTGATGTTTGAAAAACAATTGGTTAATGGCATTTATATTTTAACATAGTGTTATGTGGCTGTGAACAATCTTAACCCTCACACTTCGACGTTTCCGCCGTCATGGTTGGGGTGTGACAGATTGGTATCAGAGCCCATAACTATAGGGATTTAGGTTATTAGAAATGGTGACCTAGACTATAGTTTATGCATGATCCTTATAGAATAGTATTCTTATGAATACATACATATTGTTTGCATGCTGCCTAACGCTATGCCTTATTATGTGCAATGTGATGCCTTAGCATAGATGCCTTTCTGCATGATTACATATTGTTACTCGTCTCCCTAGACTTATATTAAACGATGATTCTCCCCGACAATTGCTAATACTTAAATCCTTCCTCGTCTCTAAGTAGAACTTATTGATAGAAAATTTCTTAGACTTAGGGTCTAATCCTATAAATATCTCATCAAGATTTTTGATTCCACGAACCATAGAACTAGTGTGGTACATAGACACCTGTATTCTGGTTTTCCTGGCAAAAGGCCCTCGGGCTAAGGTAAGCATTTCGTATAAATCCTACGGGACCAGTCATGCTTACCTGGGGAATTCCGGGATGAGTGATAAACTATGGCCAACATACACCAGTTTCTAAGGTGAATGGGTCAATTCATCTTGACGTGTCAACGATTCCAAATGATGATGTGTCATCCAATGGAATCACCCCGTACAACCCATGATTCTTACTTTAACTGTCCATCCTTATTACCCTTTTAACCGATCTTAATTCAATTATATTTTCCAGCATGTCTCGTTACCAAGGAACCCGAGGAAGATCTGGCCGTAAGCTTGCCGCCCTAATTGCCCGGCAAATGGCTGCGGTCATCCCGACTATGGTGGCTGAACTCAGCAGCACCATGATCGCCAACGTCGCAAGCAACAGCAACGGCCAAGGCGAAAATAGTGCAAACCAAGGTCGTAACAACCAGAAGTGCACTTTCAAGCACTTTAGCTCATGCAAGCCTCCCAATTTCAGTGGCAAGGAAGGTGCCACCGGTCTCCTAGAATGGTTTGAAGGGATGGAAAACACCTTCGCCAACTGTGAGTGCCCCGAAGCACTTAAGGTGAGGTATGCCACCAGTATGCTGCAACAAAGGGCTTTAACTTGGTGGAACAGTGAAAAGCGAAACCGAGGTCCCGACGCGATCTTGGCTTTAACTTGGGAGGAGTTCAAGAACATAGCCATCGCCAAGTTTTGCCCGAGAAGTGAGATCCAGAAGCTAGAAGAAGAATTCTGGAATTTGAAACAGGATGGCGGGAACCATCTAGCCTATTCTACCCGCCATCACGAGCTGAGCATACTGTTGCCCCACATGGTGGATACTGTTGCCCGTAATGTGGAAAAATTTATCAAGGGGGTGCCGCCTCAGATTCAGGATGCCGTTGTGGGTAGCCGACCCGCAACCCTAGAAGAAGCTATTACAATTACTGCACAGCTAACAGAAAATCACATCCGGGCAGGCACCATGTCTGCAAAGGGGACCAAGAAGACTGAGAAGACGGTTCCCGAGGAGAGCAAGGAGGCTAAGGTTGATAACAGGAAAAGGAAGTTTGTACCGGCACGAAACTACGCAGTGGCCGCTCCTAAGCCATCCCAGAGGCAATGTGTTTCCGGGGCTGCACCGGCGACACAAGTGCCCGTGGCAAGGGCTTATGCAGGTCCTCTACCGCTGTGCAACACATGTAAGTACCATCATCCGGGGAATCTCCCGTGTCGCATCTGCACACTATGCGGCAAGTATGGGCATCTCGTGGCAACGTGTCGCCGAGCACTGGGGAACGCAGTGACGGAACCAAACCGGGCATGCTACAACTGTGGAGAACCAGGTCACTACCGACCCCAATGCCCTCGCCTTGTGGGCAATGTTCCACCAGCTCGTGGACGTGCCTTCAACATCAACGCAAACCAAGCCCAAGCGAACAACGACGTGGTGAACGGTACGTAATTTTCAACCCCATCTCCGTAGAAATCCTCTAAAAATTCCTGATTTATGCCTAAGTGCCTTTTTAAACCTACACAGGTATGTTTCTTATTAATGATACCTATGCTTACGTACTATTTGATTCGGGTGCCGATAGGAGTTTCGTTTCCTTAGAATTCGAACCGATACTTGCGAAACCTCGTACGAATTTGGGAAGACCTCTCACTGTTGAAGTTGCCGATGGAGAACCGATCACCGTCGACGTGGTCATTCGTGATTGTCTATTGTGCCTCGACGATCATAGGTTTCTTATCGACCTCGTTCCTATGAAGCTTGGGAGTTTCGACGTTATTATTGGCATGGATTGGTTATCGAAGAATCATGCTGAAATTGTTTGTTTTGAGAAGTGCATTCGTATACCCTTACCGTCCGGAGACACGTTGAAGGTGTTCGGTGAACGGTCTTCCAAAAGACTCAAGCTTATGACATGCACTCAAGCTCGAAAGTGCCTGAGTAAGAGTTATCCAGCATTCTTGGCTTACGTAGTCAACACTAAAGTCAAAGGGAAGGAACTCAAGGATGTTCCAATTGTACGAGAATTCCCTGAAGTATTCCCAGACGACCTTAATGGGTTACCTCCTGTACGGGAAGTTGAATTCAAAATCGACTTGATCCCGGGAGCGAGCCCCGTGGCCAAATCACCTTACCGACTAGCACCATCTGAAATGCAAGAACTCTCTAGCCAACTCCAGGAATTATCCGAGAAGGGTTTTATCCGCCCTAGTTCTTCTCCTTGGGGTGCACCTGTCTTATTTGTGAAGAAGAAAGACGGGTCATTTCGCATGTGCATCGATTACCGGGAGCTCAACAAGTTAACTGTCAAGAACCGGTATCCCCTTCCTCGTATCGACGACCTCTTCGATCAACTCCAAGGAGCCGCAATCTTTTCAAAAATCGACTTGCGTTCGGGTTATCACCAACTGCGAGTCCACGACGACGACATCCCAAAAACTGCTTTCCGCACTCGGTACGGACATTACGAGTTTATGGTTATGCCTTTCGGCTTAACCAATGCTCCTGCGGTCTTCATGGACCTTATGAACCGAGTGTGCAAGCCATACCTAGATAAATTTGTCATTGTGTTCATCGATGACATTCTTATCTATTCCAAGTCTCACTCTGATCATGAACTCCACCTTCGTCAAATCCTCAATCTGTTGAAGAAGGAACAACTGTTCGCGAAGTTTTCGAAATGCGAGTTCTGGCTGGAAGAAGTACAATTCTTGGGACACGTTGTGAATAGCCAAGGAATTCACGTCGACCCGGCGAAGGTTGAAGCCGTTAGAAATTGGAGTGCTCCCACGACTCCAACAGAAATTCGATCGTTCCTTGGTCTAGCCGGGTATTACCGACGATTCATTGCCAATTTCTCAAAAATCGCAAAGCCACTCACGTTCCTGACCCAGAAGCACCAGCCCTTCGAGTGGAAAGCCGAACAAGAAGAGGCGTTCGAGACATTAAAGCATAAGTTATGTAATGCTCCTATTCTGGCTCTACCGGATGGAAATGACGACTTCACGGTATACTGCGATGCGTCGAAACAAGGCCTTGGTTGTGTCCTCATGCAACGAGGAAAGGTCATAGCTTATGCCTCGAGACAATTGAAGGTTCATGAAGTAAATTACACGACGCACGATCTCGAGCTCGGAGCGGTGGTCTTTGCTCTAAAAATCTGGAGACATTACCTATACGGCACGCGGTGCATAGTTTATACGGACCACAAGAGCCTTCAGCACGTTTTCAACCAAAAGGACCTCAACATGAGGCAACGCCGTTGGTTGGAACTAATTAATGACTACGACTGTGATATTCGGTACCATCCCGGCAAGGCAAATGTCGTAGCCGATGCATTGAGTAGGAAGACACACCAAAAGATGGTCTCCTTTCAAGAAATGCGCGACCGTCGGCAGTGGTACGATACATTGGGAGAGTTTGATACAGAAGTCCGACTTGATGTTCACAATACTACAGTGTTACTACAAAACTTGAGGATCGAGTGTGACATCGAGTCAAGCATTCGAGAAGCCCAGCAAGCAGTACAAAGCGAGGATAGTATGAAAGATGAACTTGAGCCCAATCTTGTGGCCCAACTGGAAGCAAGAGCCAATGGGTTGATATATTTCGCGAACCGAATCTGGATCCCCAAACACAATAACCTTCGAGCTTTTATCATGAATGAAGCACATCAGACTCGCTATTCTATTCACCCGGGCTCCGATAAGATGTACATGGACTTGCGGAGTCAATATTGGTGGCCCGGAATGAAACGGGACATAGCAAGCTACGTTGCTAAGTGTCTTACATGCACGAAGGTTAAAGCGGAGCACCAACGTCCCAGTGGATTACTCGAGCAACCCGAAATTCCCATGTGGAAATGGGAACATATATCCATGGACTTCATAACCAAACTACCTCGGACACCTCGTGGGCACGATAGCATATGGGTAATCGTCGACCGATTGACCAAGTCGGCACATTTCATACCCATACGCGACACGTATAAGACATCAAGACTAGCTCGGATTTACATCGACGAGATCGTAAGCCGGCACGGTGTGCCCCTTCATATCATATCCGACCGAGACGCCCGCTTCACTTCCCACTTCTGGTCTTCTATGCAAGAACTTCTGGGTACGCAATTGGATTTAAGTACGGCTTACCATCCCCAAACCGATGGTCAAACCGAGCGGACGATCCAAACTCTGGAAGACTTGTTGCGTCTCTGCGTTCTCGATTTTGGTGGTGACTGGGATACACACCTACCACTCGCAGAATTCTCCTACAACAATAGTTACCATTCGAGCATCCAAATGGCACCATTTGAAGCACTTTATGGTCGTAAATGCCGTTCACCGATTTGCTGGACCGACATGGGCGAAAATCTTATCACCGGCCCCGAACTTATACAAGAGACGACCGATAAGGTTGCTACTATCCGCAAGAATTTGGAAACGGCTAGGAGTCGACAGAAGAGCTATGCCGATAAACGTCGCAAGCCGCTAGAATTCCAAGTTGGGGAGATGGTCCTTCTCAAGGTCTCGCCGTGGAAGGGTGTGGTTCGTTTTGGAAGGAAAGGTAAGTTAGCTCCGAGGTTTGTAGGACCTTTCAAGGTTCTGAAAAGAATCGGGAAAGTGGCCTACAAACTAGAACTACCCTCTGATCTTAGTGGAATTCACCCGGTCTTCCACGTCTCGAACCTGAGGAAGTGTTTGGCCGACGATAACTTGTATGTGCCGTTGGAAGACATCCAGATCAACGAGTCCCTACATTTCGTTGAGAAACCCGTCGAAATCATGGATCGCATTATGAAGAAGACTAGAACCTCTACGACCCCAATAGTAAAGGTTCGGTGGGAAAACAAGCGGGGAGCGGAATTCACTTGGGAGCGCGAAGATCATATGAGGAAGACTTACCCTGAGTTATTTTTGTAACCTTCGTTATTTTAATTTCGGGACGAAATTAATTCAAGTTGGGGAGACTGTAACATCCTGTATTTTTCCGTCATTATTTATTTATGTTTGTGCGTGGCTTCGTTTGTAAAGTTTAATTCTTTAATAATAATAATAATAATAATAATGACAATTACAATTATAATAATAATGGCAATAATAAATAATAATAATAATAATAATAATAAGGATAAAAAAATAATAATAATAATAATAATAATAATAATAATAATAATAATAATAATAATAATAATAATAATAATAATAATAATAATAATTTTAGTAATACTAATAATAATAATAATAACAATAATAATAGTATTAATAATAAAAATATTCTTAAATTAAAATCCAGGGGGGTGTTCTGCCAATTGCTAAACTTAAAAATCAAATAAAACATTCGACCAACAGCCCAAACTTCAGGGACTGCTGGTGTAAAATTACCAAACCAAACCCCCCCCCCCCCCCCCCCCGATGTTCCGGCTGCCGGCTCCGGCGAGCTCCGGCCGAGCTCCGGCAAGCCTCCAAACCTCATTTCAAAACCGACTTGATCCAATTAAACCGCCCCTTGTCCTCGACTATGGGTTTCGAACCCAAACCCAACCCCAATTTGAAATTCCCGCTCGAACCGTGCCTAAACCTTACCAAATCCGAATCGAATCTTGCCAAATTCACAAAATCGAATCAAATCAATCATTCCTAAACTTAATACGCGTCCTAAACAAACAATCAATCAATTATAATTACGCAATTACAGCTCGAATCTTTCAAATTGGTAAACGGGAACGCGGTCTCAAAATCAAACGAGTTAAGCTCGAATCTATGAAATCAAACCTATATATTGTGGCCTTTCGGTTCATTGTGGAGTTCCTAAACTCCCTGAACCTTCAATTTCACAAGAAACCCACTCGATCAGAAAACCCCAAACCAAGAACACCCGAAACCAAACCGAATTCGAAATCACCTCATATCTCATCAAACCAGGTAATTAAGATCTGTATACTACTCGTTTGGGTCCAATGATCAAAAGCCCTAAGATGATTCGGCTGATTAACAGCGAATCGAGGGTCAATTTGAATCCAATGAACCTAGGGTTCATCGATTTGGGGGAAACTGGGGAATCATGTTTAAAACTAAAACAAACCAAAAGTGAACCAAGGCCATGGCCCTGGTTCACTGGTTCCCGCACTACCATTCCCCAAGGGAGACCCGGGTTCGACCCCGGGCAACCCCTTTTCCTTTTTGTGTTATTTTCTTTTTCTTTTCCCTTTTTCTTTTACATTATGTCTTAATTTTTATTTATTATTAATTAATTTCTTTTTTTTTTCTGAAAATTAATTCTGAATAAATGCTAAAATGAATTTATAAATTCAGAATTTATTTAATTAGTTATTTATTTTGTTTATCAAAGTTTTATTTAAATTCAAAATACATCTTTGATATTTTCTTTAAATTATTTAAAACAATGTTGTGTGATTATTTATAACATATGCATGTATATATATATATGTATATATATATATATACATGTAACTATTAACAAATAATTTAAATAATTTATTTATACATCTATTCTTAACTTACATTGTAAAATATAGTCATATATTCATATGCATACATTTATATATACTCATTATACATATACATTGTCAAATAATAAAAATGATTAAGTACTTACATATATATATTCATATATTCATACATTTATATATTCATTGTAAAATATATACATATACATTGTCAAATAAATGATTAAGTACTTACATATATATATATATAGATATATAATTATTACTTGATTTATCACAATCAATAAAACATACATAGACCGGTTTAATGTACGATTAATTTTCCCTTACATTAGACAATCGCCTTCGCGCAATAAATCTAATTATCATCATTCCATTAAACTCAATTCACCTTAATAACACAAAATAAATAGATGTTAATCTCTATTTCAATCCATTATAACTAAACATCAAACCAATTATAACGCGTTACCTTATTCTTATTTAGGTGCCTTGTGACGTTTGTGTTGGAAATATTATTCGTGGTTATTCGTATTTCATCTTCAAGTCTTCTTATTATCATGTGAGTTCTTATGCCCCATTTTACATATATTTTACACCTTTCGGGGTGAAACATGTTGGTTATACAAACAAACTCATACACGCTTTGATACTTATTACGCACGTGCAATTCTTTACATAGTCGTGGTTATTTGAATATGTTAAGTTGTGTATGAGATGTGACATACGTGTGCAATCATTAACTATAACTAGCCTGGCGAAGTCTTAGATCTTTGGGCCTGACAAGCCTATTTGGTGCTAAAGCCGAGGGATTGCCGGCTCCTAGGAGCCGTACGCTTGTGCACTAGGGAACCAAATACACTTAGCTAATCATGCTTATTCATACTATTCAGTCAAGGTTTGATTGTAACTGTGCATGTTCTATATACTTACTATCTTGTGACCATTGACTAGAATTGCCACATTCTTTCTCATGATATATACTTATTGTACTTAAAAACCATGAGAACTCACCAACTTGTTAGTTGACTTTATTTTCAACATGTTTCAGGTAATGTGCAAGCTTAATGATGATTGAAGAAATGCTTAAGCTTAGGATATGGACCTAGACTTAAATAAACATTTGGATTCATTTTCTTGTTTATTGTTTTCTCGTAAGACGTGGTTGGTTGTGATGTTTGAAAAACAATCGGTTAATGGCATTTATATTTTAACATAGTGTTATGTGGCTGTGAACAATCTTAACCCTCACACTTCGACGTTTCCGCCGTCATGGTTGGGGTGTGACATATACAACATTCTTGAAACCATACTCATCTTGTTCTTGTTTTAGCTCTGTCTCATTGTTTACTTGTGTTCTTAGTATCATTTACATAAACTCGGTTTCCTATTTGATCTGTTAAGTGTTCTAATACTCTCTTCATTGTGAGATTGATTGTACTGACCATCCCTTAACTGGTCCCGCAGTGTGCAAAAAAGACAAATAAATAAGTAGGAGTATAATTGTAGATAGTTAAACTTAAAGGGTAAAAGTTGCAGGATCGGGTTTGTCACTTAAACACTTGGATTTCTCTCAAACTCACTTACTAAACACTCAAATCAGATGAAGTAAAGTCTTTTACAAGAGTTGATAATAATATAATAAGTAGCACAAAACACAAAGAAATAGTTTTCAAGGCACTTGTATATATTACTTCTCAACTCAAGATATTACAAGACTCTTACAAGCATGAAACATGGGTTACAATGAGAAACTATATATACTAGATCCTACAGCCGGATATACTTTGATACCAACTGGAAACCGAAGACTAAAGCATATACTACAATGCTAAAGTTAAGGTATCTTAGATAAATTATTATCTAAGATATGGTAGTCATGACATGTCCATGACTTACCTTTTGTCACCAACTAAAGATGGCAACTATACTAACATAAAAAGGTAAATAGTGGAATAAAGTATGGTCAACTACATGGCTTTTGAGAAAACGCCATGCAGTATCTCAGAGGGCTGCAGCGGAGTGTCAGAGAGACATACTTATGTCCACTGGATAATAGTAGTGTCTTCCGAAGGTAAGTTGGCTTCGGAAGAACAAGTTCTTCTGTTCTTCCGAAGCCACTTATACTTCGGAAGAGGCTTCTATACTTCCGAGGCTTGAGGACTTCTATACTTCGGAAGTTGACTTCAGATCTTTCATTCTAAGTCTTGATCTTTGGAAGTGAGTTCTTTGTCTTCGGAAGTTGGAGTTTTCCTTCGGAAGTAAGTATTACACTTTGTCTTCGGAAGAACTCCTTTCTCCTTCGAAAGTTCCACATTTAGCTTCGGAAGTTCTTTATTTGTTGTACCAAAATCTTCTAAGTGATTTGGTTTTGGTTGCACCAGCCTTTCTAGATCCAACAAACTCCCCCTAGGCTGATGCTACCAAAACCTCACTTGTTTCTGCTTCTCAAAGCTTTCAACACCAGGGACAGAAGATATTTGTCTATTTCTTTGTTCTTCCCTGAAGTGGTGCTGAGAAGCTTGTACAAGTCATTGGTGGATAGGAGATCCAGTCTATCACTCTGAATGACATGTACCCTTTGTTGCGTCCCCCTGAAAAGAGTTAGTTGACAGGAGTTATAGTCATACTCCCTGTGGAGTCACTGGATCGGTAAACATCCGAGCATGTTCTTGACGGAAGGATATACAACAGCAAAAACCAAGAGACAATCAATAACACGAACTATAATATAATGGTTTCATTGATAAAACCTAAAGATTACAAGCTCGTTACAACATAAGAATCAAGACTCTTGGCAAGGGGAGATCGAGCATGACCTCCCCTCTCATCCGGCAGCCCTAGGCCCCGGGCAGACTCCCTCCCCAAACCCTTTATCTCTCTACACATTGAAACTGGTATATATAGGCCTCGGCCCATATTAGATGCGACTGGGCCCATTCGTGCGATTGGACCATGCGTATGGTTCAATCGTACGACTGGACCATGCGTATGGTTCAATCGTGCGACTGGACCATACTTATGGTTCAGTCTTACGAATGACCCAATCACATCTCTCAGTCGCACGACTGGCCCATTAGCAAGGCTCAGTCGCACGACTGAGTCTCATTCGCATATGCTCCTACGAATGACCCAGTTTCATGTGTTTACAACATATCAGGTGTATTACATTAAGCCTAGACTATTCGACAAGCGACGGACACACTATATATGACAATATATGCTCCAACAAATTCCCCCTTGGACGTTGCTTGCGAATAGTGGATAACACCTCTTACAATCTTCAGTCAATCTTTGCTCTGGTTGTCAATAGAATCAAACGAAAACCATATTAGCCAACGTTGCCGCTCCGTCAGGTTGCTACAGTATCCCTGAAGATGAATTTAGGCACAATAGCTTTCGTTTACTTTGCAGAACACCATCACAGCATCAAGATTCCCCATATGACTGATTTTTCCAGATAATGACATGAACAGTTTTCCATTGCTTCAATCTTCACACAGGCTAACCTGATTAACATTAACACCTGCAGAAATTTCCCCTCACATTTAGCATATCCCAATATATAAACGTTGTGCTCTCTTGGCGTCTTCATATGGTGTATTGGGCAAAAGGTTGAAGGTTCCAATCCACAGCTGACAATATCAAACAAATCAGCATGCATGTAGATTCATCATCAGAAACCTGCTCACATCATCACTTTCTGATTGCGTCTTCAATTTCTCTATACATGGATTCCCCCTAAGAATGAGAATCCTCTCTGTGCGGATAAATATAACTTGGTTGGCCCATAAATAGTCAGATGCTCCTGACTACCCCACAAAATCAGCACTGACTGCTGACATCTTCTCTTCTCTCTTTCGTGTTCCAAATACATTCACCTATTCTGGAGGTCCGACGAATAATGGGGTATACATCGAACTTGTTTGACAAAAGAACCGCAGGGTGAATGTGCTTTGCTCATCCTCAAATCTGTGCAAGAAGCAGTTCCAGACTCTTTTTTTTAATAGTCTGGAACAAATGCGGATGGTCCATTCGTGCGATTGAACATACGACTGGTCCAGTCGCACGACTGAACATACGACTGGTCCAGTCGCACGACTGGTCCATTAGCATGGTCCAGTCGTACGAATGGTCCATTCGCATGGCCCAGTCGTACGAATGGTCCATTCGCATGAACGGGTCTGCACGCAGATTTTCAGATCTGCAGCCGCCAGGGCTGCCCAAAACCCTAATCTGACGAATTCAACATGAACCAAAACAAAGTAGACATCATCAGATTCGAAAGGGTGATAGGAACGTGGTTTCGAGTGCAATTTTAACATAGAGATACCACACGTAACACGATCTGAGCAAAACACGAAGAACACGAAGTGGGTTTAACGTCAAGATCTGAAATTGGATCCAGAAATCAAGAGCTCGGGTTGCTAGAATGATTGTTAGATCATTCCAGCAGTAACCGGCTCTGATACCAATTGTGAAGTCACTGGATCGGTAAACATCCGAGCATGTTCTTGACGGAAGGATAAACAACAGCAAAAACCAAGAGACAATCAATAACATGAACTATAATATAATGGTTTCATTGATAAAACCTTACAATTATAAGCTCGTTACAACATAAGAATCAAGACTCTTGGCAAGGGGAGATCGAGCATGACCTCCCTTCTCATCCGACAGCCCTAGGCCCCGGGCAGACTCCCTCCCCAAACCCTTTATCTCTCTACACACTGAAACTGGTATATATAGGCCTCGGCCCATATTAGATGCGACTGGGCCCATTCGTGCGATTAGACCATGCGTATGGTTCAATCGTACGACTGGACCATGCGTATGGTTCAATCGTGCGACTGGACCATACTTATGGTTCAGTCTTACGAATGACCCAATCACATCTCTCAGTCGCACGACTGGCCCATTAGCAAGGCTCAGTCGCACGACTGAGTCTCATTCGCATATGCTCCTACGAATGACCCAGTTTCATGTGTTTACAACATATCAGGTGTATTACATTAAGCCTAGACTATTCGACAAGCGACGGACACACTATATATGACAATATATGCTCCAACACTCCCATCTAACTATGGATTCAAGTTCAGGACCTTCAACCATTTGTAGAAAGGCTTTGCCTTTGGTTGTTGATCCCTTTCTTTTCTCCTCCTCTCTCAGTTTCAACTCTTCTTCAACCTTTCTCCTAGCAGTTAGCTCGGCCATATGAAGACTGCCTAGATGATTCTTGATATGGGCAGCTACATCAGAGTTTGAAGGGTTGGAGAATGGCTTCTCTGCTAACTCAGCAATGTCAAATCTCCTCAAGTGTAGCAGATATGAGGCACTTAGCCTGTTGAGCTCTCCATTCTCTCTTTCAACAACAAAGTTGTGAGAAGAGTCTTCGAACCTCCACTGGATGATCTTCTTCCTAGGTGCAAGAGGTTGTCTTGGCACTCGGTCACCTTTCTTGGTATCCTGCAGAGTCACCAGCCTTCTCCTTAACTTCTTTTCTTCCTCATTCAAAGTATCTGAATTGAGGCCAATGAGATTTGCAGCTTGGTCCAATGTTCCTCTGGGCAGATCAAGAAATTGATCTCTAGTGAGGGAACGTGATGATCCATCAACATAAGTCAAATTGACTGAATCGTCCTCACTAAAGATATCGCTCAGGGTTGTGCAATTGATGAGCTTTGTCTTGACTGTCTTGAATTCTTCTAAGCAGAGATGTTTAGAAGGCTGAGGGGATGGTTTGATGGGTTGATAGGTAGGTTGAGGTGTTTGGGTTCTGGCTAGAGTTTTGGGTTGGAGGATGGGTAGTTTAGGTGGTTGAGGTGAGGAGATTGGTAGGGGTGATGGTGTAGGTTCAGTGGTTGGTTCGGTTTTGATGGGGAATGGAAAGTGTATTGGTTCAGGTTGTGATTGGGTTTGGAGTTGGGGTTGAGTAGTTGATTTGAAGATCATCCCCTGTCCCCTTCTGTACATCTCCTTCCTCTTCCCCGAGCGAATGTCAGCCTTTATGTCGCTGGAGAGTCTTTTCCGACATAGGATCCACCTGCCTGCCAGAGAAGCCATGAGCCTTAAGATAGCTCTTCATCCAGGCCTTCTCACCTATCTTTTTGGCAGCAGTTAGTCCTGCTTCCTCTTCCTTCTTCTTCTTCTGCATCAGCTTTTCCCTGGCAGCTTTCTTTTTCTCTTTCTCCATTTGATCTTGCTCTTTGTTGAAGAGCCATAAGATTGTATCATTGTTGTGTGGAGATAATTCTTCTTGAGAGAAACCTCTGGAGGTTAGGAAAGTTATCCTTTCCCTCCTGAGCTGCTGATCAGCTTTTCTTTCTTTCCTCTTCCTTTCTTCTTCTAAGGCCAACCTTGCTGCCTCTTCTCTTTGCTATTTTTGCAGCAAAGTTGCCTTTTCCAGCTTAACTAACTCCTCTAATGGTAGCAGGAGTACATCTTCATTTGCAGCTCCTAGACTGACAAGTCTATCAATGATCTCTACTCTTCTTCTGTTGTTGACTGCCTCCTGGTTGGCTGCAGCTGCTTTGGTACTTGCAGCTAGCAGTTTTCCAGTTGGAAGCCTACCTTTTCTTTTGAGTTTCTCCAAACTTTCTTCCTCCTGAAGCTCTTCCTTAGTCATCTTCCTCTTTCCTTTGATGTCTTCGGAAGTGCTAGACTTTGGGGGTTCTTGGATGAAAGATTCAGGTTGAGTAGTGGAGATGAAAGATGGAGTTAATGCTGATGTTTGAGCTAGTGGTTGGGTGAGAAAATCGTCCCTATTAACCTCAGATGCAAGTTCCAGGATTGCATCTGTGACTATTAGATCATCGGATAATGAGAATAGTCCTTCCGCAGCAGCAATCTCAGCTTCGGAAGTTTGAAATTATTCTTCCGAGGCTTTGAATTGTGCTTCGGAAGTCTATGAGAATGCACTATCTGTCCCAACTGTCTCAGTTGCTGGGCCATCAGTCCTTGTTTCCCCTTCGAAGTTAATCTCAGGTTCCACTTGGACCTTAGGTTGACCAACTTCCTCAACAGTGGTAGAAGGTGCATTTAACCTCTGAAGCTCTTAAGCTCCGAAGTAGATCACAGACAGATCAGGACTTGGCTGTTCAATAAGAGGTTCCAATAGGAACTTGTTAAAGAACCTATTGAGATCTTGGAGCATCCTTTGATCCATTTGAATTACAACTGGAGGAGGCTCAGGGAAAACTGAAGCTTGTTGCATAGGATACTTTGAGCTCAGGGAAGTGAGAGCTTGACTTTGGAGTTCCTCTTGTCTTTGACTTTGTCTCTGAACACTCTCCCCCTTTTTGGTAGCATCATCCTGAGAGCTTTATGAGCTAGAGGAAGAGGTCAAGGAGACCTGAGTTTGTACATGCCTAACAGACCTCTCAATCTGTTTCTCAGCTAGTTTGGCCTTGAGATTTTCAATCTCAAGTTGCTGAGTGGCAGACCTATCCTCTAAAGTCCTAACCTTGGATTCAAGATTTAAGACTTTAGAAAGTAGGTTTTCAATGGTGAGTTGCATTCTTCCCTCATCTTCTTTTGAAGAATCACGGGGAGATGAGGTAGCATACCTTGTATGTTCATCCTCACCACCAAATGTGGTTTCTTGGCGCCCTGGTTTCCCTTGCTCAATGATGTATCTTTTAGAGTCTTCAAAGGGCATGGTTGCCGTAGATTCAGATGGGGGTGGGGATAGGGGAGGGGTGGGGATTTAAAAATATCAAGGGGTATAATAGTCTTTTTATATGATTTAACAGAATAAACATTAACGGTGTTAGTAGTGTGGACTTAATTGAAATAAACCTTGAAACTATTGGACCGTCAGTGTAATAAATGAACTATTGGACTGAACCCCTGATTTTCGTCAAATCTCAGGGACGAAAACAGTAATTTACTCTAATAATTATATAGTTAAGTATTCAAATAATATACTACTTATTTATAAATTTTATTATTATTATTATTATTATTATAAAAGATTAGTACTTATATAACTAAGTATTCAAATAAGAGAATACTGAATTTATGTTCATGTAAAGTATTATAAATAATAAAATATATAATGTATTGAATTAAATAATCTCATATTATTAAATAATCTATTAATTATATCAATTAATTAATGTATTAATTAGAAAAAGTTAATTAAATGATGGGCAAATATAAATTATTACATACAACACTTGTACCTAATATTTAAAAAAAATTGTATGAGGTGTATTAAATTTTTGAAATTAATTTGTGTCCCAAGTTTATGCTTTATTTTATATATATATATATATATATATATATATATATATATATATATATATATATATATATATATATATATATATATTCATTTATTGTATATTGTATATTATATATACATAATTATTAAACTTAAAAGAAGTTAGGTAGAAACTACAAGTTATGACAACATGGTTTTATAAAGTTATAAATTGCCCCCCTACAAAGGTTTAATATTAACCTTGCATTTTGTTGAACTTACTATATAAACCATATATCTTTTCTCATGTTTATTTACTTAATTACATTATGACAAGTGTTCCGCTCATAAAGTTTTTCTTTATTTTACTTTATAACTTATAAAATATGATATAACTAGTATTTAACCCCACGCGTTGCGGTGGGACTGTAAAACCGTGTCAAATAACATCAATGTCACATCATCGCTAGCGACCACCAACACCAGAAAGCTCTTAAAACAAAATAAAAAAACCGAAAAAAATAGACGTAAAAACTTTAAACCATGCATGTGCGTAGCGACTTGTTAATGTGTATAAATTAGAACAAAGTGTATTACACAACGCAGTTGTGAAAAAGAAAAAATAGATGTAAAAACGTTAAACCACATACGCATGTGCTTGTATGTTAACTCGAAAATTTTAGACCAAAACGTAAAATAAAATTGTAAACAATGAAAAGTATTTGAGATCAAATTTGAAAATGAAAAAGGTATTAGGGTTAAATGTAAAAGACAAAAACTATAGGGTTAAAAATAAAAAAGTAAAAAAAACATAGTTAGATACAATTTATAAAACATAAGGTACAAATCTAAATGCATAAGTAAGTTGATAATTAGTATTATATAAATATAAAAATTCAAGTATACCATCATTAAAAACTTATTTTTATCTGTAGGTTGATATAAGTTTCACTCTAAATGAAATTGTTTGTGATAATGCATAAGTCATTGAAACATAGATGTAAAAGTACTTAAAGCTTTCTTATTTTTTTTTTCCTTCTTCTTTTTAAATTTACTAAATATATACTTCACAACTCATCGACGACATACATATTCCTTTCTCCTGCCTTTCAACGTGTAAGTTCTTAACAATAGTTTAACTTTAGTATTTTCAATGGTTCCATGCCCCTTCGTTGCAATGCGAGAATTATAATACTAGTTTTAAATAAATTCTCAACAAATACAACTTTTTTTTATAAATTTTACATATCATTATTTTAATGTTTGTTATTTAAAAGAAGTACAAATGTGAAGGGGAAAATATTAAAATATGGAGAGCACTTCATGGGTAACAGAAGATGATGGTACCGTCAGTGTCTCCTATCTAACTTATTTTCACCATAAATACACTTGTACAACACCCACCGCATCACTCTCACTCTCTCTCACACCTACAAAAGGTCCTCGCACAGAGGACACAATTTAGGGTTTTTTCGCTCTTGTTCTTCATCCTTCTTGGTACAATTTAGGTAAAATTTCCTGATTTCTGTGAAAATCTTACTATCTTGTACTACGATTTTCGATTGGGTGTTGAAAGCCCTAAAATCAAACCAATGTTGGTGGTTTATTTGGGTAAATCGAACCACAGTTGATAATTTTCGTCGGTTTTTTTCTCTGTTCTTCAGTGTCCGTGCGCATGATGGTGTTTACTTAGTCAAGTGTTGTTCGATTTGAGGCAATTTTTTTTTCTTAATTTTAGAACCGCTTGATGATTTTTATGTGAACAAGGGTTTCTAAGACTTTTGGGGGAAATGGGTTTTGTTTTTCTAATCTGTATCAGAACTGTTACAGTTCTAAAGTTTGAAGAGATCTACCAGATTCTTGATCTCTAGAAGTACAGTGGATTTTATTTTGTCTTTATATATATTTTTTTTATTTTCTTCTGCTATTTATGATTATTTTCTATTATTTTTTAGCCTTTGCATGAATGCATGATCTGAATGTTCAGGAGTTTGTGCTGTTGCTTGGTGGATTTAAGTTTTCCGTAGACTCTTTTGTGTATTTTGTTTAAATTTATTTTGTAGATCTATTATAATATTACTTTTGCTTCAAGATTAGTTCTTAGCCACCGTACTGCATGTCATTTCTTTCTCTTCATTTACCTCTTTTTTGCCTTGGTATCTTTTAATATTTACTTTTATTTAAAGAGTGAATTACCTTTTTTGACCATAAAAAAATTCTCTATTTTTTTCCTCTTTTTTATTGGTTATTTTGTGATACAAACAGCAGATCCTTTGAATTTCTTGAACTGAAATAGTTTACCTCTTTTGGTTCTTTGTTTTAGCAAGATTTTAGCTGTTTACAATGTGGTTTTGAACCACATAATTTTATTTGAGCTAGTAACTAGTAATGAGGTAAAGTTGTAATCTTTACACAGGAACTAGATATGGATTCACATGAGAACGATGGTAATGGAGTAGCCAGTGAGGCTCTGCCACCTCCTCCACCTGTTCCAGCAGACGTGGTCCCTGAACAGGCTCTTGAACCCGTTAAGAAAAAAGTCATGCGTGTGCCCATGGCTAGACGTGGGTTAGGCTCCAAGGGTCAGAAAATTCAGCTCCTGACAAATCACTTCAAAGTCAATGTGTCGAATGTTGATGGCCACTTCTTTCACTACAGTGTATGTTCTTTGTTCTTGTAGGCCATTTCTGTTGGTTTATTATACTCTTACAAATTGTTTAATTTCACTGCATTGAATCAACAGGTTGCTTTATTTTATGAAGATGGCCGTCCAGTGGATGGAAAAGGTGTAGGAAGGAAAGTGCTTGATCGTGTTCATGAAACTTATGGTAGTGAATTAGCAGGAAAGGAGTTTGCTTATGATGGTGAGAAAAGTTTGTTCACTATTGGTGCACTTCCAAGAAACAAACTTGAGTTTACTGTTGTTTTGGAGGATGTTACATCAAGCAGGTATATCAATGCAGCTTCTATTTTGTTGATAATGGGTTAAGAGGAAAAAAAGTGTCTGATCTTTAACACGTTTTACATGTTTCAGAAATAATGGAAACGCTAGCCCTGAAAATGAAGACAGAAAAAGAATGCGCCGCCAGTATCAATCAAAAACATTTAAAGTGGAGTTAAGTTTTGCAGCCAAGATTCCAATGCAAGCGATTGCACAAGCTTTACGTGGTCAGGAATCCGAGAACTCTCAAGAAGCATTAAGGGTTCTTGATATCATTCTCAGGCAACATGCAGCAAAGCAGTAAGTTATATTGTAGTTATTTCTATGAATGTGATTTTTTGGATCTTTTTGTCTAACTTTATCTTAATTTATATGGCAGAGGCTGTCTACTTGTTCGACAATCGTTCTTCCACAATGATGTGAAGAACTTTGCTGATGTAGGTGGTGGTGTTCTTGGTTGTAGAGGATTTCATTCAAGTTTTCGTACTTCTCAGGGTGGTCTTTCCCTAAACATTGGTATAGTCCAATTTGCTGCATATCCATCTTTATCATGAGGTGGCAGAAACGGGTGGGTTGGGTGCGTTTGGTAAGTGTTTGGGTATGGGTCTGGTTTACCCAGATCCTATTTTTCCAATCTGTTTATATCTTCCATAAATAGAGTGTTTTATAATATCACTCTATTTATATTATTATATGATAATAATCTGATATTGGAGTTAAGCTATTTAGGGGGTTTTATGCTTTAAAAATACGCTTTGGGCTTCCTTTAAGTCTTTAACCTTTCCCCTGCTTTTTTTATAAGATATGACTTAATTTTATCCGTTTGATCCATAACACGACCTGAATTAACCCTTTCTTAAGTGAATTGAGTTAACTGTCACCTGTAATTTTATTAAACCTCACTTGGAGTTTTCTTGTTAACTATTTACCGCCATTAACAGATGTATCTACCACCATGATCATCCAGCCTGGGCCAGTTGTGGATTTTCTAATTAACAACCAAAATGTGAAAGATCCGTACTCAATTGACTGGACTAAGGTAAAATTTGGACCACTTCCTTTTTTCTGTTTTGATGTCACATTGTAAATATTTATCTTGACATCAGGCAAAGCGGACCTTGAAAAACCTTAGGGTAAAGGCCAGCCCAACTAATACCGAGTACAAGATCACTGGTCTGAGTGAAAAGCCCTGCAATGAACAACTGTATGTTTTATCCATATTGCTCATTTCTAATGTATGTAAATTGTTACCCAGTAATTTAATATTTTCAGTGGGCATTTTCTGTAGGTTTTCCTTGAAACAAAAGAGCAAAGATGAGAACGGGGAGCCTGAACTACTAGAGGTCACTGTTTATGACTATTTTGTGAACTACCGTAAGATTGATTTACGGTATTCTGGTGACTTGCCTTGCATCAATGTTGGGAGGCCGAAGCGGCCAACATACATTCCCCTCGAGGTAGAATAACTAAAACATGGCATATCAGAATATTTATTCTTTTAAACTATTTTGATTAAAAATTATAGTGTCTTTATATTTTATTTGGATCATTTGTAGCTTTGTTCATTAGTGTCGTTACAACGATACACGAAATCCCTAACTACGCTTCAACGATCATCTCTGGTTGAGAAATCTAGGCAGAAGCCTCAAGAGAGAATGCGGGTTTTGAGTGATGTAGGTTTTCTTGAAACTCATATTAACAGTTTTATATTTGAAGCAGAATATTAAACTATGACGCTGAGCGAATGCGGGTTTTATATTGTTGTCTATTTTTAAGGCATTGAAGCTCAACAACTATGATGCTGAGCCTTTGTTGAGGTCCTGTGGTATCTCAATAAGTAGCAACTTTACGCAAGTTGATGGCCGTGTTCTACAAGCCCCGAAGGTACATCTGTTCTCTGTTGTTTTATCAATGTTTATGTTTCATTTATGCTTATTTTCTTGTTTTATATTATTAAAGTTGAAAGCGGGCAATGGTGAAGATTTCTTTGCACGGAATGGACGGTGGAATTTTAACAATAAGGTGTATACGATGCATTAGTATTTCCTTGTTTTGTTTGTACATCAAGATCTACATGATATTCACATTTTTTTATATAAGTAATAACAATAGTGTGCTATGATATTGTAGAAATTTGTGGAGCCTACAAAGATCGAGAAGTGGGCTATTGCTAACTTTTCTGCACGCTGTGACATACGCAACCTTGTTAAGGATTTGATCAAATGTGGAGGGATGAAAGGAATCGTATGTTTTGACTTCTTTGTTCTTTATATAATTTTATGTTATAAATACTAAGATTGACTAACATGATTTTTAACACGTATAGCGAATTGATGAGCCTTTTGACGTATTTGAAGAAAGTCCTCAGAACAGGCGCGCTCCACCTGTTGTTAGGGTTGAGAAAATGTTCGACTTTATACAGTCAAAACTTCCTGGTGCTCCACAATTCCTTCTTTGCTTGCTCCCTGAGAGGAAAAATTCTGATCTCTATGGTTCGTAATACTGCCTATTCTATTACTTTGATGTTTAATTATTGTGCTTTGAGAATAATAATTATATTATATCATGTAATTTTGTAAGGTCCTTGGAAGAAGAAGTGTCTTGCTGACTTTGGAATTGTCACACAGTGCATTGCACCTATGAGAGTCAATGATCAGTATTTGACCAATGTTCTTCTTAAGATCAATGCCAAGGTGAGATTGTTACAAAATTAAGAGGATTAACAACAAAATATAATTATAAAATGTTGATTGGTTGTTTGCAGCTTGGAGGTTTGAACTCTATGTTAGCAATTGAACATACACCTTCAATTCCAGTTGTATCCAAGGTTCCAACGATCATTCTTGGAATGGATGTCTCACATGGTTCTCCTGGACAATCGGATATACCATCTATTGCTGCTGTAACTGTTTCTTCCTTTTAATTATCATCTAACCATCATCAACATGGTCATGATCATCATCATATTGTTTATGGATTTCAGGTGGTCAGTTCTAGACACTGGCCTTTGATCTCTCGTTACAGAGCCTCTGTGAGAACTCAGTCTCCCAAAGTGGAGATGATCGACTCCCTGTTTAAGAAGGTTTCAGACACCCAAGATGATGGTATAATGAGGTGTGATTCTTCAATATGCTTTCTATTTGCAGTTTATGAATTATAGAAAATGAGATGTAGAAAATCAGTTGTTCTTGTATGTTTGCTTCTGGCAGGGAACTACTTCTTGACTTCTACATGAGCTCAGGTAAAAGAAAGCCCGATCAGATAATCATTTTCAGGTAAAACTCTTTTATGTCGTCTTTTCCCATGTTTATTGTTGTTAAAACTTGAGATTTCAAGAATTTATTCTCTTGAATTTTAGGGATGGTGTGAGCGAATCCCAGTTCAATCAAGTTCTGAACATTGAGCTTGACCAGATCATTGAGGTTTGGTTAATTTTATAGTTCATTTGCTTGTTTTCAGTAAAGACGTGCTTTTGTGATGCAACTTTTGTTTAAAATTGGTGCAGGCCTGCAAGTTTCTCGATGACAAATGGAACCCGAAATTCATTGTGATTATTGCTCAGAAGAACCACCACACCAAGTTCTTCCAGCCTGGGTCTCCTGAAAATGTTCCACCTGGTAATTAGTTTAGGGACAATTTCATATATACCCTTGAGAACATACATAATAAGATAATGTTTACCCAAAATTTACTCATTCTTAGATTTGATACAGCGATTTTAGTGTTGGGTAAATATGATGTTATCAAGTTATCAGAAGATAAACTGAAAAATTCTTGAAAATAAATTTTAACCCATGAGTTTGTATCCCCTAATGTTAACAGGAACTGTGATCGACAACAAAGTTTGCCATCCTAGGAACAATGATTTTTATATGTGTGCACATGCCGGAATGATAGTGAGTATTTCACATCTAATTCCTCTTTTCTGGTCTGTTTATCACTTCAGTTTTAAACTCTTGGAACCGATGGCTAACCGTACTAATGAAACAGGGGACAACAAGGCCGACCCATTACCATGTTTTGTATGATGAAATTGGCTTCTCAGCCGATGATCTGCAGGAGCTTGTGCATTCTTTGTCATATGTGTAAGTTTCTTGTTCTCTTAGCCTTTTATTTATAGTGAAAATCATGATTTTTTAATCAACCGTTTTCTCTACTGCAGCTACCAGCGAAGTACTACTGCAATATCCATTGGTAAGTGTTCCGACTCCATGCTTAGAATTTCCATATCCTTTGAGATTTTGCCTGAATTTTAATTGTTGACGCGCGCGCGCGTGTGATGCAGTTGCACCTATATGCTATGCGCACCTTGCTGCTACTCAGGTGGGCTCGTTCATGAAGTTTGAGGACCACTCGGAAACTAGCTCGAGCCATGGTGGCACAGGAGTGACATCAGCAGGTGCTGTGCCTGTCCCGCAGCTCCCAAAGCTACAGGAAAACGTGTGCAACTCCATGTTTTTCTGTTGAAGTCAGTCGGTCCCTGGGGTTGATGTTATCTAGTTACTGGTGTGTTATGTTGGTATTATCGTTTTGTTATACTTATGGTATGTGGTATGTCTTAATCTTTATGTTTAGGATTTCTGGTAGATGCTTATGTTAAAAGTGTATGAATGTTTAGGATGATGGTTATCATGTTTGCTGCTAGCCAGGTTTCCTTTTGTTGCGTAATTATGTCGTTTCTTGTGACAACATCATGTGATATATTGTCGAATCTAAATAAATAAAACAAAACGGTGCAAAAGGTATATAAAATAATAACTGGTTCATACGGTGATTCATTATTGTGTATGTAGATGAACGTGAGGTTTTAAAGGTTTGTAAATTTCTTGAGTAGTTTTATGATCGTTTAGTGGGTTTCTAGCAACATTTTAAGAGTTTCAGCAGGATTTCGTGGCTATTTGACGTGTGTAATCCCAAAGTGTTTCTGAAGATTAAGTGATGTTATTTGACTTCTGTTGTTTTTTTGTCAAGTTTTACCTTTCTATAGCGGTTATAGGTGGGGATTGTGAGTGGATGCATCTAGTGTAGCTGTGTTAATATAGAAGCTCAGATGGATCTGTATACGTTCTGCCCCTTGGTTGTTGCCCAAATTACATCCTCAGCCTCTGAGCCACTGTACAATAATGGAGATAAAAAGAAATAAAAATATACTTGGATAATATGTTTTGGTTGCACATTGCCAAGGTTTGTTTAAAATAAAATTTATATCGAAATGTAAGTATAGATGATCATGTTGTAATAGTATTTTCGGAATCCCCAAAAACATTACCATTGTAAAAAAGTTAAAAACATATTATATTTGATTCGAATCGATATTGAATGAAACTTACGGTGTAACGTAGATAAAAATAACCACGTCGTATTGGTGTATTTGAAATTTAGAAAAATAATTTAAATTTAGAAGTTATAAGAGAAAATTAAAATACTTTAAAAATGTTAATTAGAATAATAAAACAATAATTTGACTTTTGCCAAGTCAATTCATAGCAATTATCATGCTTTTTTTAACTTCTACCATAAGCACTGATTGTATGTTATATGAGTTTTAAAGTAGGGTGTGGATATTTAGACATCCTAAAGTTATAAATTAACAACTTAAATTTTTATACGGGTCGTATAGTCCCATACGCGTCGCGTTTAATTCATAGCAATGTTTATACGGGTCGTCGGTTAATAAATAGTATGATAGAATCTAGTCTCTAGCAGACCCTAATCTTAGCTTTTACCCAATTTAGGGTTTCAAGAAGCACAACATGCTTGTAATCAGTTAAAGATAACTGACTTTTTTCAATTGGGTAACAATAAGTTGTTACATCACCCACAAAACAAGAGTTGTTTAATAATGACTATACAACCATTTACAATCGATGGGGCTTGATTTTTAGACCAGATGACCGGTAGTTGACCAAACCAGTTAGGTTAAAAACAAAACTAGTTTTTATACCGATTTTTATTCTTTTAGACCTAGTTGTTTGAGTAGAAGCTTCTTAAATTTGACGACTTGTGTTTGTATATTTTTCTAAACATAATTGTTAAATTTTTTAAACTTGTGATCAACATCAAATTAAATATCAATACAAATATTTAGAGTGGCTCAGATAAGTGTTAACAAACTCATCTTAACTATTGGACTTCTAGTTTAATAGTATGGGAGTGATGGTTAGAGTTTGGGATTTCTTAGGTCTCATATTTAAAACCCGACTCAAGGGGGTTTTCTCATAGTGGTGGCTTCCTCCTTGATGGTATTCTTGGGTGAGTCAAGTTTGGGTCTCAAAATCAATTTGTACGGTTGAAATCCCGTCTCAGTCGATCACTATCAAAATTAATTCATTTTGAGTGGTCCGAAGCTAATTTTTAACTTTACGATAACTAGATTTTTCTCCCGCGCTACGTGCACGGAAGTTTGGTTGTCTTACGCGACGTGATTTTGTTCGTTGTTAGCTCGGCTCATCGGAAACCACAAAAGCATATATCGATACTGGTTCCGATAATACATGCACCGGCAACAATTATGTTCACTCATAATCGGGTTGGTTTGTCGATTGGTTGTAGTAACGCAACAGTAACTACACTCGTTATAACCTATAATACAAAAATTCACCAATGTTAGATGCCCAAAAAAATTATGATCAAAAAACAAAAACAAAAAACTTTTGTAAGGATTCCTGAAGTCTGATGCAACCCAAAACAGCCTAAGTGTCTCAGCAACATGCATTAAGTACTGAAGTGAAGAATGCTTTGGAAGTTTTACACAAAGCATTAGAAAATACTCTAAGTGTAAAATCTTCCGAAGCCAAGACCAATATCTTCCGAAGCCAAACATGTAGTCTTCCGAAGCTTCAGAGACAAAGTCTTCCGAAGCTTCAACCTATGAAGACAGATTTCTTCCGAAGACTTTTAGTACACATGCTTTATCTGATGTACTGTTTCATAAAGCACCTTTTCCGCTGCATCTCTGTAAAGTCACCAACTTACATGAGTTGGTGAAAAGGGCCTTGCTTTTGGTAACTGTACATTGAGGTCTTGAGTCTGTAACTTTCCACTTCATGTACTTTATCATTTTTGTAATGTATAAGGATGTGAGCTATGGCATGTCATAGTCACAAGGTCAAAAGACAGATATGCCTTTTGATCCTACAATTGATTTTGTTAGTGTCTAGTCAATTGTATCCAGCTGGCTTTCAAAGTATAGCCGGCTGTAGGTTGTAGTATAAGTATTCCAAGTTCTTGTATCTTTCTTTATGCTTTGTAACACTTGTAAAAGAACTTGAGAAAGCAATATACTGCCTCCTTGAAACCCATACTCTCTTGTTCTGTCTCTTGCTTTACTTGTGTTCTTTGTATCACCTTTGGTTACCCAGTTCACTGTTTGATTAAAGTTTAGTTAATCTCCTCATTGTGTTGTTGTGTTGTAATTGTGTTTAAGCCCTTAAACGGTCATGCAATTGGTATCAGAGCTTTCCAGGCTCTTGATATAAGATCTAACCATCTTAAGATCCCTCACACACACAAAAGCTAAACTCTTCAAATGGCTTCCATCTCAAAGACTGATATGGAGACTGGAACCATGAACAAATCCCCACTGATCACTCTTGATGATTTTGACACCTGGTGCATGAGGATGGAAGGCTTCATCAGGTCTCTTGATTCAAGAATGTGGGAATCTGTTGAGAATGGACCTTTCATACCCAGCACTCCCTCTGCTACTGGTGCTGGTATGATTCCTAAAGATGTGGCCAACTACTCAGATGAAGATAGAAAAAGAGTAGAGATTGACAGGAAGGCCATGACTGCTCTTCAGACTGCTCTCCCAAACTCTGTATACAGAGGTTTTAAGAAGTGCAAGACAGCCAAACAGCTGTGGGATGCACTGAAGCTGATGTATGAAGGCTCCTCTGAAGCCAAGGAGAAGAAGAATGATCTTCTGAAGCAGCAGTTTGAGAATTTCACCTTTAAAGCAGGTGAAACCATGACTCAACAATACTTCAGTATGTTGAGATTGTGGATACCCTAGTAGATGGAGGAGTTCCTCTTGAGAACAGGGACATTGTAAGGAAGTTCATGTCCTCACTTCCTAGGCAATGGACACACTATTGTGTGGTGATCAAGAGGACTGAGAACCTTAAAACTCTTACTCTTACAGAGTTGTATGGGATTCTCAGTGGATACCAGATGGAGATGAACATGCAAGGTTCATCTGGCAACTCCAACAATCAAATGGGTTCAGCCCTTCATGTGGTTGAAAGGGACAGCATAGAACCTCAACATCATCTCATATGCTACCCTGACAACTCACAAAAGGGTCCCTTCATCACCTTTCCGGAGACACCAAGGGAGAACTTTACTCAAGGAAGCCCATTCCAAGAGACAATTTCTTCTCAAGCCTTTGTGTCTGCAGATGAAAGCTGTGGGAATTATCTTTTCACTCTTGAAGACCTGGACAGTATCCATCCAGATGACCTGGAATACATGGAGATAGTTCAGCAGATGGCTCTCCTCACTCACAGAGCCAAGAAGTTCTACAAGAGGACAAGAAGAAGATTTCCAAGCAATGCTACCAGTGGTAAGTTTGGGCTGGACAAAAGCAAAGTTAAGTGTTACAACTGTAACCTTATGGGTCACTTTGCTAGGGAGTGTAAGGCACCTAAAGCAAATGGGGGCCAAACACAACCCAACCAAACACACTGACAAAGCCCCTCAGGCTGAGAAGACAAAGCAACATGCTGCTGTTGCTGTTGAAGAGGGAGGCTTTGACTGGAGTTTTCAGGTGGAGGATGCTTCTCCAAACCAAGCACTGATGGCTGACCATGATGAAGCCAAGGTATTGGAACATCTTTGCTCCCCTGAATGCATTGCTAAAGTAAATAGATACAGGTCCTACAACCTAGAGATGAGATCTGATCTTGAGTCATTAAACATATTAAAATCTGATTTTAGAAAGTCTGAAAATGATTACAAGTTAAAGATAGAGGACTTGGAGAAAACCATTTCAGTACTAAAACATGAACATACAGATTTTAGAACTCAGATCCAAGATCTCATCACTAAGTTAACTGAGTGCCAGGCTGAGCTTGTGATCAGCAAAGCCAAGGCAGAGAAGAGTGTTCTTGAAGAAGAGACCTTCAAGAACATGATATCCTCATCCCTACACAACAAGGTTTGTTATCAAAATAGACAGGGACTGGGATCAAATGAGATAGCTCCTCCACACACAATCTTGTCTGTAAGATCTCCTAGGTGTGGAACTTGTGAAGATGAGCTTCCTCTCATAGATCCTGTAAGTGAGGATGATGAAGAAGTGATAGTGAAGAATTCCTCTGAGAAGAGTGAAGAAGAGGATTCTTCCAAGGGCCACTATCCTTCTGAGGAGAAGAAATCAACTGTGATGACCAAGTCCAAGAGAAAGAACTTGATCAGGAAGAGCAAAAGGAAAGCAAAGAAGGCTCAAGAAATCAAGGCTACTTTTGATGCTAAGCAGAAACAAGTTTTTATCTCTGCAGGTTTCAAAGTAGTAAGGACTGAAGACATCAACCAAGACTCCTCAGCTAAGAGTCATGGTTCTTGTTCAAATCATCTCAGTACAAAGAAGAAGACTGAGCTGCTGTGTACCACTGCTGCACAGCCTGGACCATCAAACTCCAAGAACAGTTCACAGCCCAAAAGAACTGTCTCAGCATCTACCAAGATGAAGGTGGAGAAGGGATGTGACCAAAGCCAGTCTTGCTCTCAAAAGGAGACTTCTTTGAAGAAGAAAATGTTGTGTGTTATGTGTGAAAGTACTTCTCACATTGCCAAGGATTGCCCATACAATCCTAAAAGTACTGTCCACATGACCAAAACAAAGACTTCAAAGAGTCTCAAGAAGTCTCAAGCTTCGGAAGGAAAGTTGTTTCCTTCGGAAGCTCCAAATCAAGAAGAAGGTAAATGGAAAAATTACCTTCGGAAGCAAAGTTGGTCTCGGAAGAAAGGAGTTCTTCCGAAGCACTGAAGTCTGCTGCAGTGACTGTAGATTCTTCCGAAGGATCAGTCATCAAAACTTGTGAAGTTCCAAAAGCTTCTAAGGTTTTGAAGGTCAAGTCCAAGACTCCAAAGGTGGTGTGGAAGTCTAAGAAAGACCAAATGACTGAAGTTTCTCCATCAACAACAGCTGAAGATCCCCATAGTACAACCATAGGATCTATTACTGTTGCATTACCTTCTATTACACTAAATGAGCCCAAGACAAGTAAGGCTTGGGTTTCCAAATGTAACTAATCATTTTCTTTGTGCAGGAACAGCTCAAGACAAACAGGAATGTCTGGATAATTGACAGTGGCTGTTCCAGGCACATGACAGGCAATAGGTCTCTACTCCATAATTTTGAGAGAATTGATGGAGGACCAGTTGCTTTTGGAGGAGATGAAGGTGGTTACATTTCTGGAAGGGGCAAGGTCACAAATGGTAAGCTCAGCATTGAGAAGGTAAACTTTGTTAAGGAGCTTGGGTACAATCTTCTGAGTGTATCCCAATTTTGTGATCAGAGTCATAACATGCTCTTTACTGAGCATGAGTGCATTGTTCTCAAGCCTGGAGTGGTCATTCCTCATGAGCATATCCTGCTCAGAGCCCCCAGGAAAGGGAACATGTACAAGATGGATTTGCAAGAAACATCTCCCTCTGGAGAAGTTTCATGCTTTCTATCTAAAGCAAATAGTGATGAGTCTTTCCTATGGCATAAAAGAATGTGCCATGTAAACTTTAAGAACATGAATAAATTAATTAAACATGATCTGGTAACTGGAATGCCAAAGAAAGAGTTTACAAGTGATGATCATTGTGTTGCATGCCTGAAAGGGAAGCAACACAAGGTATCTCACAAGCCTAAGGAAAAGAACTCCATCACTACTCCCCTACACTTGTTACATATGGATCTCTTTGGCCCCACCAGTGTAATGAGTTTAGGAAGGACCTCTTACTGTCTGGTGATCACAGATGATTTTACAAGATTCACTTGGGTTTTCTTCCTTAGAACTAAGGATGAAACCCCTGAGATTCTGAAGAATTTCATCTTAAAAGTTGAGAATCAATGTGATCACAAGGTCAAAACCATAAGATGTGATCAAGGAACTGAATTCAAGAACCAAATCCTTGATACATTTTGTGATGAAAAAGGTATTACAAGACAATATAGTGCTCCCAGGACTCCTCAGCAAAACGGAGTTGCTGAGAGGAGAAACAGGACACTTATTGAAGCTGCAAGAACTATGTTGTCTGACTCTAAACTGCCTATCACCTTCTGGGCAGAGGCAGTTAATACTGCTTGCTATGTGCAAAACAGAGTTTTAGTAGTTAAGACACATGGTAAGACTCCTTATGAACTTTGGCACAAGAGGAAACCTTTCATTGGTTTTCTCAGGTCATTTGGATGTCCCTGCACCATCTTGAATACCAAAGATCAAATTGCCAAGTTTGCTGAGAAATCAGATGATGGACATTTCATTGGATACTCTTCCCAAGCTAAAGCTTATAGAGTATACAATCTCAGAACTAGAATTGTTGAGGAGTCAGCCAATGTGACTTTCAATGAGCACACTCCTTGTGTGGCTGGTTCTGGTCCGGATTGGCTGTTTGATCTTGATTTAGTTACCAACTGTTTTAACAAATCTTGTGAGCATGTTTCAGGATCTGCAAAAATCTAAATACAGGTGATCCTGATCCAAGATTTGAGCTAGGAAGACCTTCAACTCATACATCTTCAGCTCCAGTTGGAACTACTTCAGCAAATGAGGTTTCTATCAGCACAACAATGACAAATTCAGCTGATACATCTGGCATGCCTTCAAATTCCAGCTCAGAGGCCTCTCAACCAGATAAAGACACCTCACTTGTAGAAGACAACAATGGTGATGGTGATAGTGATCAGGAATTTCTTGATGCTAATAACCATACCATAGATGACAACATCAATGATGTCTCACACTCATTGGATCAAGTTAATCTTGATAAGTGTGATAATGTGGAGGGTGAATCTTCCAGACCAGATCTAAATTTCTCAAATTTGGATCTTTCTCAACAACTTGCTGTGATCCCTCAGCTAAGGATCCACAAGTCTCACCCCACCACAAACATCATTGGAGATGTTGTCACAGGGGTAAGAACAAGAGGACAAACCCATGAAGCAAATGTTTGTCTTCACTCTTGTTTTTATCTCAGATAGAGCCTAAGAAAGTTGATGAAGCTCTAAAGGATGGAAGTTGGGTTGAAGCTATGCAACAAGAGCTGCTTCAATTCAAAAGGCAGAAAGTTTGGAACCTTTGTCCTCTTCCTCATGGGAAGACTACCATTGGAACCAAATGGGTTTTTAGAAATAAGAAGGATGATAGAGGAATCATCATCAAGAACAAGGCAAGACTAGTTGTTCAAGGATACACACAAGAAGAAGGGATTGACTACACTGATGTCTTTGCTCCTGTAGCAAGACTAGAAGCTGTTAGGATATTCCTGGCATTTGCTGCATCCAAGAACTTCAAGGTCTACCAACTTGATGTAAAGTGTGCTTTCTTATATGGAGTGATTGATGAGGAGGTTTATGTCAAACAGCCACCTGGTTTTGTAGACCCTGATCATCCTGATTATGTCTGCAAGCTTGACAAAGCTCTTTATGGGCTGCATCAGGCACCCAGGAAGTGGTATGAGACACTATCTGAGTATCTTTGTAAACATGGATACAGGAGAGGTACTATAGATGGAACTCTCTTCATCAAAGGACAGGGAAATGACTTATTGCTGGTTCAAGTATATGTAGATGACATCATCTTTGGTTCAACTAATCCAAAGCTCTGCAAAGACTTTGAGAAGCTGATGAAAGACAGATTTGAGATGAGTTCAATGGGAGAACTCAACTTCTTTCTGGGAATTCAAGTGAAGCAGGTTGAAGATGGCATCTTCATAAGTCAGTCAAAGTATGTTCAAGACATACTCAAGAGGTTCAACATGACTGATTGTAAGATTGCTAAGACACCCATAGCCAGAAACCACTCCCTTGGTCCAGATCTTGAGGGGGAGTGTGTAGATGAGCACTTATACAGGGCTATGATTGGGTCTCTTATGTATCTTACAGCTAGCAGGCCTGATATCATGTTTGCTACATGTATTTGTGCAAGATATCAAGCCAACCCTAAGATGTCTCACTTAATCACTGTGAAAAGGATTTTAAGATACCTCAAAGGTGCTTCAACACTTGGTCTATGGTATCCAAAGAATCCAAATTTCAATCTGTATGCCTATACAGATAGTGATTATGGTGGTTGCAATATGACTGCAAAGTCTACATCTGGGGGATGTCAATTCCTTGGTGGAAGGGTGGTCTCATGGCAATGCAAGAAACAATCCTGTGTGTCTGCATCAACTGCTGAGGCTGAATACATTGCTGCTGCAAGCTGCTGTGCTCAAGTGCTTTGGATTCAAAATCAGATGCTGGACTATGGATTTAACTTCAAAGAGACTCCTATCCACATAGACAACAATAGTGCTATCTCTATCACTGAGAACCCTGTGCAGCACTCAAGGACCAAACACATCAACATCAGGTATCATTTAATAAGAGATAACTATGAAAAGGGATTAATTAAACTAGTCAAAGTTCATACAGATGAACAATATGCTGATCTGTTCACAAAAGCTTTTGATGAACAGAGATTTAAGTATCTGATATCAGCTATTGGGATGATTAACTTTGAGTAGACTTTTTCTTAAAACTAATTCTAATTATTTCTTCTTAAAATATGTGTGTCCTAAGTTGTCTAGTTCATCACTTTCATAAGCTCATGTTTTCTTTGGATGTAAAATTCTTTTTGAAGACTTTCCTTAGATTCTTGAAAATTTCTGATACTTCGGAAGATAAAATTTTATCTTCGGAAGAAAAACATGTCTTCAAAATACATAACTGTCTAAGAGATTTTACCTTCGGAAGAAGTCAAATTCATCTTCCGAAGCTTAAAATTCTTATCTCAGACACTTATTTATTTTTAAGGACTTTTCCTTCCGAAGCAAAATTAACCTTCGGAAGCTTTGTTTATTCCTATACAAAGCATTCAAGGGTTTATTTCTCTTCCGAAGCATAAATCTTCAAGACTCTCAGGAAAATCTTCCGAAGCCATTTTAGCTTCGGAAGCTTTTTCAATCAAAACTTCCGAAGACAAATAAACTTCGGAAGCTTTTCGAATTCCAAGAAAACTACTTTTTGAGCAAAAGTAAACTACCTTTTCAGAGGTGGGACCGACTTTCGGATTTCAAAGTTTATCCTCTTTCATTAACTTTGGTTCAAATCCCTTTTCACATAAACACCCAACGGTTTCCCCTCTTTCCCACGAATCTCCTCAATTCTACATTTCTCTAACCTAATTCTCTAAAACGCCTTTGCTTTTGACCTTTCTCACACTTAAAGCTTCTGAAATGGCCACCTTACGCAGAAAACAACCCAGAATTCTCCATACAACTTCCACAGGGAAACATAATCAAGTTTGCTCTGTTCAAGCTCTGAGAAAGATGCAGTTTCTCAGAGATTTGCTAATTCTGACTCTATCAAAATATTTTACTCCCGACCATTGTTTAATCCTACGCTATTTATGAGGATTCTGTTGAATTCTGGAAGAACTGGGGCCAAGAGGTATTAGGGATGGGGCGAAGGCACTATCTGCCACGTGCAAGGGAGGACAATCTTCATTACTCCGGCCATCATTACACCAACATTTGCAGCTGGATAATGCAAGAATGAGGTGTCCTTCCCAAAAGAAGCTGTTAATCATTCTTTTTGAGCCGTTGGGCTATGAGGAGATTTCTATGTAAAGACCTTCGTAAAGGGAAGGTCTCATCCCAATGGAAATTCCTGCTCCATGTGGTTATCCACGCTTATCAAACAAGCATGGTGGAGTGGGACCAGATTCCTGAGGATCTCTCCTTTATAGTTCTGAATGGTTTCAGGGGGTCAAGTTCAGTATTCATTAAATTTGGTTATACCAATTTACTTGCCAACTTAGACTCCTTAGGAGTATTACAGGTTTCCTAGATATGTTTTCAACACCATTCTCAAATGGGAACGCTCACAGTTGAGGGAAAAAAGTAATTTCTTAAATTGGGACAGATGAAGCCCGGGGGGGAACCATCTTAAAAAATGAAGAAAGCCAAAGTAGGCTTCTCAGCGGGTGGTAGAAACGCCTAGTCCCACAAAAATGTTAGAGCTCATTGCTCAACGGTGACAACCTCTAGCAAAACAAGCTAGTGTTGAAACCCACCACCTCTTTTAGACTTACCCCTAAATAGACCAGGAAATTCACCCTCACCTACCAAAGAAAATCCAAACGAACCCCTGCTCAGGCTATATTGAGTCGTGAGGCCCCCATCTACTCAACTTACAGGAAGAGTGGACACTAGAGCTCCCATTCTCCTGAGGCGCAAACCACTCCATTACTTCACCTATCGGGCTTGAGGTTCCTCAAGATACCATTGATGAGCTCACTGCCCAAAAACCTTAAGGCTTCACTCTGAGTCTCAACACTCAAGTGAACAACCTTTAGGGGACAAGCTACACCCCAACCTTTGGATTCAAACCAACCAAATTCCCAACCATCCTTTATATGATGAAGACTTAGGTTTCAGTGGGTACCAGCAGTCTCTCTTCTCCTCCCTACTCAAAGAGAGATGAGTACATCTGACTCTCCTCAGGTCTATCCCACATCAGTTTTCACCTATACTGAGGTGGACACTTCTGAACCGGTCAGGATGTTCCATATGGAAGAGGCTCTCCACTTTTGAAAAGTGATAAAATCATTAAGACCTCAACCATGGCAACTCAGCCCACTTGGCATCTCAACTGAGGCGGCTGTGAGCAGCGGAACCAGCAGCCAAGGAGAAACTCAAGCTGGGGGTGAGAGAGAGGACTTTGGTTTCCAATAATCTCATCCCCCATGATTCTTCTGGATGAAGAGAGGGGAAATCGAGACAAAGGGCAGAAATTGTTCAAAAAACTGCACCTATTTTAGTTAAGGTTAGTCACTTGGAATCTCAGGTGACTACCCTTACCAAAACAGGGTCAATGATCAGCACTCCAGATCATATCTGCAGGAAAAAAATAGCTGGGAGACCTTTAAGGAGAGCTTCAACCAGGAACACAAGAAACCTGTGGAAGTGATTGACTTATCTCCAGCTCACTATCAAGTGGATGATGCTACCAAAAAGGGGAGAAGATGACAACCACAGAACCTGGGAGTTCTTCAGAGAGAATGGACATAGAGGACTCACCTCCCACTTGCTGTTGTGCATTTCAGCAAACTTCCTCCAAGTTCACAGTAATGTGACTCATGACTCACTCAAGGAGTCTCTTTGAGGAAGAGGATACCAAGGCGGCTGTCTCATCAGTCCACCACAAGGAACTGGCCAAATTACATCATAAGGTGAGGTATGATGATGACAGGAGAGCCCTTATACACTTCACAGAGTTCAAGGCCAACAAGAACAGTTTTTCAATTCAAAGCCTGAGCTTCTATGAAAGACCTGGATTAGTCAATCTTGCCAATTGTCAATCCAAGCAATTCCAAGACAAAGCTGAAAGCTGCTTCAAAGACATCCAGGACAGGATCCTTGCAGAGTTCACTCTAAGAAGGACACTTAGGCAATCAGGCCAATGCATCGTCAAAGGAGTTGAGGGTGGACCTAAGATTAGTTTCATAGGGGGGGAAACCTTGACGTGAAGGCCCAGTCGGCCCGAACCTGAGACCCCTGGTCTCATCATCAACAAACTGACGGAAGAGGTCCAAAAAAATACCATCTGAGGAACCTGCTGGTGAAAGCGTGTTTCTCAGCCTATCTCTGGCCAGAGCATGGAAAGCTACTCCAGAGCAATGGAAGGCCAGCTCAATCCACCCTGAGTCACAAGGTCTGTTGGCTGACAAAGGGAAAAGGATAATGCCTGAGGAAATTGAGGGAGGAGAGAGAGAGAAGGAAAAGGAAGACTAAGGGGAGACAGTTTACTGGGTCATCTAGCTCATGGCAACGTTTGCAATCAGGGTGCCCCCAGACCAAATACTCAAGATGATGAGTGAGTTAAGGGCAGTCAGGATTACCTATCACAGACCAGGAAACTATGACATTGATAAAATCATCTTCCTCCCCTTAGAAGAGTTTAAATGTGAACTGGCTGACATGGAAAGTGTCAAGAGAGTTGAAGGCGAAAGAGGATGCAAGTGGTTACTTCTCCAACTCAAAGAGGAGAAGAGACTAGAAACGAATTTACCAAGCATGCTCCCACTCTCTCACCAGTTCAAGAAAGCCTGCACAGGAAGAGGTGGCTCCACCAAGAACCTCAGGTAGATAAAGAAGAAGATAGGGATCAGATGATCAACACATGAGGCACAGGGTTCTATTGGCCAGAACGATGACACTTCGTCCCTTGTCCTATGACTTCATTGAGTTCGAGTGACCTAACTAAAGCAACGAGCTTGAGGCTAGTCAAAAAAGGAAAGACAACTAAAAGGAAGCTAAGGGAAGAAAGCTGCAAAGTCAGAGCCATTCATTCAAAAAACAAAAAGAATGCAAGAAGTCTGCTGACAGGGACTGAATGCTAGAAGGTGAGCTTCTGTGAAGCTATTGGATTCTACGGAAGGAGACTTGCCCCATGTCTCTATCCATTATGATGAGCATATTAGGGTGATCAAGCAGAAGATTAAAAAGTGGAGAACTTATGACTTGCACTATCTTCCAAGTCAAAAGTCCCACCATGAAGTGGAGGTCAAGTTTGAACCAACCAGAAGAGACACCTCAACCAGCATCCAACTGAGCTCAGCAAGCAGTATCATATTTCTGATCCTAGGCAGGGTAAACTCCCTATCCTTATGGCAAACCTGTGAGGGAGGAACACCCAACTGAGAAAGACAAGATGGTCAAACATGGTGCTTGCAGGACCAGTCTTCTCAGTTAAAGACATCTAAGAGGAAGAAGAGGATGGCTTCTAAACCAAAGACTAAGAAGAGAAGAAGCCAAAGTCATCTACATCTGCACCTCAGGCTGAATCAGATCAACATTGAGGAAAAGTGCATGAGGAGCAGCCACACTCAACTCCTATCAAGTGGCTCTCTAACTTGCCCCTTGAGGACAACCATCTTGTCCTGGACTTTACTCGACCAATCCAGAAAGATGGAATTGGGTTATCAGAGATCAAGGTTGTTTGGAGAATGTCTACTCATGGCAAGACATATTCAACTTACCTCTGCATGATCTCTTTGAGATGAGAAGATACTATGAGAGTCTTGATGATCCTGACCATCTCATGAAGAAAGGAATTGGTCCTGATTGTACTGAAGACTACCAACATTTGAAGATCTTCTAAGTGTTTGTAGCATAGCCTAGGGGGATTTGTAAGGATTCCTGAAGTCTGATGCAACCCAAAAACAGCCTAAGTGTCTCAGCACATGCACTAAGTACTAAAGTGAAGAATGCTCGGAAGTTTTACACAAAGCATATAGAAAATACTCTAAGTGTAAAATCTTCCGAAGCAAGACCAATACTTTCGAAGCCAAACATGAAGTCTTCTGAAGCTTCAGAGACAAAGTCTTCCGAAGCTCAACCTATGAAGACAGAGTTCTTTCGAATACTTTTAGTACACATGCTTTATCTGATGTCTGTTCCATAAAGCACCTTTCCGCTGCATTCTCTGTAAGTCACCAACTTACATGAGTTGGTGAAAAGGGCCTTGCTTTTGGTAACTGTACATTGAGGTCTTGAGTCTTGTAACTTTCCACTTCATGTACTTTATTCTTTTTGTAATGTATAAGGATGTGAGCTATGGCATGTCATAGTCACAAGGTAAAAGGCAGATATGCCTTTTGATCCTACAATTGATTTTGTTAGTGTCTAGTCAATTGTATCCAGCTGGCTTTAAAGTATAGCCGGCTGTAGGTTGTAGTATAAGTATTCAAGTTCTTGTATCTTTCTTTATGCTTTGTAACACTTGTAAAAGAACTTGAGAAAGCAATATACTGCCTCCTTGAAACCCATACTCTCTTGTTCTGTCTCTCTTGCTTTACTTGTGTTCTTTGTATCACCTTTGGTTACCCAGTTCACTGTTTGATTTAAAGTTTAGTTAATCTCCTCATTGTGTTGTTATGTTGTAATTGTGTTTAAGCCCTTAAACGGTCCTGCAACTTTGTTGTAACACCTTACACACACCACCAAAATTCAAATTCACTAATGTTTGATGCCCTAAACACAAAATATAAACTTTTGTGTTTAAAAAGCAAAACCACACAACTTTGTTGTAGCACATCACTTGCTTTTAATATAGATATATAACGCTTTAAGCATAATAAAATGAAGGCATGATCAACTAGGAACGAATAGAGGCGTTCGGTATTCGAATCAAATTTAAAAAAATCTAAATTCGACTCGATTCGAAAATCACCAATTCAAAAATCGATTTGAATTTTCAAATTCCAAATTTGATTTGAGTCGAATTTTTTATCGAATTCGAATCGAGATTCGCATTTGTGATTTTCGAATCGAAATTCAAACTAAAAATATACGTATAATTATATATACGTATCATGGCGGGTTACTATACAAAGTGTTAAACATGTGCAAGGCTTACGAAGCAATCTTGTGGGTAATAATTTATAAAATCATACAAGTAATATAATTTATTATGCAAGTATCTATAACATCTAATAAAACAAGGTTTGTTTTGCCACTTGTCCTTTTTTTAAGTCACTTTTTTGCCACTTGTCATTTTTCTAGACATGCACACATTAAATTTCCCTCCAAAATGGCATTATAGTAATTTAAATATTTATACAACTTTCTCTCTCTTATTAAAAATAAATTTAATTGATTGCTATATTTTTCTCTCTTATCTAATTTTTTTAAATCAATCTATCTTTTCATCTTTTAATTAAAATCTAAATAACAAAAAACTAAAGTTTTATATAATATGAAAATTTCTAAAACACTAAATATTTTTTAAACAAAATATTTTAAATCGTTTTGTTTTTTATTATAAACAAGGAAAATATTTTAAAACAGTCTTATTAAAACAACTAGAATAATTACAAACCATAGTTTTTAGAAATAAAATGTTTATAAAAAATATTTTTTATAAAAAAATCTTAAAACATTCAAAAAAAGGGTATAAATATTTTATTTCTTGAACTATTATGTATGTATAATTTTAATTTTATTTTATATTAAAATATTATACTATAACTATTTGTGTTCATTTTACTTGTATATTTTACAATTAAAATTTAATCCATTTATTTAATGGGTTTTAGCCTATCTATCTATCTATAGAAAAAAAAAACTAAAATAAGCGTGAAACAATTGTAAACTTCATTATACTTACTTTCTCATTTCTCTATAATATTACTAAATTCTTTTTAAGTAGATGTTTCTCATCTGATCGCCTACCAGGTTAGCGAATCCCTAATAATAATATTGAATACTAATAATATTACTCATATCATTTTCAGATTAAAAAATGCATAATTTAATAAATTAAAAACCTATTTTTTATTAAAAACACACTTTTTTTAAAACAAAACTTTTATAAAATAAAGAATTTAAAAAATATTTTTCTTAAAACAATATATTTAAAAATCATAATATTTTTATAAAACAAAAGTTTAAGAAAAATACATTATTGTTTATTTACTTAGCTATTTGTACGTAATTATAATCATATTTTATATTCAAGCATGATTTTATAATGCATGAATTTTTATTAATAGTTATTTAATATTTTATTTATTCAATCCGTGTATTACACGGAGACTAAACTAGTAATAATATATACGCAAGTTTCGAAACCTATTACACAACATTCAAAACTAGTCCCAAACCATTCAAGGGTTAGATTGAAAATCACACAAGTTATACATTTTTCACGTTCTATATGTATTACACAAGCAATTCAAAAATTAGTTGTAAGCTATTCAAAACTAGTAATAAGTCATTCAAAACTATATCTAAGTCATTGAAAAACTAGTTGTAAGCTATTCAAAACTACATCTAAGCCATTCATAGTTCTTAAATAATTATACAAGGTTTATAATAAACTATTTAAGGTTTTTATTAAATTACGCATGTTAAATACGCAAAGTTCTTCAAAACCTTCAACTTGCACTTGACACGTTGGTTGTAATATCACACAAAAAGGAGCGAACATAAGTCGACGGACGAAAATACCCCTCCGTGTATAAACACATACAAACCACGCGACGTCCTCCTGTTGATTCGCACACTTCGCACGATTTGATTACTTTGTACCATAAACTTTGCCTATACGAATAAGATACTTATTTATTTTTATATTTTATACAAATGAATTATGTATACATATAGTTATTCAATTTATATTATAACTAGGAAATGTACCCGTGCTTCGTGGCGAGGCATGTAGATTGCACCTTTAAGAAATAGCTCACCTACTTTCGTTTGTCATCAAATTGCAATGAAGAAAAATATAAACAATACGAAGTAAAGTCGTATGGAAAATAAGTACAATGCACCTATGCTCTGGGAAATGGGAATTATGGCACCGTAAGATTTTCACTTTTCAAATCCACCTCTCGCTAAGATACACATAAACAACTAGTAGAACACCAACCGCACGTTGCGGCGGATTTTCTTCAGCCGTGCGTTGTGGTGGATTTTCTTCAGTGTGAGCATAATTATCGAGACATACGTATTGCTGGAGAAGTAGGTGTTCAAAATTGAACTTGGACAGCCATGACAACCTAAATTTTAAAATGTGTTTCCAAAATTTTAAACATTTAAAAGCTAAAACAAATCTGATATTCTGCCCTCACTTGCTGACTTGTGCATAACATACACATAAAGTAAAATTAGATCAAACAGAAGGAACACGTAACCATAATATAGTTAGCACAATATATAAATTAACATGCAATGAGTAATGTGCAGTAGATGGTTACTATTGACATTAGTCATCATGGAATCTTTTGCAGATGTGTTCCTATCAACTGCGAGAAGACTATGTTAATTTATAATCAATTTATCATCTCTATGGTCTCCTAAACAATATGAGCTCGAGAAAGTTGACGAGACATGTGTTTTTTGAACCTGCATCATCGTTTTCAACTGTTCGAGAGGTTTTTGTTGTCGTACATTTTGAAAGTCCTTAGAAGTTGCCTTTTGTATCTTATCCTGACTGTTGTAAGATAGGAGTGGTTTCAACATGTAGCACCTATAGTTCTAATTTGAATGAATCGCGTCATTTGTAAGTTCTACATTTGATGTATATATAGTTTATATATTGTTTCATAACACATGGCTAGAACTCTAGAAGTAAGAAAATACCTCTACTTTACATTGCAGGAATGTGATTGAGGCTCAGAGTCTTCCAAAGGGGTTAATTACCATGGCTACAAAAAAAGGTTGCACTTGAGAGGCCACAACATTATAAATCGCCACGCCAAGATTTAAACCATTTTGAATTTTTATTTAGATGTAATTACTTATCATTGCACCAGGTATCACGGTCCAATTCGGTACCAAACGGTAACATAAACAACAAGTTAACTACTAAATATATGATTTGTATAACTTTTACGAATCCTATCTAGAAAAAGTATAAAAAACATGTTAGATAACGTTGAAACAAACCAACAATATGCATAAGCAAGAACTTACCTCTGTTTCATGAAGTTCTAAACTTAGGAAAAGTCAAACAATCATGCTTGGAATAGTGGTTGCAGGTTACGATCACCCGAAGTTGCCTCCAAAACATGAACCTTGTAGATACATGTGTTCCTAGTTTATGTGCTTAAATGTAAAAGTCTTTCATGTCTTACATATGTGTAATTTGACGAAGCAATGAAATATGATATATGATTTGATGTTTATTTATCTTTGATTCATATGTATGAACTTATTATATAGGTTTGAGGTTGTTGTACACAATTCTAAGTCAATAATGATTGAGTATTATGTTCAACCTAGTCGGGTGATTATTCATGCTAATGAACCATACTTATAGACCATATGCATGAATACATCATGCTTATGAACCAGTCGCAAGACTGAACCAGGAGACTGGATCAGTCGTACGATTGAGACATAAGATTGACTCAGTCGCACGACTGAACCTTCAGTCGTGCGTATGATTCAATCGCATGATTCAGTCGCATGACTGAACCATGCGAATGGTTCAGTCGTACGAATGAAAAACCCTAACCTATAAATACCACCTAATTCATGGAAAAACAGAACACTTGAAGAGATATTACGAATACACATAAACCCCAGCCGTCCAGAACGTCCCAAACAGCCTGTCCAAGTTCATAGTTCGTTCCTGATCGATTCCTACTTGTTCTTAACGTCTAGTTCAATCTTATATCGATCGGGTTATCGTTCTCACTGATTGGATCGCCAATCAAATAGGATTCCACACTATTTGATCCAGTATAAACGCAGAATCAGTTAGTACTCCGTATGTACACGGTCCCTAACAAGTGGTATCAGAGCCTTGGCTCTTGATTTTACGTTTGATTCAATTAGGTTTGGTGTCAAAAACCAACGTTTTAATCAAAAGAGTCACCACTTTGCTTCTAAAGGTGTTTTCGATGTTTTCTGGCATTAATGTTTTGATTTTTCACTATACGGTAGATTAGGGTTCTTAGAAAAATCGTATTATGTGTCAAAGTGTCAAAATCTTCGATTTTGCAAAAACAGCAGCCTTCAGTCGCACGACTAGTTCATTCGTACGATTGAACTCATTCGTACACTCCATTCGCACGACTGAACTCAGTCGTATTCCCCATTCGCACGACTGAACAACTCCAGTCGCTTGAGTCCATTCATCTTGTTCATACGCACGACTGAATCCAATCGCACGATTGAATTCATTCGCACCCTTCATTTGCACGAGTGATCCATACTCATAGTTCATTTGCACGATTGAAACTGTCCTGTTCTCCAAGTCCTAAGTTAATAAAATGGAAGATCAATTTGCTGCGTTTACTGCCGGGAAGGACTCACGCATCCAGAATCTACTACTTCTGGAGAATGAGGTAGGAAATCACAATAAACCGCCGAAGCTAATAAAGTTAGATGATTATCCTCGGTGGAAACAACGGTTTGAGATTTACTTAAATGGAGTTGATCCCAATCTTTGGACATCCATTGAGACTGGTTATACGGTGCTAGTTAGTGCTAATGGAGTCAAGTTAACTTTGGGAGGAATGAGTGAAGCTCAGAAGATTCTCTATAATGCTGAGAAGAAAGTTTATGCTTTGTCGACTCAGTCGATACCAAAGGACATTTTTCATCAGTTCTCTGAGAACAAGCAGGCTAAGAAGTTATGGGATGCTTTGGAGAAGAGGTACGAAGGAAATGCAACGTTAAAGGCACTGAAGGCTAAGGCTCTCAAGAAGGAGTTTGATAGTTTCTCTTCGATAGGGAATGAGAGCTTAGATGATGTTATTGACAGATTCTATCATCTCATGAGTGAGCTGCACACTCATGGTGTAACCACATCAATGGAAGATAAAGTTTCAAGTTTTGCCGATGGGTTGCCTGAGAAATGGGATTCATTTGTGTCTAATTTGAGACAGAACGACATTCTTGTGACATTAGACATAAATGAATTCATCTTGAAGCTAAGAGAGGAAGAACTGAGAATAAAATACAAGTCAAAGAAAGGATCCTACGTTCAGAATCCTTCACTCTACAACTCAGTTTCGTCTCAAGCTGTTTCAGGAGCACCTTTACAAACAACATTCGTGTCTAGTTCATCTGCTTCTTCCCAAACCACTGCTTCAGGACCAGAAACGTCAGGGTCATCAGGGACCCAATACATAGTGCATGAAGCCAACACTACAAAGTTGAAGACCGAGAATCTCGGTAATATCACAGTGGAAGTTGCAAAGGAGCACATGGATCTTCTAGCAGCTGTTGTCCAATCCTATGATGGTTTAGTTGTCGGGAAGATTGGAAATTGTCATCTTGCAGATGAAGATTACGAGCAAGTTGATAAGAATGAGCTAGAGAGAATGGACATCATGTGGGCCTTGGCAAGTGCAGTTAGAAGAGCTAAAAAGTTTATCAAGAAGACGGGACAGAACCTAGTAGCCACTGAGGATACGCCGTTTGGTTTTGACAAAACCAAAGTCACATGCTTCAACTATGGTGAAAAGGGGCACTTTAAACGTGAATGTGTAAAGCCCAAGAAAATTGGAAATGGAAACCCATTTCTCACATTCAACCGTCAAGACAAGGACGTGATTGGAACTGCTTCTTCAAACAAAGAGACAAAGGCTCTAACTGCTCAAGGTGATGAAGGACAAGATTGGTCCTTCCGATTTGTTTCTCCTGGAGAATCAAATATTGCCTTTGTCGAAGCAGTAGATGATGGGTCTGCTAGTGAAGGTGAGAATGCAGCTGAGCAAGCGATGTCGGATATCGAAGAAGCTGCAAACGCGGTAAATCATTTGGTTGGGGAAGAGCTCAGAGCAACAAGTTCAGAATCTCCAGCCTCCGAAGACTCTAAATCTGCTTTGATGGCTGATTCAACCGATTCCTCTCAGGTAAGTTCTAAAGACCAACTGTTGGAAAACCATGCTTGTAATGAATGTGACAAATTTAGAGAAAGCATTGATTTGAAATTTTCTAGGTTATTAGAACACAATGATAACTTAGTAAATGATTTACAACTATGCACTGAAGCTAATCGTATATTAAAACAAAATAAGTGCAGTTTTAAAGAGAAGATAGAACTTTTGGGAAAACAACTAAGGGAAACCGAGGTTGTTGCCTTAAATCAATCAAATGATATAAAGTTCTATTTAAATTCTTTAGAAGAAACCAAAAAGGAAAAAACAATTTTGGAAGTCGAGGTTAATTCTTTAAAACAAAAACTACATAGTTGGGCTAGTTCTTCTCACATAGTTCAAAACTTAGTGAAAGAACAAAATAATAGGGAAGGTTTGGGTTACAAAGTAGTTCCACCACCACATGAGATTCTTTTGAATACTAAATGTAGACCTATCAATAATAACCCGGTAAAGAATCATGTGGTGTCCACTCCTCTGGTTAGTGATCCCGATTCTACAAGTAAACCTGTGAACTCTATCACTAAACAGAAGGAGCCTACCTTAAAATCTAAATGAAAAATGTCTGTTGAGAATTTGGATGATGAAATGAAAACGGTTAATGTAAGGTCAGGGTCACAAATGTCTTCTTCAGAACCCAAATTGACTAAATCAGTTAATCAAAAACGTGTTAATTATCAAAGTCTAAATAAAATGAAAGTTAAAGATGTTCAAAACGTTAAAACAATTAATTTTGTTAAAGAAGCTGAAACATCTAAAAGAGATGTGAAAAAACCCAACCAGACAAAGGTCACACCTTTACCAAACTCAAACCCACGTAAATATTTTCCTCAATCTGTAGAAGGAAGATTGTGTTACAATTATGGAAAACGAAGACATATTTCTCCTAATTGTCCTTATTATCAGACGCCGAAAAGAAAATTGAACTTTTTGATGCAAAACCAAGTTTTTCTAAATCGATATCTAATACTCCACCTAAGAGTATTAGTGAACCTAAAGTTCAAACAATAAGCCAGTCGTCTGTTTATCACAAACAGGCCTTACACAAAACTGGCTTATGAAAAGAAAAATCAAATATAGTGTCTAATAGTGAGGAGATTAAAAAGAAAGATATGCCCTCATCCTCTAAAAGACAATGGGTTGAGTTTATGATGTGTGATTCTTCTGGGTCACCCAAGCCAGTTAAGGCTTGGGTCCCTAATATGAATTAATCATTTTCTTTGTATGTGTAGGGTGTCCGCTACAGCGCTATCACTAATACCTGGATTATTGATAGTGGGGCGTCCAGGCACATGACAGGAAATTCGTCTCTCCTTTTCAACGTCAGACAAATTAATGGAGGACATGTTTCATTTGCTGGGAATAAAGGAGGTTACATCATAGCTCAAGGCGAAGTGGGAAACGAGAAAGTGAAGTTTGACAAGGTCAACTATGTTCAACAACTACAGAACAACTTACTTTCAGTCTCCCAGATCTGTGATAAAGGATTTAAAGTTGTATTTGACAAAAAGAAGTGCTACATGTTGAAGAAGGACTATGTGATTGAGGAGGATAAAGTTCTTATGTTAGCTTCAAGATATAACGACTTGTATGTCTTGGATCTATCAAAAGTCTCCACAACTGATCACACCGTTCAATGCTTCTTGTCAAAGGCAACTGAGATGGATTCAATCTCCTGGCATAGGAGAATAGGACACATTAATCCAAGGAAGATGAATCATTTAGTTCAAAATGATTTAGTGAATGGAGTAATTGTCAAGAACTTCCAACTTCCAGGTTTTTGTGTAGCATGTAAGAAAGGGAAACAGACCAAGAAGTCTCACAAGTCAAAGAAAGTTCATTCAATAGATCTTCCTCTTGAGCTTCTACACATGGATCTGTTTGGCCCTGTTAGTACAAAGAGCATTGCTGGAGATCTGTATTGCTTTGTAGGAAATCATAATTACTCAAGATTCTCTTGGGTGATGTTTCTGAAAGCCAAATCAAAAACTTTTGAATCATTCAAACATCTATTTACTACTTTGGAATCACTGTACAAGCTGAAAGTAAGGCAGATTCGATCAGACAACGGCACAGAGTTCAAGAATCAGTGGATGGAGGCATACTGTAGAGAGAGAGGAATCGTTCATCAATTTACCTCTGCCTACACTCCACAGATGAATGGCGTTGCTGAAAGGAAGAATCAGAGCTTGATAGAAACTGCCAGGATAATGCTAGCCGACTCAAAACTGCCTATTCAATTCTAGAATGAGGCAGTGGCTAATGCGTGTTACACGCTCAATCGAGTCTTAGTGGTCAAACGACATGGAAAAACATGTTATGAACTCCTCCAACGGCGTAAACCCAACCTGGAGTATCTAGAATCGTTTGGCGCACCGTGCATGCTGCTGAAAAAAACTCAGACATGGAAATTTAGTGAGAAGGCAGAAGAAGGTATTTTTCTCGGATACAACATACCAGACAAGAGAGTTTACAACAAATCAACGGGTCAGATGTTCAAAGATACACCACCCCCCTGCTGGAAAAGGACCCTCCTTCTTCTTCGACTATGAGGGTTTCTTTAAATCCTTCAAACTACCGCCTTCTCTCACTGATGATGAGCTTTCTGCTAGGATGATGTACGATGTTCTGAACACTCCACTACCAGACTCGACATCAACGACTCCATTGGATAATACTTCTAGCCCTTCAGGGGGGAGAGCTTGAAGTAAGTGATTCATCTTCTGATGATGAAGCAGTTGAGACTACAAATGTGGAACAGGAGGAACAGGTTCCCACTAATGAAAGTACACAAGCATCACATCCTGCTGCCTCTAACATTTCAGAACCTCATACTCCAACAGCTTCAGATATCGAAACTGGGTTTCACAATCTGGATAATGAGGTAGTTGTTCCCACCACTCCTGGATCCCGGATTAATGTTTATCATCCATTGGACAACGTCATTGGAGATGTTCGATCATGAGTACAAACAAGAAATCAGCTATACTCAGCTGATTATGCCTCAGTCATGGAAAAAGGATATCTTCACTATGGTGAATATCGATGTTTTGTGTCTCAATTTGAACCAAAATATGTGAGTGAAGCCCTAAACGATGAGGCATGGGTCAGTGTAATGTAAGAAGAACTCCTACAGTTCAAGAAGTTAGGAGTATGGACCCTTGTGGACAGACCAAAAGGTGCTAAGGTGATTGACACGATGGGTCTTGAAGTGTAAGAAAGATGACCAAGGAGTTATAATCAGAAACAAGGCTAGGCTTGTGGTTCAAGGGTTCAGAAAAGTCGAAGGCATGACTACAATGAAGTGTTTGCACCTGTGGCTCGGATGGAAGCAATTCGTATCTTTCTAGCCTATGCATCCTACATGAAGATTAAAGTCTATCAATTAGATGTAAAAAGTGCATTTCTTCATGGTGAAATCCGTGAGACAGTCTACGTCAGTCATCCCGAAGGATTTGAGGATCCTTATCATCGGGATAGAGTTTACAAACTGGACAAGGCTCTCTACGGGCTCCATCAAGCCCCTAGAGCCTGGTATGAGAAACTCTCAATTCATCTAGTGAAACATGGTTTTCGCAGGGGAGTTATTGACTGTACATTATTCATCAAAGAAAAAGATGGTGATTTACTGTTGGTACAGATATATGTTGACGACATAATCTTTGGTTCCAAGAATGAAGAATTATGTAAAGAATTTGAATCTGTAATGAAAGCAGAGTTTGAGATGAGTGCTATGGGGGAGATGAAGTTCTTCCTTGGCTTACAGGTGGATCAAACACCCAAAGGAATCTTCCTGCATCAGACCAAATATGTAGGTGATATCCTTAGTCGGTTCGACATGGAGAATGCTTCAGTTGCTGGAACACCACTTGCCACTAACCACGATGTGGCACCCGGCGAAAGTGGTGATCTGGTTGATGCTACAATGTACAGAGGAATGATAGGATCCCTAATGTACCTCACAGCCTCTCGTCCTGTTATTATGTACGTAACGTGTCTTTGTTCCAGATATCAGGCAAAACCAAAAGTGAATCATCTCATCGGAGTTAAACGAATCTTTCGTTATCTGAAGGGTACTCCAACACTCAGGTTGTGGTATCCTCATGATGATGACTTTGAGCTTACAGCGTATAGTGACTCGGACTATGGTGGTTGCAAGATGAATTACAAGTCAACATCTGCGGGATGTCAGCTCTTTGGTAGACGGTTAGTCACCTGGCAGTGTAAGAAGCAAACATTAGTTGTTCTGTCAACTTGTGAAGCTGAATATGTTGCTGCTGTAAGTTGCTGTTCACAAATCATTTGGATTCAACAGCAAATGCGCGACTACGGTTTGCAATTTTCTAACACCCCTATTTTTGTTGATAATTCTGCTGCTATTGCTCTCACTAAAAATCCGGTCCAACACCCTAAAACTAAACATATCGGTATTAAATATCACTTTATACGTGACTGTTTTGAAAAGCAATTACACGATGTTGTTAAAATTAATACGGATTTTCAACGCGCCGACCTCTACACAAAAGCATTTGATAAACCGCGGTTTTTATATCTTTTAGAGGTTAATGGCGTGAAAAAGAAAAGTGATGTGATTCTAGAAGAAGAAAGTGCGTAGTCCGACAAGTTTTTTTGTTTATTTTTATTTTTATTTTCTTTCTTTTATTTTATTTTCCTGTCTATTAAAATCTAAAAACACAAAAAGATTTTCAGTTTTAGAATTTTAGGGGGAGAATAGTTTAGTATTTAATTCGTGCAGTATTTAATAACTTAAAAAAAACGAGGGAGGAGGGCAGCTTAGCTAAAAGAAATGAAATCAAATCTGTGATTCTGATTCAACGCTTATGGAAAATGATAGTACACAGGGAACAAATTGTTTGGGACCTCAAAAGCACTTAAATGATTAAGATGCAAAATTCAAAGTATAAATCTGAGAAGTCTAAGCAAAATAAAAGGAAAAATAATAGTAAAACTAATCTGCTACTGAGGTAACATAGAGAAAGTAGACCTAGAGGTTGTTAGTCCATTATATGATGTGTCGGTAGATTCAACACAATAGATGAGTAGACCTCATTGGTGATTTAAATTCAAACTAAGTTGTTCAACTTGCTGTGGGTTCCCATCTTATCCTTGGTTAACACAATCAACATATTTCCAATAAGGGGTGACGAGCAAAATAAACGCCACAAATGTGTGCGGATGACCATATAAATGAGCAAAGCACAAGAAAAAATGTTAAGCGCAATCAAGCTAATGACTAATGTTGTTGGTGCGTTACGTGCAAAAACAAAAAAATGCTCTCACAAGAAGATAGGTTGTGTGCCTCTCTGCTGTGCGATGACATTGACCTGAGGATAAGCATAACCTAAATATTCTAAAATTCATTGGTGTTTGCGCCTCTTTGCTGTGCGATGACATTGACCTGAGGCTTGGGATGTCTTTGAAAGCTCTTAGAATAGTTTCTTCTTGTCAAATACCCGTAGACAGCTCAAAAATATTCTGAGGAATGTTGATTACCATATAAGTGTGGGATCCACAAATGCTTGTTGAAATAATATAACCTAACTCATCACCAATGTGAGTCAAAAATCTGTGTATGGATTTAAGAGGACAAATATACTGACAATCATCGTGGCTTCAATTCTTGACAGTCAAAATCATTGTGTGCATCTTATAGCTCTAGTATGATTTCCTAAAATTGCTATTGACTCTCGGTCAAAACAAGAATCTAGCATCAAAATGGTTTATTAAAATGTCCCAAATGATTCTGATATACCTATATGATTCCATAATGAATAGTTCCAGAAATGATCAAATTAACTTAAAGCTGTGCTGTTCAGGAAGAAAAATCTGCTAGATGGTTGTCTAAAAGATTTCAATCCATCTCTAATCAAAAAACCCAAAATATGTATTGTTTTTCCTTTAAATTTCAAAGTTGTTTTCTATTCTCTAGCCTTTTGTAGTGTAGACGTCGGACTATACAACTAGATGAATTTTGTGAATCACTCACTAAAAGGGGTCACGTCTGAGGTGACCAATCAGTTTCAAATTAAAAGGATCACGTCTGAGGTGATCAAAGGTTTTCAAATTAAAATGATTACGTCTGAGGTGATCAAAGGTTTCAAATTAAAAGGATCACGTCTGAGGTGATCAAATGGTTTTAATTTAAAAGGATCACGTATGAGGTGATCAAATGATGTTCAGTTAAAAAGGTCATGTCTGAGATGATCATTGTTCATAATGTTATATCAAAAGGTAAAACTTTAAGTGTGTGAAAGTGTATGAGGTCAAACTCATAGTATGAGCCAATCGCACGATTGGACCATAAGTCTGAGCCAATCTCACGATTGGACCATAAGTATGAGCTAATCGCACGATTGGACCATGAGTATGGGGCAATCATACTATTGGACCATGAGTATGGAACATCAATACGATTGGATCACCAGACTGAACAAATCGTACGAATGGATGAGGGAGTATGAGCCAGTCACACGACTAAAACCCAGTCGCACGAGTGAAGCATGCGTATGGGTCCAGTTGCACGGCTGAACATTTAACATAGTATAAATAAGGGGGTCAGTCGGTCGTAACCCTTACCACCCTTCAAGTTCTCTGAAATCGCTCATACGTAGACACTCTGCCTAAATTTCGTTTTACCTTGATTACTTGCCGATTGTGATCCTAACCGTTTTCTCATCCATCTACACGTATTGTGAGATTGAAATCGATCTAAATGACCAGTGTAATCAAACCCTAACTGACTTAGGGGCTGTTTGATTACGCTGACTGAGTAAGATCTGACTGAGTCAGAAGCTGACCCAGTAAGAAGTTCTGACTGAGTTGCAACTGACTGAAACTTGGCTGTTTGATTTAGTATCTGACTGACTCTGCTGAATGATAAAAATAACCTTATTGTCCCGTTATTCTAACGAGTTTGAATTTAACTGGTGTTGTGTAATCAATAAAAATAGCTAATATACAAAAAACCAATATACAAAAAACCAATATTCAAATAACCAATTTACCCACAAGCAAAAGGGTTTTCTACATACACATCTACAAACACATATACATACACATCTACATACACATATACATCTACATACACATCTACATACACATCTATATGCATATACATCTATACATATACATCTACTGATAAATGGTAAAGAAAACGAAGATGATGACGACGATGAAGCTGATACGCTCGGGAGGTGCTCGGTCGGGAGGTGCTCGGCCGGCTCGCACAGGGAGGTGCTCGGTCGGCTCGCGCAGGGAGGTCGCGCAGGTCGGCTGCGCAGGTCGGCTCGTGCAGGGAGGTCGTCGGTCGCTGCTGGATTTGGGTGCTCGGTTGGTGCTCTGCAAATGGGGGATGGATTTGGGTGTTGGTGGTGTGCAAATAGGGGCTGCTGCACAAATGGTTTGGGTCAGCAATTGATTTTTTCAGGTTTGGGTCAGAACAATGACCCGGTCAGCTGGTACCACTTCCGTATCAAACGGGCTGACCCGCTGACCGAGTCAGCCGGGTTAGTCGGGTCAGCCCAGTCAGACATAAACAAACAACCCTTTAATCGACTCAAATCAAGAAATCAGTAAAACTCTTCAAATAGACCATTTAAATGGACATAATCGTTGAAATAAAGGACATTGAGTGATATTTAGAGTCCATGCGAACCTAATGAGTCTAAACAGGAAGTCTAACATCAAGTTTTGACCAAGATTCAAGGTTGGAGTGTTCAACAGTGTAGGATGCGAATGGACATGCTAATGAACTTCAGTAGCACGATTGAGCCAGACGCACGATTCAATCGCACGTATGAATCATGCGCACGGGTTCAGTCGCATGACTGATTCAACCGCATGGCATAGCACACGACTGAACTAAGTCGCAGGCTTAATCGCACGACTGAACTCAGTCGCAAGCTCAATCGCACGACTGAACTCAGTCGTATGGTTCAGTCGCACGATTGAGCCAGTTTGATCAAAACAGTTTAAGTTCCTACTGTCTTCTGTTATGCACTAATCTAATGTATATGTTTCTTGTGATATAGCAACATGGCTGATAGATGGTCCATGTTGGAGCTGTACAAAATAGTCTATATTATCAACACAGTCAAAGTCAACAAAAGTCAACGTCACGGTCAAAGTCAACAAAAGTCAACCCCAACACGTTCGAGACGAAGAACCGAGATGAGACTTTGAAGATTTAGATGACTAGGAGTTTTATTGTAATATATATATTTTTTGTAAACAAAATATATTTTATCTTGTTTTAGTCATTTTTATGTTTGATATGTAATTTCCATTAATTAACCTAAGTTTAGGGGGTTAAGTGCAATTAGTGAATATTAGTGTAGACTATAAATAGGTTAATTGTCATTAGGTTTTTTTAATGGTTGTATGACCAATAGATTGGGGTATTACTTGTAATGATATATTTTGCAATCTAATTGAAGATCAAAGGGGTTTTAGTGTGTTTATCATAATTTGATCTATAATCTTCATGATTTGATTCAACTTTGATTATCCTGGATTTACAATTTGGTATCAGAGCCATTTTGGATCAAATTCACTGAAGATTTGAAGATTTTTAGAAAGAGAAGTTGAGGTTTTGGTTGTTTTTGTTCAATATCAAGTTTTCACCAATTTCAGATAAAAATTCGTGTATTTGACATGGAATTTACTTGAATTTTGTTGTTTGTTGGTTAGGAAAGATCTGTTAATCATCAGATCTCAAATCCATTAAGTTTTTGATGATTTCAGATTAATTTCATGTTGAAAAAGTTTTTCAGCTTCGTTCAGCGAAATTATCAGTTCATCCAGTAAAACTACGAGTTCTTCCAGCGAAACTACATGGGTTATCCTCATTGAAGTTGTTTTCTGCTGTCCTGCGAAACTAGTTTCATTGAACGAAAGTTCAACAGTGCTTGTGGGTGATTTACAAGCGAAATTGCTGCCGAAAGTATCATTGAACGAAAGTTCAAGCTTGTTTCGTGCGAACTTGTCGGCGAAACTAAGCTGTTTTAGGCATTTGGCTAGCGAAACTGCTGCCGAAATTCCCAGCGAAACTGCTGTTGGCTAGCGAAACTAGAGTTCACAGCGAAACTAGCTCTGCGAAACTATAATTTCGGCAAAACTATTATTTCTTTAGCGAAATTCGAATGTTAAAGATGACTTTTCCCCCTAGTTGGGATTAATTGAGTTCATCCCGATAAAGAAATTTTCATAGAATTATAAAAAAACGATGTTTAAATCCTTTTGCTAAGATTGTCTAGCGTGACATTTAAAAAATAATATTATTAGCGGGGGAGAATTATTTTACAAATTTTGAGAAAAATATTTTTGAGGGCTTAATTGCAATAAAAAAATAAAATAAAATAAAAATAAAAAAATGGCTTTTGTAGAACTGTTTAAATCCTTCAAATCTGATAATCTAACAATTGCACAATGTCGGTTTGATAATTTTGCAGCTTTAAAGAATGAAAGGATGTCCGATTTTCTTGATCATTTTCCGTTGGTGGCAAACAATCTGAAGAAGTTTGATGCCCTAATTGGGAAATTATGAACAAGTTCTAAGATTGATTGATTCCTCTCATCAGAATGGAGCTCACACGGCAAGCCGATTAAACGAGAAAGAGGTTTTCGGGATTACAAACTAATGGAGGTGATCAACAAAGTGAAAGAAATGGAGTTGGATATCAAGCGTCGTGAGTACTATGAATCGACATATCTAACTCCAAAGATCACTTCAAACTCTAAAGAGAAACAAGAAGAGAGATCAGATGCTAGCACCAATTCTGACGGTTTACCGAAACCTAGAATTGAAGAGGTACAAGAGGAGCTTAAGCAAACATCAATGGGTAAAGGTGGAGCTGAGTTGAATGATGAAGTTTTTGATGTTGAGAAGGAAGATGAATGGAAGCGAAATACCAGATTTTGCAACTGCGAGAAGGCTCTTACTGCTGAAAGAGTTATCCTGGATCTTCCATACGAGACAGTTCATGATATGTGTTCTTCTGCTTGTAAAATTAGGCTATTTGGTGTGTATAAAGCTAATAGGTTACTTTTAGATAACCAAAAGGAATTAACCACCATAAACGCAAAACTTAAAAAGAATGAAGCCAAGTATTTCATAAAATTAAATAAAGCTTTAAAAGAAAATGATCATTTAAAATGAACTCTTCTTGAACGAAATGCTGAAATTAATCTTTTAAACGAAAAAGTCACCTTGGCTGAATTTGAAACAAGCAAACATAAAACAAAGCTTGATAGATGGACCATATCCGTAATGAAACAGGAAGAGCTACTATATAAACAAAGGGGAGCTAGGACCATATCCAGAATGATTTGATTGAAGCTGCTGAAACTAATAGTTTAAATGCAGGTTTAAGCAACGTTAATCTTAAAGAGGTTAGAGATGTGCAGGATTTTCCTGTAGGTTTAGGAATCCTCAGGCGAGAGTCTGATAAGAAGATTAATGACGATTCCACCTCTGATGCTCCAAAACCAATATCAGTTGCTTCTCCAACCTTCTTCAACAAATTCAAAACAGGTAATATTCCTTCGTTTATTCCTGTCAGGTTTGTAAAAGAATGAACAGTTGTCGAATCATCAAGCAATCAGAATCCTATAATCGAAGCCGACACAATAGGAGATGTCAATCAAGATCCATTGGAGAAAGATCTGTGTATACGAGATTGGATAAGCTCAGATGATAAATCAATCACAAAGGAGCGTGTTGGTTCCTCACAGATCAAGATATCTCCTGACATTGTCAAGTCACAAAAGCTTCCAGAAGCTGAATCAAGACAAATATGGATCTCTTCTACAATTGCAAAACAACCAAGTCAATTAGTGAAGATCTCATACCCTGTTCAACATAGCAAACGCCAAAACAAGCAAGAATCTGTAACAACCTCAAAGCAATCTCCAATTCCAAATGCTTCACACGGGACTACAAAGCATCAAAAGCCTTTCAAGGCTTGTTTTGAGTGTGGAAAAGAAGGTCATGTGGTAAAGAAATGTCCTCAAAGGCTTGCTACGAATGGTAAAGGCAAAACGAATGGCTTCTCCAGCTGTAAGTCTACAAAGAATGTTCCAGATGGTAAAGGCAACACGGGTTGCTTCTCTGGATCTAGAGGTAAAAAGCACACATCTTTGAATGGTTGGATAAAAAACCCTCCATCCAAACCTTTTCTTGTGAAGCCGATTTCATATAATACAAAGATGAAAATGACGAAAGGTTCAAAACCAAATTCTTTTCCTTTTGGTCTTAAACAGAAAATGTTTTCCAAATTTAATTTGTTCAAATCCAAATTAATTGAATCAAAACAAATTTGGCAAATTAAAAAGAAGGATACAGATATCCCAGATTGTTTTAACGGTTATGTGTAGAAGCAGGTTTCTTATATTGAATAAAAAGGAACTTCTAGGACTACGATGGCATGGGTTCCCCTTTCAAACTAATCTGTTAATGAGTGCAAGAATAATTCAGGAGGACTGTTAGTAATCCGGTTTACTAACAAAGATTGTTCCTAATTCAAATTTGAGGCGGAACAAACAGGTTAAGTTTACGGTATTTTATTCACAATCTGGATTTTTATCTACACAATCATCGTTCTCACTTCACAATCACTGCATATTTCTTGAGAATTCATTTCTTATATTCATATCAGTATAGTTTGGAAGACCTAAATTTTTTTTAATAGTTTTCTAGAGACAAAATAAAAAAATATATGAAAATAAAAAATATAAAAAAAATAAAAAAACAAAACAAAAAATAGGTTTACAAAAAATAAAAATTTAGGGGGAGAGTATAATAAGACTTAATAAAAATAATGAAAAGAAAACTGGGAACTTGATTCGAGATGACTGAGAAATGATGGTATATCATCTTGAAATGCTTGTTCTTGCATGACTTGCGTTTTAAAATGAGAAATGATAGTAACTGATGTTGTGATCTGATTTACATCTTATTTTTAATTTCAAATAAAAGTAAAATAAACAGATTCTTTAATGATATGCTTGATAGACTCAGCCTGAAGAATAAAGTAGACATCAGCATAATGATTACATTAAAATATATGCTTAAGGATGTCTGGATTTACGCAATCATTTTGGCCTGCACGAAAACTGAGTCCCGAAAAAAATTGGATTGAGAATTGATCTTTCACCCACCATGATACAAATCATATAAGCCATATCTTTGGCCATGATTGGTGTATTTATGTGTCTTGTGTTTGTGCTAATCTCCTCTGCTGTACGAAAGTACTGACCTAGAGTGATGATCTCCTTTGTTGTATGATAGTACTAACCTGGAGCTTTCATCGGCACATGATTAAATGGTAATCTTCTTTGTTATACGTGAGTATAGACCTGGAGCTCTCACCATTTTGGTCTAAGTAGTGTCAAATCATCTAAATGATGAATTCATCACAGAATGCAATATTCTGTTGATAATCACTTGCACACTAATGCATACGCCTTGCTCTATAAAGATCGTAACAAAATTCAAGAAATCCTGAGGTTGGGTGAGGATTTTTGCCAAATGATTTTGGGGTCCTAGCATTCTAAAGTATTTAATCGAATCTTAACGAATCATCTGCTCCTTGTTGAAAAAGATAAGGCATGAGTTTAAGTGAACAAACATATCAGCAATCGTTATTGATCTGTTTCATAATTTCAAAAATCATTCAAAGACTGTAATTAGATTTAGTTATCAGTTTGATCTCATTGCTTGTCGATGTTTAAATTCATCTTTGTGCTAAAGTATATCTTGAGGATGTGATCTCTTGATCGATTCAGTTCTCGGTTATAAAAAAATATATAGAGATAAAAAAATATTATAATATATGTATATAATAAAAAAAATTATAATAAATTTTTATTTCAATATTCATTTAGCTCTTCCATATTATGCTGATTACATTTTATTATTTTTCATACATTTCATAGAAATTGCGCACAAACGAACACGGGTTCGCTTGTTTTCAAACACAGATAAACACGGGTTTATTTTGTTAAAATGAAATGATCTAATTAGAAATGTCGAGATTGTGTTTGTGAATGTGTTTCAGGTTTTTGCTGTAAGTGATGGCCGATCATCAGTTGAGCAGTGTACCTGATTAGAGAACCTGTTCCTCAAGTTTGCAGAAGATACCGAGCTAGGAATCCTCCTCCTACATCTTCTGAAGCAATCGAGATTAGAGATTTGGGAAAGCTGTTCCAATGTCTTCACAAAGGTTGCACTCAAAAAGGGGGAGCATATAAATAGGGGGAGCTTATGAGATGAGTAAGTTTTCTCATCAGATTCAGAAAGCTTCAATTTTAAGATCTTTCTATTGTTGATTTCTCGGTGCTGATTTCGTTTGAAGACGTTGATAATGATAGACTAAGGGGGAGTATTGTTGGATCTGTACAAGATAGTCTATATTATCAACACAGTCAAAGTCAACAAAAGTCAACGTCACGGTCAAAGTCAACAAAAGTCAAACTCGACACGTTCGAGACGAAGAACCGAGACGAGACTTTGAAGATCTAGATGACTAGGAGTTTTATTGTAATAAATATATTTTGTGTAAACAAAATATATTTTCTCTTGTTTTAGTCATTTTTATGTTTAATATATAATTTCCATTAATTAGCCTAAGTCTAGGGGGTTAAGTGCAATTAGTGGATATTAGTCTAGACTATAATTAGGTTAATTGTCATTAGGTTTTGTTAATGGTTGTATGACCAATAGATTGGGGGATTACTTGTAAAGATATATTTTGCAATCTAATTAAGATATATTTTGCAATCTAATTGAAGATCAAAAGGGTTTTAGTGTGTTTATCATAATTTGATCTATAATCTTCATGATTTGATTCAAGTTTGATTATCCTGGATTTATAGTCCATGAGCCCCAAGCATAACATCTGTGCTCACTTAGATGCTACCACTCGGAATGCTTCCGAGTTTGCGGGGTTCATTGCCTTTCTCAGGAGATCGAGGATCTTCAAGGCCATATCTACACCGCGCACCCCATACAGATAACTCCAGTAGACCTTCTGGGAAGGAGCTACTGTTGATAGGTCCACTAAGTCCTACAACATCCGGAGCTCGATCTGCGGACAGGAGATCAGTTTTACTGCAGCCGATCTTAGGCAAGTCCTGGATCTAAGTGAAGATGGTGACCACCCGACCAAGCTACACCCTCTGACAGTTAGGGGTTGCTTTCTGCGGATGAAGTACACTGGGGACATCAATGCAGGTGTGCTCAATAAAAGCAACCTGTGCCCCAGTTTAAGTACTTAGTTCACGTTATCATCAAGTGCATTGCGTCGAGGAGAGGAGGATTTGACGAGATGTCAGACCAAATCCAGAATGCTTATGTTTCTCTGGTGCTGAACCACCCGTTCAGTTTCTCCAGATGATATTCTCATATATGGTCGAGAACATAGAGGCAAAGGGGAAGGAGGGGTTCTGCATGTACCCCAGATTTCTACAGATGATCATAGATCAGAAGCTCCCTTCACTGCCTAAAGAGAGGGAGGATGCAGTTGTTTTAGAGATTATGGATGATACGACACTCGGTCGGATGAAGGTCTACCGGGGAAAGCAAGTAAAGCCCCTGGTGAGGAGACTGTTTGGCCACTTGGCCAACGCGGAGTACGTGGCACCATCTCGCAAGAAGTGGCGTCATGACGACAGTGACTCCGACGTTGAGCCCATCATGGTACCCACAGACGAAGACGACGACGACGACGACGATGAGCAAGGTCAAGGTGGTGAGGCACCTAGTGGACCTGAAAGTGCTGCCTTCCACCAAGACTTCTTGGTTGATGATGATGAGGAGTCGGATGATGAGCCGTTAGTGAGGACTGTTGGGAGCCGAGTTGTGGCCAGAGACAGAGGGATAGAGGCGGTTGGCGGACGCTAGGCTGAGTCGAGGGGTGCTTACGCTGATGTTACTGATCCTACCTGACACCCCTGACCAGTCCAGCAGCCAAGGGGGAGCGCCTATTGCAAAGGGCTCCAGGATGAAGAGAATGGCTAACCCTCATGGCAAAAAGGGTAAGAGGCCGAGGTTTACATTGATTACATATTCTGCCACAGCCACCACCATTGTCACAACTACCACCACTACCACATCATCTACCACCACCACCACAACAACTACTTCCACCACTACTCCTCCCACTACCACTATCATTCCTCCAACCACTACTACCACATCCACTCCATCACTATCCACTCCCATTCCGCCTCCCATATTCACCACATCTACCACCACTACCACCACCCACCAAGCTGGTCCCTCCACCCAATCCACATTCTCACCAGGACCTATACTCTACCCACTGTTGGGTTAGAGGAACAGATGGCAAACCTCAATAGGTTGGTGCTAAGCTGTTAGCTACAGATCACATGAGAGAAAATCAGATTAACCAGCTGATAGTGGTCAACAACGCCCAAGGCAAGCAGATCGATCAGCTGACAGAGAAGAATGCTCAGTATGAGAGAGCTTTAGGCCGAGCTCACCATGCGCTTACTAGTCAAAATGAGCTGGTGATGGCGTCGGTCAAGAGGATAGAAGAGCTTGAGAAGAAGAACAAGAAGATACTCCTAAAGCTTAAGGGATCAAAGAGCGAGCCATTGAAGATAAATGATGGTGATGATGGTGATGATGATGATGGTGATGATGATGATGATGATAAGGATGAAGATGATTCTGAGGAAGATGTTGATGAAGGAGGTCTGAGCAGTAAAGATAAAGAGGATGATGATGATCAGGAAGGTGATTCACCTGTGTCAGCCTCAAATCCCCAAGCTAAGGAGAGGCGTACTAAAAGAAACCAAGATCAAGGAGCCTCGTCCTCAGCTCCTCCAGCTGAAGAATCGATGGAGCAAGACAAAAGTAATTATTAGATGTCTATGTATTTAAAAACTTTTGTACTTGAATTATATATTACATAAATGTAATTAATGGTCATTTATGTTTGTTTATGTTTTAATATGTTATATAATGACTCATGTGTGATGTGCTTAATGTTTAATCAAACAGATGAAGCTCAACAGACAGACGAGTATGATGTCGAACCCCTTCAGCAAGTTAAGACTCAACTTACAATGATTCTTGACTTGCAAGGGATAGTAAGGAGATCTGTAAGCTACACTCCGGAAGAGGGAGAGATTATTGATGATCTGACGGACGAACAACTCGCTGAAATGTTTAGACTAAATCCTGACGAGCTGGTCAAAGATGCTCCAGAAGTTGATGTCGCAAGTGATGATGAGCTGAACGATGTTGATGAGATTGAGATAGAAGATGTCACTGCAGAGCACTATCAAGAGTACACTGACTCTGAAGGACATGTTATCCCCAACCTGGGTGAAACGTTGGGCAGTGGTACTTTTGATAAGTTAGAAGAGATAGAGAAAGAGAAGGAAAAGAATGAAAGTAAAGCCCAAGCTTTGGACGCTAATGTCGACTTATAGAAAGTTGAATGGGCAGCTTGTTTTGCAGAGATGAAAGCCCAACGTGTCCCGCCAAAGCCGAATGCCAACACAAAGCTCTACAGAGTCAAAAGACATCAGAAAGTGTCAGGCAAGATTATAGCATGGGCATATTTTGAAGACTAGGAAGTCTATGCTGTTAAGAGGGAGAAAGGAATTGAGTACTTTAGATATCCATATGATCTGAAGACTCTTCCTGGTTTTGAGCTCAATTGTCTGGCATGTTTAGATCTTCTGTATGCTAATCCGAGGAAGATGTCTGGATGGTTCGAGGCTGCATTAAAGAAGGAATACCACACCAGGTGGGTAAACTTCAGACCTCAAGAACCTAAAAGGTTCATTCATAAGTCTGAAGTGGATCCCATATCTGGAAGACCGAAGGTGGTGCTGAAGTGGAGTCCCCCGCGCACAATGTCCAAGATTCCCTTATGGGAAATGCCTTAGGACTTCACTCCCCACTTCAAATGGTGGTATTATGATTGGAGGACGGGTGAAGCTGTCATAGTATTGAACAGAGATGGAAATATTGATACTATCCGGGTATTTGACCCAATGTGGGTTACAAACTTGTCGGCTGAAGATGTCTACACATTATACAAGTGGCCACTGTTCTATGACACGCAGGATATTGTACAAGCTCTTCAGTTCCAACATGTGATAAGACTCTGTTTTGCATTTGATATACATGCAGGAGTCATAAGAGAAGAGAAGTACAAGAAGTTCCACGAACATGTGAAGAATGTTAGACGATAGAGTAAACTAGGTCCAAGGGGGAGTTTGTAGATACATGTGTTCCTAGTTTATATGCTTAAATGTAAAAGTCTTTCATGTCTTACATATGTGTAATTTGAAGAAGCAATGAAATATGATATATGATTTGATGTTTATTTATCTTTGATTCATATGTATGAACTTATTATATAGGTTTGAGGTTGTTGTACACAATTCTAAGTCAATAATGATTGAGTATTATGTTCAACCTAGTTGGGTGATTATTCATGCTAATGGACCATAATTATGGACCATACACATGAATACATCATGCTTATGAACCAGTCGCACGACTGAACCAGGAGACTGGATCAGTCGTACGATTGAGACATAAGATTGACTCAGTCGCACGACTGAACCTTCAGTCGTGCGTATGATTCAATCGCATGATTCAGTCGCACGACTGAACCATGCGAATGGTTCAGTCGTACGAATGAAAAACCCTAACCTATAAATACCACCTAATTCGTGGAAAAACAGAACACTTGAAGAGATATTACAAATACACATAAACCTTAGCCGTCCAGAACGTCCCAAACAGCCTGTCTAAGTCCATAGTTCGTTCCTGATCGATTCCTACTCGTTCTTAACGTCTAGTTCAATCTTATATCGATCGGGTTATTGTTCTCACTGATTGGATTGCCAATCAAGTAGGATTCCGCACTATTTGATCCAGTGTAAACGCAGAATCCGTTAGTACTCCATACGTACACGGTCCCTAACAAACCTCAACAAATTTTAGGTCATATATACAGTATACTCATACAGTGTAATATCAATTTTGTATGAGTGCCAATGATCTACACACCCACGAACAGATAGGCGATAACAGTGCGCCCACGTTACATATAAACCTTTAAAGAGGATGTAAGTTGTTAGATCTCTAATCATGTGTTAGAAATGTAGCATTTGAAATCAAAAGTTAACTATTTATTAAATGTATTAATCATATAAAACAAATGAAGTCAGAAACATTAAGCTTGTGAATAGCAACTCAAAGCAAACCTAAGTAAGAGATTATGAGGCTCAGAGTTTGTCAAACAACCGGTCTACCATGGCTGCATGATGAGTTGCAGTTCCCAACCTACCATCCTCCAACATCGCCACGCCAAGGTAACACATCTTTATCCAGCTTTCAAATATACGCAACACTCATCATAGCCCTATCACAAATAGTAAGCGTAAGGAGGTTGCACGCTGCATCTACACAACGTTCAAGAGGATACGTGTTTAAATCCATCGCAAGGTACAATAAAGTGGTTTAAGAACTAAAGTTTTGGGATGCAGAATAGTTATGATCAAATAAATATGGTTGCAACAGCTTCAAGTGAACACATACAACCATCCTAATTTTTCAAAATAAATTATGATCTTCAAGTATTTTTTTCTCATATCTAATGCTTAGTGTTATTGTATACCCTTTAAACAACTGCAAGAGACAAACGTATAAGCAACAAGCATAGCCCAAGAGGTGTATTAATGGCACATAGGATCAAACATGTAAAATAAACAACAATACCTTATGAACAAAACTTTGAATCAAGCAATAATAAAGTTCCCAAGCCAGTGAGTTTACCAAATTGCAAGGGGAGTTGCAGGTCAATACCTACATCCTTTAGCCCCTCAATACCAAAGAAATCCTGATAGGTGTATCCATAGCAAACAGAACAAAACCTTTGGAAGAAACAAACAGCACCCATATTTACCTTACACGATTTGTTCAAACATAGCATCCCATAAAGAAACAAAGTATAGATTAACAAAACAAACATGGATGAAAAAGGGCAATTGGAATTAACAGTTTCTTGTAGTATTGTCAGTCTCAGAATTAACAAAGCAATGAGTCAACAATGGTTATAGGGGGTTGCAAGCGATTACCTGCCATCCTCCAACCCTACGAGACCAAGAAAACATTCTCGTCCAGCTTTTATTCAGACCCGTGAACTCATCACAACCCCATAAGAATCACTAACCTTAGATCAATAAACCAACCTGTCAAGCAATATCAAAAGATTACCTATTCATCAAAGTGTATGGATCATTGATGCACACCTAAAGTGACCTGGAGTCTAGAGGTAGGTTGCATTGAGACCAAATAACCCACCTTCCCACCATTGATCTGAGAAGAAACATATCAGGTGAACAAAACATACAAAAACAGTTAAAATCAACAAATCAGTGTTCAGAAAGCTCAAAAATCATGAAACTAAAAACACTAACCTCATCAACAACACCTTCCTGTGAAGGCTTGACTATGGTTGCAGGGGGGATGCATGTGAACACCTAGCATCCTAAAAAATCATGGCAATTCATTGATCGGACTTTGCTTCAATGCATCATAAAAGAAGGGGAGCGAGATGTGATACACCATGTCCGTAACAATCGCCTCCCACCCCACTCAACTACAAAACCTAACATCTCCCAAAAGCCAATCCATCATATAGCAAAACCCTAACAAAATAGATGGAGCGGTGGTCACAAACATTCTAGCTGACCGAAGAGGACATAACCTGAAAGAAAGATTTGGTAGAGAAACTCTCTCAAAGAAGCAAATAAAGTGAGGGAAAACAGATGAACATAGTAACACGAACACATGTCTAAAGGAAGAGAAAGGTGGGGAGAGGTGGTATGCCACGCAGCTACTGACCTGCCTACTTCCATTATTCATTTCATTGCAAATTTAACATTTGGGATAATAACATGTGATACATACAAATATAAAATAACACCTATAATAAAATGAAAAAATAGAATGATTATCAACATTAATATATTAAAAACTTATTAGATTTAAATTTAATATAACAAATCATACATATTAGTAAGAAAACACAACTTAAAAATCATTTTATAATTCTTATGTTTATAACAATTAAAAGATAACCTAGTTCATGCAAAGCCATGATTATTATTTACAAACTAATATTTAAAATTAAAATTTGGTAATAACAAGTTTTTTATCCGCCGCGCGTTGCAGCGGCATTGTACGCGGGCCGATAAAGTATAAACTAACAATCAACCCGACTTGTTTTCGAACTAAATATACGTCGAACTATAAGTAACTCGAATTTATAACATTGAACAAAAAATGTATTATGCTTGACATGCCTCTTTTTCAAATAAACTCATGTAGAAAAGTAGACCAACTCAAAACGTACATAAAAACACATAGGTTACAATCGTCCTGACTCGTGACATTTTACAAAATCTTTAAGAATTGTTTTGTAGTGAAGGTATCAATTATTATTATTATTAAAATTGATCTTGCATTTATCTATTCTTATTCCATACATGTATGTTGAACACACCAAGTCAAGAAACTAATCCATTAGCATAAGGAATTAGTCAGGAAAGTCAACACTAATCTGATTAAGTAGCAAATAGCAATATGTATGTATCCGAAATGAATAACCGTCAAAACCTATAGCAAAGAAAACCATGATACCACCAAGTGAAGGAAATTAACCAATTACCAAAAAGAATTGTACATGGAATGTATCAACCCTTGTATAGTTGTCAAACCCTAAACAAAAGGAAATGGCGGAACACAATCAGGTTAAAATAAAGAAATCAAAACTCACACTAACAACACTGGTCCGTCTCCCATCTCCCGCCACCGTATACACCATTTCCCGCCGATGAAGAACTCCGAATAGTCATTTTGTGTCTCACGAACAAACTCCGATCACAATCGGCTCCTTTTCTGGGATCCAACATGTAGTGTAAGCAGAAAATATATATATGAACTCATCGGCCGACGAATCACGGTCTCCGACACCCGGATGCAAAACTCTCGCTAATCTCCGGTACGTCATCTTGATCTCTATCGTATCGGCTCCGATTTGAATCCCGAGCACTTTGTATAGTGACCAACGGTAGCAATGCGTTGAGATCTCGTTGTATTAGACGTGGTACTCTCAACTGTCTCAAAATTGGTTGTAATTGAAGGAGATCTAGCTTTTCCGTACCCCATGGAGGTTGTTGTTGTTGATGATGATGATGATGATGGCTTTTGATTGATGATGAAATTAGGAAAGTGAAGAAGCAAGTTGAAGGTGAAAACAACTAATTATATTTATTCCTTAAAGTAAACTAATTGCAAAAAAAGAATCAAACGAAGCTTCTTGAGAGTAATGATAATGTACAATAACAAAGCATAAAGGTATCACACCATTTGCATTAGAAAGTTGATAATTAGAATAATATAAATTAATCCACAATAGTACAACACACGGAGTAGGTGGTATGCTCAAAACATAAGCTAAACTGATTTTTTGAGTTTTCAAGAAGCAACTTTTTTTAATTGTACCGACAACTACTCACCGTAACCACACCACTGCCATCACTGCCCACAGTCACCACTGCCCACCGCCACCACTGCCCAGCGCCACCACTGCACATCGCCACCACACCCAGCCGGACCTTCTCCTAGGGTACTTTGTTTTGACCACCACCGCCTCCCCCACACCACGACTATTCACACCGAAAGCCGTTGCGACCTCGGACCACCACACTACCACCGCTATTTTCGAAGACAACGACCTCCGACCACCACATGCTTGTTACATCACAACCAACACCACATCCTCTCTCTCTCTCTCTATCGTTGTAAAACAAAGAAGCTTAGAGGCTGCCACGACTGCAACCAGGTTGCCATGCCAAGTAGCGGCGCACCACCATCACCACAACATGCAGAGTCAAATCTGGTGAGGATTGATAATGGGCGGGATTCCGGAAGAAGAAAAAGAAAGAAACCCTTCCTAAAAAGGGAGGAAGTGAGGCAAAGAACCACTGGGTTTCTCTCTAAATTGGAGAGCCATGTAGTGAGGGGTTGTACCCTTTGCTCTGAGAGTAGTATTATTAGCAATAGTAAAGTCACTAACAAAATCATGTTTTGATGTTTAATAGAACTAGTATGGTCCATCGGCACGTGTTGAGCGCGTGATGGACAAACTTAAACGACTTGGAACATAATAATAATCACATTTGGGCTCAGAATCGGTGTTCAGTTTCTATTAAATAGCAACCAACAACACTCCATTTATATTATCACTGCCCTTAAATAGTTTCAGATTTGTTTCGCTAACTGGTTGAGGCTGCAAACTGGGAATCAAGCTTGCGTCAATCAATCCCACCTTTGCCAAAGTGAGAATTTAGTTCTTAATCATCACAACCTTCTCGGAATTCAATGAACTCGCTACCCCTTAGAAAGCTTATTGAAACAACCAACAATGCAAAACCATTGTGGATTTTAAACCATTTCCACAACTTCATAACATATTAACATAATAAAACTTTTTGAAACAACATTTAATCTCATCAGAGACACCATCATTTGGAAACACCACCAAGGTTTTGCAATAACCTAACATATTTAACAAATGGGCTCAGATCTGTAACACAATTGGCTGCAAATGAAGGTTGCAAGTTTCGAAGATGACTTGCCCCATCTAATTCTGCCATGCCAAATTAAGTATTAAGATTTTAATCATCATAGCCACTTCGACTTATGCATAGAACCAATTACCTTATGGAGCTATTTAAAATCACAAGCGAAGAAAACCAATAGTCCCTTCACAACCTCGTACAAGAGAAATAGTTACATCGGGGGTAAAGCATCGAACCGGAAAATAACATCCATACGACCAAACAGAGGGTCAGCGGCCAGAAGGCCCGAACACACCACTAAACAAACGGTTCGGCCGCCGGTAGGCCCCCGTCGGATGCCTCACTACCAACTTTCAAGGTCAGCTACCACCGGCGCATGAAATCAGCACCGAATAGAGGGACGCCCACCCGCAAGTATCCTAACTCATGTGCCATCGCTATCCTTTAAGGTTGGTGACCAGTGGTACATGACATCGGTTCTAGAGAAACATCCAGTCATGCCACATCCTTACCATCGACGGTTTCGGTGGGCTTGATTGGAGCAGCAGACATACAGACTTGAAAGAGCATGCCACAACCCAGATCTACCATCACAAACCCTCACAAACCCGTATCGCGATCGGACCGACCACCACAGCCTCCGTCACCGGCTAGTTCACAGAAAACTCTAAATTACCCGTTCGCAAAGGGAGATTGGTATCACCCGATTGCGACCGAGTCCACAACCGCAACACACCACCGTGGGGAGCGCACCGGCCACCATCGATGGTGCAATAAAAATCCTAAAACATTCCGTCAACAGTGGTGGTCTGGTTAGATCTAGCGTTCACAATAGCGAAACGGACCAAAGAAAGATCCACTGGAACCAAGGTCACCGCTCAACCCTAAAGCGTTGGTTATAGCGCCAATAAACCACAACCGGTGAGTCGCCGTGGAAAACATCGACCAAACCCGACGACACACATACACACGAAAAGAACGAAATATCAATCACCAGCTAAGTAGTCAGAGATCAACCGCGGCCGCCGTAGGCGATTCCGGTGAAAAGGAGGTAACCGGTGGGGTTGGGGAGAAATACTTCTCATATAAGACAAAAAAATAACTGTTCAATCTCTCACCGATTAATATAAAGGTATATATATAAATATCTTAGATATGTATTTCTAATTTTCTAGCTTCTATAGGTTTTGGATTGGAATTCAAATACGTTGGGTACCAACTTCTTCTTGCCACGTTTCCAGTTATCCTTGGTTTGCTTTCGATGTTGCCTTCCTTCCTACCTGTTATTGTTGAGCGTTGAGGCTTCAGTGGATGTCTCATTCTGCTTCACTGTTTCTTTTCGTTTGTGTGGGTTTGGCACGTGCACCATGGGTTTTTAGGTACATTTTGCGTTCAGTTGATTTTTGGTTCTTCTTTGTTCGTGTGATACGCCTCTGATCTATCTTTTGTTTGTACGATTTGTTGTTTGTCTCTTCTGATCGGACTTTGTTGTTCGCCTCTTATGATCGGACTTTGTTGTTCGCCTCTTTGATCGTAATTTTGGGTATTCACCTTCTTGCTTTTACCTCTTTTAATCAGAGTGTATCGAACCGGAAAATAACATCCACATGACCAAACAGAGGGCCAACGGCCGGAAGGCCCGACCAAACCACCAAACAAAGGGTTCGGCCGTCGGTAGGGCCTCTGTCGGATGCCCCACTACCAACTTTCAAGGCAGCCACCACCGACGCATGAAATCAGCACCAAATAGAGGGACGCCCACCCGCAAGTACCCCAACTCATGTGCCATCGCCATCCTTTAAGGTTGGTGACCACCGGCACATGACATCGGTTCCAAAGAAACGTCCAGTCTTACCACATCCTTACCATCACCGGCCCCGCCAGCCAATCTACTTGCCAGAGGCAACACAAAACATAGAACACCACCATCGACGGCTTGGGCGGGCCAGATTGGAGCAGCAGACATACAGACTTGATAGAGCATGACACAACCCAGATCTACCATCACAAACCCTTACAAGCACGTATCGTGACTGGACCGACCACCACAGCCTCCGTCACCGGCTGGTTCACAGAAAACTCTAAATCACCCGTTCGCAAAGGGAGATTGGTATCTTTTGAATGCGATTGAGACCACAACCGCGACACACCACCGTGGGGAGCGCACCGACCACCACCAATGGTGCAATAAAAACCCTAAAAAATTTCGTCAACAGTGGTGGTCTGCGGTTAGATCTGGTGTTCTCAACGGCGAAACGGACCAAAGAAAGATCCACTGGAACCAAGGTCAACCGCTCAACTCTAAGGCGGTGGTTGAAGCAACGGTAAACCACAACCGGTGAGTCGCTGCGGAAAACATCGACCAAACCCGACGTCACACATGCACAGGAAAAGAACCAAATAACAATAACCAGCCAAATAACCAAAGATCAACCACGGCGGCCGTAGGCGATTCTGGTGAAAAGGAGGTAACCGGTGGGGTTGGGGAGAAAAAATCTCATATAAGATAAAAAAATAATTGTTCAATCTCTCACCGATAAATATAAAGGAAAATATATAAATATCTTAGATATGTATCTAAATTCCTAGCTTCTATAGGTTTTGCATTGGAATTCGAATATGTTGGGTACCAACTTCTTCTTGCCACGTTTCCCGTCTTCCTTGGTTTGCTTTCGAAGTTGCCTTCCTTCCTACCTGTTATCGTTGACTGTTGAGGCTTTAGTGGATTCCTCATTCTGCTTCACTGTGTCCGTTCATTTGTGTGGGCTTGGCACGTTCACTATGGGTTTTAAGGTACGTTTTGCGTTCAATTGATTTATGGTTGTTCTTTGTTCGTTCGATACGCCTCTGATCTATCTTTTGTTTGTACGATTTGTTGTTTGCCTCTTCTGATCGGAATTTGTTGTTCGCCTCTTTGATCGTAATTTTAGGTATTCACCATCTTGCTTTTACCTCTTATAATAAGAGTGTATTTGATGATAATTATGCACATGTTCATCTAATTGCTTTGCACACTGCTTGCATTTCTGTTTTGTATTGGGTGTTGTAGTTTGAAGGATGATACTTGTTTCCCACTTCATCTTCACACCACCGGTTCATCATTAATCATCATAGCCACTTCGACTTAAGCATAGAACCAATTACCTTATGGAGCTGTTTGAAATCACAGGCGAAGAAAACCAAAAGTCGCTTCACAACCTCGTTCAAGAGAAATAGTTGTATCGGCGGTAAGGCATCGAACCGGAAAATAACATCCACATGACCAAACAGAGGGGCAGCGGCCAGAAGGCCCGACCAAACCACCAAACAAAGGGTTCGCCCGCCGGTAGGGCCCAGTCGGATGCCCCACAACCAACTTTCAAGGGCAGCCACCACCGGCGCATGATATCGGCACCAAATAGAGGGACGCCCACCCGCAAGTACCCCAAATCATGTGCCATCGCCATCCTTTAAGGATGGTGACCACCGGTACATGACATCGGTTCCAGAGAAATGTCTAGTCTTACCACATCCTTACCATCACCGGCCCTGCCGGCCAACCGACTTGTCGGAGGCAATGTAAAACATACGGCGCCACCATTGACGATTTCGGCGAGCCTGATTGGAGAAGCAAACATACAGACTTGATAGAGCATGACACAACCCAGATCTACCATCACAAACCCTCACAAACCCGTATTGCGACCAGACCTACCACCACAGCCTCCGTCACCGGCTAGTTCACAGAAAACTCTAAATTACCCGTTCGCAAAGGGAGATTGGTATCACCCGATTGCGACCGAGACCACAACCGCGACACACCACCGTGGGGAGCGCACCGGCCACCATTGATGGTGCAATAAAAACCCTAAAAATTTCCGTCAACAGTGGTGGTCTCCAAGTGGTGGTCTCTGCTTAGATCTGGCGTTCACAACGGCGAAACGGACAAAGAAAGATCCACTAGAACCAAGGTCACTGCTCAACCCTAATGCGGTGGTGAAGCGCCAAAAAACCACAACCGGTGAGTAGCCACGGAAAACATTGACCAAACCTGATGACACACATGCACAGGAAAAGAACCAAATATTAATCACCAGCCAAAAAGCCAGAGATCAATCGCGGCGGCTGTAGGTGATTCCGGTAAAAAAGAGGTAACGGGGGGGGTTGGGGAGAAAAACTTCTCATATAAGACAAAAAATAAATGTTTAATATCTCACAGATTAATATAAAGGTAAATATATAAATATCTTAGATATGTATTTCTAATTTCCTAGCTTCTATAGGTTTGGATTGGAATTCGAATACGTTGGGTACCAACTTCTTCTTGCCACGTTTTCCGTCTTCCTTGGTTTGCTTTCGATGTTGCCTTCCTTCCTACTTGTTATTGTTGATTGATGAGGCTTCAGTGGATGTCTCATTCTGCTTCACTGTTTCCTTTCGTTTGTGTGGGTTTGGCACATGCATAATGGGTTTTAAGGTACGTTTTACGTTCAATTGATTTATGGTTGTTCTTTGTTCGTGTGATATGCCTATGATCTATATTTTGTTTGTACGATTTGTTGTTTGCCTCTTCTAATTGGACTTTGTTGTTCGCCTCTTTGATCGTAATTTTGGGTATTCACTTTCTTGCTTTTACCTCTTTTAATCAGAGTGTATTTGATGATAATTACGCGCATGTTCATCTAATTGCTTTGCACACTGCTTGCTTTTCTGTTTTGTTTTGTTTTGTTTTGGGTGCTGTAGTTTGAAGGATGATATTGGTTTCTCGTTTCTTCTTCACACCACCGGTTCTTCATTATCGTCGGAGAGGCAACATAAACCCCAAAAACTGAATTTTGCATTTTTTTCCTCACATGTGATGAGCGTCTAAGCGAGCCGAGCCGAGCCCGAGCTTCCTTAGGCTTGAGTTCGGCTCGTTTTAGTTTAAGAAAGTTCAAGCTCGAGCTCGGCTCGTTTATAGTTTTATTTCTAAAGCTCGAGCTCGGCTTTTAAAAAATTATAACGCTCGAGCTTGGCTTGTGCTCGACTCATTTATTGTTATAATTAATAAATTTTTATTTTTTATAATTAATTTTATATTTTTAATAATCAAACTTTTTGTTTAAAACATAATATATATTATTTAATTATTTTTATCAAAATTATATATATAGATAATATAGATATATATATATATATATATATATATATATATATACTATATTATCATAATATATATATATATATATATTATATATATATATATCTATATATATATATATATATATATATATATATATATATATATATATATGTTGGGTTTGTTGGACCTTTAACAAACTAGTTTAACCATTTAAACTTAGAAAAACACAGCGGAAAAATAGATTAATATCATGTTGTAATCTGAAAATTAAAAGTTCATAACTTTGTTTCAACAAACCCAAAACATAAGGATCATTCATATGTGTTTGAACTAGCTATCAAGAGAAGGAAACAACCAAACAAACATCAACAAACTACCTTTGTAGGCTGCTGAAAACGTGAATGAAACACCTTCCATAAGGGCTGCTAAAAACGTGATTTGGGTGAAGAAAAGGCTGCTCTTGAATGGCCAAAACACCAAAGTAGATGTCCTCAAGTGTCCATACCCACAAGCCTCTAAGAAAACACCATCTTTGCTAGGATTTGAACACCAAATCGGATCAAGAAGGCTGCTGGAACCTCTATTCCAGCCGTGAACATCAACAAGGATGTTAGAAGTTTGTTCCAGCCATGATATCTTTCTTCAAAAGAAAGATCATGTTCTTGTGACCCTTTTGCATATAAGAGAGTGAGAGAGATCTGAAAATGGAGTGTGTATCTTCTAAGAGAGCCAAGAACCCAAGAGAAAACCAAACAAAACAAAGGGATGGGGCTGCACTAAGGGGGGCGGCCGAACACCCTTTAGGGTTGTTTTAATTTTTGTGATTTTTCCAAAATGGTCCTTGTATATTAATCTTTTGTCAAACTAAAGATTAATAAAGATACATATATATAATTAACCTTTTAATTATATAACATACACACACTTTTATTATTTGATGTTATTTAACTAAATTAAACAACATTACAAATAATGTCCATGAACAAAATATCCATATAAGTTGTTCAATCTCATATGCAACTTATTTAGAAAACCCATTTTCTAAATTGGTGTATTTATTTAATTGCATGATCATATCATCAATTAAATATTAATTGGTGTTTGCTAAGCTTGTTATTGGGTATGACCCGACTTGGATCATAACGTACTAACCACATCAATGTTCTATGTGTCTTGGGCATAAAGGATCCAACAATCTCCCACTTGCACAAGATACATAGAAGATTGATGCAAGCAGTAAATACCGCCTAACAACGGTTTACTACCCTTAATACGCATGACTATAAGCCATTCAATAACATCATCCCCTTTCAAGTTCCAAACTTGAAATGATTTAGGTGAATCAATCATTTATCCTTTTGTTACAGATGTCATGTTAAATCCAAGGACACAGAATGATCATTCCTTGTTGATTTAACTTAATCAGGCCTTAGACATCATACTCTCAACGAATAAGAGGAACAAATCCCATCTTGACTACATACGTTTCTCACAATCACCTTATGTCATATCTGAACATAGCCTTATGTACTGACCATTATTTCATATCAGCGAAGAACTAGCTCAAGGTATAACACTTGGTGAATATCAAAACCCAATATGTATCTCAGGTCAGAGGATACCAAATGATATTCGCCTTTACTCAAATTTACTTATGATCAATCAATAAGATTCCATGTAGTAAGATTTGAGACGCGGGTCAGTCCAATATTCGTATCCCACGAATATCTATGAACCTTGGCAGCAACCAATTGCTCTATATTCATGCCTTATGAATATCCACCAATCCAAGTTCATAATAGTCTTACATTCATATTTGTTCCCACAAATATGACCGACTACGGACATTTAGAATAAAAGAATTATTCATGGATGTAAACATGCTAAAAGGGAACATAACTCAAATATATAAAAGAGTTAAATATTACAATTGTTCCATGTTTTATATGCTAAACAGATCAATTCTAATCACCAGTAAATCGAAGTCCTAAGGCACAAGTATGACCCTCATACTTTGCCCTCATCAAGGAGCTTCGTTAGTGGATCAGCAATGTTTTGATCTTTATGAACTTTACGAATACATATCTTTACCCTTTTCAACTCCATACCTTATGATGTTGAATCTCCGCTCAAGGTGCTTAGTCTTTTGATGAGTACGGGGTTCCTTGATTTGAGCAATCCCCCACGTAATTACCAAAGATTTCGAGGGGGTCTTGAATGGTAGAGACCACCCCTAGGTAAGCAATGGACAAATTTATCCATGCAGCTTCCCAAGCTGCCAATGAAGCGGCTATGTATTCGGATTTTGTAGTGAACAATGCTACCGTGTCTTGCTTTGAACCTTTCAAGGACACTTCTCCTCCATTCATAATGGAAGTATACCCCGATTGTGATCGAAAATCATCTCGATCAGTTTTGGAAGCCTGCATCCGTGTAACCCTTTACAACGACTTCCTTTTCAATAGATCCGTATATTAGAAACAAATCCTTAGTCCTACTAAGGTATTTCAATATACTTTTAAGAGCCATCCGATGGTTATTTCTATTGGTATCTACTTTGTCATACTTAATAAGCATGACTCGTCCGGTCTAGTGCATATCATCACACAAATGATGGATCCTATAGCAGATGCGTATGGGATATCATTCATTTGATTTTGCTCATCCTATGAGCTTGGACATTGAGACGTAGTCAACACTGTCCCTCCTTGAATAGGTACCATACCTTTCTAAGAGTTTTTCCATCTTGAACCTTTTCAAGATTTTATCAATATATATGCACTTTGGTTTAACCCTATCAACCACCTCGATCTATCCTTATAGATCCTTATTCCAAAATATGGGTGGCTTAAACGAGATCTTATATGAAAAACATCTTCCAAGCTAGGTTTTAACACCTTCCAAGGTTGGAATATTATTTCCAAATAGTAGTGTGTCATCAACATACAACACTAAGAATACAATTATGCTCCCACTAGCCTTTATATATATACACAACCTTCTCGATGCTTGTTTCAATCCATAGATTGATCACTTTAACTTATATACATTATTAGGATGTCATGGATCGACAAAACCATCATGCTGAACTGAATGGACAATCTCTTCGAGATGTTCATTAAGAAAAGCGGTTTTGACATCCATTTGCCAAAACTCATATTCAGAATATGCAGTTATGGCACATGATATCCTAATCGACTTTAGCATTGCCACGGGCGCAAGAGTTTCATCATATTCAACCAATTGAGTTTGATGGAAACCTTATGCTATAAGTCTTTAACTTATAAGTATTCAAGTATCCATGCATATCTGTTTTCATCTTGAAAACTCACTTGTATCCAACCGATTTGGAGTTAAGTGGAGGGTCAACCAATTCCCAAACTTGGTTGTTATAAATGGATTGCATCCTTACGTTCATGGCTTCTAGCCATTTGTCCAATCCAAATTGGACATAACATCTTGGTATATGGTTAGCCTACAGGGGTCAACCACATAGTATCCATTCTTTGAATATACATATCACTTAGATGGAATACTAACTCTACTAGATTTGTGAACGTTTTTTGTGTATATTTATCAACCTCTTGATTATCATCAACAACCTCTTGTTGGTAGCTAGTGTCAACCAAAAGTGTACCGGCTTGTGGATTTTGATTCTTATCAAGTTCCACAGTTCTATACGTCATTCCTTCCATAAAGAACTCGGTTTCCAAGAACTTAGCCTTTCGAGCAATAAATACTTTTGCTCTGTTGAGTCAAAGAAACAGTATTCCATACAGTCTCTGTGGATTCTCAACTTATATACACTTTCTTTGTCCGGGTCATATTCATAATATGAGCCTTAGAGAGCAATGCGAAAACCCAAAATGATAAAGATGGTAAGCTCATAGCCATAATAAATTGAACCATATCCAAATAAGGTTCAGTTTCTTCTTTGTCAGAATGAAGAACACAGATAGTTATTTGGAGTTGATATTCTACTTCATTATTGAAGATTTTGAACATTTCAAAAGCTTCATACTTATGTGTCATCAAGTGCACACAATAATAGCGAATGTAATCGTCGGTAAAATAATGAAGTATCTTTCACCAATCTTTGTCATTGTCTTAAAAGGACTACATACATCCAAATGTATCATTCCTAGTAAGTCTTTTGGTTCACACTTATCAAATGAAACATTTTCATTTGTTTCCAAAAGACCATTCTTTTGAAGTGTTTGAATCCAATTATTGTTTATGTGACTAATACGATAATGTCAAAGATAATAATAACTTAAACCCATTTTAAGTTTCTTTGTGCTTAATGTGTATAATAAGTCATTGTAGGACGAATTATCATGAACCAATTCATGGATATCATTAAAAGGTATGTCCTTAAAATGAAATACATCATCCATAAAACTTAATACCATTATTTACAAACTTTAAATCATGATCACATTGTTTTAATAGGAAACCTTAATTATGTTCCTAGTCAAACTAGATGCATACAAAAGGTATTGAGAACAACTTCCAAACAATTTGAAAGTCTCAAAATAGAGTTTCCTTCCTTGAAGCGCACATTTCTTTTGAACCCCTTTGCAACAATTGCAAGAATAAGTTTCACATCCGGTATCCAATACCCATGTGTTTGAAGAAATGACATTTAATACAATGTGTGAATCATGGAAATTGTATTTGAGGTTTGCTCAACATCCCTCTTGTCTTTCAACTCCTTGAGATAGGAGGAACAATTCCTTTTCATTGTCCTATCTCTCCATACTCAAAGCATGGAACGTTCTTCGTTACCTTAGGCTTCATAAGCTTAGGCTTTTTGAGGTTTCGCATTAACCTTTGCTTTGATGTATTCCTTTCCTTTGGCAATAATTGCCTTAGGATCGGGATTGGCCATTTATTATAGCCTTCCTCATTGATCGAGAGAATAGGTAGAACCTCTCTATCCATCCCTGCCTCGGTTGCTTTGAGCATTGCGTGAATTTCACCAATGCTCTTGTCCCACCCATTCATATTACAGTTTATTATGAATGTCTCAAACCTTTAGTTAGGCAATCAAGGATCAAATCCTTGGCCAACTACTTTGAGACAGGACAGTTAAGCATCTTGAGGCTATCAATGTGGCTTTTTATCTTAAGAATATATAAGATGATATCGATTGGGTTTCTTCCATGTGACATGTATAAAATGCTCGAACCGTTTCGTAGCAATTTACTAGAGTTTGTTGAAGGAACATTTCCTTCAACTAGATTATCATGTCATATGCCCCATGATGCTCCAAACCCTTTTGGAGTTCGGGAATCATATTCCCAACATGAGGTAGGATACTTGCACAGAATCCTTAGTGTGCCTAAGCCAATCGTCAAAAGGCCTTAACATCAACAGCGTTGGTTGGTGAGGTATGGGATCGTCAAGGACATAGGCCTTTACTCATTTTTGAGAACGATTCTCAAATTTCAAAATTGAGTCCATAAGTTTATTATGGTTAAGACGATCCCCTTTTAAGATGGTTCTCGGTGATAGGGTAGGGACGGTCGGGGTAGTAGCATCATGGTTGCGGCCATTATTACAAAATTACAAAGTTCATTTTAGTATTTCTGAAAAATTGCATTTTAACTATTAATACCCTTTACATGTCTCATAGACAATTAATAATTAAAATCTAGAAACCAACGTTATATTTAAATGATGGTTAGGTGACCTTTATCCCATTATTTAAATTAACAAGGTAGTCAACAGTTGACAATTGCAACCTATTGCAACTTCTAGTCTTATGGGATCGGTTAAACATCATATGTTTAGTCGGCATGTTTAATCCCATCAACACCATTGTACGCCATGCTTCGGTGACCCTAATCACATGGTTTCCAATTCAAGTCGTCCTACTTACACACACGTGTGAGTTTTCACATACAAGCAGTTAGGTGACCTTTATCCCACAAGTACGTTAGACTCACCTCAAAGATACAAGTTCCCTACAAGTGGTTAGGTGACCTTTATCCCACAAATAGTTCCCAAGAGATTCGAGTGTCGTGTAAAAGGATGGTGTTAGACTTGTTACCAAAGGGATTTAAGTTTCCATTAATTCTAGTTATGAAAACTCTATGTACCTTGTATTCGCATGCTTTCAAATACATGGTACCCTATGGTTTATTTTTAATAAAACCTCTTTTATTAAATCATTAATCCTTTTAATAACCTTTTATTAACCACTTAATGATTAGAAACCATAAATTTCTAGCTTGTTAAGTTTGCTAATGAGTTTGTTTTGCATATCCAAATATCAAACAACAATCATACAACAAACAACCAAACAAGCATAATCATACAAACATATGTGCATAACCATAGCCACTAAGTTGACTACACTTGTTTGCCATCACAAGTGTTGTCATAAGGTCATTCCTAAGGGTTAACAATGACACATCATATGTGTCCATGAACTCCCACTTGATTCCACATCCAAATGCTTCAAGTGTCCATGTCTTTTGTGTCCTTCCTTTTGGGTCTTCTTCTTGTGCATCTTCTTTTACAAAATCATATCCTAATACAATTTTCTAATAAAAGAAATGCATCTATTCTATTTATTACATAACCAAATGAATAAATAAATTACAACCCAAATACAAACACAAAAGAATAATATTACAACCCTTTGAATGAATACAACCAACATGACAAAATCACAAACAACCAAATCCAAAACACACATGGTCAAGGCTATGTTATGCACTAAAATATGTTCCATATACATCATTTCAAGAACAAAATGAACCCCTTTTATAACCTTAAAGTTCTGGCCAACATGAACCAAAACATTTAGGTTATGTCCAAACAACACAATCAACCATTTGATGTCATCCTTTCAAGATTTAATCATAAGCATGCAAGATATAACCTTGAAAGGTTGGGGTATCATCATATCATCACAAAACAACCCCTATTAGGTTGTTAAAGTCCTATAAAACCAATTTTACAAGGACAAATGAAGCTATTCATCCACATATCCGGCTCTAGATGCCAATGTTGGGTTTGTTGGACCTTTAACAAACTAGTTTAACCATTTAAACTTAGAAAAACGCAGCGGAAAAATAGATTATTATCATGTTGTAATCTGAAAATTAAAAGTTCATAACTTTGTTTCAACAAACCCAAAACATAAGGATCATTCATATGTGTTTGAACTAGCTATCAAGAGAAGGAAACAACCAAACAAACATCAACAAACTACCTTTGTAGGCTGCTGAAAACGTGAATGAAACACCTTCCATAAGGGCTGCTAAAAACGTGATTTGGGTGAAGAAAAGGCTGCTCTTGAATGGCCAAAACACCAAAGTAGATGTCCTCAAGTGTCCATACCCACAAGCCTCTAAGAAAACACCATCTTTGCTAGGATTTGAACACCAAATCGGATCAAGAAGGCTGCTGGAACCTCTATTCCAGCCGTGAACATCAACAAGGATGTTAGAAGTTTGTTCCAGCCATGATATCTTTCTTCCAAAAGAAAGATCATGTTCTTGTGACCCTTTTGCATATAAGAGAGTGAGAGAGATCTGAAAATGGAGTGTGTATCTTCTAAGAGAGCCAAGAACCCAAGAGAAAACCAAACAAAACAAAGGGATGGGGCTGCACTAAGGGGGGCGGCCGAACACCCTTTAGGGTTGTTTTAATTTTTGTGATTTTTCCAAAATGGTCCTTGTATATTAATCTTTTGTCAAACTAAAGATTAATAAAGATACATATATATAATTAACCTTTTAATTATATAACATACACACACTTTTATTATTTGATGTTATTTAACTAAATTAAACAACATTACAAATAATGTCCATGAACAAAATATCCATATAAGTTGTTCAATCTCATATGTAACTTATTTAGAAAACCCATTTTCTAAATTGGTGTATTTATTTAATTGCATGATCATATCATCAATTAAATATTAATTGGTGTTTGCTAAGCTTGTTATTGGGTATGACCCGACTTGGATCATAACGTACTAACCACATCAATGTTCTATGTGTCTTGGGCATAAAGGATCCAACAATATATATATATATATATATATATATATATATATATATATATATATTAATATGATTTTATGTAAATATATATTTAATATGTAAATAAAAAATTATGTAAAACAAAAAAACTTGTTTAGGCTCGCGAGCTGGCTCGAGCACGACGTTTGAAGCTTGAGCTCAAGCTCGTTTAGTAAACGAGCCATGATGTGAGCTCAAGCTTGTTTAAGCTCGGCTCGATTCGAGCTTTTTTTGAGCCGATCCCAAGTAGCTTGCGAGCCGGTTTGACTCATTTACACCCCTATGAGCGTCCCTTTGCGCGGTTCATGGCGGTCTTAAGTGTGCGTTTTTAGTGTATGTGGAGAATTCATACTTGAAGATGATTTGCCAATCTAAAGTAACCAATCTTCACTTAGTAAGGATTTCTTCACTCTGTTCTTAATGAAATTAATCATGTATGTAATGCCTAATAGCTTAGAAAAATCTTGTATGTCAACTAGCATATGTTGATTAGGCTTGATCTTGATTATATTGACTAATAAAAATAACTAGTGTTTTCTCCCACGCTACGCACGCGGAAGTTTGGGTATTTTCTATTGTCTTGCGCCATGTGACTTTGTTCTTCTGGCCCGCCTCATCGGAAACCATAAAAGTGAATATTGATACCGGGTCCAATAATAGCTATATCGGCAACGATGATAATCACCCATAATCGGTTTGGTTTGTTGGTTCGTCAACACTAAGTACATTCTTTATAGCCTATAATAAAAAAAATTTCACCAATGTAAGCCAAAACAAAAATTTATGGTTAAAAAGCAAAAACACACAATTTTGATGTAACACCTCGCTTATACTACCAACATGCCACATGACCAATGTTTGATGTCAAGGAAAGAAAAGAGAAAACTTTTGTTAATATATGAAAACTCTTAGATTAAAAACCAACAAAATTACATAAAACCCATAATCAGAACAAAAAACAATGATTAAAAGTTGAAAAAGATTTAACTCACAGAGTTAGTAACCACCCAAAGCTGTGAAATGAAGGCCAAACTAAGAGTAGACTGGATGTTAATAACTTTCTTTGCAATCAGATTAGACCTTTTCATCAATTGTTTCCCATTCCTTACAACCTTCACTTTATCATTCTCATGAACATCTAACACTGTGACCAATTTTGACTAAATCCTCTTCTTCCCTTTCATTTTCCGTCAAATCATAGTCAAATCGAAGAAAGTTGGTCTCATCTTCACTATTGTCGTTCAATTCGAACTGGGTTTTCATCAATTCTCTCTCTTTGAACTTCAATTGCTCGAAGAACTGATGTGGGTCTGGTTTTGAGCTTGAAGGTTTGGATTTTTGCTCATTTTTAGGAGAACTTTGTGGGTTCTTTGCTGGAGAAATCGGATGAACCTGAAAATAGGATAATCTGGATGGAAGTTGGAAGAATTTGATGCATGTGTAAGAAGAGAGTGAAGTTGAACTACAATCACACATGGTGGTGATTACCAATCCAGTTTATGGAGACACTAACCGTCATTGGACTGATGTCATCGCCGCTTGACCACCGATTAAGCGAAACCAGGGGTATATCACTTCTTGCCACCGTTCAAAACTTCAGGTGAGTTCCCAGATCAACTCTGTTTCATTAAAGTTTGGTTAATCTCCTCTTTGTGTTGTTGTGTTGTAAGTGACCACCCTTCACCGGTCCTGCAATTGGTATCAGAGCTATTCAGGCTCTTGATATAAGATCTCACCATCTTAAGATCCCTCACACACACAAATACTAAACTTTCAAATGGCAGCCATTTCCAAGACTGATATGGAAACTGGAACCATGAACAAGTCCCGACTAATCACTCTTGATGACTTTGATACCTGGTACATAAGAATGGAAGGTTTCATAAGGTCTCTAGACTCAAGAATGTGGGAGTCTGTGGAAAATAGACCTTTCATACCCAGCACTCCTTCTGCTACTGGTGCTGGTATGATCCCCAAAGATGTGGCTAACTACTCTGATAAAGATAGGAAGAGAGTAGGGATTGACAGAAAAGCCATGACAGCCCTTCAAACTGCCCTTCCAAACTCTGTGTACAGAGGTTTCAAGAAGTGCAAAACAGCTAAACAGCTATGGGATGCACTAAAACTGATGTATGAAGGCTCCTCTGAAGCCAAGGAGAACAAGAAGGATCTCCTAAAGCAGCAGTTTGAAAACTTCACCTTCAAAACAGGTGAAATCATGACTCAGCAATACTTCAGGTATGTTGAGATAGTGGATACCCTTGTGGATGGAGGAGTTCCTCTTGAAAATAGAGACATTGTAAGGAAGTTCATGTCCTCACTTCCTAGGCAATGGACACACTATTGTGTGGTGATCAAGAGGACTAAAAATCTCAAAACTCTTACTCTGACAGAGTTATATGGGATTCTCAGTGGCTACCAGATGGAGATGAACATGCAAGGTTCATCTGGCAACTCCAACAATCAATTAGGTTCAGCCCTGCATGTGGTTGAAAGGGATAGCATAGAACCCCAACATCATCTCATATGCTACCCTGACAATTCACCAAAGGGTCCTTTCATCACCTTCCCCGAGACACCCAGGGAGAACTACACTCAAGGAAGCCCATTCCAAGAAACAAGCTCTTCTCAAGCCTTTGTGTCTTCTGATGAAAGCTGTGGCAACTCTCTTTTCACTCTTGAAGACCTGGATTGTATCCATCCAGATGATCTGGAATATATGGAAATAGTCCAGCAGATGGCTCTTCTCACTCATAGAGCCAAGAAGTTCTACAAGAGAACTGGAATGAGGTTTCCAAGAAATGCAACCAGTGAAAAGTTTGGCTTGGACAAAAGCAAAGTCAAGTGTTACAACTGTAACCTGATAAGCCACTTTGCTAGAGAGTGTAAGGCACCTAAAACAAATGATGGCCAAGCACAAACCAGACCAAACTACACTGAGAAAGCCCCTCAGAATGAGAAGCCAAAGCAACAAGCTGCTGTTGCTGTTGAAGAAGGAGGCGTTGACTGGAGCTTTCAGGTGGAAGATGCTTCTCCAAACCAAGCACTAATGGCAGATCATGATGAAGCCAAGGTATTGGAACATCTCTGTTCTCCTGAATGCATTGCTAAAGTTAACAGATACAGGTCCTATAACTTGGAGATGAGATCTGATCTTGAGTCCTTAAACATTTTAAAATATGATATTAGAAAGTCTAAAAATAATTATAAATTAAAAATAGAGGACTAGAGAAAACCATTTCAGTTCTAAAACATGAGCATACAGATTTTAGGACTCAAATCAAAGATCTCATAACCAAGCTGACTGAGTGCCAGGCTGAGCTTATGATCAGCAAAGCCATGACAGAAAAGAGTGTTCTTGAAGAAGAGACCTTCAAGAACATGATATCCTCATCCCTGCACAACAAGGTGTCTTATCAAAATAGACAGGGACTGGGATCCAATGAGATAGCTCCTCCACACACAATCTTGTCTGTAAGATCTCCTAGGTGTGGAACTTGTGAAGATGAGCTTCCTCTCATAGATCCTATAAGTGAAGAGGATAAAGAAGAGATAGTGAAGAATTCCTCTGAGAAGATTGAAGAGGAGGATTCTAAGAAGGGCCACTATCCTTCTGAAGAGAAGAAGATTACTGTGATGACCAAGTCAATAAGAAAGAACTTGATCAAGAAGAGCAAAAGAAAAGCAAGGAAGGCTCAAGAGATCAAGGCTACTTTTGACTCTAAGCAGAAACAAGTTTTTATCTCTGCAGGGTTTAAAGTAGTAAAGACTGAAGACATCAACCAAAACTCTTCAGCTAAGAGTTATGGTTCTTGTTCAAATCATCTCAGTACCAAGAAGAAGACTGATCTGCTGTGTACCAATGCTGCACAGCCTGGACCATCAAACTCCAAGAACAGTTCCCAGTCCATTTGAACTGTCTCAGCATCTGCAAAGATGAAGGTGGAGAAGGGATGTGACCAAAGACAGTCTTGTTCTCATAAGAAGACTCTTATGAAGAATAAAATGTTGTGTGTCATGTGTGAAAGTACCTCTCACATTGCTAAGGATTGTCCATACAATCCTAAAAGTACAGTCCATATGACCAAGACAAAGACTTCAAAGAGTTCCAAGAAGATTCAAGCTTCGGAAGGAAAGTCTGTTTCCTTCGGATGCTCCAAATCTAAGAAGAAGGCAAATGGAAAATTACCTTCGGAAGAAAAGTTGGTCTTGGAAGAAAGGAATTCTTCCGAAGCACTAAAGTCTGCTGCAGTGATTGCAAAATCTTCCGAAGGTTCAGTCATCAAAACTTCTGAAGTCCCAAAAGCTTCCGAAGTTTTGAAGGTCAAGTCCAAGACTCCAAAGGTGGTGTGGAATTCTAAGAAAGACCAAGTGACTGAAAATTCTCCATCAACAACAGCTCAAGATCCTCCTAGCACAACCATAGGATCTATTACTGTTGCATTACCTTCTTTTATACTTAGTGAGCCCAAGACAAATGAGGCTTGGGTTTCCAAATGTAACTAATCATTTTCTTTGTGCAGGAAAAGCTCAAGACAAACAAGAATGTCTGGATCATTGATAGTGGTTGTTCCAGGCACATGACAGGCAATAGGTCACTACTCCATAACTTTGAAAGGATTGATGGAGGACCAGTTGCTTTTGGAGGAGATGAAGGTGGTTACATTTCTGGAATGGGCAAGGTCACAAATGGTAAGCTCAACATTGAAAAGGTAAACTTTGTCAAGGAGCTTGGATACAATCTTCTGAGTGTATCCTAATTTTGTGATCAGAGTCATAACAGGCTCTTTACTGAGCATGAGTGCATTGTTCTCAAGCCTGGAGTGGTCATTCCTCATGAGCACATCCTGCTTAGAGCCCCCAGGAAAGGGAACATGTACAAGATGGACTTGCAAGAAACATCTCCCTCTGGAGAAGTTTCATGCTTTCTGTCTAAAGCCAATAGTGATGAGTCTTTCCTATAGCATAAAAGAATGTGCCATGTAAACTTTACGAACATGAATAAACTAATTAAACATGATTTGGTAACTGGAATGACAAAGAAAGAGTTTACAAGTGATGATCATTGTGTTGCATGCTTGAAAGGGAAGCAACATAAGGTATCTCACAAGCCTAAGGAAAGGAACTCCATCACTACTCCCCTACACTTATTACATATGGATCTCTTTGGCTCTACTAGTGTAATGAGTCTAGGAAGGACCTCTTATTGTTTGGTATCACAGATGATTTTACAAGATTCACTTGGGTTTTCTTTTCTAGAACTAAGGATGAGACCCTTGAGATTCTGAAGAATTTCATCTTAAAAATTGAGAATCAAAGTGATCACAAGGTCAAAACCATAAGATGTGATCAAAGGACTGAATTCAAGAATCAAACCCTTGATGCATTTTGTGATGAAAAAGGTATTACAAGACAATATAGTGCTCCCAGGACTCCTCAGCAAAATGGTTTTGTTGAGAGAAGAAACAGGACACTAATTGAAGCTGCAAGAACTATGTTGTCTGACTCTAAACTGCCCATCATCTTCTGGGCAGAGGCAGTAAACATTGCTTGCTATGTGCAAAATAGAGGTTTAGTAGTTAAGACACATGGTAAGACTCCTTATGAACTTTGGCACAAGAGAAAACCTTTCATTGGCTTTCTCAGGTCATTTGGATGTCCTTGCACTATCTTGAATACCAAAGATAAAATTGCCAAATTTGCTGAGAAATCAGATGATGGATATTTTATTGGATACTCTTCTCAGGCTAAGGCTTATAGAGTATATAATATCAGAACTAGAATTGTTGAGGAGTCAGCCAATGTGACTTTCAATGAACACACACCCTGTGTGGCTGGTTCTGGTCCTGATTGGCTATTTGATCTTGATTTAGTTATCAACTGTTTTAACAAATCTTGTGAGAATGTTTTAGGATCTGCAGAAAATTTAAATATAGGTGATCCTGATCCAAGATTTGAGCTAAGAAGACCTTCAACTCATATATCTTCAGCTCCAATTGGAACTACTTCAGCAAATGAGGTTTCTATCAGCACTACAATGACAAACTCAGCTGATACATCTGGGATGCCTTCAAATTCTAGCTCAAAGGCTCCACAACCAGATAAATATACCTCAATTATGGAAGACAACAATGGTGGTGGTGAAAGTGATCAAGAATTCCTTGATGCTAATAATCACACCATAGATGACAACATCAATGATGTCACACACTCATTGGATCAAGTCAATCATGATAAGTGTGGTGATATGGAGGGTGAATCATCTATGCCAGATCTAAATTTCTCAAATTTAGATCAAGTCAATCATGATAAGTCTCACCCCACCACAAACATCATTGGAGATGTTGTCACAGGGGTAAGAACAAGAGGACAAACCCATGAAGCAAATGTGTTAGGACCTGGTATTTGAACGAAATACCTAGTGATTAGCGTGTTAAACCAACTCAAATAGTGCGGAATCCTATTTGATTGGCGATCCAATCAGTGAGAACACACGATGAATCAATCAAGAATTGAAATCAACGTCAGAAATCGATTAGGAATCGATCTGATGTGTTCTGTGAACTTGGAGAACGATTTGGGAGGCTTCTGGACGGCTAGGGTACGTCTGGAATCGTAATGGGATGAATGCTTACGTTTTTCCACGAATTGGGTCTATTTATAGGTTAGTATTGTTCAATCGTGCGACTGGGCCATAAGTATGGTTCAGTCGTGCGATTGAACCATGCGGTTGATTCATCCGCACGACTGAGTGTTCAGTCGTGCGATTGAGTCAATCTTATGTGTCAATCATACGACTGATCCGATCTCCTGGTTCAGTCGTGCGATTGAGTCAATCGTATGAAGTTATTCATGCGTGTGGTCCATTCGCATGGGCCATTCGCATGAGAACTTCATTAAGTTAAGTTTGAATGTTTTAATTAATATAACATAATGTGCAATCATTCAAACAATCATAAACCCAATCAATTTAATCACGACTCATTAATGAAATATTAAACATCACAAGTAACAACCAATTCATATCATTTCATTAATCGATACTATTACATCATAATCAGACAGACAAGATTTATTACATTACAACTCATGATCTAGGGACATACATGCATCAACAAACTCCCCCTTGGACCTAGATCTATCTAATCTCTTGTCTTCTACATCACCTCCTTATACTTCTTGTACTTCTCCTCTTTAGTGACTCCTGCGTGAATCTCAAACGCAAAGCAAAGTCGTATAACGTTTGGGAACTGGAGGGCTTGTACAATGTCTTGTGTGTCATAGAACAGTGGCCACTTGTATAATGTGTAGACATCATTAGCAGACAAGTTGGTTAGCCACATCGGGTCGAATACCCTGATAGTATCCATTTGGCCCTCTTTATTCAGAACTATGACAGCTTCAGCGGTTCTCCAATCATAGTACCACCATTTGAAGTGTGGAGTGAAGTCCTGTGGCATTTCCCTGAGAGGGATTCTCGACATAGTGCGCGGAGGACTCCACTTCAACACAATCTTGGGTTTGCCAGTAATGGCATCAACCTCAGACCTTCTTATGTACCTCGTAGGCTGTTGTGGTCTGAAGTTAACCCATCTGGTGTGGTACTCCTTCTTCAGGGCAGCCTCGAACCAGCCTGACATCTTTCTTGGGTCAGCATACAGCAGCTTTAGCTTAGCCAGCTGGTTGAGCTCAAAACCAGGTAGAGTCTTCAGATCATGTGGGAACCTGAAGTACTCTATGCCCTGCTCCCTCTTAACTGCATACGCATTAAGGTCATCAAAATAAGCCCATGAGATAATCCTGCCTGACACCTTATGGTGTTTCTTGACTCTGTAGAGCTTGGTGTAGGCATCTTTCTTTGGTGCAGCACGCTGGGCTCTTACTTCTTCAAAACAGGCAGCCCACTCAGCCTTGCGAATATCTACGTCATCATTGGAGGCTTGGGCTGTTCCTTCAGTCTTTTCGGTTTCCTGCTCCATCTTGTCTAGTACCTCAAACGTATCACTGACTAGGGATTCACCCAGATTGGGGACCACATTACCCTCGGTGTCAACATACTGAGGGTACTCTTCTGCAGTAATATCTTCAACCTCAACTTCATCAACGTCATTTAGTTCTTCATCACTGGTTGAATCAACTGTTGGAGCATCCTTGACAATTTCATCAGGATTGAGTCTGAACATCTCAGCCAGTTGCTCATCAGATAGGTCATGAATTATTTCCCCTTCTTCAGGGGTATAACTCACAGACCGTCTCACAATCCCTTGCAGATCAAGAATCATGGTTAATTGAGTCTTGACCATTTGAAGGGGAGCAAAGTCAAACTCATCCCTTTGAAAGTTTGGATCGGTTTGATTTAAGCATTCAACACATAAACCATTAGTAAGTAATCAAACAGAATTATATCAACTTAATATATAAACATTTAACACACTTGTTTTTCATTACATGATTCAAATACAAAATAAATAAATACATAAGACATCTAATCTGTACTTTTGTCTTGAATCATGGGCGTGTCGCTCGGAGGAGCAGAAGTGGTCGATGACTGGTCCTGTTGATGCTTAGATCTTCGTTCTTGACCAGAAGCAGAGGCCGATGCAGCCGCATCCCCTCCTTCTGCTTCGTCATCATCATCTCTACCTTCTGTCCTGTCTTCCTCAGTCTCTTCCTCATCATCATCATCTTCCTCATCATCATCATCATCTTCATCATCACCATCTCCATCATCCCCGTCACCCTCCTTTAGCTTCAAGGGCTCATCCTTCGACCCCTTTAACCTCAGCATAATCGTCTTGTTGGTCGTCTCCAACTCCTCTATACGTTTGACGGACTGGGCCTGCTGATCCTGGAGTTGGGACACCTCGACTCTCTGGGCATCGATTAGCTGGTTCTGCTGGTCTATCACCCGAGCCTGCTCTGCCATCTGCTGAGACTGGGCAGCAGTCAGGTCGGTCAGCTGGCGAATCTGCGCCGCCTTCTCCTCATCTGCAGCGAGCAGGCGCCGACAGCTGCTCCTCTACCCTAATGTGAGGTAGAGTAGATCCATAAACATGTGGTGGTTGGGCTGAGGGTCCAGCATGATGTGAGGTGGTGGTGGTAGTAGCAGTGGTGAATATGGGTCGGTAAGCTGGTGCTGGTGATGTAGGTGTGAATGGTATGGTGGTGGATGGGAAGGATACAGTGGTGGTAGGTAAGGTGGTGGCTGTGGTAGTGGAAGTAGTGGATGTGGTGGCTGTGGTGATGGGTGGTATGTCAGTGGTGGTGGTAGTGGTGGTGGAAGTAGAGGCAGCAGTGGTAACGAAGGTCAGGCGACGCTTCTTCTTCTTCAATCCATGGGGTTGAGCCATCCGCTTCCTCCTAGTCCCGGTGGAAGTGGATGCTCCCCCTGCAGCTCTGCTCACTGAACCCGGAACATAGTTCGGGTCAGTCTCTCTCTCTGAGGAGTCCCGAGGGTGTTCACCAACCACCCTAAGCCCGTGGTCTGTGGGAACAACTTTGCTTCCCACAGTCCTAGTGAGGGGCTCCTCATCTGACTCCTCCTCCTCCTGATCACCAGCTACAAACTCCTGATGGAAACCGGCCATCTCAGCAACCTCTCCGGCAGTGGCGGACCCCGGGGGAATAACATCTGAATCAATGCCTCTAGGTGGAGCAGGCATATCATCCCCGGCGTCGCCGCTATCATCATCATCTGAGTCAGTATCTGGTATAGCAATATGCTCAACATCTGAATCACTGTCATCGTGGCGCCACTTTCTCTTGGCTGGCGCCACATAGTCAGCACGGGCCAGATGCCCAAACAACCTCCTGACAGGGGGTTTCACCTGCTTCCCCCTGTATACCTTCATCCGGCCTAGCGTAGTGTCATCCATGACCTCTAGCACCACAGCATCCTCCTTCTCCTTCGGCAGGGAGGGAAGCTTCTGATCAATAATCATCTGTATAAACCTCGGATACATACAGAAGCCTTCTTTCCCTTTCCCCTCAATGTTCTCCACCAGGTAGGTGAAGATCATTTTGGAGAAGCTGAACGGTGGTTCAGCACCAACGCAGCATAAGCGTTCTGGATCTGATCTGACAACTCATCAAATCCTCCCTTCCTCGACGCTATGCACTTCAGCAGAACATGCGCAAGATACTTGAACTGGGGACAGAGGTTACTCTTGTTGAGTACCCCAGCATTGATGTCCCCAGAGTACTTGGCTCTCATAAAACATCCTCTGACAGTGAGGGGGTGTAGACGAGTAGGACAATCAGCATCATCCCCTAACTGTAGAACAATCCTCAAATCCTCCTCTGATACGGTGATAGCCTCACCAAAGATCGAACTCCTGATGCAATGAGGCTCAGAGGATCTATCAACAGTCGCGCCTTCCCAGAAGGCCTGCTGCACTGATCTATACGGCGTGCATGGTGTAGAGATAGCATGGGCAATCCTGGATCTCAACAGAAATGTAATGATGCCTGCGAAGTCAGCTGCGTTCCTGGATGTCAAATCCAGATGAGCACATATGTTGTGCTTGGTGCTCATGTTCCATCGACTCGCCATCTGTAACACATAACAATATAAACATTAGTTCCACTGGCTACAAGTACAATGAAACACTTAAACTTTGAGTAGAATGTTTTTGTCATACGATTGAGGGTGTGCGACTGAAGACAGTCGTGCGACTGAACAGGGCGATTGAGGTTCAGACGTGCGAATGAACTCATGCGTACGACTGAGTGTGCGACTGGACTCATGCGCATGTACTCTTATGCGGTTACACCAGTCGTGCGACTGAGTCTCATTCGCATGGTTCAGTCGTGCGGTTAAGTAAATCGCCCCCTTCAGTCGTGCGACTGAAGTTCATCCGGACGACCAGTCGCCTGTCTCAGTTTTTCAGTCGCCAATCATTCGAAACTTCAACAATTAAGTTTTTAAACCCAATTAACCGGTTCATTAGACTCGCTTTCTCGTTACTAATAACCTATTTAACTTAATTTCAACATTTTGCTTGGTTTTAATAGGTTATTAGGGCTTTCTTGTCTCGGTTCAAGTTTCACAGTCGAATAATCCCAATTAGGGTTCCAATCTTTCTGTTTTTGGTGAAACAAGACTTCAAATTACCTGTATGATGAATGGCGAACGTCAGTGAATCACAATCAACTGTAAAACTAGGGCAAATAAAATTTTGGCAGAGTAACGGTAGGGAGTGCGATTTAGGGGCGATTTGAGGGTGATGAGTCTCTGCGACCGACTCCTCCTCTATTTATACCAACCCTAGATCCAATCGTGCGACTGAGTTCATACGCACCTTTCAGTCGTGCGAGTAGGACTCAGTCGTGCGATTAGGTCAGTCGCCCTTCTCCAGTCGTCCGACTGAAGTTCAGTCGTGCGACTGACTCACTCGTTCGCACTTAAGCCTCCGACTGGACTAATCGTATGGGCCATTCGGTTTGATGGTCCATACTCATAGTTCATTCGTGCGAATGGACTCCATTCGTATGGTTAATCCATACGTATGGTCCATTCGTGCGAATGGGTCATACTTAGTTAATTTTCTGCCATTTTGACCAATTTACATTTAAAACCCCTTTTAACTTTATGAAATTAATATTATGAACCTTTGATCATCTTAGACATGATCATCTTATCTGGAAAACATTTTGATCACCTCAGACGTGATCCTTTTAAAACACTTTGTCACCTCAGACGTGACTATTTTAACCTTTCAAAGCACATGTGGTCATCTCAGACATGACCCTTTTAGTGAGTTGATTCCTTCTGATTTTCCTGATGTAGCCCGACACTCGACTAAAATTAAAATTAAAACGACTAACTAATTTAGGACCTTAAACTAATTACATAAACAGACATATTTTTGGCTTTTTGTGAGAGATAAATCCAGAGATTGATATCTACGGGATTTGGTTCGGGAGTAGATAGCTTCAACTTAGATTGATCATATCTGGACCAATTCAATTTTAGAATCATACAGGCAAGTCAAATCATTTGGGACTAGTTATTAAACCTTTTGATGCTCAAATTCTCGGTGTTCATCCAGAGTCGTTAGCAACTTAAGGAAATCATACTGAAGCTCTTAGATTTTCACATTGATTTGAACCTTTGAGAATGTAGCCACAATGATTGTCAGTATGTTTGTCCACTTAAATCCATACACAGACTTTTGACATAGACTGGTGACTTATTTAGGTTTAATTATTTCAACTAACATTTGTGGATCCCACACTTATATGGTAATCAGCATTCCTCAGGAGCTTTTGAGCGGTCTACGGGTATTATTACAAGAAGAGACTATTCTTAGACTTTCAAAGAGAACCTGTCCTCAGGTCAGTGCCATCGCACAGCAGAGAGGCGGCAAACAACAATGAATTCTAGAATATCTAGGTTATGCTTATCCTCAGGTCAGTGCCATCGCACAGCAGAGAGGCACACAACCTATCTCCTTGTTAGAGCAGCTTATTTTATTTTACACAAAATGCACCAACAACATAAGTCATTAGCTTTATTGCATTTGTTTTTTTTTTTTTTTTTTTGCTCTAATTATGGTCATCCGCACACATTTGTGGCGTTTAATTGCTCATTACCCCTTATTGGAATATTGTTGATTGTGTTAACCAGTGATAAGATGGAAGCCCACAGTCAGTTGAACAACTTAGTTTGATCTTGAGATCACCAATCAGGTCTAATTGTCTATTGTGTTGAATCTACCAACATATCATTTGTGGTCTAGCAGCCTCTAAGTCTACTTTCTTTGTGTCACCTTAGGAGTTGCCAGTTTTCTATCATCTTTCCTTTTTATATTGCTCAGACTACACAGACTTATACTTTGAACTTTTTCATCTTTTCAAAACTTAAAATTTTTAAAGTCCCTCTTGATATGTTCCTGTGTACTATCATTTTCCAAAGGTATTGAATCGGTATCACACACACAATCTACCTTATTTCAGCTAGTTACTCCTTCTCCCTCATTTTTTTTTTTTTTTTTAATGTTAACTTGCTGTGACATATTCTCCCCCTAAAATACTAAAATCATTTCTGGTTTAATTATTTTAGGATTTTCATAACCAGCAAAATAACATGAGTTTAAATAAAATAAAATAGACAAATAAAATAAAATAAAATAAACTTTAACTAAACTACATCGGACTACACATTATCATCATCAGGAATTACCTCACTTTTCTTTTTAACGCCGTTGACCTCTAGCAAATATTGAAAACGTGGTTTATCAAAGGCTTTAGTATAGAGGTCAGCGCGTTGAAAATCAGTATTAATTTTAACCACATCAATTAAGTTCTTTTCAAAGCAATCTCTTATGAAATGGTATTTAATACCGATGTGTTTGGTCTTAGGATGTTGAACCGGATTTTTAGTTACTGCAATTGCAGCAGAGTTATCAACAAAAATAGGAGTAGATGAGAATTTTAAACCGTAATCCCGCATTTGCTGTTGAATCCAGATGATTTGTGAACAGCAACTTGCAGCAGCAACATATTCGGCTTCACAGGTTGACAATGCAACCGATGTCTGCTTCTTACACTGCCAGGTAACTAATCTTCTCCCAAAGAATTGACACCCGCTGATGTAGACTTGTAGTTCATCTTGCAGCCCCCGTAATCCGAGTCACTATACGCGGTAAGCTCAAAGTCATCATCATGAGGATACCACAATCCAAGTGTGGGTGTACCCTTCAGATAACGAAAAATCCTCTTGACCCCGATCAGATGGTTGACCTTTGGTTTAGCCTGATATCTAGAACATAGACATGTAGCATACATAATATCAGGTCTTGAGGCAGTGAGATACATGAGGGATCCAATCATTCCTCGGTACATAGTGGCATCTACTAGATCTCCATTCTCATCAGGTGCTATATCATGATTCGTAGCAAGTGGAGTCCCAGCAGCAGAAGCATTCTCCATGTCAAAGCGACTGAGAATGTCTCCTACATACTTGGTCTGATGTAGAAAGATTCCATTAGGTGTTTGATCCACCTGTAACCCGAGAAAGAACTTCATCTCCCCCATAGCACTCATCTCAAACTCTTTCTTCATCACTGCTTCAAACTCTTTACATAACTCTTCGTTCTTTGACCCGAAGATTATGTCATCAACATATATCTGTACAAGCAGTAGGTCGCCATCCTTTTCTTTAATAAACAGTGTACAGTCAATGACTCCCCTGCGAAAGCCGTGTTTCACAAGATGAGTCGAGAGTTTCTCATACCAAGCTCGAGGAGCTTGATGAAGCCCATATAAAGCTTTGTCGAGCTTGTAAACTCTATCCCGATGATAAGGATCTTCAAATCCCTCGGGTTGACTTACATAGACTGTTTCCCTGATTTCCCCATGAAGGAATGCACTCTTCACATCTAATTGGTAGACTTTAATCTTCATGTACGATGCATAGGCAAGGAAGATACGAATAGCTTCCATCCTTGCCACGGGTGCAAACACCTCATTATAGTCAATCCCCTCGACTTGGCGAAAACCTTGAACCACCAGTCGAGCTTTGTTCCTGATAATGACTCCTTGGTCATCCTTCTTGCATTTTAGTACCCATTTGGTGCCAATGACTTTAGCACCTTTAGGTCTATCAACCAGAGTCCATACACCTAACTTCTTAAACTGCAGAAGTTCTTCTTGCATGGCACTCACCCACGCCTCATCATTTAGTGCCTCACTGACATATTTTGGCTCAACCTGCGAGACAAAACATCGATAAGCACCATCATGAATGTAACCTTTCTCCATAACCGAGGCGTAATCAGCTGAGTATAGCTGATTTCGGGTTTGTACTCCTGATCTGACATCCCCAATAACATTGTCAAGGGGATGATAGACGTTTAGTCGTGATCCTGGAGTAGTAGGAACAGCCACCTCAGAACCGAGATTATGAACATTTTGTTCTGCATCTGAGGTAGTTGGAGTTTGAGGTTCCGAAGTCGAAGGGCATCACTCGTAGATGCTTGTGGACTTTCAGGAACTGGAACCTGTTCCTCCTGACTGTTCTGGTCATCTGCTTCAGTTTCATCTTCAGAGGAGGAGTCACTGTCATCGACTACTCCCCCTGACTGAGTAGATGATTCTCCCTGTGTGCTAGATGGTGTATTCAGAATATCATACATCATCCTAGTAGCTAACTCATCATCCGAGGGAGAGAGAGGTATGTTGAAGGACTTGAAGAATCCATCATAATCGAAGAAGTATGCAGGTCCTTTGCCTGTAGGTGGTGTGGTATATCTCTGAACGTCGACATTACACCACACTTCTACAAGACCCGTTGAGTTATTGTAAACTCGCTTGTTCGGTATGTTGTATCCTAGAAAAATTCCTTCATCTGCCTTCTCGCTGAATTTTCCTTCTTGTGTCTTCTTCAGAAGTGTACACGGCGCGCCAAAAGGTTCAAGATACTCCAAATTTGGTTTGCGTCTTTGTAGTAGCTCATAACATGTCTTTCCGTGGCGCTTGACTATTAGGACTCGATTCAGTGTATAACATGCATTTGCTACTGCCTCATTCCAGAATTGGATAGGCAGTTTCGAGTCAGCCAGCATAGTCCGTGCAGTCTCTATCAAGCTTCGGTTCTTTCTCTCAGCAACACCATTCATCTGAGGCGTGTAGGCAGAAGTGAATTGATGAACAATTCCCTTTTCCTTGCAGTATGCCTCCATCCATTGATTCTTGAATTCTGTCCCGTTGTCTGAGCGTACTTGTCTAACTTTTAGCTTGTAGAGAGATTCCAGAGTGGTTACTAATTCCTTGAATGACTCAAATGTTTCTGATTTGGATTTCAGAAACATTACCCAAGTGAACCTTGAGTAGTCATCAGTGACCACAAAACAGTACAAATCGCCTGCAATGCTCCTTGTACTGACTGGACCAAACAGATCCATGTGAAGAAGTTCAAGAGGAAGTTCTATTGAATGAACTTTCTTTTCCTTATGAGACTTCTTTGTCTGTTTGCCTTTCTTGCAAGCTACACAAAAGTCAGGAAGTTGGAAGTTCTTGACATTTACTCCTCTCACTAAATCCTTCTGAATCAAATGATTCATCTTCCTTTGACTAATGTGTCCCATTCTCCTATGCCAGGAGATTGAGTCCTTCTCAGTAGCTTTAGATAGAAAGCACTGAACCTCATGATCCGTTGTAGCAGCTGTTGACAGATCCAAGACATAAAGGTCTTTATATCTTGAAGCAGTCATCAGAACTTGGTCCTCTGGGATCATGTAGTCTTTCTTCAGCACGTAACACTTCTTGTTGTCGAAGATGACTTTAAATCCTTTATCGCAGATTTGGGAAACAGAAAGTAAGTTATTCTGAAGTTGTTGAACGTAGTTCACCTTATCAAACTTAACTTTCTGATTTCCCACTTCTCCCTGTGCTGTGATGTATCCTCCCTTGTTTCCTGCAAAGGAAACATGCCCTCCTTTTATTTGTTTGACGTTTGATAAAAGGGCTCTATTTCCTGTCATGTGCCTGGATGCTCCGCTGTCTATAATCCACGTGTTAGTCTCAGCGCTGTATCGAACACCCTGCACATACAAAGTAAATGTATTAGTTTAGGTTAGGAACCCAAGCCTTTACTGTCTTGGGTTTCCCAGAGGCATCACACATCATAAACTCTACCCATTGACCCTTAGAGGGTGAGGGTAGCTCAGATTCCTTCTTGTCATCAGTATCAGACACGCAGGATGACTTCTCTTTCCATAAGCCAGATTTGTGCAATGCCTGTTTATGATAAACAGTCGTCTGGCTTACAGGTTGGACTTTAGGTTCACTAGATCTTCTAGGTGGAGTTAGAGAACTCCTCTTAGAAGACCTAGGTCTAGAGTCCTGAAGATCAATCTTCTTCCTAGGTGTCTGATAGAAAGGACAATAGGAAGCAATGTGTCCACATTCTCCACAGTTGTAGCATGATCTGCTATCAACTTTATGAGTAGACTTTCTTTGTGGAGAAATGCGTGACACTCTAGTAACATCAATCACTTTAGGTTTTGACTCTTGTATGTTTGATGTTTTCTCTGGTTTAACAAAATTAACTGTTTTAACCTGTTTAACATGTTCCACTTTTTGGTTAACTGGTTTTTGACTTGAAGCATGTGAAAAATTAACGTTTGAAGTCCTTTTAGGTTCTGATTTGACTCTGTTTGACCCTGACTTTAAGTTAACTTTTTCAAATTCATTTTCCAGATTAACACAAGGCAATTTACCCTTTCCTTTGAAGTGGCCTCCTTTTGTTTCTGTCCAGATTCAGTAGATGAACATGATGTGTCTGGATCAGTAACAAGAGGAGTAGTCACCACATGATCCTTGATGGGGTTGTTGTTTACTGGTCTAGACTTAGTGTTCATCAAGGTCTCAGGTGGAGGTGGAACCACTTTGTAGCCTAATCCCTCCCCGTTATTCCTTTCTCTCACTAAGTGTTGAACTATGTGTGAAGAACTAGTCCAACTGTGCAGTTTCTGTTTTAATGAATTAACTTCTACTTCTAGAACTGCTTTTTGCTTCTTAGTGTCCTCTAGGGAGTTTAGATAGTACCTAATGTCATTTGCTTGGTTAAAGGCAACTACTTCGGTTTCCCTAAGCTGTTTAGTCAATAGGTCTATCTTTTCTTTATAACTATGCTCATTTTATTTTAGAACTCTATTAGCCTCAGTGCACAGTTGTAAATCTTTTACTAAGTTATCATTGTGATCTAATAACCTAGCAAACTTTTCATCAATGCTATTCCTAAACATATCACAATCAGAACAAGCATGATTATTAAACATTTGGTCAGTTGTACTTACCTGTGTTGGTTCAGAAGAGTTAGCCATCAACGCAGCATCAGACGTCTTTGGTTCTGGTGATTCTGACTTTTCTGTCTCTGACGTGGAAGTCTCCTCCTTTGGCTTGTAACTGACCTCAGCTGCAGTTGTTTCTTCACTATGTGACATCGCTATCTCAACTGCTAGATCACCTTCACTCGCAGAATCATCATCAATATCATCAACACTGGCAATGTTAGATTCTCTTGGTGTGACAAACCTAAAACTCCAATCATGTCCTTCATCATCATGAGCAGTCAAGGCTTTTGGGTCCTTGTTTGATGAAGTAGAACTGGAAGCTTGCTTGTCTTGGCGAGTAAAGGATGAGAACGGGTTCCCATTACCCGTCTTCTTTGGCTTGACACATTCTCTCTTGAAGTGCCCCTTCTCTCCACAGTTGAAGCAGGTCACTTTGCTCTTGTCAAAGCCAAATGTGGTATCCTTAGTAGCTATCAAGTTCTGTCCTGTCTTCTTAACAAACTTCTTCGCCCTCGGACAGCGCTAGCTAAGGCCCACATTATATCCATCCTCTCAAGCTCCATTTCATCCACCTGCTCGTAGTCCTCATCTGCCAGATGGCAGTTTCCAATCTTCCCAGCAACTAGTCCATCATATGAATGAACCACTGCGGCTAGAAGATCCATATGCTCTCGTGCTACTTCTACGGTCACATTACCGAGGTTCTCGGTCTTCAGTTTGGTAGCACTTGCTTCTGATCCAATATAATGAGTACATGGTGACCCTGACGTGTCTGATCCAGAAGGAGAAGCATGTGAAGGACCTGACGAGCTAGACACAAATGCTGTCTGGAGAGGTGCTCCAGAGGTCTTAGCTTGAGGCGTGGCGTTGTATAAAGCTGGATTTTGTGTATACGAAGACTTCTGAGCTCTATACTTCATCCTTAGTGCTTCTTCTCGCAACTTGAGAATGAAGTCATTTATATCCAGCTTTACAAGCATTCCATTCTGTCTAAGGTTAGACACAAATGAAGCCCACTTATCAGGCAATCCGTCTGCGAAGTTGCTTACTTTCTCTTCCATAGTCGTTTCCACTCCATGTGTATGCAATTCGCTCATCAAGTGGTAGAATCTGTCTATGACTTCGTCTAAACTCTCATTACCAATCGATGAGAAGTTATCGAATTCCTTCTTTAACTCCTTTGCCTTGATTGCCTTCAATGACGCATTCCCATCATATCTCTTCTCTAGCTCATCCCACAGTTTCTTGGACTGCTTGTTCTCTGAATACTAGTGGAATATGTCTTTGGGGATAGACTGAGTGATCAATGCATAAACCCTTTTCTCTGCATTGTACTTTACTTTCTGTGCGTCTGTCATCCCACTAAACGTTAATTTAACTCCATCAGCTCCCACTGGTGTACTATAACCGACCTCAATAGCTTCCCACAGATTAGGATCTACTCCATTGAGGTAGATCTCAAAACGTTGTTTCCAGTGGGGAAACTCATCTAAAGTCAAGAGCTTTGGTGGTTTATTGTGATTACCCACCTCACTCTCAAGCAACAGCAGGTTCTGAATCCTCGAGTCCTTCCCAGCAGTAAAGGCTGACATCTGATCTTCCATGGCTAATAAACTTAGAATCTATTCAAACAAACTTTCACTGATGCGACTGAAGGATGCGAAGGGTCTAATCGTGCGTATGAACTCTGCGATTGGTTCAACCGTGCGACTGAACTGGGCGATTGGTTCAGTCGTGCGAATGAATCTGGTGCGTATGAGTTATGCGAACGAACGGTTCAGTCGGCCGAATGAGGGTGCGACTAGGTCCAATCGTGCGAATGAGCAATACGAATGGAGTCCAGTCGTGCGAATGGTTCACTCGTGCGACTGAAGCTGCTGTTTTGCGAAAATTTCTAGGTTTGACGGGTTTCAGCCGTAAAAATTCAAAATTTCACAAGTCCTAATCGCCTAAGTCCGTAGAAACTGAACTTCGATGAGCAGGGAACGTCCAAGATCACTTTTGATGCCAAAGATTGCGTTTTTCGTGCAAAAACACAAACTTTTATGCAATCTTGATTGAATCAACACGTAATCAAGAGCCAATGCTCTGATACCACTTGTTAGGACCTTAAACTAATTACTTAAACAGACATATTTTTGGCTTTTTGTGAGAGATAAATCCAGAGATTGATATCTACGGGATTTGGTTCGGGAGTAGATAGCTTCAACTTAGATTGATCATATCTGGACCAATTCAATTTTAGAATCATACAGGCAAGTCAAATCATTTGGGACTAGTTATTAAACCTTTTGATGCTCAAATTCTCGGTGTTCATCCAGAGTCGTTAGCAACTTAAGGAAATCATACTGAAGCTCTTAGATTTTCACATCGATTTGAACCTTTGAGAATGTAGCCACAATGATTGTCAGTATGTTTGTCCACTTAAATCCATACACAGACTTTTGACATAGACTGGTGACTTATTTAGATTTAATTATTTCAACTAACATTTGTGGATCCCACACTTATATGGTAATCAGCATTCCTCAGGAGCTTTTGAGCGGTCTACGGGTATTATTACAAGAAGAGACTATTCTTAGAACTTTCAAAGAGAAACCTGTCCTCAGGTCAGTGCCATCGCACAGCAGAGAGGCGGCAAACAACAATGAATTCTAGAATATCTAGGTTATGCTTATCCTCAGGTCAGTGCCATCGCACAGCAGAGAGGCACACAACCTATCTCCTTGTTAGAGCAGCTTATTTTATTTTACACAAAATGCACCAACAACATAAGTCATTAGCTTTATTGCATTTGTTTTTTTTTTCTTTTTTTTTTGCTCTAATTATGGTCATCCGCACACATTTGTGGCGTTTAATTGCTCATCACCCCTTATTGGAATATTGTTGATTGTGTTAACTAGTGATAAGATGGAAGCCCACAGTCAGTTGAACAACTTAGTTTGATCTTGAGATCACCAATCAGGTCTAATTGTCTATTGTGTTGAATCTACCAACATATCATTTGTGGTCTAGCAGCCTCTAAGTCTACTTTCTTTGTGTCACCTTAGGAGTTGCCAGTTTTCTATCATCTTTCCTTTTTATATTGCTCAGACTACACAGACTTATACTTTGAACTTTTTCATCTTTTCAAAACTTAAAATTTTTAAAGTCCCTCTTGATATGTTCCTGTGTACTATCATTTTCCAAAGGTATTGAATCGGTATCACACACACAATCTACCTTATTTCAGCTAGCTACTCCTTCTCCCTCAAATTTTTTTTTTTAATGTTAACTTGCTGTGACATATTTCAGAAGGAATCAACTCAGAAGGACCTGGTATTTGAACGAAATACCTAGTGATTAGCGTGTTAAACCAACTCAAATAGTGCGGAATCCTATTTGATTGGCGATCCAATCAGTGAGAACACACGATGAATCAATCAAGAATTGAAATCAACGTCAGAAATCGATTAGGAATCGATCTGATGTGTTCTGTGAACTTGGAGAACGATTTGGGAGGCTTCTGGATGGCTAGGGTACGTCTGGAATCATAATGGGATGAATGCTTACGTTTTTCCACGAATTGGGTCTATTTATAGGTTAGTATTGTTCAATCGTGCGACTGGGCCATAAGTATGGTTCAGTCGTGCGATTGTACCATGCGGTCGATTCATCCGCACGACTGAGTGTTCAGTCGTGCGATTGAGTCAATCTTATGTGTCAATCGTACGACTGATCCAGTCTCCTGGTTCAGTCGTGCGATTGAGTCAATCGTATGAAGTTATTCATGCGTGTGGTCCATTCGCATGGGCCATTCGCATGAGAACTTCATTAAGTTAAGTTTGAATGTTTTAATTAATATAACATAATGTGCAATCATTCAAACAATCATAAACCCAATCAATTCAATCACGACTCATTAATGAAATATTAAACATCACAAGTAACAACCAATTCATATCATTTCATTAATCAATACTATTACATCATAATCAGACAGACAAGATTTATTACATTACAACTCATGATCTAGGGACATACATGCATCAACAAACTCCCCCTTGGACCTAGATCTATCTAATCTCTTGTCTTCTGCATCACCTCCTTATACTTCTTGTACTTCTCCTCTTTAGTGACTCCTGCGTGAATCTCAAACGCAAAGCAAAGTCGTATAACGTTTTGGAACTGGAGGGCTTGTACAATGTCTTGTGTGTCATAGAACAGTGGCCACTTGTATAATGTGTAGACATCATTAGCAGACAAGTTGGTTAGCCACATCGGGTCGAATACCCTGATAGTATCCAATTGGCCCTCTTTATTCAGAACTATGACAGCTTCAGCGGTTCTCCAATCATAGTACCACCATTTGAAGTGTGGAGTGAAGTCCTGTGGCATTTCCCTGAGAGGGATTCTCGACATAGTGCGCGGAGGACTCCACTTCAACACAATCTTGGGTTTGCCAGTAATGGCATCAACCTCAGACCTTCTTATGTACCTCGTAGGCTGTTGTGGTCTGAAGTTAACCCATCTGGTGTGGTACTCCTTCTTCAGGGCAGCCTCGAACCAGCCTGACATCTTTCTTGGGTCAGCATACAGCAACTTTAGCTTAGCCAGCTGGTTGAGCTCAAAACCAGGTAGAGTCTTCAGATCATGTGGGAACCTGAAGTACTCTATGCCCTGCTCCCTCTTAACTGCATACGCGTTAAGGTCATCAAAATAAGCCCATGAGATAATCCTGCTTGACACCTTATGGTGTTTCTTGACTCTGTAGAGCTTGGTGTAGGCATCTTTCTTTGGTGCAGCACGCTGGGCTCTTACTTCTTCAAAACAGGCAGCCCACTCAGCCTTGCGAATATCTACGTCATCATTGGAGGCTTGGGCTGTTCCTTCAGTCTTTTCGGTTTCCTGCTCCATCTTGTCTAGTACCTCAAACGTATCATTGACTAGGGATTCACCCAGATTGGGGACCACATTACCCTCGGTGTCAGCATACTGAGGGTACTCTTCTGCAGTAATATCTTCAACCTCAACTTCATCAACGTCATTTAGTTCTTCATCACTGGTTGAATCAACTATTGGAGCATCCTTGACAATTTCATCAGGATTGAGTCTGAACATCTCAGCCAGTTGCTCATCAGATAGGTCATGAATTATTTCCCCTTCTTCAGGGGTATAACTCACAGACCGTCTCACAATCCCTTGCAGATCAAGAATCATGGTTAATTGAGTCTTGACCATTTGAAGGGGAGCAAAGTCAAACTCATCCCTTTGAAAGTTTGGATCTGTTTGATTTAAGCATTCAACACATAAACCATTAGTAAGTAATCAAACAGAATTATATCAACTTAATATATAAACATTTAACACACTTGTTTTTCATTACATGATTCAAATACAAAATAAATAAATACATAAGACATCTAATCTGTACTTTTGTCTTGAATCATGGGCGTGTCGCTCGGAGGAGCAGAAGTGGTCGATGACTGGTCCTGTCGATGCTTAGATCTTTGTTCTTGACCAGAAGCAGAGGCCGATGCAGCTAGGGTACATCTGGAATCGATTAGGAATCGATCTGATGTGTTCTGTGAACTTGGAGAACGATTTGGGAGGCTTCTGGACGGCTAGGGTACATCTGGAATCGTAATGGGATGAATGCTTACGTTTTTCCACGAATTGGGTCTATTTATAGGTTAGTATTGTTCAATTGTGCGACTGGGCCATAAGTATGGTTCAGTCGTGCGATTGAACCATGCGGTTGATTCATCCGCACGACTGAGTGTTCAGTCGTGCGATTGAGTCAATCTTATGTGTCAATCATACGACTGATCCAGTCTCCTGGTTCAGTCGTGCGATTGAGTCAATCGTATGAAGTTATTCATGCGTGTGGTCCATTCGCATGGGCCATTCACATGAAAACTTCATTAAGTTAAGTTTGAATGTTTTAATTAATATAACATAATGTGCAATCATTCAAACAATCATAAACCCAATCAATTCAATCACGACTCATTAATGAAATATTAAACATCACAAGTAACAACCAATTCATATCATTTCATTAATCGATACTATTACATCATAATCAGACAGACAAGATTTATTACATTACAACTCATGATCTAGGGACATACATGCATCAACAAAATGTTTGTCTTCACTCTTGTTTCTTATCCCAGATAGAGCCAAAGAAAGTAGATGAGGCTCTAAAGGATGGAGTTGGGTTGAAGCTATGCAACAAGAGTTGCTTCAATTCAAAAGGCAAAAAGTTTGGAACCTTTGTCTTCTTCCTCATGGGAAGACTACCATTGGAACCAAATGGGTGTTTAGGAATAAGAAGGATGATAGAGGCATTATCATCAAGAACAAGGCTAGACTAGTTGTTCAAGGATACACACAAGAAGAAGGGATTGACTACACTGATGTTTTTGCTCCTGTAGCGAGACTAGAAGCTGTTAGGATATTCCTGGCATTTGTTGCATCCAAGAACTTCAAGGTCTTTCAGCTTGATGTGAAGTGTGCTTTTTTGTATGGAGTGATTGATGAAGAGGTGTATGTCAAACTTCCACCTGGTTTTGTAGACCCTGATCATCCTGATTATGTCTGCAAGCTTGACAAAGCTCTTTATGGGTTGCATCAGGCACCCAGGAAATGGTATGAGACATTGTCTGAGTATCTTTGCAAACATGGATACAGGAGAGGTACTATAGATGGAACTCTCTTCATCAAAGGACAGGGAAATGACATATTGCTAGTTCAAGTGTATGTAGATGACATCATCTTTGGTTCAACTAATCCAAAGCTTTGCAAAGACTTTGAGAAGCTGATGAAAGACAGATTTGAAATAAGTGCAATGGGAGAACTCAATTTCTTTCTGGGAATTCAAGTGAAGCAAGTTGAAGATGGTATCTTCATAAGTCAGTCAAAGTATGTTCAGGACATACTCAAGAGGTTCAACATGACTGATTGTAAGATTGCTAAGACACCCATAGCCAGAAACCACTCCCTTGGACCTGATCTTGCGGGGGAGTGTGTAGATGAACACTTATACAGGGCTATGATTGGGTCTCTTATCTATCTTACTGCTAGCAGGCCTGATATCATGTTTGCTACATGTGTTTGTGCAAGATATCAAGACAACCCTAAGATGTCTCACCTCATCACTGTCAAGAGGATTCTAAGATACCTCAAAGGTGCTTCAACACTTGGTTTATGGTATCCAAAGAATCCTGACTTCAATCTGTATGCTTATACAGATAGTGATTATGGTGGTTGCAATATGACTGCAAAGTATACATCTGGGGGATGTTAATTCCTTGGTGAAAGGGTTGTCTCATGGCAATGCAAGAAACAATCCTGTGTGTCTGCATCAACTGTTGAGGCTGAATACATTGCTACTGCAATTTGCTATGCTCAAGTGCTTTGGATTCAAAATCAGATGCTGGACTATGGATTTAACTTCAAGGAGACTCCCATTCACATAGACAACAATAGTGCTATCTCTATCACTGAGAATCCTATGCAGCACTCAAGGACCAAACACATCAATATCAGGTATCATTTAATAAGAGATAACTATGAAAAGGGATTAATTAAACTAGTCAAAGTTCATACAGATGAACAATATGCTGATCTGTTTACAAAAGCTTTTGATGAACAGAGATTTAAATATCTAATATCAGCTATTGGGATGATTAACTTTGAATAGATTTTTCTTAAAACTAATTCTACTTATTTCTTAAAATATGTGTGTCCTAAGTTGTCTAGTTCATCACTTTCATAAGCTCATGTTTTCTTTGGATAAAAAAAATCATTTTTGAAGATTTTCTTTAGATTCTTGAAAATTTTCTGATCCTTCGGAAGATATATTGTTATCTTCGGAAGAAAATCACGTCTTCAAAATGAATAACTGTCTAAGAAATTTTACCTTCGGAAGAGGTTTCAATCTATCTTTCGAAGCTTAAATACTTGTCTCAAACACTTATTTGCTTTCAAGGACTTTTTCCTTTCGAAGCAAAATTAACTCTCGGAAGCTTTGTTATTTTACATACAAAGCATTCAAGTTTTTATTTCTCTTCAGAAGCAAAATTTTCAAGATTCTCAGGAAATTCTTCCGAAGTCATTTTAGCTTCGGAAGGATTTTCATTAAAACTTCCGAAGATAATTTACCTTCAGAAGGTTTTCAATTCCAAGAAAACTACTTTTTGAGCAAAAGTAAACTACTTTTTCATAGGTGGGACCGACATTCGGATTTCAAAGTTTATCCTCTTTTATTAACTTTGGTTCAAATCCTTTTCACATAAATACCCAACGGTTCTCCCTCTCCCTCACTATCTTCTTCAATCTTACTATTCCTCAAACCTAACTCCCAAACCGCCTTTGCTTTTCACTTTCTTCATCCTTAAGCTTTCTAAAATGGCCAACCTTAACCGTAGAAACAACCCAGATTTCTCCATGCAACTTCACAGGCAACACAACCAGGTTGCTCTGTTAAGGTTTGAGAAAGATGATAGTTTCTTAGAGATTTGCCAGTTCTTAGCTTTTTCAAATTACTTCACCTCCCTAACCATTGATCCTACTCTCTATGGGGATCATCTGCTTGAATTTTGAAAGACCTGCCCAGAGGTCATCATGGATAGGGAGAAGGCACTGTCTGCCACAGTGCAAGGGAGGACAATCTTCATCACTCCGGCCATCATCAACACTCACTTGCAGCTGGATGATGAAGAAGGTGAGTTGTCCTTCCCAAAGGAAGCTGTCAATCATTCCTTTGAGCAGATGGGCTATGAGGGAGATTTCTCTGTAAAGACCTTCAGGAAAGGGAAGGTCTCATCCCAGTGGAAATACCTACTCCATGTGGTTATCCACAGCTTGTCAAACAAGCATGGAGGATGGGACCAGATTCTTGAGGATCTCTCCTTCATAGTGCATGGAATGGTTCAAGGGGTCAAGTTCAGGTACTCTCAATTTGTCTATACAAACTTGCTTGCTAACTTGGACTCCTTAGAGTATTATATGTTTCCTAGATATGTTCAACACATTCTCAACTGTGAACTGGGCTCACAGTTGAGGGAAACAAATAATATTCTTAAATTGAGACAGATGAAGCCCGACATCTTTAAAATCATGAAGAAGCCAACTGTAGGCTTCTCAGGGGTAAAAACAGCCCTTGTCCCCAAAATGTTAGAGCTTATTGCTTAAGGTGACAACCTAGCAACAGAAGCTAGTGTTGAACCCACAGCTTCTACCTCTCTACCACCAAAAAGGCCACAAGTAATCCCCACCTACCAAAGAAAATCCAAACGAACCCCTGCTCAAGCTATTGAGTCTGTGCAGGTCCCCATATACTCACCTATATAGGAGGAAGTGGACACTAGAGCTTCCACTTCCCCTGAGGAGCAAACCACTCCCATCTCTTCAACAATCAGGGCTGAGGTTCCTCATGCTCACCCTGATGAGCTCACAAGTCCAAATGTCTTAAGGCTTCACTCTGAGTCTCAACACTCAAGTGAACAACCTTCAGGGGACAGTTACCATCCCCAGCCTTTAGATCTAAATCAACCCATTCCCAACCTTTCATTCTATACTGATGAAGATTTAGGTTTCAGTGAGTACCATGAGTCTCTCTTCTCTTCCCCTACTCAAAGAGAGATGAGTACTCCTGAGTCTCCTCAGTCTAGCCCACATCAGTCACCTATAACTGAGGTGGATACTTCTGAACCTGTTCAGGATATCCATATGGAAGAGGCTCTCACTTTTGCAAGTGATTACATTATTAAGACCTCAACCATGGCAACTCAGCCCATTGACATCTCAACTGAGAATGTCAATGAGCAGAGGAAATCCAGCAGCCAAGAACCTGAAGCTGGTGGTGAGAGAGAGGACTTTGGTCCAATCATCTCATCCCCTAATGATTCTTCTGATGAAGAAGAGGGGAATCTGAGACTAAAGGTGCAAAAACTGTCAAAACATGCTCCTATTTAGTCTCTAAGGTTAGTCACCTTGAATCTCAGGTGACTACCCTTCATAACAGGGTCAATGATCAGCAACTTGAGATATCTTATCTCAGGGAAAAACTAGCTGGGACACCTTTAAGAAGAGTTCAACCAGGAACACAAGAACCTGTGAATGTGGTTGACCTAACCTCTAGCTCACCTATGCAACAGGGTGATGCTACCAAAAAGGGGGAGAAAGTCTTTACTGACACAGAACCTGGGAGTTCTTCAGAGAGTATGGACATTGAGGACTCACCATCCTCACTTGCAATTGTGCATACTCAGCAACTTTCTCAAGTTCATATAAATGTGGACTCTATAGACTCTATCATCAGGAGTTCTCTTGAGGAGTATACAAAGGGCTATGTCATTGCCCACACTCAAGGAACTTCAAACTACATCATAGGGTGGAGGTATGATGCTGATAGAAGAGCCTTGATTCTTCACAGAGTTCAAGGGCAACAAGAAGTATTGATTTTCAAACCTTGAACAATATGAAGGTCTGATCTGGTCAAATGCCACTGTCAATCAAGCAAATCAGACAAGGCTGACAGGTTAGCCACTCAGAATTCAAGACAGATTATGAACCAGTTCAGCATAAGAAGGAGACAAAGGAAATCAGGTAATGTCATGGCGTCAACTGGATTGATGAGGCAGACCCTGAGATTAGCTTAAAGGGAAAAACCTTGGCTGAAGGCCAGTGAGATAGAGCATGGGAGCCCTGTCACCACAAAACAACTACTTCAGAAATTCATTCCCTCGGTGAAACACCTGCTGGTGTGTGAAGGTGTCTTACAACCTCTCTCTGGCCAGAGCATGGATGCTACACAAGCAATGAAGGCCAAAACTCTATTCCCCTGAGTCACAAAGGTTTGTGGGTGACAAAGGAAAAGGATTTTGACTCTGAGGAAATTGAGGAGGAGGAGAGAGAGAAGAAGAGGAAGCTAAGGGGAGAAAGTTCCTCTGGGTCTTCGGGTTTTATGCAAAGCTGTAATCAGGGCTGCCCCCAGACCAAAACACTCAAGATGATTAGTTGAGGCAGTCAGGATTACTTACCTGCAGACCAGGAACTATGACATAGATGAGATTATATCTCTCCCCTTAGAGCAACTAAATGGAACTGGCTGACATGGAAGTGTCAAGAGAGATGAAAGAAAAAGAGGACGCAAGTTACTTCTCCAATTCAAAGAGGAGAAAGACATAAAACACTATACAAGCATGCTCCTACTCTCTCCCCAGTTCAAGAAAGCATGTGCAAGAGGACTATGGCATCTACACAAGAACCTCAGGTAGATAAAGAAAGAAACAGACAGACAAAACATAATCAACTAACTGAGTGCCACAGGTCTCTACCAGGCATCTGCACTTCTTCCCTTGTCCTTTGAGTACATTGAGTTTGAGTATCTCAAACGCTTGACTTCAAGTGCTCAAAGAACAAAAAGCTATAAAAGGAGAAAGATGAGGAGAGAGGCTGCAAAGTCAAGAGCCATCATCAAAAGAGTATGAAGAAGTCTGCTGACAGACAAAGGATGATAAGGCTTCTTGAAGCTGTATGGATTCTCCGGAAGGAGACTTGGCCCTATGTCTCTATCCACAATGGATGAGCATATCAGGGTAATCAAGCAGAAGATCAAAAGTGGAGAGCTGATTGACTTACACAACCTGGACCTCCTCCAAGTCAAATCCCACCAGAAGTGGAGGTTAAGGTTGAACAACCTGAGACAACACAACCTGGACCTCCTGCTGAGCCTCAGCAAGCTTCATCTTCTGATCCACAGCAGGGTCAAAACCCTCTCCTTCTGAACCTGTGAGGGAGGAACATCTAACTGAGAAAGACAAGGATGATCAATAAGGTGCTGCAGACCAGTCTTCTCAGCTAAAGTCTTCTAAGAGGAAGAAGAGGATGGCTTCTAAACCAAAGTCTAAGAAGAAGAAGCCTAAATCATCTACCTCTACACCTCAGGCTAAGTCAGATCAACCTGAGGAAGTGCATGAAGAGGCAGCCCAATCAACTCCAATTCAAGTGGCTCCTCTTGCAGCTGAGACCCATCTATCCTGGACCTTCACTACTAATCCAGAGAGATGCATGTGATCAGAGATCAAGGTTTGAGAACGTATATACATGGCAAGACAAAATCAACTACCTCTACATCTCTTTAAGCTGAGAGAAATACTATGAGAGTCTGAATGATCCTGACCATCTAATGAAGAAGGGTATGGTCATCATTGTGCTGAAGACTACAAACATCTGAAGATCTTCTAAATGTTTTGGTAGCATCAGCCTAGGGGGAGGTTTGTAAGGATTCCTATAAGTCTGATGCAACATAAAACATCCAAAGTCTCTCTGCAAAGCATGCACTAAAGAACTGAATAGAAATGCTTCGGAAGTTTTACACCATGCACTAGAAATATTCTAGTGTAAATCTTTCGAAGCCAAGACCAATATCTTCTGAAGCCAAAAGTGAAGTCTTCCGAAGCTTCAAAGACAAAGTCTTCTGAGGCCAATTAGCGAAGACAGATTTCTTTCGAAGACTTTTAGAGATATGCCTTATCTGATGAACTTTACCATAGAGCTGGACCACCTTTCCGCTGCAACTCTGTAAAGTCACCAACTTACATGAGTTGTGAAAGGTCCATGCTTTGGTAACTGTACATTGAGGTCTTAAGTCCATGCTTTTTACTATGTACTTTATCCTCTTTGTAATAATTAGGATGTGAGCTATGGCATGTCATAGTCACAAGTCAAAAGGCAGATATACCTTTTGACTACAATTGATTTTGTTTATGTCTAGTCAATTATATCTAGCTGGCTTTCAAAGTATAGCCGGCTGTAGGTTGTAGTATAAGTATTCCATGTTCTAGTATCTTTCTTCATGCTTTGTAACATTGTAATAGAACTTGAAAAAGCAATATACTGCATCCTTAAAACCCAATCTCTTGTGTTCTCTTGTTCTGTCTCTTACTCATTACTTGTGTTCTTAGTATCATACTTGTGGTTAATCCAGTTTACTGTTTGATAAAAGTTTGGTTAATCTCCTCTTTGTGTTGTTGTGTTGTAAGTAACCACCCTTCACCGGTCCTGCAGAATGGAATGGAATTGAGAAACTAGTATAAATTTCAAGTAAATTATGTTTGAGTAGGTAATGAAATATAAAACTCAAGAGAATGTTTCACCTCAAATTCCCTTGGTTGTGGGATTTCAAAATCCCTCTCTAGGTGGAAGGATTTTGAAGTCTCACAACCAATGGAATTTGAGGTGAAACATTCCCTTGAGTTTTATATTTCATTACCCATTCAAACATAATTTACTTGAAAATTATACTAGTTTGTCAATTCCATTCCCTTCCATTCCATTCCTTCCAACCAAGCGCAGCCATAACCTTAAATTCAACAAATTAGCCTATGGGATTTTTGATTAACCATTAGGTGCTCACCTAACCTTTGGGAGATGATTTGTAAGCTAAAACTTTCTGGAATGAGTATACAGAGTTTTGACAATTATATGAAAATAATGTTTTTAGTGAAAGTTATATCACACATAGAGATACGATAATATTTAAAATTACCTCTACAATCTCTATAATTTCAGGAATTTTTCTACACTCATTGTAAACCAAAAACTCGTCGCTTAAATAGTAAAACAAAAAAGAAGAACGAATAGATGGAGAAGCTAAGTCATTGTCAGAATTGACGACCAACCTGCATTTATAGATTACTAGGTTAGTATCCCGTGTATTACACGGGTTGAATAAATAAAATATTAAATAGTTAGTGATGAAAATTTTTAATTATAAAACCATATTTTAAGATCAAAGATAAATTAAAATTATCTATAAGTAATGACTATAATTACCTTAAAACTTTTGTACTTTAGTTTTTTTAATTAAAAGAATTGAACATTCCGCTCTAAATCAAATCGTTTTAAAAAGATGTCATTTTACAAAAAATTCTTATTATAACTCCGAATTTTAATTATTATGGTTCATAAAACTCTTATTTACTAAAAAAATTGCTTTTAACATTATTTGTATTTATAAAAAAAGTTTGATATTTTAGAAAAAATACTTATGTTATGCAAAAAATTGTTTCCTTAGATATTGCATTTATATAAAAACATATTTCTTAATTTATTAAGAAACTATTTTAATTTAAAAATAAATAAATAATATAATTGGTAGTTGATGTAAATATTTAATAGGAGAGAAAAACGGAAAAAAATAAGTTTAGAATGTCTAAACTCATGACAAGTGGTAACTCAAAACTTTCTTTTATTATAATACATAGATTTGTAATGTATTTTTACATTGTATGAAAAATAAAAATATCGGCCTTGAATTTTTTTTATCAAGTGACTTAGTGTTCATTAAACAACTTAATTTCTTCCATGTCATTGTTAATGAAAACTCTACTTATGCTGTAATTGGATGAAACATAAGGTTTACCTTTGAAAAAACATATCAATAGTTATGATCCTTAAAAAAGATTTATCTGAAATAAATAAGTTAAAGAAAGATAATACATGAGAAATTATAAATATAAAATATAGTTTACCACCAAATTATTGAAGTCGTCCAAATTAAAGAACAGTTGTTATGTTATCAACGTTTGGATTTCTTGACATGTAACTTGAAAACTGCTCAGCATATTAGTCCCACAAAGTCAAGAAACTAGTTTTGTTCTTGCAAAATAATTGATATTAAGTTTCTGATATACCACAAAACAATAAATGTATAACCTATAATAAACGAATATTTTTTAATACACGTGTCATCATTTTAACATATAAAAAATCATTAATTTAATTTTCTTTTTAACTAAAATATGTTAAAACAAATAAATCTATATTTGTGTTTCTTGTATAATATGATAATTCTTGTAAACAAGTAAACTAAACTATTAAACATCTAAAATATAAATGTAGTTATTTTAATAATTTATTAATACATGTTAAATATAGAGTAATAATTTCTAATTTATTATGTGTTATAACTCTTAAATATTCATTACATTTTTATTTCACTAATGGATAATAACATCTAGAAATATCCATTAAACTAATGATTTTAATATGTTATATTTATTTCATCCATGTAGTATATGGGCTCTAACCTAGTATAAAATATAAGTATAGTATACTGTGAATCTCCAATCTCCATTGTGTACCTTTTGATTCCTTTCCTTTTTTATCAATGCTACCAGCCGTATCAAATATACGCAGAACAGATCCGATAACATCTACAAAAAATGGTCTTAGGAGATTGAATTACATCATGATAACATATATTTTGTAAAATAAAAATAAATAAAAGAAAGAATAAATTACCATTTGCATCCCTAATGTTTTCTTTTTTTAACCGTTTGCATCCCTGTTGTTTCAAAATTTCCATCCGGCCCCTAACGTTTTATTTTATCTCCATTTGAGTCTCCGTCGTTTTATTTTTATCTTCAATTGAGTTCATATGACTAATACTGTTAGTTTTTCTGTTAAATCTGTTAGTAAAAAGACTAAACTACCCTTAAAATTAAATATAAAAAAAAACTTTTTGAACCAATCCTACATCATCGTCTTCATTCACCAAAACACACACACACACACACACACACACACACACACACACACACCCTAGTCCGTCCCTCCCTCTCTCTCTCTCTCCCTCTCCACCACATCTGCACATCAGCATTTACCACCACCACAACCCCATCACCACAACAATAATCATCCATCACCACCAAACCAATTTCAAAACTTAATACTGCAGGCATCTCTACTGAACTAAATTTTATTATTTTCAAAGCCATTTAATTTTAAAAACTACCTTCACTGCATATACACACTTGAACATAATAATTAATATGCAAGAAACATACACATACATAGCAAGAAAAATATACATATATACATGGACATTATAAATTAAGGAAGGAATGAAGATGAAGAAACAGAACAATAAACTTTCCTCCATACACGTACTGTTGATACATATGTACCTAGTTTAGGAGCTTAATGTAAAGTGTCTTTCATGTCTTACATATATGTAATGAATGAGTTGAATGAAATGAAATATGTGATTGATGCTTATATTGTTTAATGTTTCATTGTTTATTGTATCATGACACATATTGAACTAACTATATAGCTTTGTGGTTGTTTACATAGTTCTTAGTCAAGAATGGTTGAGAATTGTGTTTAAACTTAATCGTATGAAGTATTCATGCGAATGGACCATGCTAATGGACCATACGCATGAACACTTCATGCTAATGGACCAGTCGCACGACTGAACCAGGAGACTGGATCAGTCACACGATTGAGACATAAGGTTGGCTTAGTCGGACGACTGAACCTTCAGTCGTGCGTATGGACCAGTCGTATGATTCAGTCGCACGATTGAACCATACTAATGGTTCAGTCGCACGATTGACAAACCCTAACCTATAAATACCACTTAATTCGTGGAAAAACACAACACTTGAAGAATTTTGACTCACATATGTACCCTAGCCGTCTAGAGACTCCAAAAAACCTGTTCCAACTTCATAAATCGCAGTCGATCGTGTTCTAATCGTTCATAACGTTTTTTTAATCTCTAGATTGATCGAAACTGCTTTCTCACTAATTGGATCACCAATCAAATAGGATTCCGCACTATTTGAATAGGTATACACACATTATCAGTTAGTACTCCGTCCGTACACGGTCCTAACAAGTGGTATCAGAGATTTGGCTCTGGATTTTGCGTGTGATTCGATTGGTTTTGGTGTAAAAATCACTTTTTTTAATTCAAAAACATCATCTTTTTGAGTAAAACAGTGTTTTTGGTGTCTCTAGATCAAAAAGTTTACGTTTTTCGGCATACGGCAGATTAGGGTTCTTGAAAAATCGCGTTTTTTGTGTCAAAGTATCAAAAAACCATCGAATATTCAAATCCAGCAGCCTCAGTCGCACGATTGGCTCAATTGCACGACTGAACTCAATTGCACCTCCCATACGCATGATTGAACTCTGTCGCCCATCCTTTCGTACGACTGAATACCCCATTCGCATTGTCCATCCGCACTTGTTCAATCGCATGATTGACTCATCCGCATTGGTTCAATCGCGCGATTGATTCATCCGCATTAGTCCATCCGCACGATTGACCCAATCGAATCTCTCCATTCGCACCAGTGAAACAGTTTTGTTCTAACTCTCAAAGTTTAAAGAAATGGAAGATCAGTACTCTGCGTTTACTACCGGTAGAGACTCTCGAATCCAGAACCTTATGCTTCTGGAGAATGAGGTTGGAAATCACAATAAGCCACCTAAACTTATAACATTAGATGAGTACCCACAATGGAAGCAAAGGTTTGAGATTTATCTAAATGGAGTTGATCCCAATTTGTGGGAAGCAATCGAGACAGGTTATAGCATGCCGGTTGGTGCTGATGGTGTTAAACTTACCTGGGTGACATGACTGATAGCCAAAAGGTGAAGTACAATGCTGAGAAGAAAGTGTATGCTCTATTGACTCAGTCGATACCTAAGGATATATTCCACCAGTTTTCTGAGAACACACAGGCAAAGAAGCTATGGGAAGCCTTGGAGAAACGATATGACGGGAATGCATTGTTGAAAGCTCTAAAGGCAAAAGCTTTGAAGAAGGAGTTTGATAACTTCTCTTCAATGGGTAAAAAGAGCTTGGATGATGTCATAGACAGATTCTACCATTTAATGAATGAGCTGCACACTCATGGAGTCACAACGTCAATGGAAGATAAGGTCTCAAGCTTTGCCGATGGTCTGCCAAAGAAGTGGGAGTCGTTTGTGTCAAATTTGAGACAGAACAAGTTAATGGAAAAATTAGACATAATCGACTTCTTCCTGAAATTGAGAGAGGAGGAACTGAGGATGAAATACAGGTCACAGAAAGGATCCTATGACCAGAATCCTTCACTTTATAAATCCTCTTCCACTTCAACATGTTCAGGAGCACCTCTTCAAACGTCATTTGTGTCTAGTTCAACTGTTCCTTCCCAATCCACTACTTCGGGATCTGAAACGTCAGGGTCATCTTGTACCCAATATATCACACCGGAAACAAATGCTACAAAGTTGAAGACCGAGAATCTCGAGAATATCACTATGGAGGTTGTAAAGGAGCATATGGACTTTTTAGCTGCGGTTGTTCATTCTTATGATGGTCTAGTTGCAGGAAAGATCGGGAATTGCCATCTGGCTGATAAGGATTACGAGCAGGTGGACGAGAATGAATTAGAAAGAATGGACATTATATGGTTTTAGCAAGTGCTGTCAGGCGAGCTAAGAAGTTTGTAAAGAAGACAGGACAGAACTTGATAGCCATAAAGGATACAACTTTTGGTTTTGATAAAACCAAAGTTACCTTCTTTAATTGTGGAGAAAAGGGGCACTTCAAACGTGAATGTGTAAAACCCAAGAAGACAGGCAATGGGAATCCTTTCTCATCATTCCACCGTCAAGACAAACCCACAAGTGAAGCTGCTTCGTCAAGCAAAGAAACAAAGGCCTTGAATGCTCAAGATGATGAAGGACAAGATTGGACCTTCAAGTTTGTGTCTCCGGGTGAATCGAACATTGCTAATGTTGAGGGTTTGGATTATGACACGACAAGTGAAGGTGACATTGCACTAATGTGGTCAATCACCTGATTGTAGAAGATCTTAGAACGACAAGTTCAGAATCTCCAGCATTCGAAGAATCAAACTCTGCGCTGATGGCTGATTCAACCGAATCTTCATAGGTAAGTACCAAAGACCAACTTTTTGAATGTCATGCTTGTGATGAATGTAATAAGTTTAGATGATGCATTGATATTAAATTTGCTAGGTTATTAGATCACAATGATAGCTTAGTAAATGACCTACAACTGTGCATAGAAGCTAATCGGATTTTAAAACAAAATGAGTGCAGTTATAAAGTGAAAGTAGAACTTTTAAATAAACAACTAAGGAAAACTGAGGTTGTTGCTTTTAATCAAGCATATGCTATAAAGTTTTATTTGAACTCTTTGGAAGAAACTAAGAAAGAAAAAGCAGTTTTGAAAGTCGAAGTCAACTCATTATAACAAAAACTGCACAGTTGGACCAGTTCTTCTCACATAGTTCAAAACTTAGTAAAAGAACGGAATAATGGGGAAGGGTTGGGTTACAAAGTGGTTCCACCACCACATGAGCTATTTTTAATGCTAAATGTAGACTAGTAAATAACAATCCTATTAAGGATCATGTGGTGTCCACTCCTCTAGTTAGTGATCCAAATTCCACGTGTAAACCGATGTAATCTGTTACTAAACAGAAGGAGGCTACTTTGAAGTCTAAAGGTAAGATGCCCATTGTGAAATTGGAAGAACAATTTGAAAAGGTTAATGTAAAGTCAGGTTAAAACATGTCTTCTTTAGAATCCAAACTGACCAAAGCAGTTAACCAAACACGTGCTTCACGTCAAAGTCCAAATAAACAAAAGGCTAAAGATGTTAAGAATGTTCAAACAATAAATTTTGTTAAATAAACAAAAACATCTAAACAAGAAGTGTCCAAACCCAACCAGACTAAAGTCACACCTGTGTCACACACTTCCCCACAGAGACAATTTTCCCAATATGTAAAAGGTAGATCATGCTACGATTGTGGAAAGAGAGGACACATCGCTTCTAATTGTCCTCATTATCAGACACCAAGAAAGAAAATTGAACTTTATGATACTAAACATTTTTTTTCAAAAAGGAGTTCTATTACTCCACCAAAAAGAAGTAATGAACCTAAAGTTCAAACCATAAGCCAGTCGTCTGTTTATCACAAACAGGCCTTACATAAAACTGGCTTATGGAAAGAAAAGTCAAGTTCAGTGTCTAATACTGAGAACACTAAGAAGCATGATATGCCCTCACCCTAAAATGGACAGTGGGTTGAATTATGATGTGTGATTTCTCCGGGTCACCCAAGCCAGTTAAGGCTTGGGTCCCACACCTAAACTAATTATTTTCTTTTAATGTGCAGGGTGTCCGTTACAGTGCTATCACAAATACCTGGATTGTTGATAGTGGGGCGTCTAGGCACATGACCGGGAACTTGTCTCTTCTTTTCAAGGTCAAACAAATTAAAGGGGGACATGTATCATTTGCTGGAAACAAAGGAGGATACATCACGACTCAAGGCGAAGTGGGAAACCAGAAACTCAAGTTTGACAAGGTCAACTACGTTCAACAACTACAAAACAACTTGCTTTCTGTATCCCAGATCTATGACAAAGGATTCAAGGTAGTCTTTGACAACAAGAAGTGCTATGTGTTGAAGAAGGAGTATGTAATCCCGGAGGACCAAGTCTTAATGTCAGCTTCAAGATATAATGATTTATATGTCTTGGACCTATCAAAGGCCTCCACAACCGATCATCAAGTTCAATGCTTGTTGTCAAAGGCAACAGAGAAAGACTCCATTTCCTGGCATAGGAGAATGGGACACATTAATCCACGGAAGATGAACCACTTGATCCAAAATGATCTAGTGCATGGAGTAAATGTTAATAACTTCCAATTACCCGATTTTTGTGTCGCGTGTAAGAAAGGGAAATAGACAAAGAAGTCTCATAAGGAAAAGAAAGTTCACTCAATTGACCTACCTTTTGAGCTTCTTCACATGGATCTGTTTGGGCCAGTTAGTACAAAGAGCATTACCGGCGATCTGTACTGCTATGTAGTTACGGATGATTACTCAAGATTTTTGTTAGGACCTGGTATTTGAATGAAATACCTAGTGATTAGCGTGTAAACCAGATCAAATAGTGCGGAATCCTATTTGATTGGCGATCCAATCAGTGAGAACACACGAAGAATCAATCAAGAATTGAATCTAACGTTAGAAGTCGATTAGGAATCGATCTAATGTGTTCTGTGAACTTGGTGAACGATTTGGGAGGCTTCTGGACGGCTAGGGTACGTCTGGAATTGTAATGGTATGAATGCTTACGTTTTTCCATGAATTGGGTCTATTTATAGGTTAGTATTGTTCAATCGTACGACTGGGCCATAAGTATGGTTCAGTCGTGCGATTGAACCATGCGGTTGTTTCATCCGCACGACTGAGTGTTCAGTCGTGCGACTGAGCCAATCTTATGTTTAATCATACGACTGATCCAGTCTCCTGGTTCAGTCGTGCGATTGAGTCAATCGTATGAAGTTATTCATGCGTATGGTCCATTCGCATGGGCCATTCGCATGAGAACTTAATTAGTAAGTTTGAATGTTTTATTTAATATAACTTGATGTGTAACCATTCAAACAATCATAAACCCAATCAATTCAATAACGACTCATTAATGAAATATTAGACATTACAAATCACAAACAATCCATATCATTTCATTAATCATTACATATTACATCATAATCAGACAGACAAGATCTATTACATTACAAATCATGATCTAGGGACATACATTCATCAACAAACCCCTTGGACCTAGATCTCTCTAATCTCTTGTCTTCTGCATAACCTCCTTGTACTTCTTGTACTTCTCCTCTTTTGTGACTCCCGCGTGAATCTCAAACGCGAAGCAGAGTCGTATAACATTTTGGAACTGGAGGGCTTGTACAAAATCTTGCGTGTCATAGAACAGTGGCCACTTGTATAATGTATAGACATCATTAGCTGACAAGTTAGTAAGCCACATCGGGTCGAATACTCTGATTGTATCCATTTGTCCCTCCTTGCTTAGGACTATGACCGTTTCAGCTGTTCTCCAATCATAGTACCACCATTTGAAGTGTGGAGTGAAGTCCTGTGGCATTTCCCTGAGCGGGATTCTCGACATTGTGTGCGGAGGACTCCACTTCAACACTATCTTGGGTTTGCCAGTAATAGCATCAACCTCAGACCTTCTTATGTACCTAGTAGGCTGTTGGGGTCTGAAGTTAACCCATCTGGTGTGGTACTCCTTCTTAAGGGCAGCCTCGAACCAGCCTGACATCTTCCTCGGGTCAGCATACAAAAGCTTTAGCTTAGCCAGCTGGTTGAGCTCAAAACCTGGTAGAGTCTTCAGATCATGTGGGAATCTGAAGTACTCTATGCCCTGTTCTCTCTTAACTGCATACGCATTAAGATCATCAAAATAAGCCCATGCTATAATCCTTCTGACACCTTGTGGTGTTTCTTGACTTTGTAGAGCTTCGTGTAGGCATCTTTCTTCGGTGCAGCACGTTGGGCTCTCACTTCTTCAAAACATGCAGCCCACTCAGCCTTTCGAATGTCAACATCATCATTTGAGGCTTGGGCTGTCTCTTCTGCCTTCTCAGTTTCCTGCTCCATCTTGTTCAGTACCTCAAAAGTATCACTGACGAGGGACTCACCCAGATTGGGGACCACATTACCCTCGTTGTCAGCATACTGAGGATACTCCTCTGCAGTGATATCTTCGACCTCGACTTCATCAACATCTGTAAGGATTCCTGAAGTCTGATGCAACCCAAAACAGCCTAAGTGTCTCAGCAACATGCACTAAGTACTGAAGTGAAGAATGCTTCGGAAGTTTTACACAAAGCATTAGAAAATACTCTAAGTGTAAAATCTTCCGAAGCCAAGACCAATATCTTCCGAAGCCAAACATGAAGTCTTCCGAAGCTTCAGAGACAAAGTCTTCCGAAGCATCAACCTATGAAGACAGATTTCTTCCGAAGACTTTTAGTACACATGCTTTATCTGATGTACTGTTCCATAAAGCACCTTTTCCGCTGCATCTCTGTAAAGTCACCAACTTACATGAGTTGGTGAAAAGGGCCTTGCTTTTGGTAACTGTACATTGAGGTCTTGAGTCTTCAACTTTCCACTTTATGTACTTTATCCTTTTTGTATTGTATAAGGATGTGAGCTATGGCATGTCATAGTCACAAGGTCAAAAGGGATATATACCTTTTGATCCTACAATTGATTTTGTTAGTGTCTAGTCAATTGTATCCAGCTGGCTTTCAAAGTATAGCCGGCTGTAGGTTGTAGTATAAGTATTTCAAGTTCTTGTATCTTTTCTTAATGCTTTGTAACACTTGTAAAAGAACTTGAGAAAGCAATATACTGCCTCCTTGAAACCCATACTCTCTTGTTCTGTCTCTTGCTTTACTTGTGTTCTTTGTATCACCTTTGGTTACCCAGTTCACTGTTTGATTAGAGCTTAATCTCCTCATTGTGTTGTTGTGTTGTAATTGTGTTTAAGCCCTTAAACGGTCCTGCAATTGGTATCAGAGCTTTCCAGGCTCTTGATATAAGATCTAACCATCTTAAGATCCCTCACACACACAAAAGCTAAACTCTTCAAATGGCTTCCATCTCAAAGACTGATATGGAGACTGGAACCATGAACAAATCCCCACTGATCACTCTTGATGATTTTGACACCTGGTGCATGAGGATGGAAGGCTTCATCAGGTCTCTTGATTCAAGAATGTGGGAATCTGTTGAGAATGGACCTTTCATACCCAGCACCCCCTCTGCTACTGGTGCTGGTATGATTCCTAAAGATGTGGCCAACTACTCAGATGAAGATAGAAAAAGAGTAGAGATTGACAGGAAGGCCATGACTGCTCTTCAGACTACTCTCCCAAACTCTGTATACAGAGGTTTTAAGAATGCAAGACAGCCAAACAGCTGTGGATGCTGAACTGAAGCTGATGTATGAGGCTCATCTGAAGCCAAGGAGAACAAGAAAGATCTTCTGAAGCAGCAGTTTGAAAATTTCACATTCAAAGCAGTTGAGACCATGACCCAACAATTTCAGGTATGTTGAGATTGTGGATACCCTAGTGGATGGAGGAGTCTTGAGACAGGGACATTGTGAAGGAAGTTCATGTCCTCACTTCCTAGGCAATGGACACCTATTGGTGGTGATCAAGAGACTGAGAACCTAAGACTCTTACTCTTACAGAGTGTATGGGATTCTCAGTGATTACCAGATGGAGATGAACATGCAAGGTTCATCTGGCAACCCAACATCAAATGGGTTCACCCTTCATGTGGTTGAAAGGGACAGCATAGAACCCAGCATCATCTCTTATGCTACACTGACAACTCACAAAGGGTCCTTTCATCACCTTCCCGGAGACAGGGAGAACTTTACTCAAGGAAGCCCTTCCAAGAGACAAGTTCTTCTCAGCCTTTGGTCTGCAGATGAAAGCTGTGGGAATTTCTTTTCACTATGAAGACCTGGACTGTATCCATCCAGATGACCTGGTACATAGAGAAGTTCAGCAGATTGCTTCTCACTCCAGAGCCAAGAAGTTCTACAAGAGGACAGGAAGAAGAAGATGTCCAAGCAATGCTACCAGTAGTAAGTTTGGGCTGGTAAAAGTAGTTAAGTGTTACAAGTTCTATGGGTCTTCACTTTAGGGGTGTAAGGCACCAAGCAAAGGGGCCAAACAGAACCAGACAAAACTTACTGACAAAGCTCCTCTAAAGACAAAGCAACATGCTCTGTTCGTTAAGGAGGCTTTGATTGGAGTTTTCGTGGAGGATGCTTAACCAAGCACTGATGGCTGACCATGATGAGCCAGTTACACTTTGCTTGAATGCATGCTAAAGTAAATTCAGTCTATACATGATGAGATTGGTTGAGTCATTAATATATTAAAATCTGATTTAGCCCCAAACTGTCCTCACCCACTATACTCTTTTGATATCCACAGTTTTATGAAGTCTTGACAGCTGCAGCGGGAATGCTGATACATGAAGCCCCTACTTGAGCCACTGATCAGAAATGATACAAGCAATTCTCCAATTCAAATACAAGTTCTCCCTTTTACATTCAACCCATAGACTTGTACCCAGGTTCTTCTTTAGTGTATGATGGGATACATTTATGGATGGAAAAGATTCCTCTTCTACAGGGACATTCTAAGGAAGTCATCTCTCCCACTTCCAGGCAATGGACACACTCTTGTGTGGAAGATCAAGAGACTGAGAACCTAGAAAGACTCTAACTCTACCCCTGTACAGATGGGATATGAGATGATCTTCATCAGATACCTGCCTGCTAACCCTTCCCACCCCGCTCAAGGTCAACAATCTCATGGGTTAACTTCAAATACTTTTATTGAACCCATGCTGTTGAGCTCAGCTAAAGAACCCCAAATCACATACTGTCCCTGACTACCCGATCCACTCTAGCTTCCTGGTTCATCCTAGCTCCCGCTCACAAGGGATTACTGTTGATTAGGGAAAGCCGGTTCCAAGAGACAAGTCTACTTCAACAGAACATCACTTTGCAAGATGAAAACTGTTTCAATTATCTTTGTCATTGTAAGAACCTGTCTAAGATTGATCGCTCCATTCCAGATGACCTGACATACTTACTTCAGAGTGATAGAGGAATATGTCTCCGTTGGACAGCTCAAATTCTAACAGCCAAAAACATCAAAAGAAATTCCATCCAACAATTGAGCATGAACAGTTCAAAGTTATACTTTAAAGAAAGTGGTAACTTAGCTTAGGCATTAGACCCTTTCCAGAACAAAGCAAACACCTGCCAAAGAACTTTACTCAAGACTCCTTACAGGACAGAAAATCAAAGACAAATGTGGCTGTTGCTCTTGTTTGGATTACTTTGCTGCTTTTGGAGTTGAAAAAGGGGCCATCATGATACTGCACCGTGAAAGCCAAGGTCTTGGACAACATTTTGCTCCCAGCTGTAATGCTTGGTAAAGCCATCTTTAGACTTACAGGTGCAAAACTGATAACCTATAGATGAGATCTGCACAACCCGAGTCATTGAAATTCTTTATCCAATACTGATTTTTGAGTGTTTAAATGTTTTCCAGTCTGATTTTCGAAGCTGAGATGAATTCCACCTGCCTGCAAACATGCAACCTTTCAGATCTTAGAAATCTGACCAATCATCTTAATCAACCATTCCTCCTTGGACTATTCATAAGTAGTTATCAGCTCTTGTGATCACCAACAGCCAGAAGAGTGTTCTTGAAGAAGAGACCTTGAGAACTATATCATCCCTGCACAACAAGGTGTTATCAAATAGACAGGGACTGGGATCAAATGAGATAGCTCCTCCACACACAATCTTGTCTGTAAGATCTCCTAGGTGTGGAACTTGTGAAGATGAGCTTCCTCTCATAGATCCTGTAAGTGAGGATGATGAAGAAGTGATAGTGAAGAATTCCTCTGAGAAGAGTGAAGAAGAGGATTCTTCAAGGGCCACTATCCTTCTGAGGAGAAGAAATCAACTGTGATGACCAAGTCCAAAAGAAAAAACTTGATCAGAAAGAGCAAAAGGAAGGCAAAGAAGGCTCAAGAAATCAAGGCTACTTTGATGCTAAGCAGAAACAAGTTTTTATCTCTGCAGGTTTCAAAATAGTAAGGACTGAAGACATCAACCAAGACTCCTCAGCTAAGAGTCATGGTTCTTGTTCAAATCATCTCAGTGCCAAGAAGAAGAACTGAGCTGCTGCTGTGTACCACTGCTGCACAGCCTGGACCATCAAAACTCCAAGAACAGTTCACAGCCAAAGGAACTGTCTCAGCATCTACCAAGATGAAGGTGGAGAAGGGATGTGACCAAAGTCAGTCTTGCTCTCAAGGGAGACTTCTTTGAAGAGAAAATGTTGTGTGTTATGTGTGAAAGTACTTCTCACATTGCTAAGGATTGCCCATACAATCCTAAAAGTACTGTCCACATGACTAAAACAAAGACTTCAAAGAGTCTCAAGAAGTCTCAAGCTTCGGAAGGAAAGTCTGTTTCCTTCGGAAGCTCCAAATCAAAAGAAGAAGGTAATGGAAAATTACCTTCGGAAGCAAAGTTGGTCTCGGAAGAAAGGAGTTCTTCCGAAGCACTAAGTCTGCTGCAGTGACTGTAGACTCTTCCGAAGGATCAGTCATCAAAACTTGTGAAGTTCCAAAAGCTTCTAAGGTTTTGAAGGTCAAGTCCAAGACTCCAAAGGTGGTATGGAAGTCTAAGAAAGACCAAATGACTGAGGTTTCTCCATCAACAACAGCTGAAGATCCCCATAGTACAACCATAGGATCTATTACTGTTGCATTACCTTCTATTACTGTTAATGAGCCCAAGACAAGTAAGGCTTGGGTTTCCAAATGTAACTAATCATCTTCTCTGTGCAGGAACAGCTCAAGACCAACAGGAATGTCTGGATAATTGACAGTGGCTGTTCCAGGCACATGACAGGCAATAGGTCTCTACTCCATAATTTTGAGAGAATTGATGGAGGACCAGTTGCTTTTGGAGGAGATGAAGGTGGTTACATTTCTGGAGGGGCAAGGTCACAAATGGTAAGCTCAGCATTGAGAAGGTAAACTTTGTCAAGGAGCTTGGGTACAATCTTCTGAGTGTATCCCAATTTTGTGATCAGAGTCATAACATGCTCTTTACTGAGCATGAGTGCATTGTTCTCAAGCCTGGTGTGGTCATTCCTCATGAGCATATCCTGCTCAGAGCCCCCAGGAAAGGGAACATGTACAAGATGGATTTGCAAGAAACATCTCCCTCAGGAGAAGTTTCATGCTTTCTATCTAAAGCAAATAGTGATGAGTCTTTCCTATGGCATAAAAGAATGTGCCATGTAAACTTTAAGAACATGAATAAATTAATTAAACATGATCTGGTAACTGGAATGCCAAAGAAAGAGTTTACTAGTGATGATCATTGTGTGCATGCCTGAAAGGGAAGCAACACAAGGTATCTCACAAGCCTAAGGAAAAGAACTCCATCACTACTCCCCTACACTTGTTACATATGGATCTCTTGGCCCCACCAGTGTAATGAGTTTAGGAAGGACCTCTTACTGTCTGGTGATCACAGATGATTTTACAAGATTCACTTGGGTCTTCTTTCTTAGAACTAAGGATGAAACCCCTGAGATTCTGAAGAATTTCATCTTAAAAGTTGAGAATCAATGTGATCACAAGGTCAAAACCATAAGATGTGATCAGGGAACTGAATTCAAGAACCAATCCTTGATGCATTTTGTGATGAAAAGGGTATTACAAGACAATATAGTGCTCCCAGGACTCCTCAGCAAACGGAGTTGCTGAGAGGAGAAACAGGACACTTATTGAAGCTGCAAGAACTATGTTGTCTGACTCTAAACTGCCTATCACCTTCTGGGCAGAGGCAGTCAATACTGCTTGCTATGTGCAAAACAGAGTTTTAGTAGTTAAGACACATGGTAAGACTCCTTATGAACTTTGGCACAAAGAAAACCTTTCATTGGTTTTCTCAGGTCATTTGGATGTCCCTGCACCATCTTGAATACCAAAGATCAAATTGCCAAGTTTGCTGAGAAATCAGATGATGGACATTTCATTGGATACTCTTCTCAAGCTAAAGCTTATAGAGTATACAATCTCAGAACTAGAATTGTTGAGGAGTCAGCCAATGTGACTTTCAATGAGCACACTCCTTGTGTGGCTGGTTCTGGTCCGGATTGGCTGTTTGATCTTGACTTAGTACCAACTGTTTTAACAAATCTTGTGAGCATGTTTCAGGATCTGCAGAAAATCTAAATACAGGTGATCCTGATCCAAGATTTGAGCTAGGAAGACCTTCAACTCATACATCTCTTCAGCTCCAGTTGGAACTACTTCAGCAAATGAGGTTTCTATCAGCACAACAATGACAAATTCAGCTGATACATCTGGCATGCCTTCAAATTCCAGCTCAGAGGCCTCTCAACCAGATAAAGACACCTCACTTGTAGAAGACAACAATGGTGATGGTGATAGTGATCAGGAATTTCTTGATGCTAATAACCATACCATAGATGACAACATCAATGATGTCTCACACTCATTGGATCAAGTTAATCTTGATAAGTGTGATAATGTGGAGGGTGAATCTTCCAGACCAGATTTAAATTTCTCAAATTTAGATCTTTCTCAACAACTTGCTGTGATCCCTCAGCTAAGGATCCACAAGTCTCACCCCACCACAAACATCATTGGAGATGTTGTCACAGGGGTAAGAACAAGAGGACAAAACCATGAAGCAAATGTTTGTCTTCACTCTTGTTTCTTATCTCAGATAGAGCCCAAGAAAGTTGATGAAGCTCTAAAGGATGGAAGTTGGGTTGAAGCTATGCAACAAGAGCTGCTTCAATTCAAAAGGCAAAAGAAAGTTGGAACCTTTGTCCTCTTCCTCATGGGAAGACTACCATTGGAACCAAATGGGTTTTTAGAAACAAGAAGGATGATAGAGGAATCATCATCAAGAACAAGGCAAGACTAGTTGTTCAAGGATACACACAAGAAGAAGGGATTGACTACACTGATGTCTTTGCTCCTGTAGCAAGACTAGAAGCTGTTAGGATATTCCTGGCATTTGCTGCATCCAAGAACTTCAAGGTCTACAACTTGATGTAAAGTGTGCTTTCTTATATGGAGTGATTGATGAGGAGGTTTATGTCAAACAGCCACCTGGTTTTGTAGACCCTGATCATCCTGATTATGTCTGCAAGCTTGACAAAGCTCTTTATGGGCTGCATCAGGCACCCAGGAAGTGGTATGAGACACTATCTGAGTATCTCTGTAAGCATGGATACAGAAGAGGACTATAGATGGAACTCTCTTCATCAAAGGACAGGGAAATGACTTATTGCTGGTTCAAGTATATGTTGATGACATCATCTTTGGTTCAACTAATCCAAAGCTCTGCAAAGACTTTGAGAAGCTGATGAAAGACAGATTTGAGATGAGTTCAATGGGAGAACTCAACTTCTTTCTGGGAATTCAAGTGAAGCAGGTTGAAGATGGCATCTTCATAAGTCAGTCAAAGTATGTTCAAGACATACTCAAGAGGTTCAATATGACTGATTGTAAGATTGCTAAGACACCCATAGCCAGAAACCACTCCCTTGGTCCAGATCTTGAGGGGGAGTGTGTAGATGAGCACTTATACAGGGCTATGATTGGGTCTCTTATGTATCTTACAGCTAGCAGGCCTGATATCATGTTTGCTACATGTATTTGTGCAAGATATCAAGCCAATCCTAAGATGTCTCACTTAATCACTGTGAAAAGGATTTTAAGATACCTCAAAGGTGCTTCAACACTTGGTCTATGGTATCCAAAGAATCCAATTTTCAATCTGTATGCCTATACAGATAGTGATTATGGTGGTTGCAATATGACTGCAAAGTCTACATCTGGGGGATGTCAATCCTTGGTGGAAGGGTGGTCTCATGGCAATGCAAGAAACAATCCTGTGTGTCTGCATCAACTGCTGAGGCTGAATACATTGCTGCTGCAAGCTGCTGTTGCTCAAGTGCTTGGATTCAAAATCAGATGCTGGACTATGGATTTAACTTCAAAGAGACTCCTATCCACATAGACAACAATAGTGCTATCTCTATCACTGAGAACCCTGTGCTGCAGCACTCAAGGACCAAACACATCAACATCAGGTATCATTTAATAAGAGATAACTATGAAAAAGATTAATTAAACTAGTCAAAGTTCATACAGATGAACAATATGCTGATCTGTTCACAAAGCTTTTGATGAACAGAGATTTAAGTATCTGATATCAGCTATTGGGATGATTAACTTGAGTAGACTTTTATTAAAACTAATTCTAATTATTTCTTCTAAAATATGTGTGTCCTAAGTTGTCTAGTTCATCACTTTCATAAGCTCATGTTTTCTTGGATGTAAAATTCTTTTTGAAGACTTTCCTTAGATTCTTGAAAATTTTGATACTTCGGAAGATAAAGATTTATCTTCGGAAGAAAAACATGTCTTCAAAATACATAACTGTCTAAGAGATTTTACCTTCGGAAGAAGTCAAATTCATCTTCCGAAGCTTAAAATTCTTATCTCAGACACTTTTTATTTTTAAGAACCTTTTCCTTCCGAAGCAAAATTAACCTTCGGAAGCTTTGTTTATTTCTATACAAAGCATTCAAGGGTTTATTTCTCTTCCGAAGCATAAATCTTCAAGACTCTCAGGAAAATCTTCCGAAGCCATTTTAGCTTCGGAAGCTTTTTCAATCAAAACTTCCGAAGACAAATAAACTTCGGAAGCTTTTCGAATTCCAAGAAAACTACTTTTTGAGCAAAAGTAAACTACCTTTTCAGAGGTGGGACCGACTTTCGGATTTCAAAGTTTATCCTCTTTCATTAACTTTGGTTCAAATCCCTTTTCATATAAATACCCAACGGTTCCCCCTCTTTCCCACTATCTTCCTCAATTCTACTGTTTCTCTAACCTAATTCTCTAAACCGCCTTTGCTTTCTACCTTTCTTCACCCTTAAGCTTCTGAAATGGCCAACCTTCAACCGCAGAAACAACCCTGATTTCTCCATGCAACTACACAGGCAACATAATCAAGTTGCTCTGTTAAGCTCTGAGAAAGATGCAAGTTTCTCAGAGATTTGCCAATTCTTGACTCTGTCAAATTATTCACCTCCCTGACCATTGATCCTACTCTATATGAGGATCACTGCTTGAATTCTGGAAGACCTGCCAAGAGGTCATTATGGATGGGGAGAAGGCACTGTCTGCCACAGTGCAAGGGAGGACAATCTTCATCACTCCGGCCATCATTAACCAACATCTACAGCTGGATGATGAAGAAGGTGAGGTGTCCTTCCCAAAAGAAGCTGTGTAATCATTCTTTTTGAGCAGATGGGTTATGAGGGAGATTTCTCTGTAAAGACCTTTAGGAAAGGGAAGGTCTCATCCCAATGGAAATTCCTGCTCCATGTGGTTATCCACAACTTGTCAAACAAGCATGGTGGATGGACCAGATTCCTGAGGATCTCTCCTTTATAGTTCATGGAATGGTTCAGGGGTCAAGTTCAGGTATTCACAATTTGTCTATACTAATTTACTTGCAAACTTAGACTCCTTAGAGTATTACATGTTTCCTAGATATGTTCAACACATTCTCAACTGTGAACTGGGCTCACAGTTGAGGGAAACAGGTAATATTCTTAAATTGGGACAGATGAAGCCCGGCATCTTTAAAATAATGAAGAAGCCAACTGTAGGCTTCTCTGGGGTAGAAACGCCCTAGTCCAAAAATGTTAGAGCTCATTGCTCAAGGTGACAACCTAGCAACACAAGCTAGTGTTGAACCCCACACCTCTTTTGTCCTTACCATTAAAAGACCAGATATTACCCTCACCTACCAAAGAAAATCCAAACGAACCCTGCTCAGGATATTGAGTCTGTGCAGGCCCCCAAATACTCAACCTTACAGGAAGAAGTGGACACTAGAGCTCCCACTTCTCCTGAGGAGCAAACCACTCCCATTACTTCACCTATCAGGGCTGAGGTTCCTCAAGCTCACCCTGATGAGCTCAATAGCCCAACAACCTTAAGCCTTCACTCTGAGTCTCAACACTCAAGTGGACAACCTTCAGGGGACAGCTACCATCCCCAGCCTTTGGATCTCAACCAACCAATTCCCAATCTATCCTTTTACACTGATGAAGACTTAGTTTCAGTGAGTACCATGAGTCTCTCTTCTCCTCCCATACTCAAAGAGAGATGAGTACCTCTGACTCTCCTCAGTCTATCCCCCATCAGTCACCTATCACTGAGGTGGACACTTCTGAACCTGTTCAGGATGTCCATATGGAAGAGGCTCTCACTTTTGAAAGTGATTACATCATTAAGACCTCAACCATGGCAACTCAGCCCATTGGCATCTCAACTGAGGCTGCCAGTGAGCAGAGGAAACCAGCAGCCAAGAAACTCAAGCTGGTGGTGAGAGAGAGGACTTTGGTTCAATCATCTCATCCCCAATGAATCTTCTGATGAAGATGAGGGGAATTTGAGGCTAAAGGTGCAAAAACTGTCAAAAACATGCACCTACTTAGTCTCTAAGGTTAGTCACTTGGAATCTCAGGTGACTACCTGCAAAACAGGGTCAATAATCAGCAACTCCAGATTTCATATCTGCAGGAAAAACTAGCTGGGAGACCTTTAAGAAGAGCTCAACCAGGAACACAAGAACCTGTGGAAGTGAGTGATTGACTTATCCTCCAGCTCACCTATGCAAGTGGGTGATGCTACCAAAAAGGGGGAGAAAGTTATTACAACCACAGAACCTGGGAGTTCTTCAGAGAGAATGGACATAGAGGACTCACCATCCTCACTTGCTGTTGTGCATTCTCAGCAACTTCCTCAAGTTCACATTAATGTGGACTCTATAGACTCTCTCATCAGGAGTCTCTTTGAGGAAGGGCATACCAAGGGTTGTCTCATCTCCACCACTAGGAACTGCAATCACATCATAAGGTGGAGGTATGATGATGACAGGAGAGCCCTTATACTTCAAAGAGTTCAAGGCCAACAAGAAGTTTTTCAATTCCAAAGCCTGAGCTTTTATGAAAGACTGGATTTAGTCAACTTGCCACTTGTCAATCCAAGCAATTCAAGACAAGCTGACAGGCTGGCTCAAAGAATCCAAGACAGGATCCTTGCAAGAGTTTACTCTAAGAAGGAGACTTAGGGAATCAGGCAATGTCATCAGTCAACTGGATGTTGAGGTGGACCCTAAGATTAGTTTCATAGGGGAAACCTTGACTGAAGGCCCAGTGACAGAACCTGAGACCCCTGTCTCATCATCAACAACTGCTGCTGAGGTCCAAACTCCATCTGAGACACCTGCTGGTGAAGGTGTTTCTCAGCCTCTCTCTGGCCAGAGCATGGAAGCTACTCCAAGCAATGAAGGCCAAGCTTCATCCACCCTGAGTCACAAAGGTCTGTTGGTGACAAAGGGAAAAGGATAATGACTCCTGAGGAAATTGAGGAGGAAGAGAGAGAGAGGAAAAGGAGACTAAGGGGAGAAAGTTCCACTGGGTCATCTAGCTTCATGCAAGCTGCAATCAGGGCTGCTCCCAGACCAAATACTCAAGATGATGAGTTAAGGGCAGTCAGGATTACCTACTTACAGACCAGGAACTATGACATTGATGAGATCATCTCCCTCCCCTTAGAAGAACTAAATGAACTGGCTGACAGAGAAGTGTCAAGAGAGTTGAAGGAGAAAGAAGATGCAATGATACTTCTCCAACTCAAAGAGGAGAAGAGACAGAAAAGACTTTACAAGCATGCTCCTACTCTCTCACCAGTTCAAGAAAGTCCTGCACAGGAAGATGTGGCTCCACAAGAACCTCAGGTAGATAAAGAGGAAGATAGGATCAAGATGATCAACTACCTGAGTGCCACAGGTTTCTATCAGGCAGATGCACTTCTCCCTTTGTCCTATGACTTCATTGAGTTCGAGTATCTAAAGCAACTTGAGCTTGAGTTAGTCAAGGAAAGAAAGAAAAACAAAAGGAAACTAAGGGAAGAAGCTGCAAAGTCAAGGGCCATCATTCAAAAGAATGCAAAGAAGTCTGCTGACAGACAAAGAATGGTGAGCTTCTTGAAGCTGTATGGATTCTCCGGAAGGAGACTTGGCCCCATGTCTCTATCCACCATGGATGAGCATATTAGGGTGATCAAGCAGAAGATTAAAAGTGGAGAACTCATTGACTTGCACTCTCTTCCAAGTCAAGTCCCACCTGAAGTGGAGGTCAAGTTTGAACAACTAGAGACACCTCAACCAGCACCTCCAGCTGAGCCTCAGCAAGCTTCATCTTCTGATCCTAGGCAGGGTCAAACTCCCTCTCCTTCTGAACCTGTGAGGGAGGAACACCCAACTGAGAAAGACACTGATGATCAACATGGTGCTGCAGACCAGTCTTCTCAGTTAAAGACATCCAAGAGGAAGAAGAGGATGGCTTCTAACCAAAGACTAGAAGAAGAAGCCAAAGTCATCTACCTCTGCACCTCAGGCTGAATCAGATCAACCTGAGGAAGTGCATGATGAGGCAGCCCAATCAACTCCTATTCAAGTGGCTCCTCTAACTAGTGAGACACCCATCTTGTCCTGGACTTACTCTACCAATCCAGAGAGATGGACTGTTATCAGAGATCAAGGTTTTGAGAATGTCTACTCATGGCAAGACATAATCAACTTACCTCTGCATGATCTCTTTGAGATGAGAAGATACTATGAAAGTCTTGATGATCCTGACCATCTCATGAAGAAAGGAATGGTCCTGATTGTACTGAAGACTACCAACATTTGAAGATCTTCCAAGTGTTTTGGTAGCATCAGCCTAGGGGGAGTTTGTAAGGATTCCTGAAGTCTGATGCAACCCAAAACAGCCTAAGTGTCTCAGCAACATGCACTAAGTACTGAAGTGAAGAATGCTTCGGAAGTTTTACACAAAGCATTAGAAATACTCAAGTGTAAAATCTTCCGAAGCCAAGACCAATATCTTCCGAAGCCAAACATGAAGTCTTCCGAAGCTTCAGAGACAAAGTCTTCCGAAGCATCAACCTATGAAGACAGATTTCTTCCGAAGACTTTTAGTACACATGCTTTATCTGATGTACTGTTCCATAAAGCACCTTTTCCGCTGCATCTCTGTAAAGTCACCAACTTACATGAGTTGGTGAAAAGGGCCTTGCTTTTGGTAACTGTACATTGAGGTCTTGAGTCTTCAACTTCCACTTTATGTACTTTATCCTTTTTGTATTGTATAAGGATGTGAGCTATGGCATGTCATAGTCACAAGGTCAAAAGGGAGATATGCCTTTTGATCCTACAATTGATTTTGTTAGTGTCTAGTCAATTGTATCCAGCTGGCTTTCAAAGTATAGCCGGCTGTAGGTTGTAGTATAAGTATTTCAAGTTCTTGTATCTTTTCTTAATGCTTTGTAACACTTGTAAAAGAACTTGAGAAAGCATATACTGCCTCCTTGAAACCCATACTCTCTTGTTCTGTCTCTTCTTTACTTGTGTTCTTTGTATCACCTTTGGTTACCCAGTTCACTGTTTGATTAGAGCTTAGTTAATCTCCTCATTGTGTTGTGTTGTAATTGTGTTTAAGCCCTTAAACGGTCCTGCAACATCGTTGAGCTCTTCATCACTAGTCAAATCAACTGTTGGAGCATCTTTAACTATTTCCTCCGGATTAGCTGAATCTCTCTGCGAGTTGTTCGTTAGATAGGTCATGAATTATTTCCCCTTCTTCAGGGGTATAACTCACAGACCTTCTTACGATCCTTGCAGATCAAGATCATGGTTAGTGAGTCTTGACCTGTTGAAGGGGAACAATATCAAACTCATCTCTTTGAAATTTGGATCTGTTTGATTTAACATTCAACACATAAATCATTAGTAAGTAATCAAACATAAGTACATTAACTAAATATATAAACATTCAAGACATTGTTTTCAGTACATGATTCAAACACAAAAATAAATAAATACATAAAACATCTAGTCTGTACTTTTATCTTGAATCAAGTCTCATCACTCGGAGGAGCAGAGGTGGTAGCTGACTGGTCCTGTCTACTCTTCGACCTTCTTTCTTGACCTGAAGCAGAGGCCGATGCAGCCGCATCCCCTCCGTCTGCTTCGTCATCATCATCCTTTCCCTCTCTCCTCTCTTCGTCTGTTTCCTCTCATCCTCAGTATCCCCTCATCCTCATCATCATCTTCATCATCGTCATCACCATCTCCATCATCTCCATCCCTTCCTTGATCTTTAAGGGCTCATCCTTTGATCCTTTAACCGCAGCATGTTGGTCTTGTTGGTGGTCTCCAACTCCTCTATCCTTTTGGCTGATTGGGCATGCTGCTCCTGGAGTTGGGACATCTCTAATCTCTGTGCATCCATCAACTGGGTCTGCTGCTCTATAACACGAGCCTACTCTGCCATCTGTTGAGACTGGGCAGCAGTCAGGTCGGTAAGCTGGCGTATCTGTGCAGCTTTCTCTCGTCGGCAGCTAGTAAGCGCATCACCATACGGTTTAGCGCCGACAGCTGTTCCTCTACCCTACCCCGATTGGAGGTAGAGGTGATCCATACGTGTGTGAGGACTGGGCTGACGGTCCTGCATGTGTGAGGTGGTGGGTGGTGGTTCTGTAGTGAATATGGGTCGGTAAAATGGTGAAGGTGATGTGGGTGTAAATGGTATGGTGGTGGATGGGAAATGTACTGTAGTGGTAGGTATGGTGGTACTGTGGTAGCAGTGGTGGATGTGGTGGCTGTGGTAGCTGTGGTGGTGGATGGTATAGCTGTGGAGGTGGTAGTGGTGGCTGTGGTGGTGGATGTAGAGGCTACAGTAGTAACGAAGGTCAGTCGACGCTTCTTCTTCTTCAGTCCATGGGGCTGAGCCATCCTCTTCCTCCTTGTCCCTGTGGAGGTGGATGCTCCCCCTACAGCCCTGCCTGCTGAACCCGGAGCATAACTCGGGTCAGTCTCTGTCTCTCTGGAGTCTCTCGGGTGTTCACCAACCACCCGTAGCCCGTGTTCTGTGGGAACAACCTTGCTTCCCACAGTTCGCGTGAGGGGCTCCTCATCAGACTCCTCCTCCTCCTTATCACCAACAACAAACTCCTGATGAAATCCGGCTGTCTCAGCAACATCTCCGGCAGGGGCAGACACCGGGGGAATAACAAGACACAGTGCCTCTCGGTGGAGCAGGCATATCATCCCCGGCGTCTCCACTATCATCATCATACCGAATCATGAGCTGGTAGAGCAATCTGCTCCACATCGGAATCACTATCATCGTGCGCCACTTTCTCTTGGCTGGCACCACGTAGTCAGCATGGGCCAGATGCCCAAACAATCTCCTGACAGGGGGTTTCACCTGCTTCCCCCTGTACACCTTCATCCTCCCCAACGTAGTGTCATCCATGACCTCGAGCACTACCGCATCCTCCTTCTCCTTCGGCAGGGAGGGAAGCTTCTGATCTATAATCATCTGCATAAACCTCGGATACATGCAGAAGCCCTCCTTCCCTTTCCCCTCAATGTTCTCCACCAGATAGGTGAAGATCATTTTGGAGAAGCTGAACGGGTGGTTCAGCACCAACGCAGCATATGCGTTCTGGATCTGATCCGACAGCTCATCAAATCCTCCCTTCCTAGACGCTATGCACTTCAGTAGAACATGCGCAAGATACTTGAACTGGGGACAGAGGTTACTCTTGTTGAGTACCCCAGCATTGATGTCCCCAGAGTACTTGGCTCTCAGAAAACATCCTCTGACAGTGAGGGGGTGTAAACGAGTAGGACAATCAGCGTCATCCCCTAACTGTAGAACGATCCTTAGATCCTCCTCTGAGATGGTAATAGCCTCGCAAAGATCGTGCTCCTGATACAGTGAGGCTCAGAGGATCTATCAACGGTAGCGCCTTCCCAGAAGGCCTGCTGAACTGATCTATAAGGAGTACAAGGTGTAGAGATGGCATGTGCAATCCTAGATCTCAGCAGAAATGTGATGATGCCTGAGAAATCAGCAGCGTTCCTGGATGTCAAATCCAGATGAGCACATATGTTATGCTTCGTGCTCATGGTCCATCAACTCGCCATCTGTAACACATATCAACATAAACATTAGTACCTTTGCTAAGAACATCATGAAACACTTAAACTTTTAGATAAAGTTTCTGTCATGCGATTGAGGTTGTGCGACTGAGATCAGTCGTGCGCTGAACAGTGCGATTGAGATTCAGACGTGCGAATGATCTCATGCGTACGACTGAGTGTGCGACTGGACTCAAGCGCATGTAATCTCATGCGGTTACACCAGTCGTGCGACTGAGCTTCATACGCATGGTTCAGTCGTGCGGTTAGGCAAATCGCACCCTTCAGTCGTGCGACTGAAGTTCATCAGCCTGTCCAATCGCATGATGTACTGTCTGTTCAATTCAAATTTACTTTTTCACCATTTTTGAGTTTTAGACATCATTATCTGGTTCATTTGATTCGCAATACGTTCTTATAACCCCTAACAAACTTAATTTCATCTGTTTGAGTAGTTAAGTTAGGTTATTGGTCCGTTTAAGTCTCGGTTTGCTTTCGGGTCTGATTTTGCAGATCTAGAGTCAAATTGACCGTTATTTGGTTCTCTCTTCACCGTAAATTACCTGTAAAGTCGATGGAAATGATCAGTAATCAAGAAACGGGTGTTTTAGGAATCAAATGAAATTTTGGCAGAGTGGAGTTAAGTCGTGCGATTTAGGGTTTCTTGAGGGTGATGAGTCTCTGCGACCGACTCCCCCTCTATTTATACTAACCCTAGATTCAATCGTGCGACTGAGCTCATACGCACCTTTCAGTCGTGCGAGTGGGACTCAGTCGTGCGATTGGGTCAGTCGCCCTTCTTCAGTCGTCCGACTGGATCTCAGTCGTGCGACTGACTCACTCGTTCGCCCTTAAGCCTCCGACTGGGCCAATCGTATGGGCCATTTGGTTGGATGGTCCATACTCATGGTCCATTCGTGCGAATGGCTTCCATTCGTATGGTTAGTCCATACGTATGGTCCATTCGTGCGAATGGGTCACACTTATTAAATTTTCTGCCACTTTGAAAATTAACATTTAAAACCCCTTTTAATTATTGAAATTGACATTATGAGCTTTTGATCATCTCAGACATGATCATTTTAACTTGAAAACCTTTTGATCACCTCAGACGTGATCCTTTTAAACAATTTAGTCACCTCAGACGTGACCATTTTAAACAATTTAGTCACCTCAGACGTGACCATTTTAAACACTTTGTCATCTCAGACGTGACTGTTTTAAACTTTTAAAGCACATGTGGTCATCTCAGACATGACCCTTTTTATGAGTTGATTCCTTACTGATTTCCTGATGTAGTCCGACAAACTAACAAACTTAAAACTACAAACTAACTTAGAAAATTTAAACTAAATACTAAAAACAAACTTGTTTTTGGCTTTTTGTGAGAGATAAATCCTAAGATGGACATCTACAGGATTTAGTTCTGGAATAGACAGCTTCAACTTGGATTGACCACACCTGGACCAAATTCAATTTTGGAATCATACAGGCAAGTCAAATCATTTGGGACTTGTTATCAAGATCTTTTGATGCTCAATTCTTGGTGTTCATCCAGAGTCATTAGCAATTTTAGGAAACCATACTGGAACTCTTAGATTTTCACATTGATTTGAACTTTTGAGAATTGCAGCCACAATGATTGTCAATATGTTGTCCACTTAAAATCCATACACAGACTGGTGATTGATTTAGGTTTAATTATTTCAACCAACATTTGTGGATCCCACACTTATATGGTAATCAACATTCCTCATGAGCTTTTGAGCGGTCTACGGGTATTATTACAAGAAGAGACTATTCTTAGAGCTTTCAAAGAGAAGCCAGTCCTCAGGTCAGTGCCATCGCACAGCAGAGAGGCGGCAAATAACAATGAATTCTAGAATATCTAGGTTATGCTTATCCTCAGGTCAGTGCCATCGCACTGCAGAGAGGCACACAACCTATCTCCTTGTTAGAGCAGCTTATTTTATTTTGCACAAAATGCACCAAGAACATAAGTCATTAGCTTTATAGCATTTGTCTTTCATTTTTCTTGCTTTGCTCTAATTATGGTCATCCGCACACATTTGTGGCGTTTACATGCTCATTACCCTTATTAGAATATTGTTGATTGTGTTAACCAGTGATAAGATGGAAGCCCATAGCCAGTTGAACAACTTAGTTTGATCTTGAGATCACCAGTCAGGTCTAATCATCCATTGTGTTGAATCTACCGACATATCATTTGTGGTCTAGCAACCTCTAGGTCTACTTTCTTTGTGTTACCTTAGGAGTTACCAGTTTTCTATCATCTTCCCTTTTGTATTGCCTAGACTACACAGACTTATACTTTAAATTTTTGTATCTTTTCAAAACTTAAATTTTTTAAAGTCCCTCTTGATTTGTTCCTGTGTACTATCATTTTCCAAAGGTTTTGAATCGGTATCACAGATACGATTTACCTTATATCAGCTATCAACTCCTTTTCCATTTTTTTTTCTTTTTTTTTAATGTTAACTTGCTGACATATTCTCCCCCTAAAATACTAAAATCATTACTGGTTTAATTATTTTAGGAATTTAATAAACAGCAAAATAACATGAGTTTAAATTAAACAGACGAAAATAAACAGATAAAATAAAATAAAATAAAAAACTTTAACTAAACTACATCGGACTACACATTATCATCATCAGGAATAACGTCACTTTTCTTTTTAACGCCGTTGACCTCTAGCAAATATTGAAAACGTGGTTTATCAAAGGCTTTAGTATAGAGGTCAACGCGTTGAAAATCAGTATTAATTTTAACCACATCAATTAAATTCTTTTCAAAACAGTTTCTTATGAAATGGTATTTAATACCGATGTGTTTGGTCTTTGGGTGTTGGACCGGATTTTTAGTTACTGCAATTGCAGCAGAGTTATCAACAAAAATAGGAGTAGAAGAGAACTTTAAAACGTAATCCCGCATTTGCTGTTGAATCCAGATGATTTGTGAACAACAACTTGCAGCAGCAACATACTCAGCTTCACAGGTTGACAATGCAACCGATGTCTGCTTCTTACACTGCCAGGTAACTAATCTTCTCCTAAAGAATTGACACCCTGCTGATGTAGACTTGTAGTTCATCTTGCAGCCCCCGTAATCCGAGTCACTATACGCGGTAAGCTCAAAGTCATCATCATGAGGGTACCACAATCCAAGTGTGGGTGTACCCTTTTAGATAACGAAAAATCCTCTTGACCCCGATCAGATGGTTGACCTTAGGTTTAGCCTGATATCTAGAACATAAACATGTAGCATACATGATATCAGGTCTTGAGGCAGTGAGATACATGAGGGATCCAATCATTCCTCGGTACATCGTGGCATCTACAAGATCTCCATTTTCATCAGGTGCTATATCGTGATTCGTAGCAAGTGGAGTCCCAGCAGCAGAAGCATTCTCCATGTCAAAGCGACTGAGAATGTCTCCGACATACTTGGTCTGATGTAGAAAGATCCCATTTGGTGTCTGATCCACCTGTAACCCGAGAAAGAACTTCATCTCCCCCATAGCACTCATCTCAAACTCTTTCTTCATCACTGCTTCAAACTCTTTGCATAACTCTTCGTTCTTTGAACCGAAGATTATGTCATTAACATAGATCTGTACAAGCAGTAGGTCGCCATCCTTTTCTTTAATAAACAGCGTGCAGTCAATGACTCCCCTGCGAAAGCCGTGTTTCACAAGATGAGTCGAGAGTTTCTCATACCAAGCTCGAGGAGCTTGATGAAGCCCGTATAAAGCCTCGTCAAGCTTGTAAACTCTATCCCGATGATAAGGATCTTCAAATCCCTCGGGTTGACTTACATAGACTGTTTCTGTGATTTCCCCATGAAGGAATGCACTCTTCACATCTAATTGGTAGACCTTAATATTCATGTACGATGCATAGGCAAGGAAGATACGAATGGCTTCCATCCTTGCCACGGGTGCAAACACCTCATTGTAGTCAATCCCCTAGACTTGGCGAAAACCCTGAACCACCAATCGAGCTTTGTTCCTGATAATGACCCCTTGGTCATCCTTCTTGCATTTAAGTACCCATTTGGTGCCAATGACTTTAGCACCTTTATGTCTATCAACCAGAGTCCATACCCCTAACTTCTTGAACTGCAGAAGTTCTTCTTGCATGACACTCACCCACGCCTCATCATTTAGTGCATCACTGACATATTTTGGCTCAAACTGTGAGACAAAACACCGGTAAGCACCATCATGAATGTAACCCTTCTCCATAACCGAGGCGTAATCAGCTGAGTATAGCTGATTTCGGGTTTGTACTCCTGATCTGACATCCCCAATGACATTGTCAAGGGGATGATAGACGTTTAGTCATGATCCTGGAGTGGTAGGAACAGCTACCTCAGAGCCAAGATTATGAACATTAGGTTCTGCATCTGAGGTAGTTGGAGTTTGAGGTTCCGAAGTCGAAGGTGCATCACTGGTAGATGCTTGTGGACTTTCAGGAACTGGAACCTGTTCCTCCTGACTGTTCTGGTCATCTGCATCAGCTTCATCTTCAGAGGAGGAGTCACTGTCATTGACTACTCCCCCTGACTGAGTAGATGATTCTCCCTGTGAGCTAGATGGTGTATTCAGGATATCATACATCATCCTAGTAGCTAACTCATCATCCGAGGGAGAGAGAGGGATGTTGAAGGACTTAAAGAATCCATCATAGTCGAAGAAGTAGGCGGGTCCTTTGCCTGTAGGTGGTGTGGTATATCGCTGAACGTCAACATTACACCACACTTCTACAAGACCCGTTGAGTTGTTGTAAACTCGCTTGTTCGGTATGTTGTATCCTAGAAAGATACCTTCATCCGCCTTCTCGCTGAATTTTCCTTCTTGTGTCTTCTTCAGAAGTGTGCACGGCGCGCCAAAAGGTTCAAGATACTCCAAATTCGGTTTGCGTCTTTGTAGTAGCTCGTAACATGTCTTTCCGTGGCGTTTGACTATCAGGACTCGATTCAGTGTATAACATGCATTTGCCACTGCCTCATTCCAGAATTGGATAGGCTGGTATTTGAACGAAATACCTAGTGATTAGCGTGTAAACCAGATCAATAGTGCGGAATCCTATTTGATTGGCGATCCAATCAGTGAGAACACACGAAGAATCAATCAAGAATTGAATCTAACGTTAGAAGTCGATTAGGAATCGATCTAATATGTTCTGTGAACTTGGAGAACGATTTGGGAGGCTTCTGGACGGCTAGGGTAAGTCTGGAATCGTAATGGTATGAATGCTTACGTTTTTCCACGAATTGGGTCTGTTTATAGGTTAGTATTGTTCAATCGTACGACTGGGCCATAAGTATGGTTCAGTCGTGCGATTGAACCATGCGGTTGTTTCATCCGCATGACTGAGTGTTCAGTCGTGCGACTGAGCCAATCTTATGTGTCAATCATACGACTTATCCAGTCTCCTAGTTCAGTCGTGCGATTGAGTCAATCGTATGAAGTTATTCATGCGTATGGTCCATTCGCATGGGCCATTCGCATGAGAACTTCATTAAGTTAAGTTTGAATGTTTTACTTAATATAACTTGATGTGTAACCATTCAAACAATCATAAACCCAATCAATTCAATAACGACTCATTAATGAAATATTAGACATTACAAATCACAAACAATCCATATCATTTCATTAATCATTACATATTACATCATAATCAGACAGACAAGATCTATTACATTACAAATCATGATCTAGGGACATACATGCATCTGCCACTGCCTTTTTCCAGAATTGGATAGGCAGTTTCGAGTCTACCAGCAAGCTTCTGTTCTTCCTCTCAGCAACACCATTCATCTGAGGCGTGTAGGCAGAAGTGAATTGATGCACAATTCCCTTTTCCTTGCAGTATGCCTCCATCCATTGGTTCTTGAATTCTGTCCCGTTGTCTGAGCGTACTTGTCTAACTTTCAGCTTGTAGAGAGATTCCAGTGTGGTTACTAACTCCTTGAATGACTTAAATGTTTCTGATTTGGATTTCAGAAACATTACCCAAGTGAACCTTGAGTAGTCATCAGTGACCACAAAATAGTACAAGTCGCCTGCAATGCTCTTTGTACTGACTGGACCAAACAGATCCATGTGAAGAAGTTCAAGAGGAAGTTCTATTGAATGAACTTTCTTTTCCTTATAAGACTTCTTCGTCTGTTTGCCTTTCTTGCAAGCTACACAAAAGTCAGGAAGCTGGAAGTTCTTGACATTAACTCCTCTCACCAAATCCTTCTGAATCAAATGATTCATCTTCCTTTGACTAATGTGTCCCATTCTCCTATGCCAGGAGATGGAATCCTTCTCAGTAGCTTTAGATAGAAAGCACTGAACCTCATGATCCGTTGTAGCAGCTGTTGACAGATCCAAGACATAAAGGTCTTTATATCTTGAAGCAGTCATCAGAACTTGGTCCTCTGGGATCACGTAGTCTTTCTTCAGCACGTAACACTTCTTGTTGTCGAAGATGACCCTAAATCCTTTATCACAGATTTGGGAAACAGAAAGCAAGTTATTTTGAAGTTGTTGAACGTAGTTCACCTTATCAAACTTAACTTTCTGATTTCCCACTTCTCCCTGAGCTGTGATATAGCCTCCCTTGTTTCCAGCAAAGGAAACATGCCCTCCTTTTATTTGCTTGACGTTTGATAAAAGGGCCCTATTTCCTGTCATGTGCCTGGATGCTCCGCTGTCTACAATCCACGTGTTAGTCTCAGCACTGTATCGAACACCCTGCACATACAAAGTAAATAAATTAGTTTAGGTTAGGAACCCAAGCCTTTACTGGCTTGGGTTTCCCAGAGGCATCACACATCATAAACTCCACACATTGACCCTTAGAGGGTGAGGGTAGCTCAGGTTCCTTTTTGTCATCAGTATCAGACACGCAGGATGACTTCTCTTTCCATAAGCCAGATTTGTGCCAGGCCTGTTTATGATAAACAGTCGACTGGCTTACAGGTTGAACTTTAGGTTCACTAGTTCTTCTAGGTGGAGTCAGAGAGCTCCTCTTAGAAGACCTAGGCTTAGAGTCCTGAAGGTCAATCTTCTTCCTAGGTGTCTGATAGAAAGGACAATAGGAAGCAATGTGTCCACATTCTCCACAGTTGTAGCATGACCTGCTATCAACTTTATGATTAAACTTTCTCTGTGGAGAAGTGTGTGACACTCTAGTAACATCAATGACTTTAGGTTTTGACTCTGGTTCTTTTGATGTTTTCTCTGGTTTAATAAAGTTAACTGTTTTAATCTGTTTAACATCTTTCTCCTTTTGGTTAACTGGTTTTTGACTTGAAGCATGTGAAAAATTAACATTAGAAGTCTTTTTAGGTTCTGATTTGACTCTGTTTGACCCTGAGTTTAAGTTAACTTTTTCAAATTCCTTTTCCAGATTAACAAAAGGCAATTTACCCTTTGCCTTTGAAGTGGCCTCCTTTTGTTTGTGTCCAAATTCAATAGATGAACATGAGGTATCTGGATCACTAACAAGAGGAGTACACACCACGTGATCCTTGATGGGGTTATTGTTTACTGGTCTAGTCTTAGTGTTCATCAAGGTCTCAGGTGGTGGTGGTACCACTTTGTAACCCAATCCCTTCACATTATTCCTTTCTCTCACTAAGTGTTGAACTATGTGTGAAGAACTAGTCCAACTATGCAGTTTCTGTTTTAATGAATTTACTTCTACTTCTAGAACTGCCTTTTGCTTCTTAGTGTCTTCTAGGGAGTTTAGATAGTACCTAATGTCATTTGCTTGGTTAAAGGCAACTACTTCGGTTTCCCTAAGCTGTTTAGTCAATAGGTCTATCTTTTCTTTATAACTATGCTCATTTTGTTTTAATACTCTATTAGCCTCAGTGCACAGTTGCAAATCTTTTACTAAGTTATCATTATGATCTAATAACCTAGCAAATTTTTCATCTATGCTATTCCCAAAAGTATCACAATCAGAACAAGCATGATTATTAAACATTTGGTCAGTAGTACTTACCTGAGTTGGTTTAGAAGAGCTAGCCATCAACGTAGCATCAGATGTCTCTGGTTCTGGTGATTCTGTCTTTTCTGTCTCTGACGTGGAAATCTCCTCTTTAGGCTTGTAACTGACCTCGGCTGCAGTTGCTTCCTCACTGTGTGACATCGGTATCTCAACTGCTAGATCACCTTCACTCGCAGAATCATCATCAATATCTTCTACACTAGCAATGTTTGATTCCCCTAGTGAGACAAACCTAATGCTCCAATCCTGTCCTTCATCATCATGAGCAGTCAAGGCTTTTGGATCCTTGTTTGATGAAGTAGAACTGGAAGCTTGCTTGTCTTGGCGAGTAAAGGACGAGAATGGGTTCCCGTTACCCGTCTTCTTTGGCTTGACACATTCCCTTTTGAAGTGCCCCTTCTCTCCACAGTTGAAGCAGGTCACTTTGCTCTTGTCAAAGCCAAATGTGGTATCCTTAGTAGCTACCAAGTTCTGTCCGGTCTTTTTAACAAACTTCTTCGCCCTCCGGACAGCACTAGCTAAGGCCCACATTATATCCATCCTCTCAAGCTCCATTTCGTCCACCTGCTCGTAGTCCTCGTCTGCCAGATGGCAGTTTCCAATCTTCCCGGCAACCAGTCCATCATATGAATGAACCACTGCAGCTAAAAGATCCATATGCTCTCGAGCTACTTCCACAGTCACATTACCGAGGTTCTCGGTCTTCAGTTTGGTAGCACTTGCTTCTGATCCAATATAGTGGGTACAAGACGACCCTGACGTGTCTGATCCAGAAGGAGAAGTATGTGAAGGACCCGACGAGCTAGACACAAATGCAGTCTGGAGAGGTGCTCCAGATGTCTTAGCTTGAGGCGTGGCGTTGTACAAAGCTGGATTTTGTGTGTACGAAGACTTCTGAGCACTGTACTTCATCCTAAGTGCTTCTTCTCGCAACTTAAGAATGAAGTCATTAATATCCAGCTTTGCAAGCATTCCATTCTGTCTCAGGTTAGACACGAATGAAGCCCACTTGTCAGGCAATCCGTCTGCAAAGTTACTAACTTTCTCTTCCATGGTAGTTTCCACCCCATGTGTATGTAGTTCGCTCATTAAGTGGTAGAATCTATCTATGACGTCGTCTAAACTCTCGTTACCAATCGATGAGAAGTTATCGAATTCCTTCTTTAACTCCTTGGCCTTGATTGCCTTCAACGAAGCATTCCCATCATACCTCTTCTCTAGCTCATCCCACAGTTTCTTGGACTGCTTATTCTCTGAATACTGGTGGAATATGTCTTTGGGGATAGACTGTGTAATCAATGCATACACTCTTTTCTCTGCGTTGTACTTAACTTTCTGCGCGCCGTCATCCCACCTTACGTTAGCTTAACTCCATCAGCTCCCACCGGTGTACTATAACCAATCTCGATGGCTTCCCACAGATTAGGATCTACTCCATTGAGGTAGATCTCAAAACGTTGTTTCCAGTGGGGAAACTCATCTAAAGTCAAGAGCTTTGGTGGTTTATTGTGATTACCCACCTCACTCTCAAGCAACAACAGGTTCTGTATCCTTGAATCCTTCCCAGCAGTAAAGGCTGACATCTGATCTTCCATGGCAAATAACTTTAAGTTTAATCAAACAAACTTTCACTGATGCGAATGAAGGATGCAAATGGTCTAGTCGTGCGTATGAACTCTGCGACTGGTTCAATCGTGCGGCTGAACTGGGCGATTGGTTCAGTCGTGCGAATAAATCTGGTGCGTATGAGCTATGCGAACGAACGGTTCAGTCGGCCGAATGAAGGTGCGACTAGGTCCAATCGTGCGAATGGATCACGCGAATGAAGTCCAGTCGTGCGAATGGGTCACTCGTGCGACTGAAGCTGCTGTTTTGCGAAATTTTCTAGGTTTGACATGTTTCAGCCGTAAAACTTCGAAATTTCACAAGTTCTAATCGCCTAAGTCCGTAGAAACCAAACTTTGATGAGCAGGGAACGTCCAAGATCACTTTTGACACCAAAGATTGCGTTTTTAGTGCAAAAACACAAACTTTTATGCAATCTTGATTGAATCAACACGTAATCAAGAGCCAAAGCTCTGATACCACTTGTTAGGACCTGGTATTTGAACGAAATACCTAGTGATTAGCGTGTAAAACAGATCAAATAGTGCGGAATCCTATTTGATTGGTGATCCAACCAGTGAGAACACACGAAGAATCAATCAAGAATTGAATCTAACGTTAGAAGTCGATTAGGAATCGATCTAATGTGTTCTGTGAACTTGGAGAACGATTTGGGAGGCTTCTGGACGGCTAGGGTACGTCTGGAATCGTAATGGTATGAATGCTTACGTTTTTCCACGAATTGGTTCTATTTATAGGTTAGTATTGTTCAATCGTACGACTGGGCCATAAGTATGGTTCAGTCGTGCGATTGAACCATGCGGTTGTTTCATCCGCACGACTGAGTGTTCAGTCGTGCGACTGAGCCAATCTTATGTGTCAATCATACGACTGATCCAGTCTACTGGTTTAGTCGTGCGATTGAGTCAATCGTATGAAGTTATTCATGCGTATGGTCCATTCGCATGGGCCATTCGCACGAGAACTTCATTAAGTTAAGTTTGAATGTTTTACTTAATATAACTTGATGTGTAACCATTCAAACAATCATAAACCCAATCAATTCAATAACGACTCATTAATGAAATATTAGACATTACAAATCACAAACAATCCATATCATTTCATTAATCATTACATATTACATCATAATCAGACAAACAAGATCTATTACATTACAAATCATGATCTAGGGACATACATGCATCAACAATTTTCTTGGGTGATGTTTCTGAAATCCAAATCAGAGACATTTGAATCATTCAAGGAGCTGGTAACTACATTGGAGTCACTCTACAAGCTGAAGGTAAGGCAAGTTCGCTCAGACAACGACACCAAGTTCAAGAATCAATGGATGGAGGCATTCTGCAAAGGGAAAGGAATTGTACACCAGTTCACATCTGCCTACACTCCACAAATGAACGGAGTAGCTGAGCGAAAGAACAGGAGCTTGATAGCGACAACAAGAACAATGGTAGCAGACTCGAAACTGCCTATCCAATTTTGGAACGAGGCGGTAGCTAATGCATTACACCCTAAATCAAGTCCTGGTGGTAAAACGTCATGGTAAAACGTGTTACGAGTTGCTCCAACGACGTAAACCTAATCTAGAGTACCTCGAACCGTTTGACGCACCATGTACGCTGCTGAAGAAAAATCAGTCAGGGAAGTTCAGTGAAAAGGCTGAAGAAGGAATTTTTCTAGGATACAACATACCGAATAAGAGAGTTTACAACAACTCAACGGGTCAAGTAGAAGTGTGGTGCAACGTCGACGTTCAGAGATACACCACCCCCCTGCTAGAAAAGGACCCGCATTCTTCTTTGATTATGATGGATTCTTTAAGTCCTTCAACATCTTTCTGTCCCCTTCTGATGATGACTTAGCGACCAAGATGATGTATGATGTCTTAAATACACCATCACTGGACCTGACAACCTTCGCTTCACAAGGTGAGTCTTCTAGTTCTTCAGGGGGAGCACTTGAAGTAAGTGACTCTTCCTCTGACGATGAAGAAGTGGAGACTGAACAGGTGAACCAGAAGGCATAGGTTCCTGCTACAGCAAGTACACAAGCATCAAACCCTGATGCCTCTGACTCTTTGGAACCTCAAACTCCAACAGCTTCAGATACTGAAGTTGTGGTTCACAATCTGGAAAATAAGGTAGTTGTTCCCACCACTCCTGGATCACGACTAAATGTTTATCATCCTTTGGACAATGTCATTGGAGATGTTCGATCAGGAGTACAGACCAGAAATATGCTATACTCAGCTGATTATGCCTCAGTCATGGAAAAGGGATATCTTCACGACGGTGCTTATCGATGTTTTTTGTCTTAATTCGAGCCAAAATATGTTAGTGAAGCATTAAACGATGAGGCATGGGTAAGTGCGATGCAAGAAGAACTCCTACAGTTCAAGAAGCTAGGAGTATGGGCCCTTGTGAACAGACCAAAAGGTGCTAAAGTCATTGGAACTAAATGGGTCTTGAAATGCAAGAAAGACGATCAAGGGGTCATAATTCGCAACAAGGCTCGACTTGTCGTTCAAGGGTTTAGACAAGTCGAAGGAATCGATTATAATGAAGTGTTTGCACCTGTGGCAAGGATGGAAGCAATTCGTATCTTCCTAGCCCACGCCTCTTACATGAAGATCAAAGTTTATCAATTAGATGTAAAGAGTGCATTCCTTCATGGTGAAATCCGGGAAACAGTGTACGTCAGTCAACCTGAAGGATTTGAGGATCCGTATCATCGGGACAAAGTTTACAAACTAGATAAGGCTCTCTACGGGCTCCATCAAGCCCCAAAAGCATGGTATGAGAAGCTCTCGACTCATCTTATGAAACACGGCTTTCGCAGAGGAGTGATTGATTGTACACTGTTCATCAAAGAAAAGGATGGTGACTTACTGCTCGTACAGATTTATGTTGATGACATAATCTTCGGTTCCAAAAACGAAGATCTATGTAAAGAATTTGAAGCAGTATTTGAGATGAGTGCCATGGGAGAAATGAAGTTCTTTCTTTGGTTACAGGTGGATAAGACACCAAAGGGAATATTTCTACATCAGACCAAGTATGTAAGTGATATCCTAAGTCGGTTCGATAAGGAGAATGCTTCGGCAGCTGGAACTCCACTTGCTACAAACCACGATGTGGCACCCGACGAAAATGGTGATCTGGTGGATGCCACCATGTACCGAGGAATGATCGTATCCCTCATGTACCTCACTGCCTCATGACCTGATATTATATACATGACGTGTCTATGCTCCAGATATCAGGCAAAGCCGAAAGTCAACCATCTCATAGGAGTCAAAAGGATATTTCATTATCTGAAGGGTACTACAACACTTGGGTTGTGGTATCCTCATGATGATGACTTTGAGCTTACAGCATATAGCGATTCAGATTATGGCGGCTGCAAAATGAACTACAAGTCAACTTCAGCAGGATGTCAATTCTTTTTGAGAAGATTAGTCACGTGGCAGTGTAAGAAGCAGACATCGGTTGCTCTGTCAACTTGTGAAGCTGAATATGTTGCTGCTACAAGCTGCTGTTCCCAAATCATCTGGATTCAATAGCAAATGTGGGACTACAGTTTGAAATTCTCTAACACTCCTATATTTGTTGATAATTCTGCTGCTATAGCCGTAACTAAAAATCCTGTCCAACATCCTAAAACCAAAAACATCGGAATTAAATATCACTTTATACGTGATTGTTTTGAAAAGAATATAATCGATGTTGTTAATTAATACGGACTTTCAACGCGCTGACCTCTACACAAAAGCTTTTGATAAACCAAGATTTTTATATCTGTTAGAGGTCAACGGCGTGAAAACAAAATGTGAAGTGATTCCAGAAGATGACAGTAAATAGTCTGACAAGTATAGTTATTTTTTTATTTTCTTTTATTTTTCTTAGTTTAATTTCCTGTTTCTATAAAAGCCAAAAACTCAAAAAATATTTTCGGTTTTAGAATTTTAGGGGGAGAATAGGTTAGAGTAGTATTAAATTAGTTGTTTTATTTAATTGCTTAAAAAATAAGGGAGGAGGACAGTCTAGCTAATAGAAATGAGATCACATCTGTGATACTGATTCAATGTTTATGAAGAATGATAGTACACAGGAACAAAGAGTTTGAGACTTTAAAAGAATTTAACTAATTAAGATGCAAAATTCGAAGTATAAATCTGAGAAGTCCAAGCAAAATAAAAGGAAAAATGATAGTAAAACTAGTATGCTACTAAGGTAACATAGAGAAAGTAGACCTAGAGGTTGCTAGTTCATCATATGATGTGTCGGTAGATTCAACACAATAGATGAGTAGACCTCATTGGTGATTTAAATTCAAACTAAATTGTTCAACTTGCTGTGGGTATCCATCTTATCCCTGGTTAACACAATCAATGTAGTTCCAATAAGGGGTGACGAGTAAATAAACGCCACAAATGTGTGCGGATGACCATAAAAAGAGCAAAGCACGGAAAAAAAATGTGTAAGCGTTATCAAACTGATAACAAATGTTGTTGGTGCGTTACATGCAAAAAGAAAAGTAAAATGCTCTCACAAGAAGATAGGTTGTGTGCCTCTCTACTGTGCGATGGCACTGACCTGAGGATAAGCATAACCTAAATATTCTAGAATGCATTGTTGTTTGCGCCTCTCTGTTGTGCGATGGCACTGACCTGAGGCTTGGCATCTCTTTGAAAGCTCTTAGAATAGTTTCTTCTTGTCAAAACACCCGTAGACCGCTCAAAAATCTCCTGAGGAATGTTGATTACCATATAAGCGTGGGATCCACAAATGTTTGTTGAAATAATAAAACCTAACATATCACTAATCTGTGTCAAAAATCTGTGTATGGATTTAAGTGGACAAGTATACTGACAATCATCGTGGCTGCAATTCTTGAAAGTCCAAATCATTGTGTGCATTTTATAGCTCTAGTATGATTTCCTAAACTTGCTAATGACTCTCGATGATAACAAGAATCTAGCATCAAAAGGCTTTGGTAAACTGTCCCAAATGATTTGATAAACTTGTATGATTCCTTAATGATTCGTTCCAGTTATGATCAAAGTAACTTGACGCTATACTATCCAGGAAGAAAAATCTGGTAGATACTTATCTTAGGATTTCAACCTCACACAAAAATACAAAATTATGTTTTAGCTTTGTTTTATTTCTAGTTGTTTAATTTAGTTAATTTCAGTTAAGTTAGTAGTTAAATGTCAGACTACGCATCGGAAGTCAATCTGGGATTCACTCACTAAAAGGGTCACTTCTGAGGTGACCAATAGGGTTTTTCAAATGTAAAAGGGTCACGTCTAAGGTGACCAATAGGGTTTTTCAAATGTAATAGGGTTTCGCTGTAGGGTCTTCTCAGACATTGGACCCACCTGCCTACCAGAGAAGCCATGAGCCCAGAGATAGTCCTTCATCCAGGCTTTATCACCTATCTTCCTGGCAACAGCGAGTCTTGCTTCTTCTTCCTTCTTCTTCTTTGTCCTTAGTTTCTCCTTTGCAGCTTTTTTTTTGTTGAAGAGCCATAAGATTGTATCATTGTCATGTGGAGACAATTCCTCTTGAGAGAAACCCCTGGAGGTCAGGAAAGTTATCCTTTCCCTCCTTAGCTGCTGATCAGCCTCTCTTTTCTTTTTCTCCTTCTCTTCCTCCAAAGCCAACCTTGCTGCTTCTTCCTTTTGCTAAATCTGCAACAAAGTTGCCTTTTCTAACTCAACTAACTCCTCTAATGGTAGCAGGAGTACATCTTCATTAACAGCTTCCAGCTTGACAAGCCTCTCAATGATTTCCACCCTCTTCTTGTTGTTAATAGCCACCTGGTTGGCTGCAGCTGCTTTGCTACTTGCCGCTAGCAACTTCCCGGTTAGGAGTCTACCTTTCCTTTTAAGCTTTTCTAACCTTGCTTGCTCTTGAAGATCTTCCTCAGTCATCTTCCTTTTTCCTTTGACATCTTCGAAAGTGCTAGACTTTAGAGGTTCTTGAGTAGAGCTTTCAAGTTGAGTGGTGGTGATGGGAGCTGGAGTTAGTGATGATGTTTGAGCAAGGGGTTGGGTGAGAAAAATCCTCCTTATTGACCTCAGATGCTATTCTAGGATTGCATCTGTGACTTCTAGATCATCAGATAGAGAAAATAGTCCTTCCGCAGCTTCAATATCAGCTTCGGAAGTTTGAAATGGTACTTCCGAGGCTTTGACTTCTGCTTCGGAAGTCTGTGGGAATGCACTCTCTGTCCCAACTATTTCAGTTGCTGCGCCATCAGTCCTTGTTTACCTTTTGAAATAAATCTCAGGTTCCACTTGGACCTTAGGTTGACCAACTTCTTGGACAGTGGTAAAGGGTGCATTCAACCTCTGAAGCTCTTGAGCTCCAAAGTATATCACAGACATATCACAGCTTAGCTGTTCAATGAAAGATTCCATCAGGAACTTGTTGAAGAACCTGTTGAGATCTTGTAGCATCCTTTGGTCCACTTGAATGACAACTAGAGGAGGCTCAGGAAAAACTGAAGCTTTTTAAATAGGGTATCTTGAAGTTAAGGTAGCAAGAGCTTGACTCTATGGTTCCTCATGTTTGTGTCCCTGAACACTCTCCCCCTTTTTGGTAGCATCATCCTGGGAGCTTGATGAGCTAGAGGAAGAGTTCAATGAGACCTGAATATGTGCATGCCTAACAGACCTCTCAATCTGTTTCTCAGCTAGTTTGGCCTTGAGATTTTTAATTTCAAGTTGCTGAGTGGCAGACCTATCCTCTAAATTCCTAACCTTAGATTCAAGGTTTGAGACTTTAGAAAGTAGGTCTTGAATGGTGAGTTGCAGTCTTCCCTCATCTTCTTTTGAAGAATCATGGGGAGATGAGGTAACATACCTAGTATGTTCATCCTCACCACCAGATGTGGTTTCTTGGCAACCTGGTTTCCCTTGCCTAATGATGTCTCTTTTAGAGTCATCAAATGGCATGGTTGCCATAGATTCAGTCTCAGTAATGTTACCACTGTCCTGAAGGTCAAATGAGGCTCTTTCAGTAGTGGAACCCTCCATATTAGTGGGACTCACTTCAGTTAAGGCTTGCTGATGGGGGCTAGAGACAAGAGGTCTCTCTAGGCTCTGTTGATCCTTGAGAGGGTGTTGTGGATCAACTTCATTGCCCTGAAGAGACATAATCTCCTCATTAGTTCCTATCAATAGGTCAGTGAAGGATATAGAGGTTAAGCCTAATGACCCGGGACCTTGATCAATGTCTATTGGCATTGAGCCTATGATGGGGCTGTCCCTATTTGACTGCTCTGGGGAGTATAAAGACTCGCCCTGAGGATCTACCGCTTGGGTTTCAGGCTCATGGGATTGAGACTGAGAAGACTCAATACTCATATTGAGGTCACATGTGAAGGATGGTGAGACCTCAGACTGAGTGGGAGCCCATTTTTCCACTCTAGTCTTTTTGGATTGAACAGGAGGAGCTTGTTCAATCATAGTAGATTAAACAAGGGTTCGTTTGGGGCGTCTCTGGTATGTGATAGTGATGGGGCAAGAAGGTAGATTTGGCAAAGTGAGGGTAGTTGGTGGTGTGGGTTCATCACCTATATGGTTAACAGGGATGTCAACAGGAGCCATTGGCTCAATCATACCTGGAAGAGGCTCAGTGTGTCTTCCAATGTGGTTGGTGGATACTCTATTCAAGACTCTGAAGATGGTCGACCTCATTTGAGGAACTGGTAGAACAGTTGCATAGACAAGCTAACTCTGGTCCAGCTCACGGTTGATAATGTGCTTAATGAACCTGGGATACATATAGAATGTGTCCCTCTAGAGGTTCCCTATAAGGTTGAGCAGCACAAATCTTGAGTAATTGAAACAGAGGCTCTTCACCAACCCATGAACTAGGCATCCTAGTTCATATGGGATTTGTTCCCATCCCCCAGACTTATTAGACACAAAGTGGAGAACAACATGAAGTAGGAACTTCCAGTTGTAGGAGAAATTGAACTTGTAGACAGTAGACCTACTCACATCTCCACCATTACCCCATTTGGGTATAGGTGTTGTCTAGGTCTGACTTGGGGAATTCAGTAGGTGCGCCTTCATCATGAAGCTCCAGATGCTCCCTGATGAGTTGTTCAGAAAAGATCAACTCCTAGCCAAAAATGATCGACCTTATTACCCTAACTCCATTTAGGGTTTCAATCTGACCGTTCCCCCAGAATTCAGCCATATGGTTTGAGTAAACGGTGGGGTTGATAGTCAGAGCGGTGTAATAGGTAGATTGGGTAAGAAAGGAAATTATATCTGAGAAGTCAGCATCCTTGGATGAATCAAGGAGTGCGACTTGGTTGTGGTGAGGGTTAAGTGTCACACCCCGACCGACGGCGGAATCATCGGGGCGGACGAATGGGAGACGATTGCTCATAGCACATGGAACTAATTAAGTTGAAATAATATTAAATATCATTATTCATTAAACATTACAAGACAAATAAGTAATTACAAAACAATCAAGATACAACCAATAACGTAAGACTTTCAATTTAAACTAAGTCCAAGTCCTATATGAGCACAAGAAGATATTCAAGTAGGAAACCTGAAACATGTTAAAAATAAAGGGTCAACTATAAAGTTGGTGAGTTTCCCAAGGTTTAAACACACACACAAACACACACACACACACACACACACACACACACACATATATATATATATATATATATATATATATATATATATATATATATATATATATATATATATATATATATATATATATATATATATATATATATATATATATATATATATATATATATATGTATATGTATATATGTGCAAAAAGGGTTACAAGTAGCAATTCATGTCCATGGTTACGAGTTAGCAAGCTTATAGAACACATACAGTTACAACCAAACCTCGACTTGATTACAAGTATATAAGATTGGCTAAGTGTACTTGGTTCCCATGATGAACAAGCATACGTCATCGGGAGTCCGCAATACATCGACTTTAGCACCAAATAGGCTTGTCAGGCCCAAAGATCTAAGACGTCGCCAGGCTAGCAATAGTTAATGATTGTAAACAAAATATGTATCTCATATAAGACTTACAATAACACAAATAACCATGACAAAAGTAAAGATGAATTTCATGTGCATTTACAAGTATCAAGATGTTTACATGTGTAAGTTTACAAGGTTAACATGTTTCACCCCAAAAGGTGTGAAATAAAGTAAAAAGGGGCATGGAGAAACTCACATGAAAAACTCACAAGTATAGTGATGGTTATAGAGTACATAAGAAAGCTTGGATGTCAAGAGTCAAATGTGATGTCCTAAATGATAAACAAACAATAACTTGAGGTTGGAATTGTTAGGACCTGGTATTTGAACGAAATACCTAGTGATTAGCGTGTAAACCAGATCATATAGTGCGGAATCCTATTTGATTGGCGATCCAATCAGTGAGAACACACGAAGAATCAATCAAGAATTGAATCTAACGTTAGAAGTCGATAGGGAATCGATCTAATGTGTTCTGTGAACTTGGAGAACGATTTGGGAGGCTTCTGTACGGCTAGGGTACGTCTGGAGTCGTAATGGTATGAATGCTTAAGTTTTTCCACGAATTGGGTTGTATTTATAGGTTAGTGTTGTTCATTCGTGCGACTGGACCATAAGTATGGTTCAGTCGTGCGATTGAACCATGCGGTTGATTCATCCGCACGACTGAGTGTTCAGTCGTGCGACTGAGCCAATCTTATGTGTCAATCATACGACTGATCCAGTCTCCTGGTTCAGTCGTGCGACTGAGTCAATCGTATGAAGTTATTCATGCGTATGGTCCATTCGCATGGGCCATTCGCATGAGAACTTCATTAAGTTAAGTTTGAATGTATTAATTAATATAACTTGATGTGTAATCATTCAAACAATCATAAACTCAATTAACCAATTCAATATCGACTCATTAATGAAATATTAGACATTACAAATCACAAACAATCAATATCATTTCATTAATTATTACACATTATCTCATAATCAGGCAAACAAGATCTATTACATTTCATATCATGATCTAGGGACATACATGCATCAACAAACTCCCCCTTGGACCTAGATCTCTCTAATCTCTTGTTTTCTGCATAACCTCCTTGTATTTTTGTGACTCCCGCGTGAATCTTAAACGCGAAGCAGAGTCGTATAACGTTCTGGAACTGGAGGGCTTGTACAATATCTTGCGTATCATAGAACAATGGCCACTTGTATAGCGTATAGACATCATTAGCCGACAAGTTAGTAAGCCACATCGGGTCGAATACCCTGATCGTATCCATTTGGCCCTATTTGCTTAGGACTATGACCGCTTCAACTGTTCTCCAATCATAGTACCACCACTTAAAGTGTGGAGTGAAGTCCTGTGGCATTTCCCTGAGTGGGATTCTTGACATTGTGCGCGGAGGACTCCACTTCAACACTATCTTGGGCTTGCCAGTAATGGCATCAACCTCAGACCTTCTGATATACCTAGTAGGCTGTTGTGGTCTGAAGTTAACCCATCTGGTGTGGTACTCCTTCTTTAGGGCAGCCTCGAACCAGCCTGACATCTTCCTCGGGTCAGCATACAAAAGCTTTAGCTTAGCCAGCTGGTTGAGCTCAAAACCTGGTAGAGTCTTCAGATCATGTGGGAATCTGAAGTACTCTATGCCTTGTTCCCTCTTAACTGCATAAACATTAAGATCCTCAAAATACGCCCATGCTATGATCCTGCCAGACACCTTGTGATGTTTCTTGACTCTGTAGAGTTTGGTGTAGGCATCTTGTTTCGGTGCAGCACGTTGGGCTCTAACTTCTTCAAAACATGCAGCCCACTCAGCCTTTCGAATGTCGACATCGTCATTTGAGGCTTGGGCCGTTTCTTCTGCTTTCTCTGTTTCTTGCTCCATCTTGTTTAACACCTCAAAAGTATTGCTGACGAGGGATTCACCCAGATTGGGGACCACATTTCCCTCATTGTCAGCATACTGAGGGTAATCCTCCGCAGTGACATCTTCGATCTCGACTTCATCAACATCGTTGAGCTCTTCATCACTAGTCGAATCGCATGTCGGATCATCTTTCACTATCTCATCTGGATTGAGCTTGAAAATCTTTGCGAGTTGCTCGTTTGATAGGTCATGAATTATTTCCCCTTCTTCAGGGGTATAACTCACTGACCTCCTTACTATCCCTTGCAGATCAAGAATCATTGTTAGCTGAGTCTTGACCTGCTGAAGGGGAGCAACATCAAACTCATCCCTTTGGTAATTTGGATCTGTTTGATTTAAACATTCAACACATAAAGCATTAGTAATTAGTCAAACAGAAATGCATTAACTTAATATAACCATTCAATACATAGTTTTCAATACAGGATTCAAATACAAAAGTAAATAAATACATAAACATCTAGTCTTTACTTTTATCCTGTATCATCGTCTCGTCACTTTGAGGAGCAGAGGTAGAAGCTAGTTGGTCTTGTCTGTTCTTTGACCTCCTCTCTTGACCTGAAGCAGAGGCCGATGCAGCTGCATCCCCTCCTTCTGCTTCATCATCATCGTCCTTCTCCTCTGTCCTATCTTCTTCGGTTTCCTCATCCTCTTCTGTATCATCCTCATCATCCTCATCATCATCTTCATCATCATCATCACCATCATCTCCGTCTCCCTCTTTGATCTTGAGGGGCTCCTCCTTAGATCCTTTCAGCTTTAACATGATAGTCTTCTTTGCCTCCTCCAACTCCTCTATCTTCTTGCTTGATGTGACACTATGTGCTTGGAGTTGGGCTATCTCAGTGCTCTGAGCAGCCATCTGTTGGGCCTGCTCCTCTATAACTCGAGCCTGCTCTGCAATCTGGTGAGATTGTGCAGCAGTCAGGTCAGCAAGCTGGCGGATCTGGGCTGCCTTCTCTTCATCTGCAGCTAGTAAGCGCATCACCATCCTGTTGAGCGCAGACAGCTATTCCTCTACCCCGATTGGAGGTAGAGGTGATCCATAAGTGTGTGAGGGATGGGCTGAAGGTCCTGCTTGGTGTGAAGTGGTGGTGGTGGTGGCTGTAGTGAAGATGGGTCTGTGAAATGGTGGAGGTGATGTGGGAGTAAAGGATATGGTGGTGGATGGAATCTGTACTGTGGTGGGAGGTATGGTGGTGGCTGTGGTAGCTGTGGTGGATGTGGTGGCTGTGGTGGTGGATGGTATGGCTGTGGAAGTGGTAGTGGTGGTGGTAGCAGTAAAGGCTATGGTGGTAACGAAGGTCAACCGACGCTTCTTCTTCTTCTGACCATGGGACTGAGCCATCCTCTTCCTCCTCGTCCCCGTTGAGGTGGATGCTCCCCTTACAACCCTGCTAGCTGAACCCGGTGCATAACTTGGGTCAGTAGCTGTCTCTCCGGAGTCTCTAGGGCATTCACCAACCACCCTTAGCCCATGTTCTGTGGGAACAACTTTGCTTCCCACAGTTCGCGTTAGAGGCTCCTCATCTGACTTCTCCTCCTCCTCCGCACCTGGAACAAAATCCTGATGGAATCCAGCTGACTCGGCTACATCTTATGCTGTCGCGGACACTGGAGGTATAACATCAGACACAGTGCCTCTAGGTGGAATAGGCATATCGTCTCCAGCATCCCCACTGTCATCATCATCCGAGTCATGAGTGGGTAGAGCAATCTGCTCCACATCAGAATCACTATCATCGTGGCGCCACTTTCTCTTGGCTGGCACCACGTAGTCCTCCCGGGCCAGATGCCCAAACAACCTACTGACAGGGGGTTTCACTTGCTTCCCCCTGTACACCTTCATCCTTCCCAAGGTAGTATCATCCATCACTTCGAGGACTACCGCATCATCCTTCTCCTTCGGCAGGGAGGGAAGCTTCTGATCTATGATCATCTGCATAAACCTCGGGTACATACAGAAGCCCTCCTTCCCTTTCCCCTCAATGTTCTCCACCAGGTAGGTGAAGATCATCTTGGAGAAGCTGAACGGGTGGTTCAGCACCAACGCAACATACGCATTCTGTATCTGATCAGATAGCTCATCAAAACCTCCCTTCCTGGAAGCTATGCACTTAAGCAGCACGTGCGTAAGATACTTAAACTGGGGACAGAGGTTACTCTTGTTGAGTACCCCAGCATTGATGTCCCCAGAGTACTTGGCTCTAAGAAAGCATCCTCTGACTGTGAGGGGGTGTAATCGAGTTGGACAATCAGCGTCATCCCCCAACTGTAATACGATCCTTAGATCCTCCTCTGAGATAGCAATAGCCTCTCCAAAGATGGTACTTCTGATGCAGTGAGGCTCAGAGGATCTATCAACTGTAGCACCTTCCCAGAAGGCCTGCTGAACGGACCTATAAGGAGTGCAAGGAGTAGATATGGCATGTGCAATCCTCGATCTCAGTAGAAATGTGATGATGCCCGAGAAATCAGCAGCGTTTCTGGATGTCAAATCCAGATGAGCACATATATTGTGCTTCGTGCTCATAGTCCATCGACTCGCCATCTGTTACACAAACATAGTAAACGTTAGTGTCATTGGCTAAGAAAGTCATGAAGCACTTGGATTTAAAAAAATCTTTCTGTCATGCGATTGAGGTTGTGCGACTGAGATCAGTCGTGCGACTGAACAGTGCGACTGGGATTCAGTCGTGCGAATGATCTCATACGTACGACTGAGTGTGCGACTGGACTCATGCGTGTGTAATCTCATGCGGTTGTGCCAGTCGTGCGACTGAAATTCATACGCATGGTTTAGTCGTGCGGTAAGGCAGTTCGCACCCTTCAGTCGTGCGACTGAAGTTCATCAACCTGTCCATTCGCATGATGTACTGACTGTTCACTTCAAATTCACTTTTTCACCAATTTTGAGTTTTAGACTTCGTGTTCTGGTTCATTTGACTTGTAATCCAATCTTATAACACCTAACATCTTTAATTTCATTTGTTTGAGTCGTTTAGTTAGGTTATTAAGCCACTTAAGTCTCGGTTAGTTTACGGGTCTGATTTTCCAGATTTGGTGTCAAATTGAACATTATTGTGGTTTCCTTTCACCGCAAATTACCTGTAAAGTCGATGTATATGATCTGTAATCAAGAAACGGGGGGTTTTAGGGATCAAATGAAATTTGGGCAGAGTGACGTTAAGTCGTGCGATTTAGGGTTAATTTGAGGGTGGTGAGTCTCTGCGTCCGACTCCCCCTCTATTTATACTAACCCTAGATTCAATCGTGCGACTGAGCTCATACGCACCTTTCAGTAGTGCGAGTGGGGCTCAGTCGTGTGATTGGCTCAGTCGCCCTTCTTCAGTCGTCCGACTGCATCTCAGTCGTGCGACTGACTCACTCGTTCGCCCTTAAGCATCCGACTGGGCCAATCGTATGGGCCATTCGGTTGGATGGTCCATACTCATGATCCATTCGTACGAATGGCTCCCATTCGTATGATTAGTCCATACGTATGGTCCATTCGTGCGAATGGGTCATACTTATTAAATTTTTTGCCAATTTGAATATTTAACATTTAAACCCCTTTTAATTGTTGAAATTAACGTTATGAGCATTTGATCATCTCAGACATGATCATTTTAACTTGAAAACTTTTTGATCACCTCAGACGTGATCCTTTTAAGCAATTTAGTCACCTCAGACGTGACTCTTTTAAACACTTTGTCACCTCAGACGTGACTGTTTTAAACTTTTAAAAACACATGTGGTCATCTTAGACATGACCCTTTTAGTGAGTTGATTCCTTACTGATTTTCCTGATGTAGTCCGACAAACTAACAAACTAAAACGACTGACTAACTTAGAAAATTAAACTAAAGAATAAAAATAAGCATTGTTTTTGGCTTTTTGTGAGAAAATCCTAAGATGGAAATCTACTGGATTTGGTTCCAGAATAGACAGCTTCAACTTAGATTGACCACACCTGGACCAATTCAATTTTGGAATCATACAGGCAAGTCAAATCATTTGGGACTTGTTATCAAAATCTTTTGATGCTCAATTCTTGGTGTTCATCCAGAGTCGTTAGCAACTTTAGGAAATCATACTGGAACTCTTAGATTTCCACATTGATTTGAACTTTCAAGAATTGCAGCCACAATGATTGTCAATATGTTTGTCCACTTAAATCCATACACAGACTTTTGACACAGACTGGTGACTATTTTAGGTTTAATTATTTCAACTAACATTTGTGGATCCCACACTTATGTGGTAATCAACATTCCTCAGGAGCTTTTGAGCGGTCTACGGGTATTGATTACAAGAAGAGACTATTCTTAGAGCTTTCAAAGAGAAGCCAGTCCTCAGGTCAATGCCATCGCACAGCAGAGAGGCGGCAAATAACAATGAATTCTAGATGTCTAGGTTGTGCTTATCCTCAGGTCAGTGCCATCGCACAGCAGAGAGGCACACAACCTATCTCCTTGTTAGAGCAACTTAATTTTATTTTGCACAAATGCACCAACAACATTAAGTCATTAGCTTTATAGCATTTGTCTTTCATTTTTTCTTTGCTTTGCTCTATTTATGGTCATCCGCACACATTTGTGGCGTTTACATGCTCATTGCCCCTTATTGGAATATTGTTGATTGTGTTAACCAGTGATAAGATGGAAGCCCACAGTCAGTTGAACAACTTAGTTTGATCTTGAGATCACCAGTCAGGTCTAATAATCTATTGTGTTGAATCTACCGACATATCATTTGTGGTCTAGCAACCTCTAGGTCTACTCTCGTTGTGTTACCTTAGGAGTTACCAGTTTTTCTATCATCTTCCCTTTTATATTGCTTAGACTACACAGACTTATACTTTGAATTTTTGCATCTTTTCTAAATTTAATTTTAAGTCCCTCTTGATTTGTTCCTGTGTACTATCATTTTCCAAAGGGTTTTAATCGGTATCACAGATACGATCTACCTTATATCAGCTAGCCACTCCTTCTCCCTCGTTTTTTTTTAATGTTACTTGCTGACATATTCTCCCCCTAAAAATACTAAAATCATAACTGGTTTAATTATTTTAGGATTTTAATAAACAGCAAAATAACATGAGTTTAATTTAAACAGACTAAAATAAACAAATAAAATAAAATAAAAAGGAAAATTAACTTAAACCAACATCGGACTACACATTATCATCATCAGGAATAACCTCACTTTTCTTTTTAACGCCGTTGACCTCTAGCAAATATTGAAAACGTGGTTTATCAAAGGCTTTAGTATAGAGGTCAGCGCGTTGAAAATCAGTATTAATTTTTACCACATCAATTAAGTTCTTTTCAAAACAGTCTCTTATGAAATGGTATTTAATACTGATATGTTTGGTCTTAGGATGTTGGACCAGATTTTTAGTTACTGTAATTGCAGCAGAGTTATCAACAAAAATAGGAGTAGAAGAGAACTTTAAACCGTAATCCCGCATTTGCTGTTGAATCCAGATGATTTGTGAACAGCAACTTGCAGCAGCAACATATTCGGCTTCACAGGTTGACAATGCAACCGATGTTTGCTTCTTACACTGCCAGGTAACTAATCTTCTCCCAAAGAATTGACACCCTGCTGATGTAGACTTGTAGTTCATCTTGCAGCCCCCGTAATCCGAGTCACTATACGTGGTAAGCTCAAAGTCATCATCATGAGGATACCACAACCCAAGTGTGGGTGTACCCTTCAGATAACGAAAAATCCTCTTGACCCCAATCAGATGGTTGACCTTAGGCTTAGCCTGATATCTAGAACACAAACATGTAGCATACATGATATCAGGTCTTGAGGCAGTGAGATACATGAGGGATCCAATCATTCCTCGATACATTGTGGAGTCCACTAGATCTCCATTTTCATCAGGTGCTATGTCATGATTCGTAGCCAGTGGAGTCCCAGCAGCAGAAGCATTCTCCATGTCAAAACGACTGAGAATGTCTCCTACATACTTGGTCTGATGTAGAAAGATCCCATTTGGAGTCTGATCCACCTGTAACCCGAGAAAGAACTTCATCTCCCCCATAGCACTCATTTCAAACTCTTTCTTCATAACTGCTTCAAACTCTTTGCATAACTCTTCGTTCTTTGAACCGAAGATTATGTCATCGACATAGATCTGTACGAGCAGTAGGTCGCCATCTTTTTCTTTAATGAACAGCGTGCAGTCAATTACTCCCCTGCGAAAGTCGTGTGTCACAAGATGAGTCGAGAGTTTCTCATACCAGGCTCTTGGAGCTTGATGAAGCCCGTATAAAGCCTTGTCAAGTTTGTAAACTCTATCCCGATGATAAGGATCTTCAAATCCCTCGGGTTGACTAACATAGATTGTTTCTTTGATTTCCCCATGAAGGAATGCACTCTTCACATCTAATTGGTAGACTTTAATCTTCATGTACGATGCATAGGCAAGGAAGATACGAATGGCTTCCATCCTTGCCACGGGTGCAAACACCTCATTGTAGTCAATTCCCTCGACTTGGCGAAAACCCTAAACCACCAATCGAGCTTTGTTCCTGATAATGACCCCTTGGTCATCCTTCTTGCATTTCAGGACCCATTTGGTGCCAATGACTTTAGCACCTTTAGGTCTATCAACCAGAGTCCATACACCTAATTTCTTGAACTGAAGAAGTTCTTCTTGCATGGCACTCACCCACGCCTCATCATTTAGTGCATCACTGACATATTTTGGCTCAAACTGCGAGACAAAACACCGATAAGCACCATCATGAATGTAACCCTTCTCCATAACTGAGTCGTAATCAGCTGAGTATAGCTGATTTCGGGTTTGTACTCCTGATCTGACATCCCCAATGACATTGTCTAGGGGATGATAGACGTTTAATCGTGATCCTGGAGTAGTAGGAACAGCTACCTCAGAGCCAAGATTATGAACATTTGGTTCTGCATCTGCGGTAGTTGGAGTTTGAGGTTCCGATGTCGAAGGTGCATCACTGGTAGATGCTTGTGGACTTTCAGGAACTGGAACCTGTTCCTCCTGACTGTTCTGGTCATCTTCTTCAGCTTCATCTTCAGAGGAGGAGTCACTGTCATCGACTACTCCCCCTGACTGAGTAGATGATTTTCCCTGTGAGCTAGATGGTGTATTCAAGATATCATACATCATTCTAGTAGCTAACTCGTCATCCGAGGGAGAGAGAGGGATGTTGAAGGACTTGAAAAATCCATCATAGTCGAAAAAGTAGGCGGGTCCTTTGCCAGTAGGTGGTGTGGTATATCTCTGAACGTCAACATTACACCACAATTCTACTAGACACGTTGAGTTGTTGTAAACTCGCTTGTTCGGTATGTTGTATTCTAGAAAGATTCCTTCATCACCTTCTCGCTGAATTTTCCTTCTTGTGTCTTCTTCAGAAGTGTGCACGGCGCGCCAAATGGTTCGAGATACTCCAAATTCGGTTTGCGTCTTTGTAGTAGCTCGTAACATGTCTTTCCGTGGCGCTTGACAATCAGAACGCGATTCAGTGTATAACATGCATTAGCACTGCCTCATTCCAGAATTGGATAGGCAGTTTCGAGTCTGCTAGCATAGTCCGTGCTGTCTCTATCAAGCTTTTGTTCTTTCTCTCAGCAACGCCATTCATCTGAGGCGTGTAGGCAGAAGTGAATTGATGCACAATTCCCTTTTCCTTGTTGTAAGCCTCCATCCACTGGTTCTTGAATTCCGTCCCGTTGTCTGAGCGTACTTGTCTAACTTTCAGCTTGTAGAGAGATTCGAGTGTGGTTACTAACTCCTTGAATGACTCAAATGTTTCTGATTTGGATTTCAAAAACATTACCCAAGTGAACCTTGAGTAGTCATCAGTGACCACAAAACAGTACAAGTCGCCTGCAATGCTCTTTGTACTGACTGGACCAAACAGATCCATGTGAAGAAGTTCAAGCGGAAGTTCTATTGAATGAACTTTCTTTTCCTTATGAGACTTCTTCGTCTGTTTGCCTTTCTTGCAAGCTACACAAAAGTCAGGAAGCTGGAAGTTCTTGACATTGACTCCTCTCACTAGATCCTTCTGAATCAAGTGATTCATCTTCCTTTGACTAATGTGTCCCATTCTCCTATGCCAGGAGATGGAATCCTTCTCAGTAGCTTTAGATAGAAAACACTGAACCTCATGATCCGTGGTAGAAGCTGTTGACAGATCCAAAACATAAAGGTCTTTATATCTTGAAGCAGTCATCAGAACTTGGTCCTCTGGGATCATGTAGTCTTTCTTGAGCACGTAACACTTCTTGTTGTCGAAGATGACTTTAAATCCCTTATCACAGATTTGGGAAACAGAAAGTAAGTTATTTTGAAGTTGTTGAACGTAGTTCACCTTATCAAACTTAACTTTCTGATTCCCCACTTCTCCTTGAGCTGTGATATAGCCTCCCTTGTTTCCAGCAAACGAAACATGCCCTCCTTTTATTTGCTTGACGTTTGATAAAAGGGCCCTGTTTCCTGTCATGTGCCTGGATGCTCCGCTGTCTACAATCCACGTGTTAGTTTCAGCACTGTATCGAACACCCTGCACATACAATGTAAAGGATTAGTTTAGGTTAGGAACCCAAGCTTTTACTGGCTTGGGTTTCCCAGAGGCATCACACATCATAAATTCCACCCATTGACCCTTAGAGGATGAGGGTAGCTCAGGTTCCTTCTTGTCATCAGTATCAGACACAGAGGATGACTTCTCTTTCCATAAGCCAGATTTATGCAAGGCCTGTTTGTGATAAACAGTCGACTGGCTTACAGGTTGAACTTTAGGTTCACTAGTTCTTCTAGGTGGAGTCAGAGAACTCCTCTTAGAAGACCTAGGATTTGAATCCTGAAGTTCAATCTTCTTCCTAGGTGTCTGATATAAAGGACAATAGGAAGCAATGTGTCCACATTCTCCACAGTTGTAGCATGACCTGCTATCAACTTTATGATTAAACTTTCTTTGTGGAGAAGTGTGTGACAGTCTAGTAACATCAATCACTTTAGGTTTTGACTCTGGTTCTTTTGATGTTTTCTCTGGTTTAACAAAGTTAACTGTTTTAATCTGTTTAACATCCTTTTCTTTTTGGTTAACTGGTTTTTGACTTGAAACATGTGAAAGATTAACATTAGAAGTCTTTTTAGGTTCTGATTTGACTCTGTTTGACCCTGACTTTAAGTTAACCTTTTCAAATTCCTTTTCCAGATTAACGCAAGGCGATTTACCCTTTTCCTTTGAAGTGGCCTCCTTTTGTTTGTTTCCAGATTCAATAGATGAACATGAGGAATCTGGATCACTAACAAGAGGAGTAGATACCACATGATCCTTGATGGGTTTATTATTTACTAGTATTAGTCTTAGTGTTCATCAAGGTCTCAGGTGGTGGTGGACCACTTGTAACCAACTCCAATGTGTGAAGAACTAGTCCAACTGTGCAATTTCTGTTTAATGAGTTTACTTCTACTTCTAGAACTGCCTTTAGCTTCTTAGTGTCTTCTAGGGAGTTTAGATAGTACCTAATGTCATTAGCTTGGTTAATGCAACTACTTCGGTTTCCCTAAGCTTTTAGTCAAAGGTCTATCTTTTCTTTATACTATGCTCATTTTGTTTTAATACTCTATTAGCTTCAGTGCACAGTTGTAAATCTTTTACTAAGTTATCATTATGATCTAATAACCTAGCAAATTTTCATCTATGCTATTTCTAAAAGTATCAACATTTGGTCAGTAGTACTACCTGAGTTGGTCAGAAGATTTAGCCATCAACGCACATCAGATGTCTCTGTTCTGGTGATTCTATCTTTTCTGTCTCTAACGTGAAGTCTCCTCTTTAGGCTTGAACTAACCACCTCAGTTGCATTGTCTCTCAATATTGACATCGCTATCTCAACTGCTAGATCTCTTCACTCGCGGAATCATCGTCAATGTCTTCTACCTGCAATGTTTGATTCCCCTGGAGAGAAAACCTAAAGCTCCAGTCCTGTCCTTCCTCATCATGAGCAGTCAAAGCTTTTGGATCCTTGCTGATGAAGTAGAACTAGTATCTGCTTGTCTTGGCGAGTGAAGACGAGAATGGGTTCCCGTTACCCGTCTTTTGGCTTGACACATTCTCTCTGAAAGTGCAGGTCACTTTGCTCTTGTCAAAGCCAAATGTGGTATCCTTAGTAGCTACCAAGTTCTGTCCGGTCTTCTTAACAAACTTCTTCGCCCTCCGGACAGCACTAGCTAAGGCCCACATTATATCCATCCTCTCAAGCTCTATTTCGTCCACCTGCTCGTAGTCCTCATCTGGCAGATGGCAGTTTCCAATCTTCCCGGCAACAAGTCCATCATAAGAATGAACCACTGCAGCTAAAAGATCCATATGCTCTCGAGCTACTTCACAGTCACATTACCGAGGTTCTCGGTCTTCAGTCTAGTAGCATTGCTTCAGATCCAATGGATGAGAAGTTATCGAATTCCTTCTTTAAACATCCTTGGCCTTGATTGCCTTTAACGAAGCATTCCCCGTCGTACCTCTTCTCCAGCTCATCCCATCCCTATTTCTTTTGACTGCTTATTCTCTGAGTACTGGTGGAAGATGTCTTTGGGGATACTGTGTAATCACATGCAATACTCTCTTCTCTGCATTGTATTTACTTTTCTGCGCGTCAGTCATCCCTCCTAACGTTAGCTTAACCCATCATCAGCTCCCACCGGTGTACTATATCTAATCTTGATGGCTTCCCACAGATTCGATCCATTCCATTGAGGTAGATCTCAAAACAACGTTGTTTCCAGTGGGGAAAACTCATCTAACGTTAAGAGCTTTGGTGGTTTATTATGATTACCCACCTCACTCTCAAGCCACAAGCAGGTTCTGTATCCTGGAGTCCTTCCTAGCAGTAAAGGCTGACATTTGATCTTCCATGGTGAATAACTTTAAGTCTAATAAAACAAACTGTCTCTGGTGCGACTGAAGGATGCGAATGGTCTAGTCGTGCGTATGGACCTGCGACTGGTTCAATCGTGCGGCTGAACTAAGCGATTGGTTCAGTCGTGCGAATGAAGCTGATGCATATGAGCAATGCGAACGAACTGTTCAATCGTCGTACGAATGAAGGTGCGACTAGGTCCAATCGTGCGTATGGGCAATGCGAATGGAGTCCAGTCGTGCGAATGGTCACTCGTTCGACTGAAGCTGCTGTTTTGCGAAATTTCTAGGTTAAACGTGTTTAGCCGTAAAAAGTCGAATTTTCGCAAGGTCTAATCGCCTAAGTCCGTAGAAACCAAACTTTGATGAGCAGGGAACGTCCAAGATCACTTTTGAAACCAAAGATTGCGTTTTTAGTGCAAAAACACAAACTTTTATGCAATCTTGATTGAATCACACGTAATCAAGAGCCAAAGCTCTGATACCACTTGTTAGGACCTGGTATTTGAACGAAATACCTAGTGATTAGCGTGTAAACCAGATCAAATAGTGCGGAATCCTATTTGATTGGCGTTCCAATCAGTGAGAACACACGAAGAATCAATCAAGAATTGAATCTAACGTTAGAAGTCGATAGGGAATCGATCTAATGTGTTCTGTGAACTTGGAGAACGATTTGGGAGGCTTCTGGACGGCTAGGGTACGTCTGGAGTCGTAATGGTATGAATGCTTACGTTTTTCCACGAATTGGGTTGTATTTATAGGTTAGTGTTGTTTATTCGTGCGACTGGACCATAAGTATGGTTCAGTCGTGCGATTGAACCATGCGGTTGATTCATCCACACCGACTGAGTGTTCAGTCGTGCGACTGAGCCAATCTTATGTGTCAATCATACGACTGATCCAGTCTCCTGTTCAGTCGTGTGCGACTGAGTCAATCGTATGAAGTTATTCATGCGTATGGTCCATTGGCATGGGCCATTCGCATGAGAACTTCATTAAGTTAAGTTTGAATGTATTAATTAATATAACTTGATGTGTAATCATTCAAACAATCATAAACCTAATTAACCAATTCAATATCGACTCATTAATGAAATATTAGACATTACAAATCACAAACAATCAATATCATTTCATTAATCATTACACATTACATCATAATCAGACAAACAAGATCAATTACATTTTATATCATGATCTAGGGACATACATGCATCAATAGGAATTCATTACAAGAAGTTAGGACGTTTAGAGAATGATAAAAAGCAAAAGGTAGATTGAGAAAGGATTATTGCATCAATTCTAGATTCTGGACAGAATGTTTGGTATGTGTTTGAACAGGTTTTAAAATTAGAAAACGATTTCATAAAATTGTAAAAATTTATACTTGACTAGTTCAAAGTCTCCCGGACAACTTTCATTCAGAAACAATTTTAGAAAAGATCTTTAAATAGGTCAAACAAGCAGCACAAGACAGAAGGTGCTGAAATACGCACTTATCTTGTGAAGGCTATTGTTTAGTCGTCCGATTGAGTTTGAAGATGTATAAACTGTCGTTGAAAAGGTAATTCAATGAACTTAATATTGGAGTTTGATTTTACTCAAATTTAGTTTGTTATGATCAAGTTATGTTCGGTTGAAGTAAGATTATATTATGCCAGAATTGTAGTAAGGTACTTATGTGCACTTTTAAAATCGTTAAAGCATGAAACGGGTTAGATGAACTTATTATGTCAATGTATGGTATATTAGTCTTCATTTGAGTTATAAAAATATTCTAAGTCTTTGGAATAGCCATCATTTAGAAAAATAATCTTGTGGAATAACCGAATGCGGCGACATAGCCGTCCATATGCAAACGGGATTCTTTGTTTATGTTAGTGTGTTGTTAGCTTGATTTAGGAATGTTAGTGATTGTTATAAGATTAGTGATTATTAAAATGTTAATGATAAAATGATAATGATTAAAATAAAAAGAGATTTGATAGAAGAAAGAATAATAGTAAGAACATAGAGTCATGAGAACAATTGGATGTTAGGATGATTAAAATGTATAATATAAAAACAATAAAGGATTACCTTAGTATTAAAAATTCTTGAAATTTCTTGTAAAATAAAATTTTTCAATTTATCATAACCAATGGATGAAAGAAAGATATGAGAGTGAGATTTTTAAAGAATGAGCAAATAAAAAATGAGGCTTAAGGCTTGCTTTTATACTTGAGGTTAGGAGGAGGTTATGAATGGTGTTAATGGTGATTTATAAATCTTTTAAAAGGGGGTTATGATTGGAATTTGAAATAAATATAAAATTAAATAATTAAAATAAATAAAAGAATAATTATAATTTAAAATTTAAATTCTTGAAGACTTTAATTTTAACAACTTTTTTTTTATAAAATATTTACAGACTTTATAAAACCAATTTGAATAATCAATCAAATTATTTATTTTTTAATCTTTATAACTTTTATAAAACATGTAAACTTTATAATTTGATTATTTATTTTCAGTATTTAAAATTCATAATTACTAATAAAACTTTATATAAGTTTATTAAAATTCATTTTATAACTTTTAATAAGTCTTTTCCATTTAGTTATTTTTTGTAACATGATTAATAAACTTTATAATTTTATGAAAAAGAATTATTTATCAATCAATAAGTTAACTACATAATTAATGTATTTGATCCATTTATTAAGTAAATTATAATGGAAGCTCAAAACGAGTTTGGGTTTGGGTTTTAACTTGGAAAAATGGCGGATGTTACAGTCTCCCCTACTTTTAGAAATCTCGTCCCGAAATTTAATCACAAGGGGCTAATTTCAAGGAGACGAGAAGACTTGGATTTCATTTCACGTTCACAAGGGAACTCTTGGAGGCGTTTAAATTTAACAAATTTAATTATGATATTTTGCTATGCTTAATTTTGTTCAATTTCATGATTCACGATTTTGTGTGTTTCTTGATAAAGTGTACAAGATCATTAAGTTAAATATTTAATTAATAAACTTTTGTATTTCAGACGGTTTAAGACGATTAGGAAGGTTTTGAAACAACACCATGTTTTTAGATCGACACAAGACTCAGCTTAACGAACATGAGTAATGTGTTGGTTTGGGTTGTAAACTTGAAAAAATGGCGGATGTTACAGTCTCCCCTACTTTTAGAAATCTCGTCCCGAAATTTAATCACAAGGGGCTAATTTCAAGGAGACGAGAAGACTTGGATTTCATTTCACGTTCACAAGGGAACTCTTGGAGGCGTTTAATTTAACAAATTTAATTATGATATTTTGCTATGCTTAATTTTGTTCAATTTCATGATCACGATTTTGTGTGTTTCTTGATAAAGTGTACAAGATCATTAAGTAAATATTTAATTATAAACTTTTGTATTTCAGACGGTTTAAGACGATTAGGAAGGTTTTGAAACAACACCATGTTTTTAGATCGACACAAGACTCAGCTTAACGAACATGAGTAATGTGTTCAAAACACTTTTTGGATGAGATATGAATGTCATAGAAGCTTCTCAAGTAAGTAACTTAACAGGGTTCTTAGATGATCGATCGTATTTACTTATGTCATTGAGGTTTCAAAGGTTCATTAGCGTAACGTTGATACAAGAATCGGGTTTGTTAAGTTTAAAGATTTAATTTAGAACGAGAGCATCATTGTAATGAGTTTTCAGGATAAGTGTGGTTTTGAGGGGGAGACGTTTAGAAAGATTTTTAAGGGTCATTATGAAAAATGGGATATGAGTGAGTTTTATGTTTCAGAGGTACAAAATCAATGATGAAACGATTCAAAATAACAAGATGTTTTGAGTGTAACGTTCAGTTTACAAACCAAAACATTACGTTAACTTATCAAAGTATTAGGTCAACTACAACCTTAGTGAATACATGCGTACCTATAAGCGGACACTCACCCCAAGGGTTCCCAGGTAAGGTAAACGGATCCATCGGTTGATTTGGATTTATATGAATACCTTGCCTGGACAGAACACCTCGAGATACAGGCATCCCACTCTTCCAGCATTACATGTTTCAAGTTATAGGACATAGACTTTGACGAGACTTGAAAACCACGAATAACGAATCAAAGCTTATTTTGAGAACCATTTGATTTAGGCACATAACGCCTTAGAATATGATTTAAGGTTCGTGTGTGCATTAGTAAGATTCAAAGTATAAGAATAAGCACATAAGAATATAATCACATAATCAAGTATAAACACATAAGGCACATAAAATCCTATCTAAGCATATAAAATACATGAGAGGACTCATGTGTAAGGGTACTTAGTTATAGTCTAGGTCATTCCATTTCTAATAACCTAATTCCCTATAACCATGGCTCTGATACCAATCTGTCACACCCCGACGGATGGCGGAATCATCGGGGCGGACGAATGGGAGACGATTGCTCATAGCACATGGAACTAATTATGTTGAAATAATATTAAATATCATTATTCATTAAACATTACAAGACAAATAAGTAATTAAAAAACTATCAAGATACAACCAATAATGTAAGACTTTCAATTTAAACTAGGTCCAAGTCCTATATGAGCACAAGAAGATCTTCAAGTAGGAAACCTGAAACACACGCATAATATAGAGAGATATATATATCTAGAGATATAGAGGAGAGAGAGGTAGGAGAGAGAGAGAGAGAATGAGGAGAGAGAGAGAGAGAGAGATGAGAGAGAGAGAGGATAGAGAGAGAGAGAGAGATGAGAGAGAGAGAGGAGAGAGAGAGAGAGAGAGATGAGAGAGAGAGAGAGAGAGGAGAGAGAGAGAGAGGAGAGGGGAGAGGAGAGAGAGGGAGAGAGAGACAGAGAGAGAGAGAGACAGAGAGAGAGAGAGAGAGAGAGAGAGAGAGAGAGAGAGAAGAGAGAGAGAGAGAGAGAGAGACAGAGAGAGAGAGACAGAGACAGAGAGAGAGAGAGAGAGAGAGACAGAGAGAGAGAGACAGAGACAGAGAGAGAGAGAGAGAGAAAGGAGAGAGAGAAGACTAGACATAGAGAGAGAGAGAGGGGGGGGAGAGAGGAGAGAGAGAGAGAGAGAGAGAGAGGAGAGAGAGAGAGAGATAGAGAGGAGAGAGAGAGGAGAGAGAGATAGAGGGGGGGAGAGAGATGAGAGAGAGAGAGAGAGAGAGAGACAGAGACAGATAGAGAGGACAGAGAGAGAGGAGAGGAGAGAGAGAGAACAGAGACAGAAGAGAGAGACGAGAGAGAGAGAGACAGAGACAGAGAGAGATAGACATACAGCTATATATATCATATATATATACATATACATATATATAGATATATACATATACATATATATATAATACATATACATATATATATATATATATATATATATATATATATATATATATATATATATATATATATATATATATATATATATATATATATATATATATATATATGTATACATATATATATATATGTATATATATATATGTAAAAAGGGTTACAAGTAGCAATTCATGTTTATGGTTACGAGTTAGCAAGCTTATAGAACACATACAGTTACAACCAAACCTCGACTTGATTTCAAGTATATAAGATTGGCTAAGTGTACTTGGTTCCCATGATGAACAAGCATACGTCATCAGGAGTCCGCAATACATCGACTTTAGCACCAAATAGGCTTGTCAGGCCCAAAGATCTAAGACGTCGCTAGGCTAGCAATAGTTAATGATTGTAAACAAAATATGTATCTCATATAAGACTTACAATAACACAAATAACCATGACACAAAGTAAAGATGAATTCCATGTGCACTTACAAGTATTAAGATGTTTACAAGTGTAAGTTTATAAGGTTAACATGTTTCACCCCAAAAGGTGTGAAATAAAGTAAAAAGGGGCATGAAGAAACTCACATGAAAAACTCACAAGTATAGTGATGGTTGTAGAGTACATAAGAAAGCTTGGATGTCAAGAGTCAAATGTGATGTCCAAAATGATAAACAAACAATAACTTGAGGTTGAAATTCGTTACAAGAAGTTAGGACGTTTAGAGAATGCTAAAAAGCAAAAGGTAGATTGAGAAAGGATTATTACATCAATTCTAGATTCTGGACAGAATGTTTGGTATGTGTTTGAACAGGTTTTAAAATTAAAAAAAGATTTCATAAAATTGTAAAAATTTATACTTGACTAGTTCAAAGTCTCCCGGACAATTTTCATTCAGAAAATATTTTATGAAAAGATCTTTAAATAGGTCAAACAAGCAGCACAAGACAGAAGATGCTGAAATACGCACTTATCTTGTGAAGGCTATTGTTGAGTCGTCCGATTGAGTTTGAAGACGTATAAACTGTCGTTGAAAAGGTAATTCAATGAAATTAATATTGGAGTCTGATTTTACTCAAATTTAGTTTGTTATGATCAAGTTATGGTTGGTTGAAGTAAGATTATATTCTGCCAGAATTGTAGTAAGGCACTTATGTGCACTTTTAAAATCGTTAAAGCATGAAACGGGTTAGATCAATTTATTATGTCAATATATGGTATATTAGTCTTCATTTGAGTTATAAAAATATTCTAAGTCTTTGGCATAGCCATCATTTAGAAAAATAATCTTGTGGAATAACCGAATGCGGCGGCATAGCCGTCCATATGCAAACGGGATTCTTTGTTTATGTTAGTGTGTTGTTAGCTTGATTTAGGAATGTTAGTGATTGTAAGATTAGTGATTATTAAATGTTAATGATCAAATGATAATGATTAAAATAAAAAGAGATTTGGTAGAAGAAAGAATAATAGTAAGAACATAGAGTCATGAGAACAATTGGATGTTAGGATGATTAAAATGTATAATATAAAAACAATAAAGGATTACCTTAGTATTAAGAATTCTTGAAATTTCTTGTCAAATAAAATTCTTCAATTCATCATAACCAATGGATGAAAGAAAGATATGAGAGTGAGATTTTTAGAGAATGAGCAAATGAAAAATGAGGCTTAAGGCTTGCTTTTATACTTGAGGTTAGGAGGAGGTTATGAATGGTGTTAATGGTGATTTATAAATCTTTTAAAAGGTGGTTATGATTGGAATTTGAAATAAATATAAAATTAAATAATTTAAATAAATAAAAGAATAATTATAATTTAAAATTTAAATTCTTGAAGACTCTAATTTTAACAACTTTTTTTTAATAAAATATTTATAGACTTCATAAAACCAATTTGAATAATCAATCAAATTATTTATTTGTTAATCTTTATAACTTTTATAAAACTTGTAAACTTTATAATTTGATTATTTATTTTCAGTATTTAATTTTCATAATTACTAATAAAACTTTATATAAGTTTATTAAAATTCATTTTATAACTTTATAAGTTTTAATAAGTCTTTTCCATTTAGTTATTTTTTGTAACATGATTAATAAACTTTATAATTTTATGAAAAAGAATTATTTATCAATCAATAAGTTGATTACATATTTAATGTATTTGATCTATTTAATAAGTAAATTAATAATGGAAGCTCAAAATGAGTTCGGGTTTGGGTTTTAACTTGGAAAAATGGCGGATGTTACTTTAAGTGCCATTGTGGGAAAGGTTGCAGAGAGATGAGTTTGAATTTAGGTAAATTAGAAACGAAGGATGCTTTAGGGCAGTAAATATGGTTAAAAGATGAAAGTGATAAGTTGAGGTTATTTAAATGGGTGAAATGTCGGTTTTGGGGTTTGGATAAGGTGAAAAGATGTTTTGGTGTATGATGTGACAAGGGCGGTAAGGTTAAATCCATTTAAATAATCCGACATCATTAACAAAATCTTTACTTTTTACAGAGTGAGGCCCAAAAGATTTCCGTTACACAGTAAAATATTTCTTCCGAGTATAAAGCATTTCCGAAGGTAAATTTCTTACTTCCGAGAGTAAAAAGTGCTTTTCGATGGAGAATCTTATAAGCTTCGGAAGTAGATCTGATATGCAAACAATTGCTTCTTCCAAGACTAAAAATTCTTCCGAGAAGAAGATTTTCCTTGGAGGAATTTTGCTTCGGAAGATATATAAAACATCTTCCGAGGGTTAATTCCTCTTCAGAAGAATCTATACTCAGTGAAATTTCAGAGAAAGACCTTTTGTAATAGGGCTTAGATTGTTTTGACACAAGACATTACACATTTTAAAAAGGTTTTTCAAATGAGATGGACTAATCAATGTTTATCATCCCAATAGCTGTAATGAGATATTTAAATCTTTGTTCATCAAAGGCTTTGGTGAACAAATAAGCATATTGTTCATTGAGTCAACTTTGATTAGTTAATCAGGTTTTTCTCATGAATATCTCTAATGAAATGATACCTGATATCAATGTGCTTTGTCTTGGAGTGCTTCACCAGATATTCAGTAATGGAGATAGCGCTATTGTTGTCAATGTGGATAGGAGTACTCATGAAGTTGAATCCGTAGTCTATCATCTGGTTCTGAATCCACAGTAGCTGAGCACAGCAACTAGCAGCAGCAATGTATTCAGCTTCAGTAGTAGATGTTGAAACGCAGGATTGTTTCTTGCATTGCCATGGATGATCCTTCCACCAAGAAACTGACAACCATCTGATGTTGATTTCTTGTTGATATTGCAGCCACCATGGTCACTATCAGAATAGCCATAGAGATTGAAATTGCTATTCCTTGGATACCAGAGACTCAGTTTAGGTGCTCCTTTGAGGTATCTGAGGATTCTCTTGGCAGCAACTAGGTGAGACACCTTTGGAGTAGCCTGATATCTTGCACAGATGTAAGTTGCAAACATGATATCAGGTCTACTTGCTATGAGATACATTATAGAACCAATAATTGCCCTATACTGATGTTGATCAGTATCCTCTCCCTCAGAGTCAGGACAAAGATTATGGTTTCTGGGTATAGGTGTTTTGGCTGGCTTACAATCATTCATATCAAATCTTTCTAAAATGCCATTGACATATTTAGATTGATTGATGAAGAACCCTTCCTTCATCTGCTTCACCTGAATTCCAAGGAAAAAGTCCAATTTTTCCATGGAACTCATCTCAAACTTCGTCTTCATGATGCTCTCAAAGTCTTTACACATTTGGTCATTTGAGGAACCAAATATGATATCATCAACATAGACTTGAACGAGCAAGATGTCCTTTCAAGACTTCCTTATGAAAAGAGTCTTATCAATGGTACCTCTAGTGTAACCATTCTTCAAGAGAAACTGAGACAATGTCTCATACCACAGCCTAGCTGCTTGGTGCAGCCCATATAGAGTTTTATCCAATTAGCACACATAGTTGGGGTGTTGTGGGTCTTCAAATCCTGAAGGTTGGAACACATAGACTTCCCTATCTATATCCCCATATAGAAAGGCACACTTGACATTAAGCTGGTAGACAGTAAAATTCTTGGATGCAACATAAGCAAGGAAGATCCTAACTGCCTCAAGTCTTGCAACAGGTGCAAAGACATCAGTATAATCCCTCTTGAGTGTATCCTTGAACTACCATTCTTGTCTGATTCTTGATAATCAAGCCTCTATCATTTCTCTTGTTTCTGAAAACCCATCTGGTGCCTATTGGTACTTGACCGGATGGTAGCGGACATAGGTTCCAAACCTTTTATCTCTTGAATTTAAGCAACTCCTCTTGCATTGACTCAACCCAACTACTATCTTTCAAGGCATCTTCTACCTTCTCGGGTTCCATCTGGGATAAAAAGCATGAGTACAAACAGACATTCCTATTATGAGTTTGTCCTCTTGTTCTCACACCTTCAGAGACTTCCCTATGATGTTCTTAGCTGGATGAGTGTTGTGAATCCTAAGTCTAGGGATCACCTCCATAGATCTAGATTGGACATATTTTGCTCAGAAGCTTGCACACTTGGACCAGCTATTGGTTCAAACTCATTCAATAAGGACCGATTGAATGAATGAGAAACATCATCCTCATTTGTTGGCTGTGAAGCAGCATTAACAGTTGCCTGTTTCTTTAAGATGATACTTCTATCAGCTTGGTGTTGTACAGTGTCACCAGATGAGTTTTGAGGCTCATTAGGTGAATCACTGGTTGAAGCTCCACTTTCTCTTGAGATAGTCATGCTATCAGATCTACCAATGGTGGGAGCTTGGTTTGCAGCAACTCTTGGAGAACTTGGAATAGGTCTGGGTAACTCAAATAGTTGGTCTTCATCAGAATCACTTTGAGTACCTGTTCCAGCTGAAACATTCTCACAAGAGGGTTTAGAATAGTTTGGAAACAGTTCTAAATCAAAGATATGAGGCCATTCTTCCTAACACAAGGAGTGTTCTCATTAACAACAATGTTGGAAGATTCCTCAATTGTTGATTTTTGATGTTATAAAATCTATAAGCTTTAGAGTTAGAGGAATATCCAACAAAGATAGCATCATTCGACTTTTCAGCAAAATTTGCCAAATTGTCATTTGTGTTAAGTATGGTACACCTGCTTCCAAAGGACCTTAGAAAGCCAATGAATGGTGGTCTCGTGTTCCATAGCTCATAAGGGGTTTTTCCATATGGCTTAACTACAAGAACCATGTTCTGCACATAGCATGCAGTGCTGACTGCCTCTACCCAGAATGTTAGAGGCAACTTTGAATCAACTAACATGGTCCGAGCAGCCTCAATAAGTGTTCTGTTCCTCCTCTTAGCAACACCATTTTATTGAGGAGATCTAGGAGCACTATATTGTCTGGAAATCCCTTTTGAGTTACAGAATGAGTCAAGAACTTGGTTCTTAAACTCAGTCCCTTGATCACTTCTAATTATTTTAACCTTGTGATCAATTTGATATTCTATTTTAAGAATAAAAGATTTTAAAATTTCAGTAGTTTCATCTTTAGTTCTTAAAAAGAATACCCAAGTAAATCTTTTAAAATCATCAACAGTCACAAGGCAATATGATTTCCTTCCAATACTCATTATACTTATGGGACCAAATACATCCATGTGCAATAAGTGTAATGGAGTGGTGATAGAGTTAACAACTTTGGATTTATGAGATGCCTTGTGTTGCTTCCCTTTAGGCATGCAACACAATTATCTTTGCAGAAAAATTCCTTTTTAAAACCATGTACCAAGTTATTTTTAGGCAATTTATTCATTGTTTTAAAATTCACATGACACATTCGTTTATGCCATAGTGTTGACTCATCACCATCAGCTTTGGAAAGAAAGCATGATACTTCACCTAGTGGGGAAGCTTTGTTCATATCAAGCTTGTACATATCCCCTTTCCTGTGAGATCTAAGAAGCACCAATTCCTGAGGAATTATCATCTCGGGTTTGAGGATAATGCACTCATGTTCTGTGAAGAGCATTTGATGCTTTTGATCACAAAACTGAGAAATACTTAATAGGTTGTGTTCAAGCTGTTTGACAAAGTGTACTTTTGTCAACTTTTAAATTACCATTGGATATACTCCCTCTGCCAGAAATATATCCTCCGGCCTCACCTCCAAACTGGACAGGACCTCCATCAATATATTGAAGGAGAGATCTGTTCCCTGTCATGTGCCTGGAGCATCCACTATCCGTAATCAATACATTGTTATTCTTGTCATATGGATGTCACTGCACATAAGATGAGATGATTAGTTTTGATTGGAAACCCAAGCCTTGTTGGTTTTGGGTTCTTCCAATGATAGTGACATAATTGAACCAAAGTTTATGCATGGGGGTTCAATAGATGTCTTTGAAGAAGAGGTTTGGGCTGCAGTATCTTCCTTGATCTTCCATTCCATCTCTTGGTTGATCATAGAAGATGAGCTTGTTGAAGCTTGTGCAGCTTGGCATTCTTCCAAAGCTTCTTTCTTTTTAGAAGAAACCTTCACCACCTTTTCTTCCGAAGCAGTCTTCTTCTGGGATGGTTTCAAGGGGACTCTTTTGTTCTTTTGAGTCTTGACAGCTTTAACTTCTGAAGCCATTTTCCCTTCGGAAGAAGGACTTTCTTCTGAAAGCAAACTTGCTTCGGAAAAAAGCTTTCCCTTTTTCATCACTTGAACCATTTGATAAGGTCCAAATGAGAAACCTTCCCAGACTCCTTCTCTTTTAGCATTGTTTGCATAATGTGTGCTAGCAGGATTGTAGTAACAATGTGTGCTAGCAGCATTGTTTGCATAATGTGTGCTATCAATGTCCAGCTTCTTCCGGTCTTCATCAGAGTAGTCTTCTACAGCCTTCTCTATCGTGGCATCGTTTCCACCTGGAGTTGCCACCTTTGGTTTGTAAGGACCATTGACAATAGATTGCCACATTTTGCTATCTTTATACCTGATGAAGCCTTCCATGCGTCTGCTCCAAGATCTAAAGTTTTCAGGGGTGATGATAGGTTCTTTAGTCATCGTCCCCATCTCAACTTCAGACTTTTGGTTGAGGGCCATATTTGAGTGCGGTGAAAGGATGAGTGAAAACATGTTGATTTGGATGGTAAGATCTCACAATCAAGAGCCTAAAAAGCTCTGATACCAATTGCAGGATCAGTTTTTGTCACTTAACACTTAGTTTTTCTCTCAAACTCACTTGTAACACACTCGGATAATATGATGAAGCAGAATCCATTCTAAGAGTTGATTATAATATGCTAAGTAACAAAAAAACACAAGGAAATAATTTTCAAGGTACTTGTATATATTACTTCTCAACTCAAAGTATTACAAGACTCTTACAAGCATATTACATGAGTTACAATGAGAAACTATATATACTAGATCCTACAGTCAGATATACTTTGATACCAGCTGGAAACCTATGACTAAAGCATATACTACAATGCTAAAGTTAAGGTATATTAAATAAAGTATTATCCAAGATAAGGTAGTCATGACATGTCCATGACTTACCTTTTGTCACCAACTAAAGTTGGCAACTGTACTAACTGACAAAAGGTGAAAAGTGAAATAAAGTATGGTAAACTACATGGGATTTACAGAAAACGCCAAGCAGTATATCATGGGTCTGCAGCGTAGTGTCAGAGAGACCATACTTATGTCTACTGGTTCATAGCAGTGTCTTCCGAAGGTTAATTAGCTTCAGAAGAACAAGTTCTTCCGAGATCACTTATACTGCAGAAGAGACTGCTTCTTCCGAGGCTTGGGGACTTCTACTTCGAAAGTCATTGTCTTTAGATTCTTCTAAGTCTTGAACTTCAGAAGAGAACACTTTGTCTTCGGAAGTTGGAGTTTTCCTTCGGAAGTTGATCTTGCACTTGACTTCGAAAGAACTTCATTTCCTTTGAAAGTTCCACACTTAGCTTCAAAAGTCCTTTATTAGTTACACCAAAATAGTGTAAGTGTTTGGTTTTGGCTGCGTCAGCCTTTCTATCCAACAAATAACAACTTTCCTATATAAAGTAAAAAAGTAATAAATTGTATTTAATATTCAAATTTAAAAGGTAGATAATTGTGAAAAAGTTGTTATACAACAACCATAAATATGTAAAAATTAATTTGTATATTTGAAATTAGTTTAAAATTATTTAATATTTACTTTTAACTGTGATTTAATAAATATAGTCTTATACAAAACTAAGAAATCGGATAAGTATTGTAAGATCAAAAATAATATTTTATGGAAACATTTATTTCAAAATTTATTATTTCTATTTTCATATTAAACATATGTAGATAATATGTTTAATCTAAGAAAAACAAATAACACATTACCCTATATATTAATAGAAGAAGGGAAGAAGCAGGGATCTTCAGTGTGTTTATGGTTTTGCGACACAGCTTTCTTCACTTTGGCAAATTGCACCCCTTCAAATGTGTTTAGAGGGATAAAAAGGGAAAATCATCCCTGTTGTCCCATCCGTTTCATTTTTAGAGAGATAAACTGTTCTCTCTTATCACCAGCGGCACCGGCTCCGGCACCAGTACCGCCACCGCCTACACCGCTACCGCCTGCATCGGGCACTACTGCAGTGTGATCGCCTATACCAAAGGCGGTTCTTGTGGTGGTTGCTCTGTTGTCGGTCGTACCAAAGGCGACGATGGGTTTTTTAGGGTTTTGTGTGGTGGCCGGCTGTAGCAAAGGCGACGACCGCGAAGGCGACAACGGCGGTTGTTGTTGCGGTGGCTCTATTTCCGCTTCGCCTCCCCTCTATGGTTGAGGTGGAGCGGGCGACGGTTGTCCATGGCTCAACCGGTCGTTTACGTCGCCTTTGTCGTTGGTGCTGTTGTTTTATGGAATCTCATGGTTCTTGGCTTGAAACCGGACTAGATGGTGATGGTTGTCGCCGGTGTCGTCGTGGTGTTTTTTGGGGGTTTCTCGCCAGATCTTGTTGCTCAACCACCGGTTGTACCGGTGGTGCGTGGTGGTATGCCATCGCATCTGACCGTCGGCTGATTGTGTTGGGTTTTGCTTTAGGCTGCATGTGCGCCTTTGTGTTCTTTCTGATTTGGGGGGGGGGGGCTTTAGCAATCGTTGACGGGCCATCAACAACACATTGTATGTCTCCTCGATCTCTTCTAGGTTTGGATCTGGTGTTGTGGATGGTCAGGGTCTGTTGCGGGTGATGGTTGTAGTATGTTGCAGGTGATGGCTGTGGTGAAATCCTAAAATGATTTTCGTATTTGTTAGGCTCTGTAATTGGTGATGCAATCATGGGATTTGTTTCAGGATGTCGATGATGTTGAGCCCGGGCTCACCTGAGACTTTTTTTATCATTTTCTCAATGATGATGATGCGGGTTTGGTCATCTGAGACTCTTTACGAAACTAGATTCACCAGGGTGTTCAATGGAACTACTGTTTGTCTTATGTCTGATATTAATAATGATGTTTTAGTTTTCTTGGCTGTGATGAAATTTGGAAAATGGTTTCGGTCGCCCCGGCTTGGCAGCCGATTTGAGCATGCAGTCGCAACTGGATATCCACTCTGAGCCATGATCAAATTAATATATTATCTTTATGGCATATTGTGTTTGCTTATTGACATGTATTGTTGTATTTTGGGTTGGTTACGTTGATTTGTTTACCATGTCGAAGGCCATGATGAAATCATACTCAGTTGTTAGGCGTGGCATCGGTTTTTCAATGCGGCCATAACTGGTAGCATGTTCTGAGCCTTCGGTTGACGGCTGAATACATCTCCCATTTTAAGTTGCTTTAATATCGCGCAACGCGTGACTTGGAGAACCACTAGTTTAACATTAATTAGGAGTTAACTACGAGTAATTGTGAATCCAAGGATCGCAATCAGGAATTATCAGTGTCGGTTGAAGGCAAGTCAACGTTTGCGGAATCAACGTTGGCTTGGTTTAATTGTTTTGTAGTAAATTTCAATATCAATAAAGATTCAAGAACACACTAAAAGAAACACAATTAATGAATAATATGTATTTCATTAAAACATGTTAATGATTACAAATAATGAATGAATGATATTAAATTTTGTGATGAATGATGCGACGGCTGCTAGGGTTTGATTGTGAGATTTGATGTGATGTTTGCTGTTTGAGGAATTGTCGTATTGCTATTGCTGTTGCCATCAAAGGCGCCCATGATTCGAAACCTAGGATCCATTTATATAGACATTGATGTTTCTGTTATAGGAAACACCGGATCTCTTGGGATTTGACTTGTTTATGTTAAGGAATCATCGGATTTCTCGGGATTCGCATAACTGCCTTGTTGACTTGTTGACTTGTAACACTTGTATTATACAAGTGTTTGGACTCCGCAGGAATATTGTCTTCCGGAGAAGTCTTGTTCTTCCAAAGATACATTGTTCTTTCGAAGCAATCTTGTTCTTCCAACCTGTGTGATTGTTCATCCGCAGAAGCTCTTTGGATGCATTTTACTTGTAAGAAACATATCTATGGAAGAACAAAATGTTCATCCGTAGATGTTTCTTACACTTGGTTAATTTCAGAAATTGACCAAGTATAATGTTTGTACCTGCAACCATACATAAATCAACACACATATAAATGGGTTAACCTATATATATAATGCATACACAATAATGAATTACAACAATCCATTTACAGATATTAACTCAAGTACTAAGCCTATACAAAATGGACTAGATCTACTGATCCTAGACCTAACAATACTCCCCCTTAGGCTTAGATACTTGTAATCAGCTCTTCAAACCTGAAAGTTCTTTCAATCTTGCCACCATCCTTTTGTTGAAGTATGATACTGCATCCTTTTGATCATCGTACTTGTACTTGATCTCCATTCTGCATATCCTTTGCAGAGTCTCAAAACTTAGGCCCAAAATGTCTTCTTCAGTGGTGAGTGTTTCCACTACACTTTCATTGTGCACTATCTCGAGCTCATCTTCCTCTGAGATTCTTAATTCCAATACTTCTTCAATGTTGGCTCCTTTCAGTAGCCCAACATCATGTCTTCTTCTTTTGTATGCTTTAGCATGTAGTTTATCCACCACTTGAATCATGTGCATATATAAGCATAGATCATTCTGTGCGTTTTCATCTGACAACTTTGGAAAGAACTTATCATGCAGGTATGATGTGTAGTTGGGGTGTAGCAGTTTGATTTCTACTCGGTCAAAAATTTTTATCTTTTCACCTTTCTTCCCCTCAGCATTCCTTAGTAGCACCATTTCTTTTGTCTTCTCCACATATCCCCCCTCAGTTATGGGAATAGTGTATTGATTTCATGCTATGACTTTGATGGCTGCTGTTTTTCTGTTTGAGTATCCAACCCTTCTTAAGAGTTCATCATCGACCATAGTAGAGGAGTTGATGTTTGATCTTTTTCCTTTTTGAAGTCTTTTCTTATGTTCAACATCTTCCCTCTTAGCCTCCTTCAGTACATCATCTACAAATCTTGTTTTCATCCTACCCACTAAAACAGAAAAGTCTCTTCCTCTTGGATGGATTGGATAGTTTGAGATGATCAGGCTTTGCAGGTCTTTGATGTCTCTCCCAGGAAGTCTCAGTAATGTTTCTACATCATGGAAGTATTCAATTCTTCCAGATGTCCTCTTGATGATAGCACAGTCCTATTTTTGATCATATTTCCATGCCATGATTCTGTTGTCTTCCAGAGAGGATGGACTAATATTATGGTCAAACAATTCTATTAATGTAGGCTTCTTCTCTGTGATTTCTCTGACTGTTGTTCCCAATGGCCACACTTTGCCAGGAATGACTACTCTTGGTTCTCTGATAAGTTTTTCTTTTCCTTTGTGCTGATCTTTAGATTCAACAGTTATAGGATCAGCATGAAGTTTGCTTTGTTGCTCATATGATGGGTGTGGAGCTTCAGTTCTGAATCTGACTCCAGTATCAAGTTCAACAGACATTACATGTTCGATCATTCTTCTCAACTCAGCAATACTTCTTCCTTTAAACTCATGACCCTTATAGTTGTGACCCTCTAGCCAACATACCATATTGTACTTGCTCAGTTTCGTTGTATCACAGTGACGTAGATCTTTCTTGATTTTTTGAATGACTTGAAAAGTGGTGAATGCTTCATAGTCACAATTTGGAATTATGAACCTAGCAAGCTCAAACTCTTTCAGCATATCTTTCATCTCAGTCAAGTTCATTCTTTCAACCATGTCAAATGGGAACCCATGATTGATTAGTGTCATAAACACAGATGACTCGGGCCTCTCTTCCATAATGTGTTTTGTTGTAAGAAGAACATCAGTCTTTGATTCTTCTTGATCTTTGTTAGATTCATCTTCAATCAGCTCTTTCCATTCAGCATCACTCTCAGCTTCATCTTCATCATGAGTTACTTGCTTTAATGGTGACACATCCACTGAAGGAGTGTGTTCTGAAGATGTATGCCTTAACTTCTTGGGTGTCTCTTCAATATTGATTGTTTGTATATTTGTTGAACCCAAATACTTCCTTTTTCTTGAGTATAGAATAAGTTGCTTTGAAGTTTCAGCAGGTTTCTTTAGTTGCTCTGATTCAATAGCATATATCTTCATCTTCAGTTGATCAATCTCTTCTTCTTTTCTTCTCAACAATGCTGATTGATCATAGAGAGAGACATTCATTTGATCAACCTTCAGCCTTAGCTTTTTATTTTCAATATTCTCATTCTTTGCTGAGTCTTTAAGTTCTTTAACCAGCTCATGCAATGCATCAATCACTTTATTGTTTTCTTGTATGTTCTCCCTCAATCTTTTCAGACTTAATTCTTGCTTCATCAGCTGATCATCTTTTACTTTCATCATTCCCTTCAACTCTTGAATTCTTTGCTTTCTATTGTTAGACTTCAGAACAAGCTTGTTGTATTCAACAACCAGATAACTCTTGCTGACAGGGATATCAGTATCACTTAGATCATCTTCATTGTAGGCAATCACATCAACATAGTTTGCCTCTTCTTCTTCTTCCTGATGTTGAGAAGCAATCTCATCATCATTTACTTCTTCATGGGCTACACTTGCTGAGCTTGAACTGGCCTCAATAGCTTGATCTTCCGGTTCTTGATGTGGTTGTTGTTGTTGTTGATGGTCAGTGACTGGAGAGACTGGTTTAGTTTCATTTGAGAGTACAGGAGATTCAATTTTGGTTAATGACAGTTGAATTGTACTTGCTTGTGAGGCTAAGTCTGTCTCCCCAGTGTAAATGCTCTCAGTGGATGAATTTTCAGGATTTGGAGGTTGTTGAAAAAGTTGCATTTGAAGCTGATTTGGTGATTGAGGGTGAATTGGAGAGATAGGTTCTGTGTTTTGGCTGGCAGATGAATTTGGTTGGGGTGTTTGTTGTTGATTTGGTGATAGAGGGTGAATTGAAGAGATAGGTTCTGTGTTTTGGCTGGCAGGTGAATTTGGTAGGGATGGTTGAGGTTGATGATGTATGGGTGATATATCTTGTGAGTGAGTGTCTTGAACAGAGTTGGTTGATGAAACCTCCTGTTGATCTTCCCACACAAGCTCTTGAGGAATGTTTGCATGAGCATCTACCACTTGATCAAACATGGGCATGTCTCTTCCTTCATATTTCCTAGATATTTTATTCAGTATAGATCTGCCAAGGTGTGCTTGAATGAACACATCACCATCCACAGTAGTTCCAGGCAGATCAGCATTGATGATTAGTTGCAAAAACCTTGGAAACATGTACATCTTGTCAGCCTTCTGTACTTTGATGTGATCACATAAGCAGTTGAAGATGTACTTTGAGTAATTGTAGGTTCTTCCCTAAAAAACACCAATAATGCCTGAAGAGGTATGCCTTGAAAATCTGTCAAGTCTAGATTTCCTGTTTGAGATGCACTTAAGATAAGTGTGGCAGAGAAATCTGTACGGCTTGCAGAGTCTTCCTTTCTTTATTTCTCATTTCTCGAAGTCACCATCATACCCCATCAGAAGAAATTTTTTTTCTATGTATTCATTGTCAAACACATCAGGGTGACCAGCTTCTATATCTCCCAACTCAAGAACCCTTCTTATTGTCTGTTCATCCACTCTCAGTCTTTGATTCTTCACATCAGCCACAATAACTTGACCATCTTCCTCTATTTGGGCGGAGTTCCAGAAATCAGTGATGTGCGATTGGTGAATCACAGGCTTTGCTGATAAGGCATAGAACAGCCTGGATCTTCTTAGATATCGGATAATGTCTTGACACCCTACTGAAATAGGATCGTCAGGGTTTAAGAAGGCACACACATTTTGCTCTTTCGCAAATCGATTATCCATCTGTTCAGAAGAAGAAGATTTCGTTAGCATCATACTGAGAATACGAACAGTTGTGAGATTAAACGAGATTCGAATGGTTCATTATTGAAACTTTACGACATGTTTTACCTTGAACACAACGATCTGAGAGCACAGATATATGTTTGTTTGATGTTTGGATTTGGTAAAATTTGAATGTTATAGAAGGGGGAAAAGTTTGTTGAGAGTGTGTTTTTCTAGGTCTGAAAAGTGAACTGAAAAAGCGAATAATAAATTTTTAAGTCAAACAACATCATTTATACTCTCAGACACATTAATTTTATTACTTTAATGAAGTGGAACCCTCAACAAATTCTTCCGCTGATCATCTACGGATCCCATAAATCATCTGAGGATGTCTTAACGACATCTACTTATGAAGTATAACTTACATTTTCACAGATTACCAAACTATAAAATTAAATTATATTAGTTGATCTTTGCTCATCCGTAGTTTACCAATCTATGGATAAACATTTAAATTTTCAACACTATAGCTTCTGCTGATGCTTAAGATGGCACAATGCAGAGAAATATTGTTGTATGGTCCAAGTCCATTGCTTAGAACTATGTATTGCTTTTGGACCTTGTTGACTTTGTATTCATGACAATTTAGCACAAGAAAGTTTAAATGATTTTAAAGAAAATTTCATGTATCCAGGAGCTAAGATGGTGCTCAGATTCCAATTCCTTCAAATTGATAATGAAATAGACAAAGCTGCTGATTGATAAACTTAACTTCATGAATTCTACTCCCCCTAAATTTGTGATTAATGATGACATTAAGCATTTTATCATAAATTTCTAAGAAGAATAGCATGAGTGACATTTAACTGTATGATGATGCTTAGACATATATACACATATGATGGGATCATACTATAATACTAAGCCTCTTCCTGATGAGTTATTTTGTTGAATTGATACCTGAACAAAGTTCTGATTGCAAGTATATTGTCCACTTAAATCCATACAAGAGCTCATGTATCAACTAGGCATGCTGTTTATCATATTTTCATATTCATTTGGAAATAACTGGTATGGGCTTCACATTCAAGTCACAAAGATTTTGTCCTCCCTTTGCAAGTCAAATCATCACTTTTTCACACTTAAGAACTATGTACTTTAAGCTATATGTTCTATCTTGAGATGCATTGGGCATCTCATTAATGCAATGATGTAAAAGCTCTAGATTAATATACAATTTATCACATAGGATTCTTTTGAGAGCTTAGATATGATCATCATCAGGTCACCAGGTCTTTACTCACGTAAAACAAAGGTGCCTTTAACCCAGGTCTTTGTTCACACAAAACAGAGGGATGATGACGATCATGATCTTTTCACCTTTTGTAACTGATATTCAGTATGGTGATCATACACCCAGGTCTTTGTTCACACAAAACAGAGGAAGTATGATTTGCAAAGATAGATATTATAAAGTGTTGGTACATAGTGTGTTTAGATGAGTGATTTGGTCACATTAGAATAAGACTCACTTCGTATTCTCAAAATGAAGTTTCCCACAAACAATCACTTAGCATTATGTTTGGCATGCACTCAGTGTAGTTTCCACTCAAGACGAATCTACTCACATATCGAGAAACTTGCTTAGATTTATTGTTATTTATGAATTCATGAATAAGCAAAGATATAGTGTACTATCATTTCCCATGCATATGTCATGCTGAAGCATCATTACACACAGTATTTTGTTTGTTCAAATTGATTAATCTAAGTTAATCATGCCTAGAGACTCAATTAGAAAATTAAATCTTGTAGGTACATGTGTCCCTAGTTTCTGAACTGAATGTAATATGTCTTTAATGTCTTACACTTATGTAATAGTTGGGTACTTAATGAAATGTAAATGTTTGGTTGTGTTTATAATGTTTAATATTTCATTAATGATTTGTTTAACGCATATTGACTTGATTATATAGGTTTGTGGTTGTTTGAATGAATCTTGATAATGTAATGGTTAATAAATACATTCAAACTTAGTAATATGAAGTTCTCATGCGAATGGCCCATGCGAATGGACCATACGCATGAACAACTTCATGCGAATGACTCAGTCGCACGACTGAACCAGGAGACTGGATCAGTCGTATGATTGTAACATGAGATTGGCTCAGTCGCACGACTGAACACTCAGTCTTGCGAATGGATCAACCGCATGGCTCAATCGCACGACTGAATCATACTAATGGTTCAGTCGCCCGAATGAGCAACCCTAACCTATAAGTACCACCTAATTCGTGGAAAAACGTAACCATTCATATCACTTCGACTCCAGACGTACCCTAGCAGTCCAGAGACCTCTAAGAACCTGTTCCAAGTTCACAGATCGCACTAGATCGATTCCATATCGTTCTTAACGTTTAGATTCAATCCATAATTGATTCGACGTGCGTTTTCACCGATTGGATCGCAAATCAAATAGGATTCCGCACTATTTGATTCGGTATACACGTTAGTCAGTTAGTATTTCGTTCAATACACGATCCTAACAAGTGGTATCAGAGCTTTGGCTCTTGATTACGTGTGATTCAATCGTATTTGATACAAAAATTGTGTTTTTTCTCTAAAAACGCAATCTTTTCATGTCAAAAGGTGTCTTAGACGTCTCCTGCTCGTAAAGTTTAGTTTTTCCGGCATACGACAATTAGGGTTAGTGAAAATTCGTGTTTTTGCGGCCAAAACACCTTAAACCTACGAATTTTCGAATTACAGCAGCTTCAGTCGCACGATTGACTCAATCGCACGACTGGACTCATTCGCATCCCTCATACGCACGATTGGACTCATTCGTACCTCCATTCGTACGACTGAGCAGTCTATTCGCATTGTTCAACCGCATAAGTTCATTCCCCCGACTGAACCATTCGCATTAGTTCAGCCGCACGATTGAACCATTCGCATTGTTCAATCGCACAAATAGCCCAATCGCACAGCTCCATTCGCACAAGTGAAACAGTTTGTTCCAAAGACTAAAGTTAATCGCAATGGAGGACCAGTACTCAACATTCACAGCAGGGAAAGACTCACGTATTCAGAATTTACTGCTACTGGAGAGTGAAGTAGGGAATCACAACAAACCCCCTAAGCTAATCACTTTAGATGAATTCCCACACTGGAAGCAACGTTTCAAGATCTACTTAAATGGAGTAGATCCCAATATGTGGGAAGCAATTGAGACGGGGTATAGTATGCCAGTAGGTGCTGATGGAGTCAAACTTACACTAGGTGGCATGACTGATGGACAAAAGGTCAAGTACAATGCAGAAAAGAGAGTTTATGCTTTGCTTACTCAGTCAATTCCTAAGGACATTTTCCATCAATTTTCTGAGAACAAGCAAGCAAAGAAGCTATGGGATGAGCTGGAGAAACGGTATGATGGGAATGCGTCATTAAAAGCTATAAAGGCTAAAGAGTTGAAGGAGTTCGACAACTTCTCATCAATGGGTAATGAGAGTTTGAATGACGTCATTGATAGGTTCTACCACTTGATGAGTGAGCTGCACACTCATGGAGTTACAACAACCATGGAGGATAAAGTGTCAAACTTTGCAGATGGGTTGCCAGAGAAATGGGCTTCTTTTGTCTCAAATCTCAGACATAATGGTATGCTAGCGAAGTTGGACATAAATGATTTCATTCTAAAGCTGAGAGAGGAAGCATTAAGGATGAAGTACAGAGCTCAAAAGTCTTCCTACACTCATAATCCGGCACTGTACAACGCAACTCCACAAGCCAAAACGTCTGGAGCACCACTTCAGACAGCTTTTGTGTCAAGCTCAGCTGGTCCTTCTCAAGGCTCTACTTCAGGGTCAGAAACGTCAGGGTCGTCTAGTACCCAATACATTGCATTTGAAGCAAATGCTACAAGACTGAAGACCGAGAATCTCGGTAATATGACAATAGAAGTAGCAAGAGAGCACATGGATCTCTTAGCAGCTGTAGTCCACTCTTATGATGGACTAGTTGCTGGGAAAATTGGAAACTGTCATCTGGCAGACGAGGACTACGAGCAGGTAGATGAAAAGAGCTGGAAAGGATGGATATAATGTGGGCCTTAGCAAGTGCTGTCCGGAGAGCTAAGAAGTTTGTCAAGAAGACTGGACAAAACTTGGTTGCTACTAAGGATACTACCTTTGGTTTTGACAAGAGCAAGGTGACCTGTTTCAACTGTGAAGAAAAGGGGTACTTCAAACGAGAGTGTGTGAAGCCCAAGGAAACTGGAAACGGGAATCCATTCTTGTCCTTCACTCGTCATGATAAGCCAACTAGCAGTCCTACTTCATCAAGCAAGGATCCTAAAGCCTTGACTTCTCATGATGATGAGGGACAGGACTGGAGCTTTCGGTTTGTCTCTCCGGGAGAATCCACATTGCTAGTGTGGAGGATTTAGATGATGATTCAGCGAGTGAAGGAGATATTGCAGTGGAACTAGCGATGTCAAACATTGAAGAGACTGCAACTGAGGTCAACTACATGCCTAAAGAAGGGACAACTACAACAAAGTCAGAATCATCAGAACCAAAAACACCAGACTCTGCATTGATGGCTGATTCATCAGAACCTTCTCAGGTAAGTACTACTGACAAACTTTTCAATAATCATGGTTGTTCTGATTGTAATAAATTTAGGGAGAGCATTGACTTGAAATTTGCTAGGTTATTAGATCATAATGATAGCTTAGTAAAGGATTTGCAACTGTGCACTGAAGCTAATAGAAATCTAAAACAAAATGAGCATAGTTACAAAGAAAAGATAGACCTATTGAACAAACAGCTTAGGAAAACAAAAGTAGTAGCCTTTAACCAAGCTAATGACATTAGGTACTATCTTAACTCCCCAGAAGACACTAAGAAACAAGAACCAGTTTTAGAAGTAGAAGTCAATTCATTAAAGCAAAAACTGCATAGTTGGACAAGTTCATCTCATATTGTCCAACACTTAGTGAGAGAGCGTAACAATGGGGAGGGTTTGGGATATAAAGTGGTTCCACCACAACCTGAGATCTTGATGAACACTAGAAGTAAACCAATTAATAACAATCCAATCAAGGATCATGTGGTGTTCACTCCTCTTGTAAGTGATCCAGATTCCTCATGTACATCAAATGGATCTGGAACTAAACATAAGGAGGCCACTTCAAAGGCAAAAGGTAAAATGCCTTGTGTTAATCTGGAAAAAGAGTTTGAAAAGGTTAATATACAGTCTGGGTCAAACAAAGACAAATCTGAACCTAAAAAGACTATTAATGTTAACCAATCACGTGTTTCATGTGAAAGTCCAGATAAACAAAATGGAAAGGATGTTAAAAATGTTAAAACAATTAAATTTGTTAAACAAGATAAAACATCAAAAGAAGTAGAGTCAAAACCCAAACAGAACAATGTCACTCGGGTGTCACACACGTCTCCACAAAGACAGTTCAATCATAAAGTTGATAGCAGGTCATGCTACAACTGTGGAGAGTGTGGACACATTGCTTCTTACTGTCCTTACTGACAAACACCTAGGAAGAAAGTTGAACTTCAGGAATCAAAACCTAGGTCTTCTAAGAGGAGCTCATTGACTCCACCTAGAAGAGCTAGTGAACCTAAAGTTCAACCCATTAGCCAGTCGTCTGTTTATCACAAACATGCCTTACACAAATCTGGCTTACGGAAAGAAAAGCCAACCTCAGTGTCTGATAATAAGGACAAGAAGACACCTGAGCTTCCCTCACCATCTAAAGGTCAATGGGTTGAATTTATGATGTGTGATGCCTCTGGGAAACCCAAGCCAGTAAAGGCTTGGGTTCCTAACCTTAACTAATGTTTTCAATTGAATGTGCAGGGTGTTCGCTACAGTGCTGAGACCAACACATGGATTGTCGATAGCGGAGCATCCAGGCACATGACTGGGAACAGGGCACTCTTATCAAACGTCAAACAAATAAAAAGAGGCAATGTTTATTTGCGAGTAACAAAGGAAGGTATATCACAGCTCAAGGAGAAATGGGAAATCAGAAAGTGAAGTTTGATAAAGTAAACTACGTTCAACAACTTCAAAACAACTTACTTTCTGTATCCTAAATATGTGACAAAAGCTTTAAGGTTATATTCGACAACAAGAAGTGCTATGTCCTGAAAAAGGAATATGTGATTCCAGAGGACCAAGTTTTGATGACAGCTTCAAGATATAAAGATCTTTATGTCTTGGACCTTTCAACGGTCTCCACAACGGATCATGAAGTTCAGTGCTTCTTATCAAAAGCTACTGAGAAAGATTCCATCTCTTGGCATAGGAGAATGGGACACATAAATCCTCGGAAGATGAATCACTTGATCCAGAATGATCTAGTGAGAGGAGTCACGTCAAAAACTTCCAACTTTTGGATTTCTGTGTGGCGTGCAAGAAAGGCAAACAGACAAAGAAGTCTCATAAGGAAAAGAAAGTTCATTCCATCGAGCTTCCTCTTGAACTTCTTCACATGGATCTGTTTCATCCAGTCAGTACAAGAAGCATTGCAGGCGACTTGTACTGCTATGTGGTTACTGATGACTACTCAAGATTTTCTCGGGTAATGTTTCTAAAATCCAAATCAGAAACATTTGAGTCTTTCAAGGAATTAGTAACTACACTGGAGTCTCTCTACAAGCTGAAGGTAAGACAAGTACGCTCAGACAACGGAACCGAGTTCAAGAATCAGTGGATGGAGGCTTACTACAAGGAAAAGAGAATTATGCACCAGTTCACCTCTGCCTACACGCCTCAGATGAATGGCGTTACTGAGAGAAAGAATCGCAGCTTGATAGAGACAGCACGAACAATGCTAGCAGACTCGAAACTACCTATACAATTCTGGAATGAGGCAGTGGCAAATGCGTGTTACACGTTAAATCGAGTTCTGGTAGTTAAACGCCATGGCAAGACATGTTACGAGTTACTACAACAACGTAAACCTAATCTAGAGTATCTCGAACCGTTTGGCGCACCGTGCACCCTACTGAAGAAGACTCAGGAGGGAAAATTCAGCGAGAAGGCTAAAGAAGGTATCTTCCTAGGATACAACATACCGAACAAGAGAGTTTACAATAACTCAACGGGTCTAGTAGAAGTGTGGTGTAACGTTGATGTTCATAGATACACCACACCACCTACTGAAAAAGGACCTTCGTACGTTTTCGACTATGATGGATTCTTCAAGTCCTTCAACATACCTCTCTCCACTTCTGATGACGAATTAGCAACCAAGATGTTGTATGATGTTTTAAACTCACCGTCACTAGATTCAACATCAACTGGATCACAAGGTGACTCGTCTCACCACTCAGGGCGAGCACTCGAAGCAAGTGATTCCTCCTTAGAAGATGAAGCTGTGGAGAATGACCAGAACAATCAGGAGGAACAGGTTCCAATTCCTGCAAGTCCACAAGCATCTAACATTGATGCCTCTGCGTCTTCGGAACCTCAAACTCCTACTACCTCAGATACTGAACCAAATTTTCATAATCTGGATTCTGAGGTAGTTGTTCCAACGACCCCTGGATCACGCCTAAATGTCTATCATCCTTTGGATAATGTCATTAGGGATGTGAGGTCAGGAGTTCAGACCAAAAATCAGCTGTACTCAGCTGATTATGCCTCGGTAATGGAAAAGGGATATCTTCATGATGGTGCATATCGTTGTTTTGTGTCTCAGTTTGAGCCACAGTATGTGAGTGAAGCCCTGAATGATGAGGCATGGGTGAGTGCCATGCAAGAAGAACTTCTTCAGTTCAAGAAGTTAGGCGTATGGACTCTGGTGGATAGACCTAAAGGTGCTAAGGTCATTGGCACCAAATGGGTCTTGAAATACTAGAAGGATGACCAAGGCGTCATCATCAGGAACAAGGCTCGACTTGTAGTTCAAGGATTTTGACAAGTCGAGGGCATAGAATACAATGAAGTGTTTGCACTCGTGGCAAGAATGGAAGCCATCCGCATCTTCCTTGCCTATGCATCGTATATGAAGATTAAATTTTATCAATTGGATGTGAAGAGTGCATTCCTTCATGGTGAAATCCGAGAGACTGTGTACGTCAGCCAACCCGAGGGATTTGAAGATCCATATCATCGGGACAGAGTTTACAAACTCGACAAGGCTTTATACGGGCTTCATCAAGCCACAAGGGCCTGGTATGAGAAACTCTTGACTCACCTTGTGAAACACGGCTTTCACAGAGGTGTTATTGATTGCACACTGTTTATCAAAGATAAAGATGGTGATTTACTGCTTGTTCAAATCTATGTTGATGACATCATCTTCGGGTCAAAGAACAAAGATTTATGTAAAGAGCTTGAAGCAATAATGAAGGCTGAGTTTGAGATGAGTGCCATGGGAGAGATGAAGTTCTTTCTCGGGTTATAGGTGGATCATACACCAAAGGGAATATTCCTACATCAGACCAAGTATGTAGGAGATATTCTCAGTCGGTTTGACATGGAGAATGCTTCTGCAGCTGGGACTCCACTTGCTACAAACCACGATGTAGCACCCGATGAAAATGGTGATTTGGTTGATGCCACCATGTACCGAGGAATGATTGGATCTCTCATGTACCTCACTGCCTCAAGACCTGATATCATGTATGCTACATGTCTATGTTCAAGATATCAGGCAAAGCCAAAGGTTAACCATCTGATAGGGGTCAAAAGGATATTTCATTATCTGAAGGGTACTCCAACACTTGGGTTGTGGTATCCTCATGACAATGACTTCGAGCTTACAGCGTATAGTGACTCGGATTACGGTGGCTGCAAGATGAACTACAAGTCTACATCAGTAGGGTGTCAATTCTTTGGGAGGAGATTAGTGACCTGGCAGTGTAAGAAGCAGACATCGGTTGCTTTGTCAACCTGTGAAACCGAATATGTTGCTGCTGCAAGTTGCTGTTCACAAATCATTTGGATTCAACAGCAAATGCGGGACTACGGTTTGAATTTCTCTTCTACTCCTATTTTTGTTGATAACTCTGTTGCAATTGTAGTAACTAAAAATCTGGTACAACATCCTAAGACCAAACACATCGGCATAAAATATCACTTTATACGTGACTGCTTTGAAAAGAACTTAATCGATGTGGTAAAAATAAACACTGATTTTCAACGCGCTGACCTCTATACAAAGGCTTTTGACAAACCACGTTTTCTATATTTGTTAGAGGTCAACGGCGTTAAAAAGAAAAGTGATGTAATTTCAGATGATGACCATGTGTAGTCCGATGCATTTAGTCTATTTTTTATCTTTTTCTTTTTATTTCCTTTATTTATTCTATTTTCGGGTTAAATTAAATTCATGTTATTTTGTTGTCTATTAAAATCTTAAAAAGCGTAAATCGGTTATGGTTTTAGAATTTTAGGGGGAGAATAGGTCAGATAGTAACATTAAAAAAAACGAGGGAGAAGGAGAGGCTAGCTGATAGAAATCAGATCGTATTTATGATACCGATTCAAATACTTATGGAAAATGATAGTACAATGGAACAAATCAATTGGGACTTTAAATGTTTAAAGTGGATAAGATGTCAAATTCAAAGTATAAGTCTGTGTAGTCTGAGCAATATAAAAGGAAAAATGATAGCAAAACTGGTTACTACTAAGGTAACACAACAAAAGTAGAACTAGAGGTTGCTAGACCACAGATGATATGTTGATAGATTCAACACAATAGATGATTAGTCCTGGTTGGTGATCTCAAGATCAAACTAAGTTGTTCAACTGACTGTGGGTTTCCATCTTATCACTGGTTAACACAATCAATAATATTCCAATAAGGGGTGACGAGCAAATAAACGCCACAAATGTGAGCGGATGACCATAAATAGAGCAAAGCACGAAAAATGAAAAGCAAACGCTATCAAGCTAATAACTTATGTTGTTGGTGCGTTATGTGCAAAAGAAAAATAAAGATGCTCTAACAAGAAGATAGGTTGTGTGCCTCTCTGCTGTGCGATGGCACTGACCTGAGGATAAGCATAACCTAGATATTCTAGAATTCATTATTGTTTACCGACTCTCTGTTGTGCGATGGCACTGATCTGAGGCTTGGCTTCTCTTTGAAAGCTCTAAGAATAGTTTCTTCTTGTCAATGTACCCATAGACCGCTCAAAAATCTCCTGAGGAATGTTGATTACCACGTAAGCGTTGGATCCACAAATGTTGGTTGAAATAATTAAACCTAAAACTATCACCAATTTATGTCAAAAGTCTGTGAATGGATTTAAAAGGACCAGTATACTTACAATCATAGTGGCTACAATTTTTGAAAGTCCAAATCAATGTGGGGATCTAATAGTACCAGTATGATTTCTTAAATTTGCTAACAACTCTGGATGAAAAACAAGAATAGAGCATCAAAAGGTGTTTGATAACATGTCCCGAATGATTTGCCCTTCCTGTATGATTCCAAATTGAATTGGTCCAATTATGGTAAAAATAAATTGAAGCTGCTTATTCCGGAACCGAATCCATTAGATTTCTATCTTAGGATTTAGACTTCACACAAAAAATCAAAAACTAGTTTAGTTTTGTACTTCAGTTTAAGTCTTTTATTTTATTTAAATTTAGTAAATTCAGTTTTTTTAATATCGGACTACATCATGGAATTCGGTAACGGAGTTAATCACCTAAAAGGGTCACGTCTGAGGTGACCACACGTGTTTTCAAAGGTAAATGGGTCACATCTGAGGTGACAAATTTGTTTAAAAGGATCGCGTCTGAGGTGGTCAAAAGTTTTTCAAGTTAAAAGGATCATGTCTGAGATGATCAAGTGCTTAAAATGTTTAATCAATAAGTTACAGGGTGTAAAATGTCAAATGTTCATAAAGTCAAAAAATCATGAGTATGACCCATTTGCACGACTAGACCATGAGTATGGACCAACCGTACGAATGGACCATACTCAAGCCTTATACAGCCGAATGGACATGAGTATGGACCACTCAATCGAATGGCTTATCAGAATGAGCCATTCGACCGAATGAGAGTGTGCGAATGAGCCAGTCGCCCGACTGAACTCCAGTCGGCCGACTGAAGGTGATCGACTGAGCCAATCCCACGACTGAGGTCCATTCGCCCGAATGAAATGAGCGAATGGGTCCAGTCGGCCGATTGAACTCCGATTCAGTATAAATAGGGAACAGTCGATCGCATTCGACTCATCACCCCCTAATCGCCCTTAAATCGCATAGCCTACCGTTACTCTGCCAAAATTTCATCAGACCAAGATTTTACACTTCTATTGATATTTTGACATTCGTGTGCGATCATATAGGTACAATGAGTTGAAATCTCACCGAAATCTGGAGTAATGGTGCCCTAATCTGTGAAATAAGACCCTCACAAGAACCGAACCATTAAACGGACAAATAACCTACTTAAACCAAGTAAAATGTTAAAACTAAAGTTATTAGGTTATTAATTAAGTGATTGCGAGTCTAAAGAGCCATTACACAACGTTTTATTTCACGAATTGGTCAAGATTTGAATCTCAGTCGACCGAACAGTGGGTCATGCCACTGGTCATCAGGATGATCTCCAATCGCACGATTGAGCTGGTCGAATGGCTCAATTGGCCGAATGGATCATACGAATGAGCTCAGTCGGCCGACTGAACCAATCGCAGGCTCAGTCAACCGATTGAACTCAGTCGCCTGTTCATTCACCCAACTGAATCCAGTCGCATGACATGACAACCGATTGAACTCAGTCGCCTGTTCATTCACCCAACTGAATCCAGTCGCATGACATGACAACTGACTGAACACAATCGCATGGTTCAATCGCATGAATGAACCAGAATGAATTCAATCAAGTTAATTAGAACTAATTTGTGTCGTGTGATCATCTAATGTTTATGTGTCTTGTGTTACAGATAGATGGCTGATAGATGGTCTATCAACCCCAAGCACAACATCTGTGCTCACTTAGACTCCACAAGTCGGAATGGGGCGGAGTTTGCAGGGATCATCGATTTTCTTAAGCGATCCAGGATCCACCGGGCTATTTCTACACCATGCACCCCTTACAGGTCTCTACAATAGGCATTTTGGTAGAATGCATCAATTGACCGATCACGTGAGCCGTACTGCATTAGGAGCTCTATCTTTGGTTTGGATATAGAGATCACCGCTGAAGACATTCAACGTGTACTTGGGTTGGGAGATGACACAGACCACCCCACTAGACTTCACCCACTGACGGTGAGAGGGTGCTTCATGAGGATAAAGTACGCTAGGGATATCAACTCAGGGGTGCTCAACAAGAGCAACCTGTGTCCCCAGTACAAGTACTTGGCACAAGTCATCCTAAAGTGCATAGCTTCACGTAGGGGTGGGTTCGACGACGTTTCAGACCAGATACAAAATGCCTACGTGGCACTGGTGCTGAACCACCCTTTCAGCTTTTCTAGCATGATCTTCTCTTATCTCATAGAGAACTTGGAGGCGAAGGGCAAAGAGGGTTTCTGCATGTACCCAAGGTTTCTACAGATGATATTTGACGAGAAGCTGCCCACACTTCCAAAGGAGAGCCATGATACCGTGGCATTAGAGATTATGGACGATACGACGTTGGGTCGTATGAAGGTTTACCGGGGAAAGCAAGTCAAGCCCCCGGTAAAGAGACTCATAGGCCATCTGGCCAAGGTGGACTACGTGGCGCCGGGGAGGGGTAAATGGCGTCACGTAGACAGTGATTCGGATGTTGAGCTGATAGAGCACCCAGACGATGATTCAGACGACGATGATAGCGGTGATGGTGGAGATGCAGGGCCCACTCAACAGAGGGCCCCCACTGGTGATAGAGCATCTCCTGCATTCACCCATGATGGAGCAGAGGCTGCAGGGTTCCATCAGGACTTTTGTCCTGATGAGGAGGAGGATACTGATGAGGAGCCCCTAACCCGCACTGTGGGGAGCCGGGTGGTTGCCACTGACCGAGGTATTGTGGATGCCCTGGCGAATCTAGGGAGCCGGTTTGAAGAAGAAGAAGAGAAGGTTGACTTTCATCACCACCACCACTACTACCTCTACTACCACCACTCTACCTAATACCACCACTCCACCTACTACCACCACTCCACCTACTACCACCATCCCTGCTACCACCATATCTACCACACCTCATCCACCACCACCTTCATCTAGACCAACCCCAATCTTCACCACTGCCACCACCACCACCACTAGCCACCATGCCGACCCATCATCACACCCCGCCTATACATCTGGATCACCCCTACCTCCCAGTGGGGTAGAGGAACAGCTCTCGACACTTAACCGTATGCCGTATGGTGCTGAGGCTGTTGGCTGCCGATGACGAGAAGACTGCTCAAATTCGTCAGCTAGTAGACCTTACTGCTGCCCAATCTCTGCAGATATCTCAGCAGGCACAGCAGATAGAGCAGCAGGCACAGCTGATGGATGCACATCGCGTAGAGATGTCCCAACTCCGGGAGCAGCAGCCCAATCAGCCAAAAGGATAGAGGAGTTGGAGACCACCAACAAGACCATCATGCTGCGGCTCAAGGGATCAAAGGACGAGCCTTTAAAGATCAAGGAAGGAGATGGAGATGATAGTGATGATGACAGTGATGATAATGGTGATGACATTGAAGATGATACTGATGTTGGTGAAGATGCTGGTGATGATGATGTTGATGATGATGAAGAGGACACATCTGCTGCGGGTGCCACACCTGCAAGTGAGAGAAGGACGAAGAAAGCACAAGATCAAGGTGCCTCCACAAACGCCCCGTCAGCAGAAGAGAATATGATCCAGGACAAGAGTAATACTTAGCTGTTTTTGTTATTTAAATCATATGTATTTGAATCTTGTATCATATTAATGAAATGAATGTTTATATTTAATGTTGATGTTTCTGTTTTGATTATTAACTAATGATTGTTGTGTTGAATGTCTAAATCAAGCAGATCCAAACTTTCAAAGGGATGAATATGATGTTGCTCCCCTCCAACAAATCAAGACTCGGCTCACGTTGATTCTTGATCTGCAGGGTATAGTCAGGAGATCGGTGATGTACACTACTGAAGAAGGAGAAATCATTCACAATCTCACTGACGAGCAAATAGCAGAAATGTTCAAACTCAATGTCGACGAGATCGTGAAAGACACTCCAACAGTCCATGTGGAAAGTGACGACGAGCTCAACGATGTGGATGAAATCGAGATTGAAGATGTCACTGACCAGCATTATCCAGAGTACACTGATAATACGGGTAATGTCATTCCCAATCTGGGAGACAATCTAGTCAGTGAAACCTTGGAGACTCTGGATAAACTGGAACAAGAGTCAGACAAGATTGAAGATAAGGCCCAAGCCTCGGATGCTGAAGTTAATATCAGAAAGGCTGAGTGGGCTGCATGCTTTGAAGAGATAAGAGCCCAACGAAGTGCATCAAAGTCGACTGTCTACACCAAGCTGTACAAAGTGAAAAAACATCACAAGGTGTCAGGCAGAATCATAGCATGGGCATATTTTGAAGATCTCAACGTTTATGCAGTTAAACGTGAGCAAGGGATCGAGTACTTCAGGTTCCCACACGACCTAAAGACTCTTCCTGGATTTGAGCTGAGCTAGTTAGCGAAGCTGAAATTGCTAAACGTTGATCCATGCAAGATGTCTGGATGGTTTGAAGTAGCTCTGAAAAGAGAGTACCACACCAGATGGGTCAACTTCAAACCTCAACAACCAACGAGGTATATCCGAAGGTCTGAGGTTGATGCCATAACTGGAAAACCAAGAATAGTGCTGAAGTGGAGTCCTCCGCACACCATGTCTAAGATCCCACTACGGGAAATGCCACAGGACTTCACTCCACACTTCAAATGGTGGTACTATGATTGGAGGACAGGAGAGGCAGTCATAGTCTTGAACAAAGAAGGCAACATGGATACTATCAGGGTATTTGACCCGATGTGGCTCACAAAGTTATCTGCAAATGATGTATACACATTATACAAGTGGCCACTATTCTATGACTCTCAAGATATTGTACAAGCTTTATAGTTTCAGAATGTTATACGACTCTGCTTTGCGTTTGAGATACATGCAGGAGTCACAAAAGAAGAGAAGTACAAGAAGTATGAAGAGGTGATGAAGAAAGTAAGACATTAGATGAAACTAGGTCCAAGGGGGAGTTTGTAGGTACATGTGTCCCTAGTTTCTGAACTGAATGTAATATGTCTTTAATGTCTTACACTTATGTAATAGTTGGGTACTTAATGAAATCTATATCTTTGGTTGTGTTTATAATGTTTAATATTTCATTAATGAGTTGTTTAACGCATATCGACTTGATTATATATGTTTGTGGTTGTTTGAATGAATCATGATAATGTAATGATTAATAAATACATTCAAACTTAATAATATGAAGTTCTCATGCGAATGGCCCATGCGAATGGACCATACGCATGAACAACTTCATGCGAATGACTCAGTCGCACGACTGAACCAGGAGACTGGATTAGTCGTATGATTGTAACATGAGATTGGCTCAGTCGCACGACTAAACACTCAGTCATGCGAATGGATCAACCGCATGGCTCAATCGCACGACTGAACCATACTAATGGTTCAGTCGCCCGAATGAGCAACCCTAACCTATAAATACCACCTAATTCGTGGAAAAACGTAACCATTCATATCACTTCGACTCAGTCGCCCGAATGAGCAACCCTAACCTATAAATACCACCAAATTCGTGGAAAAACGTAACCATTCATATCACTTCGACTCCAGACGTACCCTAGCATTACAGAGACCTCTAAGAACCTTTTCCAAGTTCACAGATCGCATTAGATCGATTCCATATCGTTCTTAACATTTAGATTTAATCCATAATTGATTCGACGTGCGTTCTCACTGATTGGATCGCAAATCAAATAGGATTCCGCACTATTTGATTCGGTATACACGTTAGTCAGTTAGTATTTCGTTCAATACACGATCCTAACAAATCGTCTGAATCAAAAGCTTTAGTGAATAAATCAGCAAGCTGATTTGTTGTATCCACTTTGACTAACTTAATCATACCCTTTTCTGAGCAATCTCTCAGAAAATGATATCTTATCTCAATATGTTTTGTTTTACTATGTTGCACAGGATTAGTAGTTATCAACATAGCAGCAGAATTGTCTATGTAAATTGAAGTTTGAAAGAAGTTGTAACCATAGTCAAGCAATTGGTTTTGCAACCAAAGGACTTGAGAGCAACCAGCTGAAGCAGCTATGTACTCAGCCTTAGCTGTGGATACAGATACATTGGTTTGTTTCTTGCACTGCCATGACACTAGCCTTGGTCCGATGAATTGACATCCACCAGTTGTTGATTTTCTGTTACTGTTACATCCACCATAGTCACTGTCTGAGTATGAGTAGAGTGTAAAGTCACCATCCTTTGGATACAAAGACCAAGTCCTGGTTTTCCTTTGAGGTATCTGAAAATCCTTTTTACAGCATTCAGATGAGACTCCCTTGGATCAAATTGGTACCTAGCACACACACACACAATAAACATAATGTCAGGTCTACTGGCAGTTAGATACATAAGTGAACCTATCATTGATCTATATAATTTTTGATCAATAGATTTTCTTGAAGGATCAGGAAAAATCTTCAATTGTTGATGCTGGTGTTTTGCATGAGGATATTTCAGCAAGATTGTATTTCTTCAAAATTTGATGTATGTATTTTTCTTGATTGATGAATATCCCATCTGGTTTTTGATGAACTTGAAGACCAAGAAAGAAGGTTAATTCACCCATTGAACTCATCTGAAATTCAAATTTCATCAGCTCTTTGAAATTTACACACAATCTCTTATTAGTTGAGCCAAATATAATGTCATCAACATATATTTGAACAACTAAGAGATCTTGATGTTGTTGTTTGAGAAAAAGTGTCTGATTAATAGTTCCTCTTTTGTAGCCATGCTTGAGCAAGAAAGATGATAGTGTTTCATACCACTTTCTTGGTGCTTGATGAAGACCATACAAGGCTTCATCTAGCTTGTATACCCTATGAGGATAATGAGGATCTTCAAAACCGGGGGGTTGTGACACATAAACTTCCTCATCAATCTTCCTATATAGGAATGCACACTTGACATCCATCTGATACACAGTGAACTTCTTGTATGATGCATAAGCTGGAAACACTCTTATGGCCTCAATTCTTGCAACTGGTGCAAAAACTTCATCATAGTCTATTCCTACTTCTTGTGTGTATCCTTGTGCAATCAACCTTGCTTTGTTTCTTACAATAATCCCTCTATCATCCAGTTTGTTTTTGTATAGCCACCTTGTTCCAATAGGATGTTGACCTTCGGGCAAATCAACTAGAGACCATACCTTTTGCTTTCTAAATTGTTGAAGCTCTTCTTGCATAGCTTCAATCCAACTATTGTCTTTTAAAGCAGCAGTGATGTTTGGAGGGACCACTTGAGAAAGAAAACAACTGAAGAGACAAAGGTTGGCAGTACCACTTTGGCTCCTTGTAGTTCTCTTTGTAAGATCTCTAATGATGTTGTTGACTGGATGAGTCTTATGGATTCTCATTGATGGAGTTGATTCAACTGGCATAGATGATTCCAAGTTAGTCATTTCCATTGCCTCAGACTGATCCAACCCAGGTTGAGAGTTTAGAAAATGGTCAAAATGTTCAACATGAGGTGAAGGATCATGAGTGTCTTCTGTATGGGCTGTAGGAGCATCTCCAGTATCGGTTTGCTCTTCCGTAGGAACTTCTCTGGAATCATTTTGCTCTTCCGTAGGAACTTCTCCGGAATCATTTTACTCTTCCGTAAGAGTTACAGGAACTCCTCCGAAATCATTTTGCTCTTCTGTAGGAGTTACAGGAACTTCTCCGGATGATAAGTGAGGACTTGAAACATTTTCAATGTTTGTCGTATTCACTTGAGAGCATGGATCTGTTGAAGGGACATCATTCACATCTCCGGATGCACCATGTTCATTTTCACATGTAGTGTCTGCAGCTGCTGCTGATGTGTTTCCACCTGAGGATGTGTGTATCCTTGGAGGATCAGCAGATAATGTTACTTTAGTCATATGAGGTGGAACAAATGGATAACATACTTCATCAGATCCTGCAGTGTTCAAATGATCATAGTTAAATGATTTAGTTATAGCATCTATGTCAAACAACCATGATGAACCTTTAACTTACTTAGTAAATACAGATTCATTAAAGGATACATTAGGAGTTTCTTCCACAATGTTATATTGTGGAATATAAATCCTATAAGATTTAGATGTTGAAGAGTATCCAACAAAGAAACCATCATATGCTTTTTTTGAAAATTTTCCCAATAACTCTTTTATGTTTAAAACTGATACATGACATCCAAAGACTTTAAGATATCCTATGTATGGTTTTCTTTTAAACAATAGCTCATAAGGAGTTTTGTTATGTTCTTTGACAATTAATGTTTTGTTTTGAACATTACATGCAATATTCACAGCCTCAGCCCAAAATGTGATGGGCAATTGTGAATCAGCTAGTATTGTTCTGGCTGCTTCAATGAGAGTTCTGTTTCTTCTTTCAGCAACTCCATTTTGTTGTGGAGTTCTTGGTGCACTAAATTGCCTTGCAATACCTTTGCTCCTGCAAAAGGAATCCAGTTTAAAATTAACAAATTCAGTACCATTGTCACTCCTAAAAATTTTAACTTTTGTATCAAGTTGATTCTCAATCTTGATCACAAAGTCTGTTAATGTTTCAGATGTTTCACTTTTTTGTTTTAAGAAAAAGACCCATGTGAATCTTGTGAAATCATCAACTATCACCAAACAATATTGCCTTTTTCCAATACTCATCACATGGGTAAGACCAAAAAGATCCATGTGAAGCAATTTGAGTGGTGTAGTATTAGTATTGATAATTTTGAATTTATGTGATACTCTATATTGTTTTCCTTTGTAACAAGAAGAACAGTGAGTTGAGCAATGAAACTCTTTGTTTGGAAATCCAATGACCAGGTCATTTTTCACCAATTGATTCATGTTCCTAATGTTAGAATGGACAAGCCTTCAATGCCAAAGTTGAGATACATCTTCTGATAACTTAGATAGAAGGCATGATTCATGTTTTATGAGTGATGTGTTGTTCATATCCAAAACATAAGTGTTTCCTTTTCTTGCTGCTTTGAGGAGGACCCATTCTTCTGGAACATTAAATCCTGGCTTAAGAATGTAACAATTAGTATTATCAAACAATGTGGTATAAGTTTGATCACAAATTTGAGACACACTTAGTAGATTATACTGTAAATTTTCATAATAATTTACTTTCTCAAATTTGAGCACACCATTTGTTATCATTCCTTCACCAACAATTTTACCTCCCTTTTTATCCCCACCAAATGCCACATAAGAAGCATTTTTATGTTTGAAATTATGGAGAAGTGAACAGTTTCCTGTCATATGCCTGGAACAACCACTGTTAACATACCGCTTGTTGTCAGCTCTCCAATATTGTTCCTGTATTCATAAATAAATCAGTTAGAATTGACAACCCAAGTCTTAATGATCTTGGGTTTGTCAACAGTGTCTAAAATAGTTACTCCTTCATGAACAAGTCTTAAAGTTTTAGTTTTAGTTTTGGTTGATTCATTCTGAGTTGTTTCAGATAAGGATGATTCTATTGAATGGGATATTTATGAACTAGGTTCTTGTTTCCCAATTTCTTCTTGATTCAACTTAATTTTGTTCATTTGAGACTTTGGTTTTGATGATGAAACTTTATGATTAAATGTCTCACATTTATCAAAGAATGCATCATCTTCCTTTGTTTCCTTATCAATCAAATCTACCCTTTTGTGAGGTGTTTTTGACTGCTGGAAAGTTGGTCTTTTCTTTAATGGATGAGCACTTGATGATGTTTTGTCCTTTGATTTTGACTTTGATTTTAGTTTAGACTTCTTCAGTTTTGAACCCTTTTCACAATCAGTAGATTGAGTATCTGATTCAGACTTATCTGATTCTTTCTTCTTTGTGCCTTTTGTCTTGTTCTTTTTGTTGAAATAACATTCCTGAGTGGAATGGTTATTTTTGTTGCAGATGACACAATGTTTGTTGAAGTAGCAATCAGAAGTCATGTGATTGTTCATATTGCAAATAGAGCAGTAGCTACTGAAGTAACAATCTTCAGTATTGTGATTTTTCATGTCACACCATTTGCAATACTTTTCATCTGATTCTTTCTCAGAATCATTCTTATGGTTTGCTAACTTTTGATGTTGTTCTTTCTTCTTCTGCTTTGGATGTGCTTCTTCTTTTTCCATTTTATGCATCTTTTGATTGTTTGTTGCTGAATTCCTCTTCCGTAGATCATCTACTGAATCATCATTAACTTCTATTGAAGTTTTCTTTTTCCGTAGATCTGGTATAGAAAAGAGGTTCTTCTTCCGTTGATGATCTGCTGATGCCTTTTTCTTTCCTTTTTCCATGGATTTCTCTCTTTCCTCAATAGAAGCAGATTTCTCATTTAATTTATTGGAGGAGGCTTGTTGCTGATTTAGTTCTTGAAGACCTTCATTCAACTGAGCTATTCTCTTGTAAATGGTTTTCAACATGTTTCTTTGTTTAGGAGGGTATGGCAACTTTGTTTCTTCAAGTACTTTTGAAATATCTGTTTCAAACACAACATTCTTACCCTTATTTAAAAGATCAGCATCATGTTCATCAGAATCATCCAAGTCATCGCACTCATCTAAGTCGAATTCTGAATTAAATTGATTAATCTTTTCTGATTCAGAAGACTCAGTTTCATTCACCTTATTATCAATGTTTTGTTGATTTGATCTAGTTCCTATATTGGTGCTAGGCACAAAATGTTTTGACAGATTATTTGTCATTGATTTAGGCAAAGAAACATAGTTATTGTTAACTGGAGGTGCCACAGCATTGTATCCCAACCCAGACCTTTTCTTTGATTCAATATGAGAATTTAGTAATTTCTCATATTGCTAAGATGAGATCTGAAACTTCTAATGTTTCACTTCAGTTGATGCATGATCAGCCATGGATTTGGTTAAGGAAGTGATTAGATGCTCAACTTGTGCTTTCAAGCTGTAATTTTCAGAAACAATTTTGTCTAAATCCTTTTGTAAAGAGTTAATTTTAATTTGATATAGTTTATGTTCTCTTACATGAGATTAATTTAAAATCATTGTTTCTTTAACTTTATCAGCTAATTGTTGAGCATGGACTCTATATCTTTCTACTTCCTCAACACATATTGATGAACATAACCTGTCTCTTACCTCACTTGCCATGGGTGGAACCTTGTTTTCCATGTGAGCCATTAGAGCTTGATTTTCTTCTAATACTTCCTTCTCATACACACTCCAGTCATAGGTTCCATCTTGAAGAATGATCAGCCCAGAGTCTTTAGAGTTGCTAGTTTCTGCTGGTGAATTGGTGGCTAGTGGGATGAGTTGGTCAGTAGTGGCTATCTAAAACATCTTTGAGTTGATGAGGGTTGTTTGTCCTATTGATTCTGATGTTGTGTTGTGTCAGAATTTTGTTGATTGCATTCTCTAGAAAAGTGTCTATAGAGATTGCACTTGAAGCATCTTACCTTTGACTTATCAACTCCTATACGTGATGATTTATTTGCAGCAATCAAATTCTTGTTTCTTCTCAGATATTGTTTGGCTCTATATGCAATCATTGCCATTGTAGATCCATATCCTCCACTACATCCGGAGGCAGTTCTTCTAAATCTTGTTGGCACATGTTGGCAGTGGGCAATGTACTTCCTAGGTAAGCTTGAAAGCTTGAACTGAAGGCTGTAAAAGCTGCCTTTTGTACTTCAGAGTCTAGAATGACAGTGATAGACTCTGATTGATTGTTGGATGATGGGTTTTCAGATGATTTGTCTCTTTGATCATCTGATCTTTCTTTCTCTTTTCTTGACTTACTTTGAGAAGATTTCTTAGGAGGTTTTGAAGTATAGAAACTTACTTCCTCTTCATCTTCACTCAAAGTACAAGAGTTATCACCATCATTACTGGATATGAAAGCACTTTCAGCACTTCTTGTTTCTTTAAAGTGATATGGTGATACATGAGTTCTTATACTCTTGTTTCTTGATTTCTCATCCAGTTCAAGAGCCTCAACTTTAGCCACTAGAGTGTCTAGTTCGATTGCTTTGAGATCTATGGTATTCTTGAACATGGATACAGTTTGCTTCCAACTTTCTGGTAAAGTATGGAGCATTTTCTTGTTCAATTCCTCATTTGTGTATTTCAACTCCAGAATGTTCATTTCTGTGACAAGTTGCATAAACCTGTGAAGTTGTTGAGGAATTGATTCCCCCCAATATGATGAAAAGTTTCATATTGTGAACGAAGGGTGTCCTTCCTAATGCTTCGGATTTCATCACTCCCTTCACAAAGTGTATGAAGAATCTTCCACAAGGAATTTGCTGTTTTATAATTTTCACATCTGATCAATATTTCTTCTGGCAAAGCCATACTAAGCAAGCTATATGCTTTGATATCAACTTTAACCTTCTTAATATCATCAGGTGAAAGATCTTTTATGTTTATGGGTTGATTTTTATCATTATAATCCGGCCCCAGGGTGGGTGGAATATAAGGACCTTCTTTTATAGAGACCCATAAGTCAGAATCTATATAATTTACATGATTCCTAAGCTTGATTTTCCATGATTTGAAGTCTGCTTTTGTTTCCAACTTCGGTGGTTGTTAAGATGATCCACTGAAGTTGCTCATGATTAGTTAAGATATGAGATATTAATTGATGAATATGATCAACGGGATCTGCTATTCAATTGATTTGAATACAGATCCAAGTTAATCTAACCGACTACTATTGAACGACAAACAAGTTTCACACAAATCCCTTTTTAAAGACAATATATCTAATCAGTAAAAATTGACAAATCTACAGAATTCAATGCAATTAAACACAACTAACACTAATAGATCAATCGATCTAAATAAATGAGCACTTGGCTCTGATACCACCTATGAATCCAAGGATCGCAATCAGGAATTATCAGTGTCAGTTGAAGGCAAGTCAACGTTTGCGGAATAACGTTGGCTTGGTTTAATTGTTTTGCAGTAAATTTCAATATCAATAAAGATACAAGAACACACTAAAAGAAACACAATTAATGAATAATATGTATTTCATTAAAACATGTTAATGATTACAAATAATGAATGAATTATATTAAATTTTATGATGAATGATGCAACAGCTGCTAGGGTTTGATTGTGAGATTTGATGTGATGTTTGCTGTTTGAGGAATTATCGTATTGCTATTGTTGTTGCCGTCGAAGCCGCCCATGATTTGAAACCTAGGATCCATTTATATAGACAATGATGTTTCTATTATAGGAAACACCGGATCTCTTGGGATTTGAATTGTTTCTGTTAAGGAATCATCGGATTTCTTGGGATTCGCATAACTGCCTTGTTGACTTGTTGACTTGTAACACTTGTATTATACAAGTGTTTGGACTCAGCAGGAATATTGTCTTCCGCAGAAGTCTTGTTCTTCCGAAGATACATTGTTCTTCCGAAGCAATCTTGTTCTTCCAACCCGTGTGATTGTTCATCCGCAGAAGCTCTTTGGATGCATTTTACTTGTAAGAAATATATCTACGGAAGAACAAAATGTTCATTCGTAGATGTTTCTTACACTTGGTCAATTTCAGAAATTGACCAAGTATAATGTTTGTACCTGCAACCATACATAACTCATTACAGATATTAATTCAAGTACTAAGCCTATACAAAATGGACTAGATCTACTGATCCTAGACTTAATAGTAATTTAATTTGAAATCTAGATAATTATGTTCAAATTTATTTCAAGTTAGTGCAAATAACATAAACAATAAGACCTTCCAAATATTGGTTACAGAAAGTAACAATTTGTATGTAATATTCAAATTTGAAATGTAGATAATTTTGAAAAAAGTTGTTATACTATAAAATACAACTTTAATAGGAGAATTTAATAAAAATCAAGTTACTTCAAATAACAGAATGAATAACAACTTTCGTATATAGAGTAAAAAATTAATAAATTGTATTTAATATTAAAAAATGTAGATAATTGTAGAAAAGTTGTTATACAACAACCATAAATTTCATAGGATATTTTATTAAAAAGATAATAATAGTAGATAAAAATAGAATATAGATTTAACAAATCACACAAAACAGTAAGAATATGTTAGTAATTGTATAAAACAAGAATTAAGCCCCATCGCGTTGCGACGGAGGCGTAAAACCATTCCAAAAACATTACCAATGTTTTACCACTGTCAGTGACCGTTAATTGAAGTTGCGGTGTGTTAATGCAAATTAAACTAAAACGTAAAACATATAAAAGTATAACTAAGTCGATCTAGGACACGCGCGTTGCAACCTACCTGTCAAACAGAAAAAATAGATGTAAGAACGTTGAACCACGCACGCATGTTGCGTCGTGTTAACTCACAAAATTTAGACGAAACGTAAAGCGATACGTATAAATGTTGAACCACACATGCATGTTGCGTCATGTTAACTTACAAAACTTAAAACGAAACATAAAATGAAAATTTGCGAAAGATGAAAAAGATAAAGAACAAAGTTTATAGTAAAAATAAAGTTGTAGTATTTAATTGCAAAACATGAAAAGTTTTAGGTTAGAAGTATAAAAATAAAATTTGTGAGCTTACATTGTAAAAGATTAGAAGCTTTGGTTTATAAGTGAAAAATCAATTGTTTAAAAAAAACAACCAAAGCATAATGTACATATCATTACGCATAAAAAGGTTGCAAATTAGTATAATATAAATTTAGAGTAAATTACACGGATGGTCCTTGGGGTATGCCTGAATTGCAACTTTAGTCCCCACTTTCAATAAATTACAGATGCGGGCCTGAACTTTGCATGGTATGCACACTTTCAGTCCCTACTTTGGATAGGCGTTAAATACTGACGTTAAGTCAGAACACGTGCCCCACAGGTGAGGGTACTTTTGTCATTTCAAACCCCTTTTCCTCTTATAAAAGTCAAAGAAAACCCCCATCCTCTCTCTTATTCCTTCCTTCTTCTTCACCCCACGATCAATAATTGTGGTTTGTTAGTGTGGAAGAAACGCTATAGTTCGTACCTCGTGGACGGATCGCAACCCAGGACGACGCTTCTATAGTTGCCCTATACCAGTAAGAAACCTTTTCATTTCCATTTATTGTCATTTACTATTATCTAAGTTTTCAATTGTTACAGAAGTGAATTGTGGATTCATGCGATGGGTTGACCCACCTGTGTGTACTCGAGGAAAAGACGTTGTTCCAGGTCTTTTGAGGTCAAAAAACAGAGTTGAAAACGAAGTCAAGATTCTGCAAGCTAAAATTCGTTGGAAGAACATGATGTTGATGATGTTGTTGATAGCATTAGGGCTTTTAAGTTTTGTTGTTGTTCTTCTTCTGTAGTGTTTCATAATGGTGAAGAAAGAAAATGTTAGTTTATGTTAATGTATTGAAATGTTGGACCACTGTTAATCTTTTGTATTGTTTGACTATGAATCTGAATGAAAATAGATCTACCATTTTAGTTTCATGTTGAATCTTTCTTTATTCTTGATGTTGTTACTATGAGCATACCAAATGTCAATATTAGCATGCAACATCAAATATATTAGGCATTTTAATAGTTTTTATAAAACCAATATCAAAATACACATCAAGTGCCTAATTCCAATGAAGTTAAACTATACAATATTGTCATAATATTGTTGCATACCCATACAACCAAGAGACATAAACCAAAATACATATAACTAAATAACATTGTACTTAAACCATACATCAAATAACCTTAAAGCATACTTCCCAAAACAACCTAACACTAGTACTACCAACATCTGATGACATGTTTAAGCAGTCATCAAACAGCTGGTGCCCCCTCATTTGTGCAGCTTCTGGAATTGTGGCCCAAGCGTTTGCACTTTGAAGACATAACCGTCTTGTACTTTCTTTTTAGTTTCCCACCCCTTTTTAGCTCATCATCAACCTCAACCTAGTTTCTCCTCCTTTTCTTTGGCTTACCAACTGATGTGTTATGCAATGGTGGTGTAAGGGTTGTTGGGCACTCAGATCTACGCCACAGTTTATGCCCATTCATTGGTTTAATATGGAATGAGTAGATTTCTTGACCATTGAGAGACATATCCCAGTTGACAGCAACTGCATGCTTACACGGGAGACCTTTCAACTCCCACTTTCTACAGCTGCATACCTTAGCTGCCACATCAACCACACATTAATCATTCCAGGGACCACTTACCTGATACTTGCTACCACCATTCCACAATACTTTATACTTTGATGATTCGGCTTTAACTCGTTCTAGAATCTTTGTGGCAGTTGGTGTAAGGGGCAAATTACACTTCTCAATCACCTTTAAAACATTAACAACTCGTTTCATAAGGTACTCCCTAACAAATTCTAGAGTTGAGATGATAGGTTTCTCCCTTCCTTCCACAATAGCACCATTCAAAACCTCACACATGTTGTTGAGCAACACGTCTGACTTTGCCCTACCTGAATTACAATATACGTGGAACAATTATGTGCCGCCTAAATATTAAACTAGATGCAATTGTATATTTACCAGTAAAGTAGATGCAATTGTATATTTACCAATAAAATGAGATCTTACCTAATGATGGGGTGGAACCTTTGAAACCCAATCATATGCTTACACATTAAACTTTTTGAATTTCATCCATTTTTGCCTTGAATTCTAATACAGTTGTGGCAGTTGCACAACCCCATAACAAATCTTTGAAAGATTTTCCTCTCCAACGAAGTTTCATGTTTTGATGGATATGTCTCGAGCAAAATTGATGCTTAGTAGCCGGTAATACTTGTGAAAGTGCAGGTCTTATGCCCTACAAAACAAAGATAATAATCAATAAATAATCACTTATAATTACTAAATGAAGTAATGACTTACTAAATTATACCAAACATCACCTTTTGCCTATCAGATTTGAATGTAAAGTTGTTGTTGCTGCTAAGGTCTAGATCATCAGCCAAGCATTGTAGAAACCAGGTCCACGAGTTTTTGTTTTCAGTTTCAACTATGGCATAAGCCAATGGATAAATGCCATTATTTGGATCTAAACCAATAGCTGTTAACAATTGTCCAGACTAAGGGCCCTTCATAAATGCCCCATCTAACCCCAACAGTTCCCTCTTACATGCTTTAAAACCTTCTTTCAGTGCTCCAATACAAATATATATCCGTTAAAAAACCCTAGCATCTGCTGATGGATTTGATTCATGTACTTGGAATGTAAGGCCCCGTTCCGGGGACGCTTACAGCTGGTCATTGATCGCACATAAAACATAGAATTACATTTTTACTTTCATAAAACGTTGCAGCGGAAACATTAAAAACAACATTTTCATTTCATCAAAATACTTTTGCAAAATATTACAACCGTCATTAAACAATTACAGAATATTTGTTTCATTACATTACAAAAGCATTAACCATAAGGACGCCATCCAAACTACGCTGAGTAGCCGCCCCGTGCCATCCTCAGCAACATACCTGCCAACTGGAAACACATCAAAGTCAGCGTTGCTGAGTGAGTTCTAGTTTTATAATAAAACATACTTTACTTTCATTAAAACCTTTCATTTCCTCATGCGATCATACATCATACATATTATCTTCATCATTCTTTCATACTTTAACTTTTACATTCTTTTATCATTACAACTTTTCCTTTCCATCAACCATAAACCTTACCCTTTTGTTCATGGTACTGGACCTAGGCCTATCATAGATCTTCTATAACGGCGCACCGCACCTCATGGCCACAACACCTAAGGTAAAGTTTAGGAGTACTATGCAATACCTTTCTGTTCATGGTTCTTACTTTCATTCATTCGTTAATTATTATTACCTCTATTCTTTACTTCAAACCATAAACTTTACCCTTCTGTTCATGGTACTGAACCTAGGCCTATTATAGACCTTATATAACAGTGCACAACACCTCATGGTCATAGTACCTAAGGTAAGGTTCAGGATCATTACATCTGTTACGTTCTCATGTTCTGGATCAGTGTCAACAGCTATACCCCAAACAATATGGCTACTGGGCCGAAGATCATAAATGACTTCCACACTGCACATAGCCTGGCACCAGCACCGGGGTAAGCGATAACTCGAGTACTGGGTGGAAGATCATAAATGACTTCCACACTGCACATAGCCTGGCACCAGCACCGAGGTGAGCGACAAAGATCCCATCCACATACTACACCCCCAACGATATGCATAACTCGAGTACTGGGCCGAAGTTCATAAATGACTTCCACACTACACATAGCCTGGCACCAGCACCGAGGTGAGTAATCACTACTCCACCCCCAACGATATGCATAACTCGAGTACTAGGCCGAAGTTCATAAATGACTTCCACACTGCACATAGCCTGGCACCAGCACCGAGGTGAGTAATCACTACACACTATGTACCACAACGTTGGTCAGTCACAAAGACTGGAACCCCCGCGTGTACCCCTGTTCATAATGCTTGCAAGCCTTTCATACTTTCATTCGTTCATTAATGCATGCATTCATTCATTTATCATGTTCCTCTTTTCATTATCTTTCATTTTACATTACATAATACTTTCGTTTCATTCATTAACATTTGACGTAAAGCCATGGAAAGATACATATACATAACAGAAACATAAACATAAACATACACACATCACCATACAGGGCATCATCATACATACGCATCAATCCTACACACGCATCAATCATACAGCACATCACACACATCATACATACTATGCATCACACGCACCGCCATGCATAACATCACAAATAACGTCATACATATCATCATCATCAACATGCCCAACATAACGTCTATGACCTCGAAAGTCAACTTACACGAGCCTACGTGAACCTCCCGAGTCAAAACCAATAACTGCACCTTCCCTCGAAGATCATAAGATAAACTGTTGTTCTTTCGAGCGTATGAGCCCCACTTGGGCTTATGGATACCTTCCAGTCGCACGGCCTTCCAGGTGGCTGAACACTTAGGCGAATGGACATCATGCGAATGGACCCTATGCGAATGGACCTACGGGCGAATGGACATCATGTGTATGGACTCTCAGTCGAATAGCTTCTATGCGTATGGCCTTCAGTCGCATGACTTCAGGCGCCTGGGCTTCAGTCGCATACCCTTCGTGCGAATGAACCTCAGTCGCATGGCCTCCAGGCGCATGGACTTCAGTCGCATAACATTCGTGCGAATGAACCTCAGTCGCACACTCATTCAATCGCATGCCTTACAGGCACATGAACTTCAGTCGCATGACCATCATGCGTATGGACCTCAGTCGCATGGCAATCGTGCGCATGGACCTCAGTCACACGCCAATCGGTTGTATGGCCTCCAATCGCACTCCAGTCGGTCGCCTAGCCCTAGCTAATGCAGAGTGCAGTTCATCCCGACCGCAGCCGACGGTTTTCGACCTCCAACCTCTTCCAAACCTCTTTTAAGCTCAAATCAACCATTCTAAACCTTAGGGAAACATACCACGACCTCATTCAAGCATAACCAAGCAAGAAATCAAGCCTTAAACGAATCATACACATACACACACGCATAAAAACGGGTTTACACCCAAAACTCGAAAAAAAGGTTTTCAGATGTGTTCCTGCCCCAAAATCAGTTGAAAAAGTGTAAAAGAGGGGTCCTAGAACTCACACAAACGTTCCCGTTGAGTAGAGTTTCGATTTGACCCGCTACACGACGATTTCCATGCTCGAATCCACCCGAACCAAGCTTTTCTCCTCTTTTTCTCCTTCTCTTCTCCTCTCCTCTCTTCTCGGCTGAAAAATGGCAAGAATGGGTTGTCTTCCCCCTTTTATACTCCCATTCATCAAAGTTTCTCTCGTTGGCAAGTTTGGTCCCTCGACTTTGGACTTTATTTCTTTTTCTTTTTTCGTCAGCTTCAAAGAAAATTTCCGGGCGTTACAAGTCCACCCCTCTTATATAGGTTTCGTCCCCAAAACTTGTTATTCCTTAAACCATTGCGAGCAATTCTGTCTCATCTCTTTTCCATTCTCCCACATGGAGTTCGATCGGTCTACGTCGTTTATCCACACACGACTTCTTATCTATCTTGGGCTACCTTCATCAATGCTTTGATCCTTTCGAGCTTCTCGGTCGTGGCCTCGATCACCTCAATACTTTCCATACGACATTTGGTGCTCGGCCTTCACTTGTAAACAAGTAAGGCATTTAATCTCGTATTCCACCATATCACGCTTCATGCACTTTCCCGCCACTGCCATCGAAATCACATTCGGAATCGTCGTGACTCAATCACCTTATACCGTCACTGTGATCCCGTCAGGCGCTGTCAACCATATTAACTTTTTGCGACACACAATGTTCGCTCCGTAGGCCGCCAAACAATCCACTCCTAGGGCTACATCTAATGGCGTATTTATATTCTTACCACTAACAGGCAATTTAGCACAGAAAGCAGCAGGAATAAAGCTTTTACTAGCGCCAGCATTGAATAACACAAGGCTAAGGATCTATTTACTAGGAACATACCTGACACAACATCGAAGTCCGCCCTATCTTCCTCCGATCTTCTTCACTCCCGAACCTTCCGCCCTTGGCTTCTTACAGTCCCTGCTCATGTGGCTAATTTCTCCATAGTTATAACATCTCACAGTTCCACATTCCCTAGCCACATGACCAAGCTTCCCACACTTGAAGCAAGTGTTTGGTCCCTTTTTGCATTCTCCCGAATGCTCCATTCCGCATTTACCACATTTATCTGACCCCGCACCAGGTGTGACCACACGATGGTCATCCCCCCGTGCATGCCTATTATTCGTCGGGACACCACCCCGTCCAGTCCTCTTCCCACTCCAGTTCCGGTCTCCATCATCCTTCTCACTCACCTCCGCCATCGCAGTCCTTTCATCGTACAACCTTCCCGCTAAGTCAACTGCCAACCTAAACGTGCTCGGTTGGGCAGCGATCATGTGCCTGCGGATGTTCGCTGGCAAGCCCTGAATATAGCTCTTGATCTTTCGCGAAAGGGGTGTCACCTGATCTGGCACTAGCCGTGCCATTTCGTTGAATTTGGTGGTGTATTGTTGATGTGTCATTGTTCCCGCCTCCAGCTGCAAGAACTCCCTCTCAACTTTATCCATCTCACGGTGAGGCAAAATTCCTCAATCATCAGCCTTTTCAATTTTGACCATCTTATCCTTCCGATAGCCCTGCTTCCCTCAACTTGGACTATGTTGTCCCACCAGCACAAAGGTGAGTCCACGAAAGAGTGGGTAGCAAATTTTACTTTCTGATCTTCTCGGCACTCGCTGATATTTAAAACAGCTTCCATTTCCCTCACCCATCGGTGAGCAGCAGCAACAGTGTCATTGCCATCGAAAGTAAGGGGCTTGCATCGTTGAAACGCCCCATAATTATAGCCTCGTGCCGCCTCTGGCGCAGGCTCTTCTTCCTCCTCTTCTTCATCATCAGAGAGAACCGTTTCAGGCTCCAGTTGCTCCCGTCCTCCCGAGGACCTATTCCTCTCTTTCCTCTCTCCTTCCTTTATAGCCTTAATCACTTTGGTCACCACAAACGGTAGGATCGTCTGCAAGATCTGATGCACTTCCTCCACGACCGCCTCTCTCATCGAGACCCTCTGATTAGCATTCTCATCACCGCCCTCAGGATGAGGGGTCTCGGGTTCCTTATGAACCACTTTTTCAACTCTGGGTCTTCCTCTTGAGACCCGTGGTTCAACACCACATCCACCACCACCTCCACCACGAGGAGTTTTTGAAGATCTACCACCGGCCATTCTCTATCACACTGAGAGATTCAAACACCAACACGGTCATTCAAGGAACAGCTCAGTTTATGTCAAGTATAGTAAGTCCCTAATTACAGTGGCCAGTTGTGATTAGCCACTTACTTTACTCTTCATACCCCAAGCATTACCTGTCCTGACTACATCAATATCTAAATCTACCAGCAACACATAAACCATATAACATGCGCACATAATACCGGTTAACATTACGAAAATACCTGATGGCATGCAGCTACTCAGATTGGCATCCCATTCCCATTCCGTCCAATTCTCAGTTTAAGTTAAGGTTTATTTTGAAAACTTACCCATTTCACTTAAACTTTGGCTCTGATACCAACTTGTAAGGCCCCGTTCTTGGGAGGCTTACAGCTGGTCATTCATCGTACATAAAACTTAGAATTACATTTTTCTTTCATAAAACGTTGCAGCGGAAACATTAAAAACAACATTTTCATTTCATCAAAATACTTTTGCAAAATATTACAACCGTCATTAAACAATTATAGAATATTTGTTTCATTACATTAAACATAAGGATGTCATCCAAAATACGCTGAGTAGTCGCCCCGTGCCATCCTCAGCAACATACCTGCCAACTGGAAACACATCAAAGTCAGCGTTGCTGAATGAGTTCTAGTTTTATAATAAAACATACTTTACTTTCATTAAAACCTTTCATTTCCTCATGCGATCATACATCATACGTATGCACAGATAATATCATTATTATCTTCATCATTCTTTCATAGTTTAACTTTTACATTCTTTTATCATTACAACTTTTCCTTTCCATCAACCATAAACCTTACCTTTCTGTTCATGGTACTGGACCTAGGCCTATCATAGATCTTCTATAATGGCGCACCGCACCTCATGGCCACAACACCTAAGGTAAAGTTTAGGAGTACTATGCAATACCTTTCTGTTCATGGTTCTTACTTTCATTCGTTCATTAATTATTATTACCTCTTTTCTTTACTTCAAACCATAAACTTTACCCTTCTGTTCATGGTACTGGACCTAGGCCTATCATAGATCTTCTATAACGGTGCACAGCACCTCATGGTCACAATACCTAAGGTAAGGTTTAGGATCATTACATCTGTTACGTTCTCACGTTCTGGATCAGTGTCAACCGCTATACCCCAAACAATATGGCTACTGGGCCAAAGATCATAAATGACTTCCACACTGCACGTAGCCTGGCACCAGCACCGGGGTAAGCGATAACTCGAGTACTGGGCCGAAGATCATAAATTACTTCCACACTGCACATAGCCTTGCACCAGCACTGAGGTGAGCGACAAAGATCCCATCCACATACTATACCCCCAACGATATGCATAACTCGAGTACTGGGCTGAAGTTCATAAATGAGTTCCACACTGCACATAGCCTGGCACCAGCACCAAGGTGAGTAAACACTACTCCACCCCCAACGATATGCATAACTCGAGTACTGGGCCGAAGTTCATAAATGACTTCCACACTGCACATAGCCTGGCAACAGCACCGAGGTGAGTAATCACTAATCACTATGTACCACAACGTTGGTCAGTCACAAAGACTGGAACCCCCGCATGTACCCCTGTTCATAATGCTTGCAAGCCTTTCATACTTTCATTCGTTCATTAATGCATGCATTCATTCATTTATCATGTTCCTCTTTTCATTATCTTTCACTTTACATTACATAATACTTTTGTTTCATTCATTAACATTCGACGTAAAGCCATGGAAAGATACATATACATAACAGGAACATAAACATAAACATACACACATCACCATATAGGGCATCATCATACATACGCATCAATCCTACAAACACATCAATCATACATCACATGACACACATCACACATACTATGCATCACACGCACCGCCATGCATAACATCACACATAACGTCATACATATCATCATTATCAACATGCCCAACATTACATGTATGACCTCGAAAGTCAACTTACACAAGCCTACGGGAACCTCCCGAGTCAAAACCCATAACTGCACCTTTCCTCGAAGATTATAAGATAAACCGTTGTTCTTTCGAGCGTATGAGCCCCACTTGGGCGTATGGATACCCCTCCAGTCGCATGGCCTTCTAGGCGAATGAATACTTAGGTGAATGGATATCATGCGAATAGACCCTATGCGTATGGACTCTCAATCGCATAGCTTCTATGTGTATGGCCTTTAGTCGCATGACTTCAGGCGCATGGGCTTCAGTCGCATACCCTTCGTGCGAATGAACCTCAGTCGCATGGCCTCTAGGCGCATGGACTTCAGTCGCATAACCTTCATGCGAATGAACCTCAGTCGCACAGTCCTTCAATCGCATGCCTTACAGGCACATGAAATTCAGTCGCATGACCATGATGCGTATGGACCTCTGTCGCATGGCAATCGTGCGTATGGACCTCAGTCGCACGCCAATCGGCCGTATGGCCTCTAACACCTCAACCTCAACCTCAACCACAACCACAACCTCAACCTGAACCAATCCCTTTCCCTTTTCCCATCAAAACTTGAGCCAACCACTGAGTCTGTCAGGATCAGCGATCTCAAGTTTGATGTATTAGAGAGTAATGCAGCGGAATGAGATCAAGAATTAGACAAATTATAGCAAGAGTTTGATATTTGTAAACAAATACGAGAGAATATATTTCTGTGATAAGGAATGTTTCAATAATGCCCAATATTATTGCTAAATCATTCACTTCTTACAATAAGGTTGACACTCCTTATATAGAGTGCAATCACTGCTGTAATCACGGGATAGTGATAACTAGCAGATCTAGTACAAAAATAACTAACACTTAACAAACCACTGAAATGTTCACAACTACTGAGAACATGTCAGAGTGCTAAGTATAAAACATGAAACTACTGAAAGGAAAACTACTGAAACTACAACGACTGAAGAACAAACTCTTCAGTCGTTTTACAAAACTACTGAAAAGATAAAACAAAAAAATACTGAAAAGTAAACCGTCACAACTACTGAAGAAGTCCTCTTCAGCTGTTATGACATCTGATATTTGGTCTTCAGCACTTGTGTCTTCAGACTTTGTCTTCAGCACTTGTCTTCAGACTTTGTCTTCAGCACTTGTGTTTTCAGACTTTGTCTTCAGGTGTTATCTTCAGCTGTTGTGGACTTCAGTAGTTGTTGTGACGTCTGTGGGACTTAAAGGTTTTTCTGATCCGGCTCATTGGTTCTTTTGGTCCAACAGAGTCATACACTCCTAAACCCACACCATCAACCATACCCTCCTCCTCACACATTCAATCACAACAACCACCTCAATTATCCATCCTCAAACCCAAAACACTCCCTAGAACTGTAACGCTCGGAATAAAGTCAAAACGAACAAATTAATAATAATGGGCTTAGTCGGGGTTATTTAATGAAAATAAGTAGAAAGTGGAGTATGGATCGAGTTAACCTTACGGGTTACGTGTTGGGCGAGTTTAAGGTCCCGGGAACACCCGATATATATATACGGATCAGCTAGAGCCACCCTCATTTGCAACTTAACACCCAACCTTCTAGAAAGAGAGTGTAGAGAGAGAAAGTGGAAAAGAAGTGATGATTCGAGGCTCGATTGATCAAGGGATTGAAGATCCATGTTTGTGGGCATCGAAACAACAAGAAAAGACCAAGAATCCAGGTAAGAAACATCATCTAAACGTATCTTTAGATTATACCCGGATTCTAGGTTTTGGGGGTTTTGAAAGTGACAAAGAATCATACAAAACTCATGTTTCTGTGTAAGAAAACATGTAAAAAGCTTAGATATAGGTTCATGAATGATAAACCAAGGATTTGGATGTAAAAGGTTGAAGTTTTGGGTTAAAAATAGGCTGGTTCGTCATTTCATCCCGTTCTACGAAACTGTGTGCTCGTCCAGCGAAATTGTGGGTTCAACCAACGAAACTATGAAGCTTCCTGCGGAACTATAGATTCGCAGGTAATTTCGCAAAGATGGATTTCCAATGAAAGTTGGGGGAAACTGGTACCAAAATTGCCAGCGAAACTGGCAGCGAATTTGCCTATCTGGCAACGAAATTAGTAGCGAATTTAGGTAGAAATTAACCCCTTTAAGTGTGAACTTATCTGCAGGCTATGATTTGTGACCCTTTCTTAGAAAGCTTAATTGAGAAGCTACTCACTGAGTCCAGGTGAGTTCTAGATCCCCTATTTTAAAGGTTTTAAACTTGTTTGAGGCTGGAAATGTATATTTAAACGTTTTGGCAAGATTTGGGAGTGTACCCGTATGATCATGTATATGTTTATATGGATGGGTGATGTATGATAATTGTATGATGTTATTTATTTATATGTTATGTTTTCTTTATGTTCCTTACTACGTATTATTCCGTGGCTTTACGTGGTGTGATATTGTTAATGAACGTAAAGTATTATCTTGACGAAGCGAAAGATTTAAGATAATTAAAGTGGATGTTGATACATGTATGTCCCTAGATCATGATATGAATGTAATAGATCTTGTTTATCTGATTCTGATGTAATGTTTGGAATGATTAATGAAATGATATTGGTTGTTTGTGATTTATAATGTTTAATATTTCATTAATAAGTTGATGTTGAATTGGTTAATTAGGTTTGTGGTTGTTTGAATTGTTACACATAATGTTATATTAATTAATACATTCAAACTTAACAAAATGAAGTTCTCATGCGAATGGCCCATGCGAATGGACCATACGCATGAATAACTTCATACGAATGACTTAGTCGCACGACTGAATTAGGAGACTGGATCAGTCGTATGATTGTAATATAAGATTAGCTCAGTCGCACGACTGAACACTCAGTCGTGCAGATGAATCAACCGCATGGTTCAATCGCACGACTGAACCATACTAATGGTTCAGTCGCACGAATGAACAATACTAACCTATAAATACAACCCAATTCGTGAAAAATCATAAGCATTCATTCTATTTCGACTCCAGACGTACCCTAGCCGTCCAGAAGCCTCCAAGTTCGTTCTCCAAGTTCATAGAACGCTGTAGATCGATTTCCAATCGATTCTTAACGTTTGATTCAATACTTTATTGATTCTACGTGCGTTCTCACTGATTGGATCGCCAATCAAATAGGATTCCGCACTATTTGGTTCGGTTTACACGTTAATCATTCGGTATTTCGTTCAAATACCAGGTCCTAACAAGTGGTATCAGAGCTTTGGCTCTTGATTACATGTGATTCAATCAAGATTGATAAAAAGTTTGTGTTTTTACACTAAAAATGCAATCTTTTGTGTCAAAAGTGATCTTGGACGTCCCCTGCTCATCAAGTTTCGGTTTCTACGGCCTTAGGCAATTAGAGTTGGCGAAATTTCGAATTTTTACGGCTAAAACACGTTTAACCTAGAAATTTTCGCAAAACAGCAGCTTCAGTCGCACGAGTGAGCCATTCACACGACTGGACTTCATTTGCATTGTCCAGACGCACGATTGGACCTAGTCGCATCTCCATTCTTACGACTGAACCATCCGTTCGTAGTGTTCATACGCATCAGCTTCATTCGCACGACTGAACCAATCGCTTAGTTCAGCCGCACGATTGAACCAGTTGCACCAGTTGACACGGATAGCCCATTCGCACGGATAGCCCATTCGCATCCTCCAGTTGCACCAGTTGACAGTTTGTTTAGTAGACTTAAAGTTATTCGACATAGAAGATCAGATGTCAGCGTTTACTGCCGGGAAGGACTCAAGAATCCAGAACCTACTGTTACTTGAGAGTGAGGTGGGGAATCATAATAAACCACCAAAGCTCTTAACGTTAGATGAGTTTCCCCACTGGAAACAACGTTTTGAGATCTACCTCAATGGAGTGGATCCAAATTTGTGGGAAGCTATCGAGATTGGGTATAGTATGCCGGTGGGAGCAGATGGGGTGAAGCTGACTTTAGGAGGGATGACTGATGCTCAGAAAGTTAAGTATAATGCAGAGAAGAGAGTCTATGCATTGATCACACAGTCTATTCCTAAAGATATTTTTCACCAGTACTCGGAGAATAAGCAGGCCAAGAAATTGTGGGATGAGCTGGAAAAGAGATATGACGGGAATGCTTCGCTGAAGGCAATCAAGGCTAAGGAGTTAAAGAAAGAATTTAACAACTTCTCATCGATGGGAAACGAGAGTTTGGACGATGTCATTGATAGATTCTACCATCTGATGAGTGAACTGCATACACATGGGGTTGCTACTACCATGGAAGAAAAAGTGACTAACTTTGCAGACGGATTGCCAGAAAAGTGGGCTTCTTTGTGTCAAATCTGAGACAGAATGAGATGCTGGCAAAGTTGGATATCAATGACTTCATTCTAAAGCTGCGAGAAGAAGCACTTAGGATGAAGTACAGAGCTCAGAAGTCTTCGTACACTCAGAATCCAGCTTTGTACAATGCCACACCTCAAGCTAAGACATCTGGAGCACCTCTTCAGACTGCATTTGTGTCTAGCTCATCGGGTCCTTCACAAGCTTCTCCTTCAGGATCAGAAATGTCAGGGTCTTCTTGTACCCATTATATTGGATATGAAGCAAATGCTACTACACTGAAGACCGAGAACCTCGGTAATGTGACTGTGGAAGTTGCTTGAGAGCACATGGATCTCTTGGCAGCAGTGGTTCATTCCTATGATGGACTTGTTGCTGGGAAGATTGGAAACTGCCATCTGGCAGATGAGGACTACGAGCAGGTGGATGAAATGGAGCTAGAGAGGATGGACATTATGTGGGCCTTAGCAAGTGCTGTCCGGAGGGCGAAGAAGTTTATGAAAAAGACCGGACAGAACTTGGTTGCTACTAAGGATACCATATTTGGCTTTGACAAGAGTAAAGTGACCTGCTTTAACTGTGGAGAAAAGGGGCACTTCAAGAGAGAATGTGTGAAGCCAAAGAAGACTGGGAACGGGAACCCATTCTTGTCCTTCACTCGTCAAGACAAACAAGCTAGCAGTCTACTTCATCAAGCAATGATCCAAAAGCCTTGACAGCTCATGATGATGAAGGACAGGACTGGAGCTTTCGGTTTGTCTCTCTAGGGGAATCTAATATTGCAAGTGTAGAAGACTTAGATGACGATTCCGCGAGTGAAGGAGATATTGCAGTTGAAATAGCGATGTCACATAGTGAAGATACAACTGCAACTGAGGTCAGCTACAAGCCTGAAAAAGGGACTTCCACAGCAAAGACAGAATCACCAGAACCAGAGACATCTGATGCTGCATTGATGGCAAATTCTTCTGAACCTCCTCAGGTAAGTACCACTGACCAACTGTTTAAAAATCATGCTTGTTCTGACTGTAATACATTTAGAGATAGCATAGATGAAAATTTTGCTAGGTTATTAGATCATAATGATAACTTAGTAAAGGATTTGCAACTGTGCACTGAGGCTAATAGAGTGCTAAAACAAAATGAGCATAGTTACAAAGAAAAGATAGACCTTTTGACTAAACAGCTTAGGGAAACTGAAGTAGTTGCATTTAACCAAGCTAATGACATTAGGTATTATCTTAACTCCCTAGAAGACACTAAGAAGCAAAAGGCAGTTTTAGAAGTAGAAGTAAACTCTTTAAAGCAAAAACTGCACAGTTGGACAAGTTCATCACACATTGTCCAACACTTAGTGAGAGAAAGAAACAACGGGGATGGTTTGGGTTAAAAAGTGGTTCCACCACCACCTGAGACTTTGATGAACACTAAGAGTAGACCAATAAATAATAAACCCATCAAGGATCATGTGGTGTCTACTCCTCTTGTTAGTGATCCAGATTCCTCATGTTCATCAATTGAATCTGGAACAAAACAAAAGGAGACCACTTCAAAGGCAAAGGGTAAAATGCCTTGTGTTAATCTGGAAAAAGAATTCGAAAAGGTTAATATCAAGTCCGGGTCAAACAAAGTCAAATCAGAACCTAAAAAGACTGTTAATGTTAATCTTTCACAAGTTTCATGTCAAAAACCATTTAACCAAAAAGAAAAAGATGTTAAAATGTCAAAACAATTAATTTTGTTAAACAGGAGAAAACATCAAAAGAACCAGAGTCAAAACCCAAATTAAGTGATGTTACTAGAGTGTCACACACATCTCCACAAAGAAAGTTTAATCATAAAGTTGATAGCAGGTCGTGCTACAACTGTGGAGAGTGTGGACACATTGCTTCCTATTGTCCTTACTATCAGACACCTAGGAAGAAGATTGAACTTCAGGATTCAAAACCTAGGTCTTTCAAGAGGAGTTCTTTAACTCCACCTAGAAGAACTAGTGAACCTAAAGTTCAACCCATTAGCCAGTCGACTGTTTATCACAAACAGGCCTTGCACAAATCTGGCTTATGGAAAGAGAAGTCATCCTGCGTGTCTGATAATGATGACAAGAAGGAACCTGAGCTACCCTCACCCTCTAAGGGTCAATGGGGTTGAATTCATGATGTGTGATGCCTCTGGGAAACCCAAGCCAGTAAAGGCTTGGGTTCCTAACCTAAACTAATCTTTTACATTGTATGTGCAGGGTGTTCGCTACAGTGCTGAAACCAACACGTGGATTGTAGACAGCGGAGCATCCAGGCACATGACAGGAAACAGGGCTCTTTTATCAAACGTCAAACAAATAAAAGGAGGGCATGTTTCATTTGCTGGAAACAAGAGAGGCTATATCACAGCTCAGGGAGAAGTTGGAAATCAGAAAGTTAAGTTTGATAAGGTGAAGTCATATTCGACAACAAGAAGTGTTACGTGCTAAAGAAAGACTACATGATTCCGGAGGACCAAGTTCTGATGAGAGCTTCAAGATATAAAGACCTTTATGTTTTGGATCTCTCAAGAGCTTCAACAACGGATCATGAGGTTCAGTGCTTTCTCTCAAAAGCAACTGAGAAGGACTCCATCTCCTGGCATAGGAGAATGGGACACATCAATCAACGGAAGATGAATCACTTGATTCAGAAGGATCTTGTGAGAGGAGTTAACGTCAAGAATTTCCAACTTCCTGATTTTTGTGTAGCTTGCAAGAAAGGCAAACAGACGAAGAAGTCTCATAAGGAAAAGAAAGTTCATTCAATAGAACTTCCTTTTGAACTTCTTCACATGGATCTGTTTGGTCCAGTCAGTACAAAGAGCATTGCAGGCGACTTGTATTGTTTTGTGGTTACTGATGACTACTCAAGGTTCTCTTGGGTAATGTTTCTGAAATCCAAATCAGAAACATTTGAGTCATTCAAGGAGTTAGTAACCACACTGGAATCTCTCTACAAGCTGAAGGTTAGACAAGTACGCTCAGACAATGGGACTGAATTCAAGAATCAGTGGATGGAGGCTTACTGCAAGGAAAAGGGAATTGTGCATCAATTTACTTCTGCCTACATGCCTCAGATGAATGGTGTTGCTGAGAGAAAGAACAGAAGCTTGATAGAGACAGCACGGACTATGCTGGCAGACTCGAAACTGCCTATCCAATTCTGGAATGAGGCAGTGGCTAATGCATGTTATACACTGAATCGAGTTCTGATAGTCAAGCGCCACGGAAAGACATGTTCCGAGCTACTACAACGACGTAAACCGAATCTGGAGTATCTCGAACCTTTTGGCGCGCCTTGCACACTTCTGAAGAAAACTCAAGAAGGTAAATTCAGCGAGAAGGCTGATGAAGGAATCTTCCTAGGATACAACATACCGAACAAGCGAGTTTACAACAACTTAACGGGTCTAGTAGAAGTGTGGTGTAATGTTGATGTTCAGAGATATACCACACCACCTACTGGCAAAGGACCCGCCTACTTTTTCGACTATGATGGATTCTTTAAGTCCTTCAACATCCCTATCTCTCCTTCGCATGACGAGTTAGCTACTCGAATGATGTATGATATCTTGAACACACCATCTCTTGATTCAACATCTTCGAGCTCACTGGGAGAATCATCTACTCAGTCAGGGGGAGTAGTCGACGACAGTGACTCCTCCTCAGAAGATGAAGCTGAAAAAGATGATCAGAACAGTCAGGAGGAACAGGTTCCAATTCCTGAAAGTCCACAAGCATCTAACAGTGATGCACCTTCGACTTCAGAACCTCAAACTCCAACTACCTCAGATGCAGAACCAAATGTTCATAATCTTTGCTCTGAGGTAGCTGTTCCTACTACTCCAGGATCACGTCTAAACGTCTATCATCCCTTAGACAATGTCATTGGGGATGTCAGATCAGGAGTACAAACCCGAAATCAGTTGTACTCAGCTGATTATGCCTCTGTTATTGAAAAGGGATATATTCATGATGGTGCTTATCGATGTTTTGTCTCGCAGTTTGAGCCAAAATATGTCAGTGAAGCACTGAATGATGAGGCGTGGGTGAGTGCCATGCAAGAAGAACTTCTTCAGTTCAAGAAGTTAGGTGTATGGACTCTGGTAGATAGACCTAAAGGTGCTAAGGTCATTGGCACCAAATGGGTCTTGAAATGCAAGAAGGATGACCAAGGGGTCATTATCAGGAACAAGGCTCGACTGGTGGTTCAGGGATTTCGCCAAGTCAAGGGGATTGATTACAATGAAGTGTTTGCACCCGTGGCAAGGATGGAAGCCATCCGTATCTTCCTTGCCTATGCATCATACATGAAGATTAAAGTCTATCAATTAGATGTGAAGAGTGCATTCCTTCATGGGGAAATTCGAGAGACAGTGTATGTCAGTCAACCCGAGGGATTTGAAGATCCTTATCATCAGGACAGAGTTTACAAACTCGACAGGGCCTTATATGGGCTTCATCAAGCTCCAAGGGCCTGGTATGAGAAACTCTCGACTCACCTTGTGAAACACGGCTTTCGCAGGGGAGTCATTGACTGCACGCTGTTCATCAAAGAAAAAGATGGAGACCTACTGCTCGTACAGATCTATGTCGATGACATAATCTTCGGTTCAAAGAACGAAGAACTATGCAAAGAGTTTGAAGCAGTTATGAAGAAGGAGTTTGAGATGAGTGATATGGGGGAGATGAAGTTCTTTCTCGGGTTACAGGTGGATCAGACACCAAATGGGATCTTTCTACATCAGACCAAGTATGTGGGAGACATTCTCAGTCGGTTTGACATGGAGAATGCTTCTGCTGCTGGGACTCCACTTGCTACAAATCATGATATAGCGCCTGACGAAAATGGAGATCTGGTAGATGCCACAATGTACCGAGGAATGATTGGATCCCTTATGTATCTCACTGCCTCAAGACCTGATATCATGTATGCTACATGTCTATGTTCTAGATATCAGGCTAAGCCTAAGGTTAACCATTTGATCGGGGTCAAGAGGATATTTCGTTATCTGAAGGGTACACCCACACTTGGGTTGTGGTATCCTCATGATGATGACTTTGAGCTCACGGCGTATAGTGACTCGGATTACGGGGGCTGCAAGATGAATTACAAGTCTACATCAGCAGGGTGTCAATTCTTTGGGAGGAGATTAGTTACCTGGCAGTGTAAGAAGCAGACATCGGTTGCATCGTCAACCTGTGAAGCTGAATACGTTGCTGCTGCAAGTTGCTGTTCACAAATCATCTGGATTCAACAGCAAATGCGGGATTACGGTTTAAAGTTTTCTTCTACTCCTATCTTTGTTGATAACTCTGCTGCAATTGCAGTAACTAAAAATCCGGTACAACATCCAAATACCAAACACATCGGTATTAAATTCCATTTTATAAGAGACTGTTTTGAAAAGAACTTAATCGATGTGGTAAAAATTAATACAGATTTTCAATGCGCTGACCTCTATACAAAAGCCTTCGATAAACCACGTTTTCTATATCTGTTAGAGGTCAACGGCGTTAAAAAGAAAAGTGATGTTATCCCTGAAGATGATCATGTGTAGTCCGATGCAGTGTATTTAACTTTTTCGTTTTTATTTTTCTTTATTTATTTTAATTTGTGTTTAAATTAAATTCATGTTATCTAGCTGTCTATTAAAATCCTAAAATAATTAAACCAGTTATGATTTTAGAATTTTAGGGGGAGAATTAGTTAGCCAGTAACATTAAAAAATAATAATAAAAAAAAACGAGGGAGAAGGAGTGGATAGTTGATATAAGGCAGATCGTATCTGTGATACCGATTCAAACCCTTTGGAAAATGATAGTACACAGGAACAAATCAAGAGGGACTTTAAAATTTTAATTTAGAAAAGATGCAAAATTCAAAGTATAAGTCTATGCAGTCTAAGCAATATAAAAGGGAAGATGATAGAAAAACTGGTAACTACTAAGGTAACACAAAGAAAGTAGACCTAGAGGTTGCTAGACCACAAATGATATGTCGGTAGATTCAACACAATAGATGATTAGACTTGACTGGTGATCTCAAGATCAAACTAAGTTGTTCAACTGACTGTGGGCTCCCATCTTGTCACTGGTTAACACAATCAACAATATTCCAATAAGGGGTAATGAGCATGTAAACGCCACAAATGTGTGCGGATGACCATAAATACAGCAAAGCACGAAAAAAATGAAAGACAAATGCTATCAAGCTAATGACTTATGTTGTTGGTGCATTGTGTGCAAAAAAAATTAAGCTGCTCTAACAAGAAGATAGGTTATGTGCCTCTCTGCTGTGCGATGGCACTGACCTGAGGATAAGCATAACCTAGATATTCTAGAATTCATTGTTGTTTGCCGCCTCTCTGCTGTACGATGGCACTGACCTGAGGATTGGCTTCTCTTTGAAAGCTCTAAGAATAGTCTCTTCTTTTAAAAATACCCGTAGACCGCTCAAAAGCTCCTGAGGAATGTTGATTACCATATAAGTGTGGGATCCACAAAGTTTAGTTGAAATAATTAAACTAAAACTATCACCCGTCTGTGTCAAAAGTCTGTGTATGGATTTAAGAGGACAAATATACTAACAATCATTGTGGCTGCAATTCTTGAAAGTTCAATTCAATGTGGGAATCTAATAGTACCAGTATGATCTCCTAAATTTGCTAACGACTCTGGATGAAAACCAAGAATTGAGCATCAAAAGGTTTTGATAACAAGTCTCAAATGATTTGACTTGCCTGTATGATTCCAAAATTGAATTGGTCCAGGTGTGGTCAATCTAAGTTGAAGTTGCCTATTCCAGAATCAAATCCAATAGATTTTATCTTAGGGTTTATCTCTCACAAAAGGCCAAAAACAAGTCAAATTTTTGTATTTTATTTTAACTTTCTAATTTATTTAGTCATTTTAGTTTGTTTGTTTGTCGGACTACATCATGAAAATCAGTATGGATCAACTCACTAAAAGGGTCATGTCTGAGATGACCACATGTGTTTTCAAAGTTTAAAAGGGTCACGTCTGAGGTGACAAAGTGTTTTTAAAGGATCACGTCTGAGGTGATCAAAAGTTTTCAAGTTAAAATGATCATGTCTGAGATGATCTAATGCTCATAATGTTAATTTCAATAGTTAAAAGGGATTTAAATGTAAAATGGTCAAAATGGCAGAAAACTTCATAAGTGTAACCCATTCGCACGACTGGACCATAAGTATGGACCAACCATGCGAATGGGTCCCATTCGCACGACTGGACATGAGATTGAGCCATTCACCTGAATGGCTTATCAGAATGATCCATTCGACCGAATTAAAGGGTGCGAATGAGTCAGTCGACCGACTGAGACTCAGTCGGTCAACTGAAAGTGCGAATGAAAGGGTACGAATGAGTCAGTCGACCAACTGAGCCTCAGTCGGCCAACTGAATGCGACTGACTGGGCCAATCGCACGACTGAGCTTCAGTCGCCCGAATGAACTGAGCGAATGAGGCCAGTCGGCCGATTAAACTCAACTTCAGTATTTAAAGGGCCATAGTCGATCGCATTCCACTCATCACCCTCAATCGCTCCTAAATCGCACCTAGTACCGTTACTTTGCCGAAATTTCCCTAGACCGTGTTTTCACATCTTTGTTGATCTTCTGACGTGTGTTGATGTTTATACAGGTAGATTGCAGTGAATTCTCAATGAAATCAGAAGAAATGGAACCCTAATTTTGTGATATTCGAGTGAAACAAGTACCGGACTGTAAATGACCTAATAACCAGCATAAAGTAAGCAAAATGTTAAAATAAAGTTTAATAGGTTATTAGTGACAAGATGGAGAGTCTAATGGACCATTAAACCATGTTAAATTACTTGATTTGGTCAAGATTCGAACCACAGGCGACTGAACAGTAGGACAAGCGACTGGTCGTCCGGATGAACTCCAATCGCACGATTGAATCTTGCGATTGGGTCAATCGGCCGAATGCACCATGCGAATGAGCTCAGTCGGCTGACTGAACCAATCGCAGACTTAGTCAACAGATTGAACTCAGTCGCATGTCTCATTCACCCGAATGAGCTCAGTCGCATAAAAGGACAACCGACTGACTTCAGTCGCATGATTCATTCGCACGAATGAATCAGAATGAATTTAAACATTACACTTAGAACTGAATTGTGATGTATGACTTTCTCATGGTTCTGTGTCTTGTGTTTCAGGTCAATGGCTGATAGATGGTCCATCAACCCAAAGCACAATATATGTGCTCATTTGGACCATACGACTCGGAATGGGGCCGAGTTTACAGAGATTATTGCGTTCCTTAGACATTCTCAAATACATAAGGCCATATCTACACCGTGTACTCCTTCCAGGTCGCTACATCAGGCTTTCTGGGAGAATGCCTCCGTAGATCGTTCACGTGAGCCTTACAGCATACGAAGCTCCATTCATGGTCATGATATTGAGTACAGCAGCTGACATCCAGAGAGTACTTGATTTTGGGGACGATAGTGATCACCCCACCAGACTACATCCACTTACAGTTAGAGGATGCTTTCTCTGGATTAAGTACGCTGGGGACATCAACTCAGGTGTGCTCAACAAGAGCAACCTGTGTCCCCAGTACAAGTACTTGGCGCATGTGATTCTGAAGTGTATTGCTTCTAGGAGGGGTGGGTTCGATGACCTATCAGACCAGATTCAGAATGCCTATGTGGCACTGGTGCTGAACCACCCCTTCAGCTTCTCGAGCATGATTTTCTCATATCTGGTGGAGAATCTGGAGGCCAAGGGGAAGGAGGGTTTTTGTATGTACCCCAGATTTCTGCAGCTGATCTTCAACGAGAAGCTGCCATTACTTCCCAAGGAGAGCCATGATGTTGTTGCCCTAGAGATTATGGATGACACGACTTTGGGCCGTATGAGAGTGTACAGGGGCAAGCAGGTAAAGCCCCAAGTGAAGAGGTTGATCGGCCATCTGGCCAATGAGAGATATGTGGCGCCAGGTAGACGCAAGTGGCGTCATGATGACAGCGATTCAGACGATGAGAGGCTATTGCTCCCAGAGCATGATTCAGACGATGATGACAGTGGGGATGCTGGAGATGATATGCCTACTCCACCGAGGGGCACAGCTACAGATGTTATACCTCCAGTATCTGCCCCAACAGGAGACATTGCAGAGTCAGCAGGATTCCACCAGGACTTTATTCCTGGTGAGGAGGAAGACGAGTCTGACGAGGAGCCCTTAACGAGGACTGTGGGAAGCAAGGTTGTTCCCACAGAGTATGGACTCCGGGCGGTTGGTGAACGCCCCAAGGATTTGGGAGAGACTACTGCAGATCCTAGCTATGCCCCTGAGTCAGCTAACCGTGTTCTAGGGGGAGCATCCACCTCGACTGGGTCGAGGAAGAAAAGGATGGCTCAGCCCCACGGCCAGAAGAAGAAGAAGAGACGACTCACCTTTGTTACCACCACAGCCACTACATCTACCACCACCACTACCACTTCTACAGCCACACCATCCACCACCATAGCCACCACAGCTACCACTACCACCACCACACCTCCCATCACTGTACATATGCCAACCACCACCATATCTTCCACTCATACATCACCTCCACTATCTCACAGACCCAACCCCATCTTCACCACAGCCACCACCACCACCACTAGCCACCAAGCAGAACCCTCTTCACATCCCTCACATACATATGGATCACCTCTACCTCCAATTGGGGTAGAGGAACAGCTTTCCGCGCTAAACCAGATGGTGATGCGCTTGTTAGCTGCTGATGAGGAGAAGACGGCTCAGATCTGCCAGCTGGCTGATCTTACTGCTGCACAGTCTCAGCAGATCTCGGAGCAGGCTCGGTTGATTGAGGAGCAGGCCCAACAAATGGCTGCTCAGAGCCACGAGATCGCCCAACTCCAAGAGCATAGTGTCACATCTGCTAAACGGATTGAGGAGTTGGAGGAGGCTAAGAAGACAATCATGCTAAAGCTAAAGGGATCTAAAGAGGAGCCCCTGAAGATTAAAGAGGGAGACGGAGACGATGGTGATGATGATGATGAGGATGATGATGAGGATGATGAAGATGAGACTGCGGATGATGAGGGGATTGAGGACGAGAGGACAGAGGAGAGGAATGAGGATGATGATGAAGAAGGAGGGGATGCAGCTGCATCTGCCTCTGCCCAAGGTCAGGAAAGGAGATCCAAGAAGAAACAAGACCAACAAGCTTCCTCCTCTGTTCCACCAAGCGATGATCCAGTGATCCAAGAGAAAAGTAATGATTAGATGTCTATGTATTTGATTACTTTTGTATTTGAATCATGTATTTAAACCTATGTATTCGATGTTTATATTAAGATTAATGCATTTCTGTTTTGATTATGTGTTGCATGTTTAAATCAAACAGATCCAAACTACCAAAGGGATGAGTTCGATGTTGCTCCCCTTCAGCAGGTCAAGACTCAGTTAACTATGATTCTTGATCTGCAAGGGATCGTAAGGAGGTCGGTGAGTTATACCCCGAAAGAAGGGGAAATAATTCACGATCTATCAAACGAGCAACTAGCAGAGATCTTCAAGCTAAATCCCGACGAGATTGTAAAGGATGCTCCAACATGTGACTCTACAAGTGACGAAGAGCTCAACGACGTTGATGAAATAGAGATAGAAGATGTCACTGCAGAGCACTACCCTCAGTATGCTGACAATGAGGGAAATGTGGTCCCCAATCTGGGTGAATCCCTTGTTAGCGATACTTTTGAGGTGCTAGATAAGATGGAGCAGGAGTCAAAGAAGACAGAGGGCACGGCCCAAGCCACAAACGATGATGTTGACATCCGAAAGGCTAAGTGGGCTGCTTGTTTTGAAAAAGTTAGAGCCCAACGCGCTGCACCTAAACATGACGCCTACACCAAACTCTACAGAGTCAAGAAACATCATAAGGTGTCGGGCAGGATATATAGCGTGGGCATATTTTGAGGACCTAAACGTCTATGCAGTTAAGAGGGAGAAGGGCATAGAGTACTTTAGATTCCCACATGATCTAAATACTCTACCATGTTTTGAGCTCAACTAGCTGGCCAAACTGAAGCTGTTGTATGCTGACCCGAGAAAGATGTCAGGCTGGTTTGAGGCTGCCCTAAGGAAGGAGTACCACACCCGGTGGGTTAACTTCAGACCCCAATAGCCTACAAGGTACATCAGAAGGTCTGAAGTTGATGCCATTACTGGAAAGCCAAAGATAGTGTTGAAGTGGAGTCCTCCGCGCACGATGTCAAGAACCCCTCTAAGGGAAATGCCACAGGATTTCACTCCACACTTTAAGTGGTGGTACTATGATTGGAGGACAGGAGAAGCGGTCATAGTCCTAAACAAAGAGGGCCCAATGGATACTATCAGGGTATTTGACCCAATGTGGCTTACCAACTTGTCAGCTAATGATGTCTACACTCTATACAAGTGGCCACTGTTCTATGATACGCAGGATATAGTACAAGCCCTCTAGTTCCAGAACGTCATAAGACTCTGTTTTGCATTTGAGATTCATGCAGGAGTCACAAAAGAGGATAAGTACAAAAAATATGAGGAGGTAATGAAGAAAACAAGACATTAGAGAGATCTAGGTCCAAGGGGGAGTTTGTTGATACATGTATGTCCCTAGATCATGATATGAATGTAATAGATCTTGTTTATCTGATTCTGATGTAATGTTTGGAATGATTAATGAAATGATATTGGTTGTTTGTGATTTATAATGTTTAATATTTCATTAATAAGTCGATGTTGAATTGGTTAATTAGGTTTGTGGTTGTTTGAATTGTTACACATAATGTTATATTAATTAATACATTCAAACTTAACAAAATGATGTTCTCATGCGAATGGCCCATGCGAATGGACCATACGCATGAATAACTTCATACGAATGACTCAGTCGCACGACTGAACCAGGAGACTGGATCAGTCGTATGATTGTAATATAAGATTGGCTCAGTCGCACGACTGAACACTCAGTCGTGCGGATAAATCAACCGCATGGTTCAATCGCACGACTGAACCATACTAATGGTTTAATCGCACGAATGAACAATACTAACCTATAAATACAACCCAATTCGTGAAAAAACGTAAGCATTCATTCTATTTCGACTCCAGACGTACCCTAGCCGTCCAGAAGCCTCCAAGTTTGTTCTCCAAGTTCATAGAACGCTGTAGATCGATTCCCAATCGATTCTTAACGTTTGATTCAATACTTTATTGATTCTACGTGCGTTCTCACTGATTGGATCGCCAATCAAATAGGATTCCGCACTATTTGGTTCGGTTTACACGTTAATCATTCGGTATTTCGTTCAAATACCAGGTCCTAACAGTGGAACATAATGAAAGAATGTATGAAAGTCTTTGCAAGCAAATGTAAGGAGGCTCACAACTCAATGAGAGTTGTTAGCTTAACTGTGTGTATTACAGCGTGCAATCTTGGCTAACCGATGAGGGTTCACACACTGGGGAGCCAGTCTTGGTGATTGCTCCATACGTGCGATATGAGATCCTTGTTGCTTAACCCTAGATGATATGGCTTTGTTCCCAAGAGGGGGGTTAAGCATACGACGATATCTGGATAGAAGTGAAAGATAATAAAAGTACGAAAAGTGCAAAATGTACGAAACATGCGATATGTACGAAATGAACGACGATTATAATAAATATTACCTTGATGTATGTACGATGTATGATCACGTGTGATAGTAATTAAAATGTTTTTACGAAAGAAAGGTAATATATTTTTAGAAAACTAGAACTCACTCAACAACGCTGACTTTTTATGTATTTTCCAGTTAGCAGGTAAAAGTTGCTGAGGATGACACAGGCGCAATTACTTAGCAAGTTTTTGGATGGCATCCATTTGTATAGAAATGACGTTTTTGTGATGTAATGCAAACAATGAGATTTTGTAACGGTTAACAATGTTGTATTGTTTTGCAAAATTAGTTATTAATATATGAAATGGTTTATTAAGTATTCCACTGTGATGTTTTTAGCAAATTTAAATGTATGTTTTATTATTATGTGCGATGATTGTTCAACGGTAAGTGTCCCGGGAACAAGGCCTTACAAGTTGGTATCAGAGCCAAAGTTTAAGAGAAATGGGTAAATATTTTCTAAAACCTAAACTTAAATTGAGAATGGGACTACATGGAAGGATGCCAGTCCGAGTAGCTACGTGCCATCAAGTATTTTCTGTAATGTTAACCGGTATTATGTGCGCATGTTATATGATCTATGTGCCTTTAGTAGATTTAGATACTGATGTAGTCAGGATAGGAAATGCTTGGGGTATGAAGAGTAAAGTAAGTGGCTAATCACAACTAGCCACTATAATTAGGGGCTTACTATACTTGACATATACTAAGCTATTACCTTGAATGACCGTGTTGGTGTTTGCATCTTATAGCGTGTTTAGAGGATGGCTGGAGGTAGATCTTCTAAGGCTTTGCAAGGCGGAGGCCATGGTGGACGTGGTGCTGGACCACGGGTCACAAGAGAAAGGGCTAGGGCTGAAGAGATGACCCATGAAGAGCCCAAGACCCCTCATCCGGAGGGTGGTGACGAGAGTGCTAACCTAAGGGCCTCAGTGAAGGAGGCTGTGGTGGAGGAGGTTCACTAGGTCATGCAGACGATCCTGCCATTTGTGGTGACTGAAGTTTTTAAAGCTATTAGGGAAGGAGGGAGGAAAGAAAGGAGGAGGCCCACTGTGACATCCATCACCTTAAGGTCTGTCAATTAACGTGGCTTTCCGTTAACTTTCTTTGATCAATCATTCCTCATCTTTATTAACTCCTTGTGTGGATATTATGCTTGCTTTATCATCGTTGTGCTTGTGCATTCATTGTGATCGTGTGCTATCTTCAAAAACTTTTAAAATTTTCGTTACCGTTACCGCTAAATATACCATTTTTATATAATATTAACGTCACTAATAAAACCAATTTTAAGTTACAAATATCATTAAATACATTTTTGTCATTATTATAACTAACCTCATAAAGTCGTTTTCAACCGAAACAACATTTGGGAAACTCGAGGGTTAAGTGCAGGGACTAATATCGACATTTTGCAAACTTGGGCTGGGTATATAAACCCATATTCCAGCCCTAGCCTCATTCACTTCACCTTCTTCTTCATCTTCTTCTTCTTCACCCATCTTCCTCTTCCGTGCACCAAAACCGCCCCGTTTGTCTCGTTTTCACCGTCTAGACTTCATCTACAACCGAGTCTACTCCATTCTAGCAGGTAAACGACTTTGGTTGTCCCTTTTCTTGCTTATTCACGGCTGTCCAAACTAGGGTTTCGGGTGTTCGGGTTTAACCCGAACACATGAGGTCGTGTGGGTGTGTGTGATGTCTTTCTGCGTGTGCTTCATGTTTGTGTATGTTTGTAGTGTGTTTCTGGAAGTCCTTGTTGTGTAAAAACCGTGCTCGGAGCAGCCGGAGGCTGCTCAGCCCTTCAACAGTCGCGATTCTGCTGTTCAGGAGACTACGTCTGTCATGCGATTGAGCCGTGCGACTAGGTGAGTCGTGCTACTGAATCATGCGACTGAGTTGTGCGACTGGGTGTGTCGTGCGACTGAGTCGTGCGACTGTGTGTATGTGTACGATTGAGTCATGCGAGCGAATGAATGTGTGCGATTGAGTCAAACGACCGAATGAATGTGTGCGATTGTGCGTGTATCGCACGACTAAAAGCCAATTGCACGAATGAAGGTTCAGTCGTACGAATGAAGTTGATTCATACGAAAGAAGGTTGATTCGTGCGTATGGAGGTTGAGTCGTTCGATTGAGTGTTGTGTGGTACGACTGAATGCCAGTCACACGAATGAAGGTTCAATCATACGAATGAAGTTGATTCGTATGATTGAGGGTTGATTCGTGCGAATGGGGTGTGGAGTCGTGCGTCTGGTCCTTTCGTGCGACAGAAGTTGCTGTGTGTGATTTCCTTCTTGTGTGTGGTGTGTGTATGTCGTGTGATGTTAAGGTGACATCGACACTGTTGCCATTACTAATGAAAATGTTAAAGTCAACGCTATCAAACTTACTAATGTTATTCCAAATTAAATTAACTTAACATTTTACAAGTACCAATAACCGATTTGTAGCTATTAATATTTACCAAATACTTCTTCAATAACAATGAAACTTTTACACTAATAACATCAGCAATGGCGATGATGTCTAGTACTTGGATCTACATAAGATCTAGTACGTGTGTCTGTTTGTGTGTGTTACACGCGACCCAACCGATACAACCCGAACCGACCGAACATTATTATACGCTTTATACATATCATTGATGCTTAACAATAACTGTCAATAGGTGTTTGATCGTTCATTGCATACAACATTTGGATACTTTGATCATACATACTTACCACCTAACAAGTGAGTTTCGTGGCCTCTTTTTACGCTTACAATATTTCAATCATTTAGAACTTGGGGGAAAAGTATGTTCACCCATTTTCAATGCCTTACAATTTACATACTTGGAATCAACGTGATACTGTTTTGTAAGTACTTATCTGATACATGCTTGGGTCTGCTGTGTGGTACATTCTTTGCAACTATTTAATTCCAGTGTGCGAACCGACGGATAGGTATTCATAGTACTACTAGGTTGACACCCCCACCCTTGTTCGTTGGTATACTAGTTAGTACCATCAGTGGCCAGGAACGAGCCCTTGGGTGAATATATTCCGACAATATCTTTGTGTACGTCGCTAGGTTTGGTTGCAAAGCTCATTGTCATGTGATTTTACTTACTTATAACTGTATGCACGGTATTTCACATCGCTTACTATACATCATCACTTACTTATTTACTATTTAAACCTGTGAGCTCACCAACTATTTTGTCGACCATTTTGAGCATATCTTTTCAGGTGATCATGCAAATTGAGGATCTAGGTGTGCTGCCTTAGTGGAGACCCTAGGATGCATTTTTGAGACTAAACATACTTGACAATCAATCATTTTGAAACAATGTTATAGTCTGATTAACAATTACATTCTTTTGATACTTGTTCCCGGGTTGTGGGAATTTACATTACAATGTTATCTTCTTGACTATGTGAATCATTTAACATGTTTATGCTTATGGCTATGTTGTCGTGAATATTGACTAAACATGACACAAGTCCCCTTGTTGTCGGGTGTCGTCATGACACGCTTGTCATCATTTATTATATTGCATCTCTATCGCTTACCATGTGTTATGACGATCCCGATGGTTGTTTCTAGTGAAGAGGAGGAGGAGGAAGAGCCTGTTCAAGAAACTGCACGAGGCTGTAACTACGGGGCATTTCAAAGGTGCAAGCCCCTGTACTTCAACGGTAATGGTAGTGCGGCTGCTGCTCACCGATGGGTGAGAGAGATGGAAGCTATACTTGATATCAGCGAGTGCAAGGAGGACCAAAAGGTGAAGTTTGCCACCCACTCCTTCGTAGACTCGGCCTTTTGTTGGTGGGACAATATTGTCCAGGCTGAGGGTAGCAGGGCAATCGAAGGATGAGGTGAGGCGAGTTGAAGAAGTTGGTGATCGAGGAGTTCCGTCCTCACAGGGAGCTTGACAAGGTTAAGAGGGAGTTCCCGCAGCTGGAGGCGGTAACCATGACGCACCAACAGTACACCACCAAATTCAACGAGATGGCACGGTTGGTGGCGGATCAGGTGATGCGTCTGTCATGAAAGATTAAAAGGTACATCCAGGGCTTGCTGGTAAACATTCGCAGGCATATGATCGTTGCCTGGCCAGGTATGTTCAGGTTGGTGGTTGACCTGGCCGGAAGGCTATATGATGAGTGGGAGGTGTTGGTGGCTGAGGTGAGCAAGAAAGGTGGTGGTGACTGGAACTGGAATGGGAAGCGGTTTGGACGTGGCGGGGCCACTCCAAACATTAAGGTTGCGAATGTGGATGACCGGCGTATAACCACACCTGGTACGGGGTCGAATAGATGTGGCAAGTGCGGGAGGAGCATTCAGGAGTATGCAAATGGGGATCAAACGTCTGCTTCAAATGTGGGAAGCCTAGTCATATGGCAAGAGAGTGTGGGGTTATAAGGTGTTACAACTGTGGTGAAAATGGCCATCTGAGCACGGATTGCACGAAGCCGAGGGGTGAAAGTTCTGGAGCAAAGAAGAAGACCAGAACCGAGGGGCAGAGAGCGAGCACCAGAGCTTTCACTATGACCCATGAGGAGGCAAGGGTGGACCCTGATGTCGTATCAGGTATGTTTCTTGTGAACCAAACTCTTGCCTCTGTGTTATTTGATTCTGGCGCTAGTAGGAGTTTCGTTTCTGCTGCCTTTTATGCTAAGCTGCCCATTAGGAATAGAAGTATTGATGAGCCCTTAGATGTAGAAACTACCATAGGTAAGTCTACCAGGATTTCTAATCTGATAGAAGCTTGTGACATAGAACTAGAGGGTCATCAGTTTCCTGCTAGACTATTTGTGATGACCTTAGGCGGGTTTGATGTAGTCCTGGGAATGGATTGGTTGGCGGACTACGAGGCGAATAGCGTATGACGCAAGAAGATGATTAGACTGGCAGCGATTGACGGGAGTTCGGTGACAATCTGCGGTGACAGAGTCACTACGATTCCGAAGGTGATTTCGATGGCGGTGACGGGAAAGTGCATGAGACGTGGATGCAGTGCCTACTTGGCCTACGTGAAAGATGTGGATACACCAACACCACAATTGTCTGATGTACCCGTTGTGTTCCAGAAGACTTACCAGGTGTGCCACCGGACCGTGAAATCGAATTTCAGATTGACTTGATACCCGATGCCCAGCCTGTTGCTAAGACACCGTATCGGTTGGCTCCGTCCGAGATGAAGGAACTGATGGAGCAAGTAAGTGATCCAAATTATTTCACATGCACTATTACCCATATCACGATACTCGGATTCATAACTTGATTGAGAGACAATGCGTTGTTTCAAGGCACAATCTTTCACTAATCTATGATTGTTAATTGTTTATATGCATGTAATTAAGTACTTGTATGGGTTTGATTAGTAAGATTAATTATTAAATGCTTCCGCTAACTTTTTCTTTTAGAAAACTTTTATATTATTAACTGTAATCGGTTAAAGTTGACAACGATACCTAATAGTGGCAACATACCCACGTTTATGCGCGTTTTTAAATTATTGATCATGCGTTTAATTTGCCAAAAGTTTTGATTTGAAAAAAAAAGATTATGACTTTGGATTAAAAGTTTCTTACTATTAGTAACTTTAATCGTTATAGTTTGAAACTTTAATTCAAAGTCTTTACCTTTTATGTTTGTGGTTGATTGTGATTGAAATCGAGTAGTGACCCATGTTTGAATGGTTTTGGTTGTTTATTTGGTTTTAGTCGTTGTATAATTATGGTGTTATGAAACCATAATGTAATAGACAGATTTATTTTGTTTTATTTGTAAATGCTGTTTATTTACAAGTATTGTAAACAATAAGACGAATATTAGAAGACCAAAGAAGAGGTCACGAGGAATCAAGATGGAAATCTAGATCCACGTGGGATATTACAAGCAGGTTGTCACCCTAGACTAGTTTGGGTTCGTTTGGTGGCTCAACCAAAACCAAACAACATTTACTAGTTGCTCGGTTTATGTGTTTTATTATGTTTGTGGTTGTGATAATTTGTTAACGGGAAATAATTAAAATCTATAAAACATATAAAACATGTTTTCACAATCAAAACAAAAAATAATTAAATGGTTTAAAACTTGGAAATGTAATTAAATAAAAGAAGTTCTATTTAAAGTAAACCAAGTTTAAGATAAAAGGTTTATTAGTTTAAACACAAAAGTGATAAAAGTTTTATTAGTTTATAAACTGGTTTGCGATAAGAACCGATATTGTTTAAAATAGGGCATTTAAAGTTGGATCGTGTCATGTAATTGAATGGAGTTTCAAACCAGTATCACAAACCAACAAAAATTAGATTTTAATAAAAATTGTATGACTTGCCTTATGCTAGGGTCGAATATGTTTTTCCCCCGAATGTCAATTATAACATAAAAAAATTCCAAATTAAAATTGATATTTTACGCCACCCTAAATTAGTGACAATTCACCAGTTTATCCGAACCCCTGGTGCTAGTGTTTGCCCTGCATCCGGGTCTACTACAGTTTTGCTGGAAGGAATAATCGCGAGTCCTAAGTCACTTAGTCTGGTTATACTGCCACAAATTATGTGCTAATATCAATTAAAATGTTTAAGTGGCGTAGTTGGAGATAAACGTACTAATGTTTGACAAAGCTCGTCATTCGACCTGAAATCAAGAGTTATGTAGTGGACATAATCGTTAATCATTACCTACCTGCATAGCCATGCCAGTGGATATAGCTTTAGCCATTCACTGAGTTTTTGTGGAACAAGATCTCATCCTAATTATATATATGTTTGTAATTGGGGCTTATTATTAATTAGAAAATTGAAAATGAAAATACTATATAAATTTCATTTGAATTTTACAGATGTCTAACGAAATGAATCTCGCTATTCCTTTCTATCTTAAGTTAATCATTGAAAAGGACAAACTTAACAACTTCAAATTCATGGATTAGTTTAGGAACCTGAGAATTATTTTTGGGGTAGAGAACAAGATGTATGTTCTTGAAGAACCAATTCCTGAAGAATCCACTACCCACACAAGAGCTACCTGTAGGAATTGGAAAATGCATGTGGATCACTCCATGAAAGCCCTTATATCATGCTAGCCTTCATAATTCCATAACTTCACAAGATATAGAAAACATGCTAGCATTCAATAGGATTGAGCAGGTGAAGGATATGATCTAACAACAGACTCGTCATGAGCGGTTTGAAGTGATGAAATCATTGGTTCTTATGTCAGCACTCATGTGTTGAATATTAAGGGTTATGTTGATCACTTAACACACCTTGAGACCACATTAAACAAAAAATGAGTTGGCTAGGGATAATATCTTTAATTTACTACCCAAATTATATGACCAATTCATTATCATTTATAATTTGAATGGCGGGGAGAATTCCATCTTCAAGTTGGGTTCAAATCCCATCCATGGATGATTTGTTGTAGCTTTATTTTGGCAATAATAAACTATTGTTACCCACTCCATTGTGGCCTGGTGGTAGAGCACTAAGATTTTTCAAAGAAGATGATGTAGATTGGCATGATCTACTGAAAATCAAATTAAAACTAAGATTTAGCTCACCAATACTAGTACATATAAGTAAGGTCATCTCCACAAGAAAATATGTGAAAAGTGTAACTATAGTTCAGTGATTTTAAATTAATTAAGAAAACAACTTTGAGTTTCATGATTGATTTAGAAAGCAAAATTGCAAAGTAACAAACTTGATGGGTTTGAAAAATAATGATTTAGAAAAATATTCCACTTCGGGTTTCAGTTTTGTATAGCACAAGTTCTAGATTAGCTACACTTAGCAAACAATCACATAGACATGGTTATATTAATTTGATCATTTAAGTGATATAGATAGAATGGATTGTAAACAGACCTATTCACAAGCTACCAATTTTTATTTGCTAATAAAAATCTACACTCACAATATTCATGATGTAAAGAAACCAAAAAATAATAAGAATTAGATTAAGACTAAAAACAAATCAGAATTGTTTAAAGAAATCAACCAAAAAATGAATTTATATGGCTTTACACCCCAAACCAAAACTCCAAACCAAACTAAGAATATAATGTTAATAAACACAAACCCTACACCTAGAGAAGATCACGGTTGGTTTAGATAATGGTCATCATGCGCTTGAAATCAGATGTTGTAGGAATTTATGGTATGAAAAGATGGATCCGTAGGTGTTTTCAGCTCTAAATATCGACCTTGGTATGATTAGAATTGAATTGGCGAACATTAATGTAAGAGTTTATCTTAGAGGCTGATGCTAACCAAAGATCTCTCAGTATGCACTGCAGTATAAGGAAGTTACTTCGGAAGATTTGACAATGTACAATAAAAATAACCAAGTGTCAAATCTTCCGAAGCCAAAGATAGAAATCTTCCGAAGAAAAAAGTGAAGTCTTCCGAAATTTCAATACATGTCTTCCGAAGCTTGAAAACTGAACTCTTCCGAAGATTAAGAAGCCATGTGTCTACTGACACACTTTTGACAAAAGTAGACCAACTTTCACTGCTAGCTCTAAAGACTCATCAACTTATATAAGTTGGTGATTACCTTTTTACTTTTATCAAGTGTATAATATGGTTTTTTATCTATAACTTCCGACTTTAGTACTTTTATCCTTATTGTAATACAATAGGGTGTGAGCTATGGCATATGATAGTCACATGTCAAAAGGCATTTAGCATTTTGACTTTACATTGATCTTTCTTAGTACTTTTATCCTTATTGTAACACAACCAAGTTGCTTTGTTATCTACTAAGAAAGAACAAGGTTTCTTAAACATCTCACACTTTCTTTGAAACTCATCCTACCTCACTGCCCTTCCAGTTGACCCTCCAATATATGAAGATCAACTTTTGGAGTTTTGGAGGACTTTCCAACAGGTCATCATGGACGGTAAGAAGACACTCTCTGCCTTAGTGCAGGGGATGACAATTTTCCTCACTCCAGCCACCATAAACCATCACCTACGGCTGGATGATAAAGATGGTGAACTATCCTTCACCAAGGAGGCAGTCAATGGATCATTCCAACTCTTTGCTTTAGTTCAGTTAGAACCTTTAGGAAAAGGAAGGTCTTTTCTTGATTGAAATACCTCATCCATGTAGTCACCCACTCACTATCCCAAAAGCATGGAGGATGGGACCATGTTCCAGAAGATCTTTCCTATATAGTCCATGGAATGGTCCAGGGGATCAAGTTATGGTATTCCCAATTTGTTTATACAAATTTACTTGCTAGCTTAAATTCCCTTTAATATTACATGTTCCCTAGATATGTCCTGTACATTCTCAACTGTGAACTGGCTCACAGTTGAGAGGAATAGGTAAAGTTCTAAAGCTAGGACAAACGAAGCCCGACATCTTTAAAATAATAAGAAAAACCACTGTTAGTTTTTCCGTGGTAGAAAAAGCCCCTGTCCTCAAAATGTTAGAACAAGCTGCTCAAGGTGACAACTTGGCAATCCTAATCAATGTTGAACCCACACCTTCTTCACCACCACCTACACAACCACAAATTACCATCACCTACATAAGAAAATCCAAACAAACCCCTGCTCAGTCTATTCAGATTGAGCAGGCCCCCATATACTCACCCATACAAGAGCAAGTGAAAATAAGAGCTCCCACTTCTTCTAAAGAGAAGACCATTCCCATTCCTTCTATGATCAGTGATGAGGTTCCTCATGCTTAGTATGATGAGCTCACAACCCCAGCAAGAAGCCATCATCCTAAGTCTCAGCACTTAGATGATCAAACTTTAGGGGAAAGTTACCATCCCCAGCCTTTAGACCAAAATCAACCAATCCCAAACATTGAATTCTATGATGATGAAGATATAGGATTTAGTGAGTACCATGAGCCTCTCTACTACTCACCTACTCAAGGAGACATGACTGTTCTTGACACTCCCATGTATAGCCCACATCATCCACTTACTATTAAGGTGGACCTCTCTAAACAAGTTCAAGAGGTCCATATGGAAGAGGCTCTCACTTTTACAAGTAATTATGTCATTAAGACCTCAACCACGACAACCAGCCTCTTGACACTTCTTATGAAGTTGTCACGGAGTAGGGGAAATATAGAGACCAAGATCAAATATCTGGTGATGAGATGGATGACTTTGGTTATGTCCTCTTATCCCCTCGTGATTCTTTTGATGAAGATTAGGTGAGTATGAAACAAAAGGTGCAACAATTGACAAATACATGCACATATCTTGTCTCTAAGGTTAGTCACCTGGAATCTCAGGTGGCTACCTTACAAAGGCAAGTGTTTAATCAGAAACTTGAGATCAGTGAGCTAGCTAAGAGGCCTGCTAGGCATGGTCTACCATGTCCACAAGAACCTATGGATGTGGTGAACCTAACCTTTAGCTCACTTGTGCAAGTAAGTGAGAAAGTCACCATAATCATAGAACATGGGAGCACTGCCCAGAGTATGGATATTGAGGATTCACCACCCTTACTTGCAACTGTCCAGACTCCACAACCTCTTCTTGCCCATATCAATGTGGATGCCATACTTCAAAGCATATTTGTGGAGGGGTTCATACCAAGGGCCATATCACCTTCATCCAATCCTGATGATAATGCAGTCATAGGTTGGGGGTATGATAGTGATAGAAGGGCCTTGGTGCTTTCTAGCTTCCAGGGTCAACAAAAAGTTTTCAACATCTATAATATGGGATTCTATTAAAGCTTCACTCTGCCAATCCTGTCGTTTGTCAATCCAAATCAAAACAAACATGCTGACAGGTTGGTAGAGAGGATTCAAATAAGTGTGTTTGAGGAGTTTAAAAGAAGAACAAGCTAGTATAGACAAAGGCTAGTAGAGAAAACAGTTGTGAACTGGATACTAAGTTGGACCCTAAGATTAGCTTCGAAAGGGAAGCCTCAGTAGTAGGCCTAGTTGTGTACCTTGTGAACCTTGAGACTCCTAATACTTTGGCACTAACCCTTCTAAGTGAGACACCAGCTTGTGTTGATGTCTCACAGGCTCTCCCTGGCCAGTGCTCAAGTGAAGAACAAACTCAAGAAGGCCAAAGCTCTCTCATCCCTGAATCACACATGCGAGTGATTGACAAAGGAAAGAAAGTTTTAACTTCCGAGGAGATTAAGGAGGAGAAAAGGGAGAGGAAAAGGAAGAGGAAGGCAAGGGAAGAAAGACTAAAAGAGACTCATTATTTCATGCAGGCTGCAATTAGGGCTGCCCATAAGCCAAAAACTTAGGAAGATGAGTTAAGGGCAGCCAGATTAAACTACCTGGGAACTAGGAACTACAATATAGAGGACCTAATCTCTCTTCCTTTAGAATAATTGAATGAACTGGTAGACACCGAGGTGTGTAGAGAGAGGAAGGAGGCTAAAGGTGTTGCTTTTCTCCTGAAAATCAAAGAAAAAAGAAAGAAAAGAAAATTATATTAATCCCCTATCCTCTCCTCAGTTCAAGAAATGCCTAAGGTAGAAGTTGTGCCCGTAGAAGAAGAAGCTCAAGTAGATAAGGAAAAGGATAAACAAAAGATGATCAACTACTTGAGTGCCACAGGTTTCTATCATGCAGAAGCTTTACTCCCTCTATCTTATGACTATATAGAGTTTGAGTATCTTAAGCAGCTATAGCAAGAAGCTATAAAAAAGAAAAGCTGTTAAGAGAAAGATAAGGGAGGAAGTTGTGAAATCAAGGGCCACCATCAAAGCTAACAAGAAGAAATATGAAGATAAACAAAGGATGGTGAGATTCTTGAAGCTGTATGGGTTCTCCGGAAGGAGGCTTGTTCACATGTCTCGATCCACAATGGATGAGCACATCAGCGTGATCAAGCATAAGATCAAGAGGGATGAGCTTCAAGGCTTGCATTCTCCATCAAGTCAAGTTGCACCTAAAGCTAAGGTCAAGGTTGAAACCCAACAGATAATAAAACCAAGACCTACTGCTGATCCACAGTTAGCTTCATCTTCTGACCCATAACAGGGGCCTGAACCTTCTTTTGAATATATAAAGGGAAGGACCAAACTAAGAAGGTAAAAGGAAGACAAGGTGATCAAGACCAACCTTCTCAGTTGAAGCATAGAAAAATGAAAATGATGGCCATTAGAAAAGATATGAAGTCAAATAAGAAGAATAAGTCTAAGGCATCCACCTCTGCACCTCAGGATGAGTCAGAACATCCCGAGGGTGAACCAAAAGAGGCTGCTCAACCAACTCCCTTATCAGTAGAGCCTCTAGCTGCTGAGAGACCCATCATGTCTTGGGTGTACTCTCCAAACCCAAACATATGGTATGTCATAAGAGATCAAGGAGGTCCACAAGTATTCTTCTTGCAGAACATACTTGACCAGCCTAAACATAATCTCTTGGACATAAGGAGATACTATGAAAGCTTGAAGAATCTAGACCAGTTGATGAAGAGAGTAATGACTCTGATTCTGATAATGGTTGTAAATAAGTAGAAGATCAACCATTCATAGTAATCTTTAAGTTTTGATAGCATCAACCTAGGGGGAGTTTGTAAGAGTTCATCTAGAGGCTGATGCTAACCAAAGATCTTTCAGCATGCATAGAAGTACAAGAAAGTTACTTCGGAAGATTTGACAATGTACAATGAAAAAATAACTAAGTGTCAAATCTTAGAAACCCAAAGACAAAAATATTCCAGAGCCAAAAGTGAAGTCTTCTGAAGCTTAAAGACAAAGTCTTCCGAAGCTTGAAGACTAAACTCTTTTGAAGATTAAGAAGCCATGTGTCTATTGGCACACTTTTGATAAAAGTAGACCAACTTTCCGCTACTAGCTCTGAAGACTCACCAACTTATATAAGTTGGTGATTACATCTTTAATTTTGTCAACTACACAATATGGTATTTTATCTGTAACTTCCTACTTTAGTACTTTTATCCTTATTGTAATACAATAGGATGTGGGCTGTGGCATGTCATAGTCACATGTCAAAAGGCAATCTGCCTTTTGGCTTTACATTGATCTTCTTGTCTAAATAATTAGTGTCCAGCTGGCCTTTAAACTATGACAGACTATAGGATGTAGTATAAAGTATCTAATTGTATCAATATTAGAACTAAGCCTTGTAACATTGGTAAAATACTTGAGAACAATATACATCATCCTTGAAAACCAACCATTGTGTTCTTGAGTGTTCTTACTTTCTGTTTATTGTTTTTTTGCCCGGTTTCCTATTTGATCTAGTAAGTGTGTTATCTCCAACTGTGACAATGGTGTTGAACGACCATAACCGGTCCTACACTTAATTTTGTAGCGTCTTTTTTAATCCTTCAAATAGGTCATAAACACCTGAATTTACCCCTCGAAAAATCATTTTTGCCCCTGTTTTACGTTCTACTTTACGTTCTCTATTTGGCTGAATTCCTTATAAGACGTAAATTACGTCCATAGGGACATAATTTACGTCCCTCATTACTTTGTGCTTGTTTATTCTTTTTTCCAAGTTTTGTTCCATCGTGAGCTTACAGCTTCCGTCGTAACTCTCGAAACAATAAACCGGGCAAAGGCGAGGCCCAGAAACACACCCGAAGTCATTCATTCATATAGTTTCAGACATCTCAAATCAAATTAACCCTTCAAAGTAATTGATTTTTTCACATTAATAAACACATAAAAATGCTTAATCAAAAATGTTAACACACATAAAAACCCTTACATATGAGGGTACAAAGGTTTCATCCTCACCCAAGGCAACAAATTGGATGGTTAGCCCAAGGCGAGGCCCAAAAGCCTTGATCAAGGTTCAAGCGGGGCGAAGATAGTAGTTCGAACCTCACGCCTTGTATTTGGGTCAACTTAGCCGCATTGCCTCTTGTGGATTTCTGGAACATGGGTGCAACAGGCTGGTTAATAAGTATGTTAACACTCCTTTGTTATATACTACTTTTTAAGTCATGTGATGTATTATTTTCAACTAAGTTATTTAATAACATCCATATTATAAATTCAATGATAACCTAATTTGTGAAATATAATAAACTCTATGTAAAATTAACAATACAAATGTGAATTGTTGTTTTCAAAGATATTTAGGAACATGATACCTTTATGATTGATGAAGGCATATTTAGAAATTCTAAAATTCACTGTCGTTGGAGCATGCCCTTACCATGAGGGTGACCCATTGCATGATATTGCGACAACAATGTCGTGGCATCATTTGTGATGGCGAGCTGAGATCCCACGTCTTGATATAACATTCTAGGAAGACTATGGACTCGTCCTAGTGAATTTCTATACTGGACTTCTAGGGGATGAATGTTATGTATGCCAACACATGTCATCTCATATGATTGTATATAGGACTAGCTACCCTCACTTAACATATCTATGGTACTTTTGATTTGGCTAATGGTACTTTTCGGTGAGACTATTATTATATTAAATATGTATCTGAATCAACATCTTGATGTTATTTGACATATTATAAGATCTAACACCTCTTTTTATGTGTGACATGTTTTTAACTATGCATATTTTATAATAGTTAACATCTATTGTACTTCTGCTTTTTATTAATTGTATTTCGTCATCCTATAGTATATTTTAAAATTATTATTGTTGCTCTTTTTGTTACTGAGCATTTTTTGCTAACCCGTGTTTCTTTGTGTTATTTCCTTAGTTCTTACGATAGATACTTAATTAGATCCTAGGTAATGGTTAATACCCATTAATGGGTATTTTCTGTCACATCAGCGTCAAGTCACCATTACATTTATGTTAAAAACATTAGTAATGGTTGATGCTCCTATAACGCCCCTTCATCATTATGGATTTTGTGATTTGTGACGTTATAATAAAAATGCCCTTTAAACATAACGCCTCACCGTAATAATGATGGGGGCATTATATAGCGTTATGTATAAGTTTAACGTCCCATTACACATGGTCTTAAGGGAATTAAACAAATATATAGAGCAATTAATATTTACTGGAAGATAAGAGATTTGATAAACACTTAATTAGGTTTTGTAGACGGTACTTTTTGTTTTTTTTTTTGTTTTTTTTAATGTAAGGATTTAAATTGGTTCAAGGACTTTAATCCTACTTTATAATTTATCTCTAATTTTCTGTGATTTTGACATACATACCCTAATTGGGTTGAGCTGTTAGAAAATGTCTTGAATCCCACATAACAACCTTACTAGTTGCTTGAAACACGATGTTAGATCTCTAATCACTATTTTGAACAATGTATATGAGTTCCAATTTGTTTATGGTGTATAGAATTCAATCTACAAACAGAACTTTTCACTTTGTTTGAATATAAATAGGCATACACGGTGAATTGTTCCATACATTAGAATGCAACTTCAAGATTTCTCTTGCTTTCTTCTTCAAATAAGGTGCATAGTCCACTTGAAGCACCATACACAGCTTAGCCACAGCCCCAACTCTCAACATCTCCCCCACAACTTCATCGGTTGCCGAAAACCTTGCGATCAACAGAAGTATGTGAACAGCCCGATCATCGGTCCCCGGTGAAACCTTAAACATTCTCTTTGACACCATTGCCATACCACACGCATGCTTTATCAACTGTGCTCTCCCATCAGCACATGAACACAACTGAGCCAAGAGACCGAATACTAGCTCGGTTATGTTCTTTTCAAGCCCGTTTATCTCTAACTCGACTAGCTCGTAAACTGCACCAGCTTCAACCGTTTTCATCCGGTTTCTTCCCCAAGGGCACACGTCGATTAACATTCGTAGCGCTGCTTTCACCGCTTGTGGTGATGTTCTTTTCCTTATCACGTTTACCGTTTGCTTAAAGAACTCGAACTTTAGCGTCTCTAAAACACTTGTATTTGAAACTTCCATGACCATTCCTAGCACCGAGATGGCTCGGGTTTGGACCTCGATAATAACATCATCTTCAATCGCGTCGGACCCTAAAATCCTTAATAGAGCATCAATAAACTCATCCTCTTCTTTAAAATCCGCTATATGTTTTTTCTTCGGGACACTTTGCCAAATAAGGTGAAGAATACTGAGGGCCTGACTCAGGCCCACAGTATTTCTGGTGTGACTTTCTTTAGATAACTTCGTTATCAAAGAAACCATCACACCAGCTGCTCCAGCTTCTATTAAAAACTGTCTATTCTTCTCATTCTCTCTTGCAAGTAAATGTAACGCGTCTAGAGAGATCACGTAAAGCTCGGCTGACCTTAGGTTGCGAAGAAGCTTCATGACATGTGCTTTGGTTATAGGCGGTTTTGGGGTCGGGATCCGATCAATACCATAACTAGCATTTGTGACACACCATGCTTGAATTAGACGACGAAGCGTGTGGTTAGGGGTCAAGTCTGAATCTTTCGTAAGCGGCTGCTTGGTTACGGGACACTGCACCACGTCCGCGGTTGATAGCCAGTGCTCTATGCTCTCGCGATCGTATGTTATTCCGGTGACCGCGGTTACTGGATCTTTCATGATCTGAAGTGATATAGGACAGATGAAGTAACGGGGTACTTCCACCATATCATCAGCTTCCATTAAATTGTTTAAATGGATGTTGAAACAAAACTATGAATCTCGGGAAGGGGGAGTAGTTGTTGTTCGTCTTTGTTCAGAGATTAAATGGTGCAAAAATAGTTTTTATAATCATGCCGAATTGTTTGAATTCAATGATGAAATGGAGAATGCTGGCTGCGAAGTTTGAAATCTTCTAGAGTATTGCTATTATTAGCATTATTATAATATGATTTTTATTATTTTGGTTATTATTAATAATATTATTATGTATGAGTCAATAAATCTCAGAAAACGGTGGTCAGATGAACAAAAGTCAAAAACAAAGCAAGAACAGTCGGCTATTGAAAATTCAATTGGATCTGTTCCACTTGGGTGGAAGGTCAACGGTGGTTGGTCTTTTATCTTTATGATGGTAAGTAAAATGGATCAAGTTGATGGGGTTTGAATATATATTAATATCGTCACACACATTACACATATATTAATAGTTTGAAATTTCAAGATTTTGTTCAGTGAATTATAAATGTGATGTTGGTCGATAGTCTCGCGAAAGATGGTATATAAATTAAGAATACGTACAACAGAAGTTATGACAGAAAATAATTTTAGCGAAGGAGGTTTGTTTATATATATATATATATCTTAAGGTTTTAACGTAACAAAGCTTTAAGCATAATATGCAACTACCTATGTAGCACAGCAAATTTGTAATTTAGATGGTGTAGTAAGGGTACAAATATATTTACGTGTTCAGTTACGATGAAATCACCGTCACTTTACTTTCCCTCCTCAAACCACAACCTTCACAAGTTTTTAGAATTTTTTTAACACTTAAGTTTTTTATAATACTTTAAAAATGTCATTTTGACTTTTCGAGTTTTTAAAGCCTCGAGTGTACTAGTTGTACATATTAACTTTGAAAAACTAATTTCTTACATACTTATTATTGCGTACTTGTCGATATAAATGCGAATTCATATATGTTTGACGTAAGTTTTGTTTGGACACGAGTTGGGTGAAATATAAAACGCTTTCGTGCAAAACTTTTATAAGTATTAAGTTGGTCTCTGTTTCGACACAAAGTTTGTTTGAAAACGAGTGAGCCCAATATAATATGGTTTCATTTAACGATATAAATTCGGGTGAGTCTACATTTCAATGTAAATTTAGTTTGGAAACGAGCCAGTACAATTGTAGTCAATATCTTATCACACTCCGTATTACACCGTCACAACGCGTGAATTTATCTCTATTTAGTAATGTTTCACTGTTTAAAAGGCTGACAAAATTCTAAAGTTGAACCCTCTACAACTTAGATTTTCTCCGCTCACAAAGATGGAAATTTCGAACTCTAATGTGATATACACAACAAAAATAGACAATAAAAATTTATTTTGAAATATAAAAAAGGAATCCAAATATAATAGATTATAATAGGAAATTTAAGGTAATTTTATATTTTTAACCTTAAAAAGGGAGGTTCATATAAAAAAATAGTTTTCCTGATAAAAAGTAAAGAGATAATGTCATGTGATATACTAGAAGAATAAAGGAATGGCATTTTAGTCTTTCTTAATTTGCCACCTCAATTCCTTGATTTCAACATCTTTATAATTTCTAGTTTTAGGGTTTGTAGAATATAACATGTGACACGTCATGTTTTACAGGTTAACCCCGTTTACTTAACTTTTCGTTATTTTCTGGCACTCGGGTAGGTTATCATCATTTGTCTATCTTATTTCCTACCTGCCTAAGTTTCTTGTTCAACTATCACAATCTCTACTTCAGGACTTTCTTGAACTGGAGAGAGAACAGGGGCTTTATACAGTCTTTTCCTTTTCCTCTCTTCTTTGATCTTGAGGAACAATTCTGCAGCCACAGCCTCCTTCCTGTATTTTAAAATTTCAGTGTCAGCCAGTTCATTTAGTTCCTTCAAGGGAAGAGAGCTTATTTCATCAATGTTAACTCCTAGACCTAGATAATTCAATCTGACTGCCTTTAACTCATCTTCCTAAGTATTTGGCATATGGGTAGCATGATTGCAACTTGCATAAAGCTAGGGGTCTCTCTTGTTCTCTTTCCCCTTGTATTCATCTTCATTTCCCTTTTCTCCTCCTCAATCTTCTCAGAGATAGGAATCCTCTTCCCCTTGTCAATCACTAGTCTGTGTGACTCAAGGTGATAAGAGCTTTGGCCTTCTTGACTTGGTGTTGCACTTGAGCTCTTTCCAGGGAGAGGCTGTGAGACACCTTAACCAGTGGTGTTATGAAGTCGCTGGATCGGTTGACATCCGAGAGTGTTCTTGACGGAAGGTGTCACACCCCCGCTAAAAGCGGAAACACGGGGATGTAAAGAGATCGGGATCGTCATAACACATGGTAAGCAATAGAGTTGCAATATAATAAATGATGAGAAACGTGTCATGACGACACCCGACAACAAGGGGACTTGTGTCGTGTTTAGTCAATATTCACGACAACATAGCCATAAGCATAAACATGTTAAATGATTCACATAGTCAAAGATGATAACATTGTAATGTAAATTCCCACAACCCAGGAACAAGTATCAAAAGGATGTAATTGTTTAATCAGACTACAACATTGCTCAAAATAATTGTTTGTCAACTATGTTTAGTCTCAAAAATGCATCCTAGGGTCTCCACTAAGGCAGCACACCTAGATCCTCAATTTGCATGATCACCTGAAAAGATATGCTCAAAATGGTCAACAAAATTGTTAGTGAGCTCGCAGGTTTAAATAGTAAATAAGTAATTGATGCTGTATAGTAAATGATGTGGGATACCGTGCATATAGTTATAAGTAATTAAATCACATGACAATGAGCTTTGCAACCAAACTTAGCGACGTACACAAACATATTGTCAGAATATATTCACCCAAGGACCCGTTCCTGGCCACTGATGGTACTAACTAGTATACCAACGAACAAGGGTGGGGGTGTCAACCCAGTATTACTACAAATACCTATCCGTCGGTTCCCACACTGGAATTAAATAGTTGCAAAGAAAGTACCACACAGCAGACTCAAGCATGTATCAGATAAGTACTTGCAAAACAGTATCACGTTGATTCCAACTATGTAAATTGTATGTAAATTGTACAACATTGAAAGTGGGTGAGCGTACTTTTCCCCCAAGTTTGTAAATGATTGAAATATTGTAATCGTAAAAAAGGGGCCACGAAACTCACTTGTTAGGTGGTAAGTATGTATGATCAAAGTATCCAAATGTTGTATGCAATGAACGGTCAAACACCTATTGACAGTTATTGTTAAGCATTAATGATATGTATAAAGCGTATAATAATGTTTGGTCAGTTCGGGTTGTATCGGTTGGGTCGCGTGTAACACACACAAACAGACACACGTACTAGATCTTATGTAGATCCAAGTACTAGACATCGTCGCCATTGCTGATGTTATTTGTGTAAAAGTTTCATTGTTATTGAAGAAGTATTTGATAAATATTAGTAGTTACAAATCGGTTATTGATGCTTGTAAAATGTTAAGTTAATTTAATTTGGAATAACATTAGTAAGTTTGATAGCGTTGACTTTAACATTGTCATTAGTAATGGCAACCGTGTCGATGTCACCTTAACATCACATGACATACACACACCACATACAAGAAGAAAATCACACACAACAACTACTTAAATCGCACGACAAGACCAGACGCACGACTCAACACTCCATTCGCAGGAATCAACCCTCAATCGTACGAATCAGCTTCATTCGTACGATTGAACCTTCATTCGTACGATTGAACCTTCATTCGTACGACTGGCATTCAGTCGTACCACACAACAACCAATCGCACGAATCAACCTTCATATGCACGAATCAACCTTCATTCGTACGAATCAGCTACATTCGTACGATTGAACCTTCATTCGTGCGACTGGAATTCAATCGTGCGATACACGCACAATTGCACACATTCATTCGGTCGCCTGACTCAATCGCACGGATTCATTCGCTCGCATGACTCAATCGCACACATTCATTCGCTCGCATGACTGAATCGCACACATACACACAGTCGCACGACTCAGTCGCACGACACACCTAGTCGCACAACTCAGTCGCACGATTGACTCAGACATATGGCTCAGTCGCACGACTCACCCAGTCGCACGACTCAATCGCATGACAGACCCAGTCGCTTGAACAGCAGAATCGCGACTGTAAGAGGGCTGAGCAGCCTGCGGCTGCTCCGAGCACGGGTTTTACACAACAAGAACTTCCAGAAACACACTACAAACATACATAAGCAAGAAGCACACCCAGAAGGACATCACACGCACCCACACGACCTCATGTGTTCGGGTTGAACCCGAACACCCGAAACCCTAATTTGGATAGCCGTGAATAAGCAAGAAAAGGGGACAACCAAGGTTGTCTACCTGCTAGAATGGAGTAGACTTGGTTGTAGATGAAGTCTAGACGGTGAAAACGAGACCAAACGGGTCGGTTTTGGTGCAAGGAGGAGGAAGATGGGTGAAGAAGAAGAAGTGAAGAAGAAGGTGAAGTGAATGAGGCTAGGGCTGGAAAATGGGGTTTTTTTACCCATTCCAAGTTTGCAAAATGTCAATTTTAGTCCTTGCACTTAACCCTCGAGTTCCCAAAGTTTGTTTCGGTTGAAAACGACTTTATTAGGTTAGTTATATTAATGATAAAAATGTATTTAATATTTGTAACTTAAAAATGGTTTTATTAGTGATGTTAATATTATATAGAAATGGTATATTTAGCGGTAATGGTGATGAAAGTTTTAAAAGTTTTTAAAGATAGTATATGTTAACGATACGAACACAAGAATAAAGATGATAAGCAAGTATGATATCCACACAAAGAGTCAATAAAGATGAGGGATGAATGTTCAAAGAATAGTTAACGGAAAACCACGTTAATTGACGGACCTTAAGGTGACGGATGTCACAGTATCCCCCAGTTGAGAGAATTTCGTCCTGAAATTCAGCTGGAGTTAGGTCCAAGAGTGTCATCCTCGAATAGATGTGGATATTTGAGTTTCATCTGATCTTCCCGTTCCCATGCAAACTCTGGCCCTCATTTTGAATTCCATCTCACACGGACAATTGGTATTCTACTACGCTTCAATTGCTTGACCTTTCGATCCATGATCTCAATGGGTTCCTCGACAAAATGAATTCGTCGATCTTGATTTCCTCAATTGGTACGTGAAGAGATTCATCTGCTAAACACTTCTTGAGATTCGACACGTGGAAAGTATCATGCACACCGCTGAGTACTTGTGGCAACCTTAATCGGTAAGCCACTGGACCGATTCTTTCTGTAATCTCGAATGGTCCTACGTATCTTGGGGCTAAGTTCCCTTTCTTTCCAAATCGAACGACTCCTTTCCAAGGGGAGTTTTTAAGTAAAACTCGGTCCCCAATGTTGAATTCTAGAGGCTTCCGACGGTTGTCGGCATAGCTCTTTTGGCGATCTCTTGCAGCTTTTAGTCGGTCTTTGATTTGAAAAATCTTGTCGGTTTTTTCTTGAATGATCTCTGGGCCTGTTAGCTGACTTTCACCAATCTCGGCCCAACAAACGGGTGATCTACATTTCCTTCCATACAATGCTTCAAACGGAGCACATCCAATGCTTGTATGGTAGCTGTTGTTGTAAGAGAACTCAATCAGCGGTAGATGAGTGTCCCAACTACCACCAAAGTCGATCACACACGCCCTCAACATGTCTTCTAGCGTCTGTATAGTTCGTTCACTTTGGCCGTCTGTTTGGGCGTGATTGGCGGTACTCATATCTAATCGAGTGCCCATCGCTTTCTGTAGTGTCTGCCAAAATCGTGAAGTAAATCTGCTGTCACGGTCGGATATGATCGACACCGGCACTCCGTGTCTTGTCACGACCTCTTTTATGTACAGTCTCGCCAACTTATCCATCTTGTAGTCTTCTCGGATGGCAACAAATGTGCTGATTTCGTCATCCGATCCACTACGACCCATATCGAGTCATGCCCGCTGCTTGTTCTAGGGAGTTTGGTAATGAAATCCATGGCTATATTCTCCTATTTCCACTCGGGAATTTCAGGTTGTTGTAATAATCCCGATGGTTTATGATGTTCAGCTTTAACTTTCGAGCATGTCAAGCATCTGCTGACGTACGTAGCAATGTCTTTCTTCATGCCTGGCCACCAGTACAGATCTTTAAGATCATGATATATCTTGTCTGCACCAGGATGAATAGAATATCGCGTCTTGTGGGCTTCATCCATGACTAATGTACGTACACCTCCCCATCTGGGTACCCATATACGATCCATGAAGTATTGTATGCTATCATCCTTGCAAATCATCTGTTTATCTAACCCTCGGAATTCTTCTCCCGCAAGGTTTTCTTCTTTCAACGCTTCACTTTGTGCAATTTGGATCTGGGCTTTCAAATTCGTTTGAATAGTCAATCCCAACACTCGAGCACGTAGTGGTTTCACGCGTTCTTTACGGCTTAAAGCATCAGCCACCACGTTAGCTTTCCCCGGAAGATACCAGATTTCACAATCGTAGTCACTAAGAAGCTCTACCCAACGTCGCTGACGCATATTAAGTTCCTTCTGGTCCAGGATATGTTGGAGGCTCTTATGATCTGTGTAGATGATGCATTTGGTTCCATACAGGTAATGCCTCCATATCTTGAGTGCAAATACTACAGCGCCCAACTCAAGATCATGAGTTGTATAGTTCTTTTCGTGCACCTTAAGTTGTCGCGAAGCGTAGGCAATCACCTTATCCTTCTGCATTAACACACATCCCAATCCTTGATGTGAAGCATCGCAGTACACCATAAAATCATCAGTTCCGTCTGGGAGGGACAATATAGGTGCGTTGCACAACTTCTCTTTCAACGTTTGGAACGCTTGTTCTTGTGAATGTCCCCAATCAAACTTCTTGTCTTTCTGAGTCAGCAATGTTAATGGTTGCGCGATATTTGAAAAGTTCGCGATGAAGCGACGATAGTATCCGGCCAATCCTAAGAATTGCCGTATTTCTGATGGTGTCTGGGGCACATCCCACTTCTTCACCGCTTCGATCTTTCCAGGATCTACATGAATCCCATCTTCGTTAACCATATGACCCAAAAACTTCACTTCCCCCAACCAGAATTCACACTTTGAGAACTTGGCGAAAAGTTTCTCTTCCCGTAACAGTTCTAGTATTGCCCGAAGGTGTTCTTCATGATCCTCTTTCGATCGGGAGTAGATAAGTATATCGTCTATGAATACGATCACAAACTTATCCAAGTAAGGTTTGCACACCCGATTCATTAGGTCCATAAACACGGCTGGTGCGTTAGTTAACCCGAATGGCATAACCAAGAACTCATAGTGCCCATAACAAGTTCTAAACGCTGTTTTCGGTATGTCGTCCTCGGAAACCCTTAGTTGATGATATCCAGAACGAAGGTCGATCTTTGAGAAATATGAAGCTCCTTGCAGCTGATCAAACAGATCGTCGATCCTGTGGAGTGGATACTAATTCTTCACGGTTAACTTGTTCAACTCACGGTAGTCGATACACATGCGGAACGACCCATCCTTCTTTTTGACAAATAATACCGGTGCTCCCCATGGTGAGTGACTCGGTCGAATAAAACCCTTCTCCAGTAGTTCCTGCAACTGATTAGATAACTCTTGCATTTTTGATGGTGCTAACCGATATGGCGTCTTTGCTATCGGTGTAGCTCTAGGAACCAACTCTATGTGAAATTCCACCTGTCGTGAAGGACGCAAACCAGACAAGTCATCAGGAAATACATCTAGGTAGTCCCGTACCACTGGAATATCTACTAGTTTCCTCTCTTCGTCCTTCTTTTCTACCACATGAGCCAAAAAAGCGTAGCACTGCTTTCGTAAACTTCGCCGTGCTTTCATGCGGGAGATAAGCTTTAAGTTCCCTCCCGGTCGTTCTCCTTGAATCTTGAGTACCTCCCCATTTGGCATAGGGATTCGTACTACTTTGTCCCGACAGACAATCTCAGCTCCGTTTTGCGACAACCAATCCATACCCACAATCACGTCGAAACTTCCTAACTCAAAGGGTATCAAGTCTATATCGAAGGCATGGTCCTCCAATATTATCGAGCACTTCCTAATAATCTCATTAACCTGAACAACCCTACCATTGGCCATTTCTACAGATTAGCTAGTTTCTAACCTACTAGGACTTAAATCAAGCAATTGCACAAACTCAGAAGATATAAAGCTATTGTCTGCTCAAGTATCAAATAATATAGATGCAAAGTGATGATTGAGTAAGTGCGTACCCTTGACAACATTCGGGTCCTGACTGGCATCGTTGGCTCCAATGACGAATGCACGTCCCCGAGCTGCATTCCCTTGATTTGTCGGGCCTTGATTTCCAGCTATGGCCATCACCTGCTGCTGGTTGTTCCCCTGTTGACCTGGCGCCCGATTCAGTCTGGGGCACATGTTTCTGTAGTGATCAGGGCCTCCACACTCATAACAGACCCTGCATTCCCGGCGGGGTTAACAGCGTTGACCGGTGCCACAAGATTCAGCGCTGTTCTACAGTCTCTCGCTAGATGCCCCGGGCGTCTACAGTTTGCGCATACCCGGCACTGCATTCCTGGGGGATGATGATAGTTGCACCTGTCACATTTAGGGTGTGGCCCAACATACTCTCTTTTTCCCTGAGTCACAACCATAAAATTTCTGGTTGTCTTGGCCCTTTGTCAAATTTCCCGGCACTCGACTGGCTCGTTTCTCAAACATCTTTTCTCTTCTCTGCTCCTCTGCCCAAAACCCCTGTTCTCACCATTTCATCAGTTAGAGCGCCAGCCTTCAGAATCGCGCTCTGGATCGTAGGAGGAGTAGCTTGTGTTACCATTGCTCGGATTTGAGGCGCAAGTCCCCAAATGTACCTCTCGATCCTCTTTGATTCTGGCGTGACCAGATGCGGAACCAATCTTGCTAACTCATGGAATTGATCAGTGTAAGCTGCGTGCCCGGCCCCCACCATAGCATGATTCCAGAATTCATGCTCCAACTTCTGCATCTCATTGAGGGGGCAGTATTCCTCGGTGATCAATGCCTTGGATTCATCCTATGACATTTGCATCGCTGATTATCTTCCTCTAGCTTAAACCTGGGTGTTCCACCAGGTTAACACCTTGCCCTGTAATGAGCACGTGGCATACTTGATTCTCTGGCTGTCGAGGCACTCACTGATGTCAATCACTGCCTCCATCTTCTCAAGCCATCTGGTTAGGGCTATCACCCCACCTTTCCCATCAAATTCTCTCGGTTTGCAGGCCACAAACTCCTTGTATGAACACCCCCGTCTAGCATTAACAACCCCAGTCTCAATACCGGCAGTTCCACCATTCCCCGTCTCCTGATTACTTCGTTCCCAGTCGGGTTTCCATTTCCCACTTCAGTTTCGATCCTACCTTGACCTCTTTCTCCATTATCCTCATTATCATTGCCACCATCCCCGTGGGGGTGGTGTTGCTGGAGTGCATCGCTCACTTGGGCCACGATAGTAGGAATCAGTGCGGCCAACTGTTGAGCGATCAGAGCTGCCATCTCAGAGTTTCCTGTTTCCTGATTGTTACTGGTAGGACCATCACTTGTTCTTGGTGCTCTACCTCTGCCTCTACCTCTGCCCCTCGGGGCTTTACTTCCGCCACTATTGTTGCGGGTAACTCTTCGAGGCAGCATTTTCTAAGCATAAAAGTAGTAAACACATAAGCTTAAACCATTTCAAATTATAATTATATTATCCACATCGTTCATCAAAGTCCAGCATTCCATGTTAATATCACACTTATAGTCACCACACATCGCATGCAAGTCGTGTAGTTCTCACACCATGAATTGGTAATGTCTCAACAATAGTCCATCATAACAGTTGTAAATCCATGTATATAATCACGTTTAGTCTAGCGGAGGTTGTCCATCCCTTCCTCTTTTGAGGTTTCAGACATAACCTCCTTAGGGTCAATCAGCGCGTAGAGGGAACGGAAGATCCAATAGAAGCATCCCATAAGGAGTGAGCTTAAGGGCTCTCTCACAGGGTAAAAAGATCACATAACAGATAGATAAACGAATCAAGTAAGGAGGAACACATACACGAGATATAATATGCATACAAATCCTAGCATGCAAATCTACATGAAGGTTCCTAGGTTATAGTCTAGGTCAAGCGTATTGCCTAATTCTCTATAACCAATGGCTCTGATACCAATCTGTCACACCCCCGCTAAAAGCGGAAACACGGGGATGTAACGAGATCGGGATCGTCATAAAACATGGTAAGCAATAGAGTTGCAATATAATAAATGATGACAAGCGTGTCATGACGACACCCGACAACAAGGGGACTTGTGTCGTGTTTAGTCAATATTCACGACAACATAGTCATAAGCATAAACATGTTAAATGATTCACATAGTCAAAGATGATAACATTGTAATGTAAATTCCCACAACCCGAGAACAAGTATCAAAAGGATGTAATTGTTTAATCAGACTACAACATTGCTCAAAATAACTGTTTATCAAATATGTTTAGTCTCAAAAATGCATCCTAGGGTCTCCACTAAGGCAGCACACCTAGATCCTCAATTTGCAATATCACCTGAAAAGATATGCTCAAAATGGTCAACAAAATTGTTGGTGAGCTCGCAGGTTTAAATAGGAAATAAGTAATTGATGCTGTATAGTAAATGATGTGGAATACTATGCATACAGTTATAAGTAAGTAAAATCACATGACAATGAGCTTTGCAACCAAACCTAGCGACGTACACAAAGATATTGTTGGAATATATTCACCCAAGGGCCCGTTCCTAGCCTCTGATGGTACTAACTAGTATACCAACGAACAAGGGTGGGGGTGTCAACCCAGTAGTACTACCAATACCTATCCGTCGGTTCCCACACTGGAATTAAATAGTTGCAAAGAAAGTACCACACATCAGACTCAAGCATGTATCAGATAAGTACTTGCAAAACAGTATCACGTTGATTCCAAGTATGTAAATTGTATGTAAATTGTACAGCATTGAAAGTGGGTGAGCATACTTTTCCCCCAAGTTTGTAAATGACTGAAATATTGTAAGCGTAAAAAGGGGCTACGAAACTCACTTGTTAGGTGGTAAGCATGTATGATCAAAGTATCCAAATGTTGTATGCAATGAACGGTCAAACACCTATTGATAGTTATTGTTAAGCATTAATGATATGTATAAAGCGTATAATAATGTTCGGTCGGTTCGGGTTGTATCGGTTGGGTCGCGTGTAACACACACAAACAGACACACGTACTAGATCTTATGTAGATCCAAGTACTAGACATCGTCGCCATTGCTGATGTTATTTGTGTAAATGTTTCATTGTTATTGAAGAAGTATTTGATAAATATTAGTAGTTACAAATCGGTTATTGATACTTGTAAAATGTTAAGTTAATTTAATTTAGAATAACATTAGTAAGTTTGATAGCGTTGACTTTAACATTGTCATTAGTAATGGCAAGCTTGTCGATGTCACCTTAACATCGCACGACATACACACACCACACACAAGAAGGAAATCACACACAACAACTACTTCAGTCGCACGACAAGACCAGACGCACGACTCAACACTCTATTCGCACGAATCAACCCTCAATTGTACGAATCAGCTTCATTCGTACGAACCTTCATTCGTACGACTGGCATTCAGTCGTACCACACAACAACCAATCGCACGACTCAACCTCCATACGCACGAATCAACCTTCATTCGTACGAATCAGCTACATTCATACGATTGAACCTTCATTCATGCGACTGGAATTCATTCGGGGGATACACGCACAATCGCACACATTCATTCGGTCGCCTGACTCAATCGCACACATTCATTCGCTCGCATGACTCAATCACACACATATATTCGCTCGCATGACTCAATCGCACACATACACACAGTCGCACGAATCAGTCGCACGACACATCTAGTCGCACAACTCAGTCGCACGATTAACTCAGACGCATGGCTCAGTCGCACGACTCACCCAGTCGCACGACTCAATCGCATGACAGACCCAGTCGCCTGAACAGTAGAATCCCGACTGCAGGAGGGCTGAGTAGCCTCCGGCTGCTCCGAGCACGGGTTTTACACAACAAGGACTTCCAGAAACACACTACAAACATACACAAGAAAGAAGCACACTCAGAAGGACATCACACGCACCCACATGACCTCATGTGTTCGGGTTGAACTCGAACACCCGAAACCCTAGTTTGGACAACCGTGAATAAGCAAGAAAAGGGGACAACCAAGGTCGTCTACCTGCTAGAATGGAGTAGACTCGGTTGTAGATGAAGTCTAGACGGTGAAAACGAGATCAAACGGGGCGGTTTTGGTGCAAGGAGGAGGAAGATGGGTGAAGAAGAAGAAGTGAAGAAGAAGGTGAAGTGAATGAGGCTAGGGCTGGAAAATGCGGTTTTTATACCCATTCCAAGTTTGCAAAATGCCAATTTTAGTCCCTGCACTTAACCCCCGAGTTCCCAAAGTTTGTTTCGGTTGAAAACGACTTTATTAGGTTAGTTATATTAATGATAAATATGTATTTAATTATATTTGTAACTTAAAAAATGGTTTTATTAGTGACGTTAATATTATATAGAAATGGTATATTTAGCGGTAACGGTGATGAAAGTTTTAAAAGTTTTTAAAGATAGTATATGTTAACGATACGAACACAAGAATAAAGATGATAAGCAAGTATGATATCCACACAAAGAGTCAATAAAGATGAGGGATGAATGTTCAAAGAATAGTTAACGGAAAACCACGTTATTGACGGACCTTAAGGTGACGGATGTCACAGAAGGATAAGAAAAACCAAAAGACAAACAAGATCACGAACAAGAATACAATGGTTTCATTGATAAAACCTAAGATTACAAGCTCGTTAAACATAAAAATCACGACTTTTGGCAAGGGGAGATCGAGCATGATCTCCCCTCTCATCTGGAAGCACCTAGGCCCCGGGCACACACTCTCTAAAACCCTACATCTCTACACCGTGAAACTGGTATTTATAGGCCTCAGCCCATATTAGATACGATCGGGCCCATTCGTACGATTGGGCCATGCGTATGGTTCAATCGTACGAGTGGACCATACTTATGGTTCAGTCTTACGAATGGCCCAACCGCATCTCTCAGTCGCACGACTGGTCCATTAGCATGACTCAGTCGTACGACTGAGTCTCATTCGCATATGCTCCTGCGAATGACTCAGTTTCATGTGTTTACAACATATTAGGTGTATTACATTAAGCCTAGACTATTCGACAAGCGACGGACACACTATATATGACAATATATGCTCCAACAAATTCCCCCTTGGACGTTGCTTGCGAATAGTAGATAACACCTCTTACAATCTTCAGTCAATCTTTGCTCTGGTTTCCAATAGAATCAAACGAAAAACCATATTAGCCAACGTTGTCTATCCGTCAGGTTGCTACAGTATCCCTGAAAATGAATTTAGGCACAATAGCTTTCATTTACTTCGCAGAACACCATCATAGCAGCAAGATTCCCCATATGACTGATTTTTCCAGATAATGACATGAACAATTTTCCATTTCTTCAATCTTCACACATGCTAACCTAATTAACATTAACACCTGTAGAAATTCCCCCTCAAATTCAGCATATCCCAATATATAAACGTTGTGCTTTCCTTGCGTCTTCATACGGTGTATTGGGCAAAAAGTAGAAGGTTCCAATCCACAGCTGATAATCTCAAACAAATCAGCATGCACTCAGATTCATCATCAGAAACCGGCTCACATCATCACTTTCTGATTGCGTCTTCAATTTCTCTAAACATGGATTCCCCCTAAGAGTCAGAATCCTCTTTGTACGGATAAATAAAACTTGATTGGCCCATAAATAGTCAGATGCTCCTAACTACCCCACAAAATCAGCACCGACTGCTGACATCTTCTCTTCTCTCTTTTGTGTTCTAACTACAATCACCTATTCTGGAAGTCCAACGAATAATGGGGTATCCATCGAACTTATTTGACAAAAGAACCTCAAGGTAAATGTGCTTCGCTCATCCTCAAATCTATGCAAAAGGAATTTCCTGAATCTTTTTATTTTTTTATTTTTTATTTTTTTATTATTTTTTATTATTTTTATTATTTTTATTTTTTTTTGATCTGGAACACCGTTCATTCGTATGACATGGAGTACATTTATCACATTCGTGTGAGTGGATAATACGAATGATATCTTCATGAGACTGGTCATAAGACAGGTCCAGTAGCATGACCGGTCATAAGACTGGTCCAATAGCATGACTGGACATAAGACTGGTCCAGTAGCATGACTAGTCATAAGACTGGTCCAGTAGCATGACTGGTCATAAGATTGGTCCAGTCACATTCCAGTCGCATTCCAGTCATACGAATGGTCCATTAGCATGGTCCAGTCGTACGAATGGTCCATTAGCATGGTCCAGTCGTACGAATGGTCCATTAGCATGGTCCAGTCGTACGAATGGTCCATTAGCATGGTCCAGTCGTACGAATGGTCCATTAGCATGGTCCACTCGTACGAATGGTCCATTAGCATGGTCCAGTCGTACGAATGGTCCATTTGCATGGTCCAGTTGCACGAATGGTCCAATCACACGAATGGTCCATTAGCATGGTCCATTCGTACGAATGATCCATTAGCATGGTGCAGTCGCACGAATGGTCCATTAGCATGGTCCAGTCGCACGGATGGTCCATTAGCATGGTCCAGTCGCACGAATGGTCCATTAGCATGGTCCAGTCGCACGAACGGGTCTGCACAAAGATTTTCAGATCTGCAACCGCCATGGCTGCCAAAAACCCTAATCTGATGAATTTTACATGAACCAAACCAAAATAGACATCATCAGATTCGCAAGAACCAACACACGTAACAAGAACCAAGAACCAAACCAAAATGGTCCATCATCAGATCTGATGAACGTGTTTCCGAGTTCGATTTTAACCAAGAACCAACACACGTAACAAGATCTGAGCAAAACACGAAGAACACAAAGTGGGTTTAGCGTCAAAGAACCTGAAATTGATCCAGAAATCAAGAGCTCGGGTTGCTAGAATGATTGTTAGATCATTCTAGCAGTAACCGACTCTGATACCAATTGTTAGGACTGTTTAGATATGGAGTACTAACTGATTTACGTGTATACCAAAACAAATAGTGTGGAATCCTATTTGATTGGTGATCCAATCAGTGAGAATGCAAGTATAATTGATCTAAGAATGAACAAAACGTTAAGAAGGATTGCAAGATGATTAACTGCGATCTATGAACTTGGAATAGGTGTTCTTGAGTCTCTGGACGGCTAGGGTACGATTATGTGCGTGGGTATTCGAATTGTTTTGTTTTTTCATGAATTAGGTGGTATTTATAGGTTAGGGTTTTCCATTCGTACGACTTAACCATTAGCATGGTTCAGCCGTGCGACTGAAGCATGCGATTGATCCATCCGCACGACTGAATGTTCAGTCGTGCGACTAAGCCAATCTCATGTCACAATCATGCGACTAATCCAGTCTCCTGGTTCAGTCGTGCGATTGGTTCATTAGCATGAAGTATTCATGCGTATGGTCCATTCGCATGGTCCATTCACATGAGAACTTCACACAATTGAGTTTGAACATGTTTCTCAATCATTCTTGACTAAGAACTATGTAAACAACTACAAAGCTATATAGTTAATTCAATATGCATTTTGACACAATAAACAATGAAACATTAAACAATGTAAGCATCAAACACATATTTTATTTCATTCACACCCATTCAATACATATATGTAAAACATGAAAGACATTTACATTAAGTTCCTAAACTAGGTACACATGTATCTACAGGTGTCTCACTGAGGGTATTGGGTGCTGAAGAAGTTGCAGTCTCAAGGTTCACAAGTTTTATTACTAGTCCGTCAACTGAGGTTTCCCCTTCGAAGCTAATCTTAGGGTCTGCCTTAATATCCAGTTGACCAACAGTTTTTCTTGCTAGCCTCTATTTATATAGATTTGATCTTGTCTTGAACTCTTCAAGCACCCTTAGCTAGATCTTCTCATCTAACCTATCAACTTGGCTATTATGACTTGGGTTGGCAACTGGTAGGTCAACAAGAGGAAATCTCTCATATAATTTCAAGGTCTGAAAATTAAACAATTCTTGCTGACTATGATATCTAGAGAGTACCAAGGCTCTTCTATCAATGTCATAACACCACCCTACTATTGGATTTTCAGCAAGGTAGGATAGGGTAGACATAACCCTTGGTATACCCTCCTTAAATAGACTTTGAATTAAGGCATCCACATTGATGTGGGCCTAAGGAGGTTATTGAGTGTGGACAATTACAAGTGAGGATGGTGAGCCCTAAATGTCCATACTCTGGGAAGTATTCTCAGGTTCTGTGCTTGTAGTTACGACTTTCTCCCCCTTTTGGTAGTGTCACCCACTTTCATAGGTGAGCTAGAGGTTAGGTCTGCCACATCAACAGGTTCTTGTAGACCTGATTAAGCATGCCTTGTAGGCCTCTCAACTAACTTTCCCTTGTGATTGATGATCTCAAGTTGTTGATTAAGGACCTGCCTTTGTAAGGTAACCACCTGAGATTCTAGGTGACTAACCTGTGAGACCAAGTAGGTGCAAGTTTTTGACAATGTTAGTACCCTTTGTTATGGACTCCTCTCATCTTCATCAGAAGAATCATAGGGGGACGAGAACATAACCGAAGTCATCTCCCTCACCACTAGATATTGGTTCTTCGACTATGAATTTCCCGTTCTCCATGACAGCTTCATGAGAAGTGTCAAGGGGCTGGGTATTCATGGTTGAGGTCTTAATGAAGTAATCACTTTCCTCTTCCATATGGACCTCTTGAACAGGTTCAGAGAGGCCCACCTCAGTTGGGGTTGGATGATGTGGAATAGATATAGGGGTTTCAAGAACACTCATCTATCTTGAGCAGAGGAGGAGAAGTGAGACTCATGGTACTCATTGAATCCGTTATCCTCATCATCATAGAACTAGAGGTCAGGGATTGGTTGGTTTAAGTCTAAAAGCTGAAGATGGTAACTGTCCTTTGAAGGTTGTTCATTTGAGTTTTTAGACTTTGAGTGAAGGCTTAAGGATGGGGTAATGAGCTCATCATGTTGAGCAAGAGGAACCGCAACACTGATTAATGAAATGATGGGAGTGATTTGCAACACAAGGGAAGTGTGAGCTCTTGGTTCTACTTCTTCCTGCATGGGTGAGTGTATGGGGTCTGCTAAATCTAGATAGACTAAGGAGGGGGTTTGTTTGGATTTTTGTAGTAGGTAATGGTCATTTGAGGCTATTGGGGTTGTGAAGATGAAGAAGGTGTGGGTTCAACATTAGCTGATGTTGCCAAGTTGTCACCTTGAGCAGTGAGCTCTAACATTTCTAGGAGAAGGGCTTTTTGTAACCCTTAAAAACCAACAATGGTTTTTCTCAAAGGCTTCATCTGTCCCAATTTAAGAGTGCTACATGTTCCCGTCAACTGAGAGCCCAGTTCATAGTTAAGAATATGTTGGACATATCTAGGGAACATGTAATACTTTAATAAGTCTAAGTTAGCAAGCAAGTTTGTATAAACGAACTAAGAGTACTTGAACTTGACCACAGTGGTGTAACACTTGGAAATCTTAAAAGATGTAAAATAAAGAATAAATGTGAAGAGAAAAGGAGGAAATGCAATTTAACCCAAGTTGAGGGGTTAAATATGCAAAAAGTACAAAATTTCATTATATTTTATACAAAAAGGTGGTATGGCCGCTCAAACCATCCACTTTATCTTTTTGTTCGGGTTTTAGAGAGAGAAAGCAGAAAGAGTTGTCAGGTTTTGAAGAAGAACAAGAAGAAAACCGAATTCAAGGGAAGAGTTCTATGTTTTGAAGTGTTCTTGGCTGATTTCAGTTTGGGTTTATGCTTATGTATGTGCTTGTATGTTTGTATGTGTGTTTTTGGTGCGTTCTAGGTGCTTGAACTCGTTTGCAATCGGGTTTGAAGGAGGTCTACTCGAAAGTTGTCAAAGGTGAGTTCTAGGACCCCCTTTCTACATGTTTTAACTGATTTTAGCGCTGGAAATGCGTGTATGTATATTTTTATAAAAGTGAGTATTTGTACCCGTATATATGTTCGAATGTGTATGTGGGTGGGATGTGATTTGGATGTAAATGATGTTATGGTTATGTTATTTATTTGTTTATAATGCTTAAAATGTTAGAACTAAGCTTAGAACATGATTGAATGATGATCTGGGAACTGAAATGATGAATGGTAGTTAAGTTAGTTTTCATGCGCCTAAGTCCCATGCGCCTGAAACCCATGCGCCCAAATAGTTCCCATGCGCCTAGGTTTATGCCCAGGCGACTAAGTGTCCCCATTCGCCCAACCTGCCCATGCGTCCAAGTGCCTATGCACCTAAGTCAGTGTCACACCCCCGCTAAAAGCTGAAACACGGGGATGTAACAAGACGGGATTGTCATAACACATGGAAGACAATAGAGATGCAATATAATAAATGATGATAAAGCGTGTCATGACGACACCCGACACAAAGGAAACTTGTGTCGTGTTTAGTCAATATCTACGACAGCATAGCCATAAGTATAAACATGTTAAATGATTCACATAGTCAAAGTAGTAACAGTTGTAATGTAAATTCCCACAACCCGGGAACAAGTATCAAAAGAATGATAATGTTTAAATCAGACTATAACAATGTTTCAAAATGAATGTTTGTCAAATATGTTTAGTCTCAAAAATGCATCCTAGGGTCTCCACTAAGGCAGCACACCTAGATCTTCAATTAGCATTGTTCACCTGAAAAGATATGCTCAAAATGGTCAACAAAATTGTTGGTGAGCTCGCAGGTTTAAATAGTAAAATAGTAATTGATGCTGTATAGTAAATGTTGTGGAATACCGTGAATACAGTTATAAGTAAGTATAATCACATGACAATGAGCTTTGCAACAAAACCTAATGACGTACACACAGATCTTGTCAGAATATATTCACCCAAGGGACCGTTCCTGGCCACTGTTGGTACTAACTAGTATACCAACAAACAAGGATGGGGGTGTCAACCCAGTAGTACTACCAATACCTATCCGTCGGTTCCCACACTGGAATTAAATAGTTGCAAAGAAAGTACCACACATCGAACTCAAGCATGTATACGATAAGTACTCACAAAACAATAACACATTGATTGCAAGTATGTAAATTGTATGTAAGTTATACAGCATAGAAAGTGGGTGAGCATACTTTTCCCCCATGTTTGTAAACGATTGAAATGTTGTATAAGCATAATAAGGGGCAACGAAACTCACTTGTTAGGTGGTAAGTATGAATGATCAAAGTTTCCAAATTTTGTATTGTTGGACCAAAAGAACCAATGACCCAGGTCAGAAAAACCTTTAAGTCCCACAGACATCACAACAACTGAAGAGATCTACATCTGCTGAAGACAAAGTCTGAAGATAAAAGTCTGAAGACAATAGCTGAAGACAAAGTCTGAAGACATATGTTGAAGACAAAGTCTGAAGACCAAGTTCTCAGAAGTTATCTCAAACAGCTGAAGTGTTTCCTTTCAGTAGTTGTAATGTTTTACTTTTTAGTAGTTTCCTTTCAGTAGTTTTATTATTGTAAAACGTCTGAAGTTCTTACACTTCAGATGTTATAGTTTTAGTAGTTGTAATTCTGGTTTACACTTAGCTTTTTGTGAAGGTGTCCTTAGTTGTTGTGGACATCTTCAGTAGATTAGTTACTTTCAGTAGTTTGTTAAATCCGTTAGATGTCACTATCAAGTGACATCATCTGACGTCACATTCCTTTATAAAAGGAATGTTGACCTAATTGTTTTGTAACCGAAGCATTTGCGTGAATGAAAATCTTCCATTAACAGAAAATTTCTCTCTCTATAATCGTCATAGTGTGATTGCATATTCATGCTTGTCTTGCTTAAATTTGATCTAATTTCTGTTATATTCCGCTGCAAAATTCCAATCTAATTGATCAAACTAGATCCGATCCTATCAAAATGGTATCAGAGCTGGTTAATCATTGATCTATCTAACAATTGATCATTGAAACAGCTCTTTTGATATCTAAGTTTGATCGAATTAGCAAATTTGCAAGAATTGGTTATAGAGTTTGATTTTCTGTCGCTTCTGGTCAATTAATTTGAGATTCAAATTGTGTTGTTGTGTTTTTGAGCTAGACTTATTAAAATCTCATTGAATTTGGTTGAATTGGTGAAAATGACTACATCAATCAATGATACTCACAATACTTGCTCCTCAACAAAGCCTCCGATGCTTGTTAGGAGTGAGTATAACATATGGCAACGCCGAATGCTCCATCACCTGTCTGTTAATAGTTCAGGTTGTTGGAAGTCAGTGGTTCATGGACCATATAAGCCTATGGTGAGTAATCCGGAAACCAATGAGATGGTTCTGAAGAAGAAGGAACAATATTCTAATGAGGATTTAAAACTGTTTGAAATTGATGCTAAAGCCCATGGAATTCTGGCCATGGCACTACCTAATGAAATCTACTCTGGGCTTGTGCATCATGAAACTGCTCATGATCTCTGGGTTGCTCTGAAAGAACAATTTGGAGGAACTGATGAGGTCTTAGCAAACAATAGAGAAATCCTTGCCCAGCAATATGAGACATTCTCTCATAGAAAGGGTGAGTCACTGACTCAACAGTTTGAGCGATTTTCCTGTTTGATATCTGAGCTAAAAATGGTTCAACATGAATATACAAACAGTTAGATGAATAACAGATTCCTCAGATCCCTGCCTGAGAGATGGGACACATATACCATTGTCCTACGCTCCAGTGCAAATCTGGATACTCTATCTCTTACCCAACTTCATGGGAAACTCTTAACATTTGAGAGAGAGATAGAACAGAAAAGGAAACTGGCTTCATCTGGAAAGCTCACTGATGACTTTGTACCAGGAAACACTGCTCTGGTTGGTCATGAGTCAGAATATGCTACATCAGAAAGTTCCTATGATGAGCATATAGATTTCTCTTCAAATAGTGGAGATCATGCTTTTGTTGGAGTTGATGGTAACTCAGGGTTTAGTGTTGATAATTTGAGCTTTTTGATGGATGATTTGAAAGGAATTGCTGATGATGATCTGGAAGAGATGGATATTTTGAGCCAAATGGCATTAATCAATATCAAATCTCAAAAGTTTTACAAAAGGACAGGTAGAAAATTCCCTGGTCTCTCTGGCAAAACCAAAGTTGGTTTTGATAAGAGCAAGTTGAGATGTCACAAGTGCCATATACTTGGACATTTTGCTAGAGAGTGTAGATCATTTGGATCTAACTCATCTGCACCCTTTGTGACTTTTCCAAGCAATAGCTCACAAACCAAAGGGCAACATTCTACCAGTTCTGATCATCACTCACAAGTTCAATCATCTCCTGCATTTTTTGTTCCTCAAGGTCCAATGCCATATCCTTATCCATATTTTTACATGCCTCAGTCTAGTCAGGTTCCTGTACCCATGGCTCAACAACCACATGCCCTACCTGATCCTCAACCATCTCAAACAAATCAACAATCTCAATCTCAATCACATCAGAGCTTTTTCACCCCTGAGGTTGTTAAGTGGAGCAGCTTACCAGATGATGTCTCTGGTTATTCTGAACAATTGTTTACTGGTGCTGGTCAACATGGTGGTGAAAACCCTTTTGGAAATCTTGCTCTAATGGCCCTGGAGTCTACTGATGGAAATACTTCATCATCACAGGTACCACAGGTATCTTTTGAGGCTAAGGCCAAGTTATGTTCTGAGTCATGCATAGCTGCTTTTGATTCAATTAGGGAAGCAAATGTAGCCTTAATTAATCAAAACCTTGACCTAGAGAAAGTAATTTCCAAAAGAAAAGCTGAGTTTGAGTCTGTTTTAAAAGAAAAAGATGAGGAGATTTACAAACTAAAATGTCAAATCACTGATGAAAAAGCAAAGGTAGAGGTCATTTTGGAGAATCATAAGAATCTCAAAGAAACACTTGCAGCTACTCAAGTTAATTGTGAACGTTGGGTAACATCATGCAAGGGATTTGAAATGCTTCTCAGTAAGCAAACAGCTTCAAATGTGAAGTTTGAGATTGGGTATAATCATACCATACCTCCTACAGATTTTACTCCCAAGCTAGAAGTAAAATCTGAAGGTGACTGTAATTCCCAAACCACATCATCATGTGTCTCATCCTCAAGTGATAATTCAAAATCAGAGGATGAAGTCAGTGTTATTACTCCGCTAATCAATTTGCTGATGGTCTCACTGCTTCTAAACACATGATCAAAAAGAAACTGAGCAATTCAGGTGTTGTCCCACAAAGTACTCAAAGTACTGAAGGGCAAAACACAACACCTGAAGAGCATTTCAAATCAAAGGAAAACAAGCATTGTTTGACAACTGCTGAAAAGTCTATCAGGAAATTCAAAAGTACTGATAGAAAACTTCTGAAGAACAAATCTTCAGTTGTTGCAAATCCTTCAGTACTTACCAAAAGTACTGAAAGGAAGAAAGTACTGAAGAACAAATCTTCAGTAGTTTCATCATCTTCAGCAGTTGATCAACAAAAGATGAAAAGAAAGCCATGTGAAATATGTGATTTATTTAATCATCTCACTGATGAATGTTGGTATAACAAGGGTTTAAAATTCAACAAAGAGAAAATCATTAAAAAGAAAATGAATAAAATGAAAGATGAATTTCAAACCAAGTTTGTTTATACAAACATCTCAATCTGATAACCCAAAGTTTTTCTAAAAAGCTAAAAAGAAGGAAGGGGTTTATCACCAAACAGCTGAAAATATTCCTCACGGAATATCAAAAACCCAGACTAAGTCTGTGTCTTTTAAAAGGGAGGATTTGGTGAATCACAAGAAGAAATCAACAACAAGTACTGATGTGTCAACTGAGTTGAAAGCTTTGACAACCAATCAGACACAACTTGTTATGATGGTTCAACATTTGTTGGGTAGAGTTAACCAGTTAGATGTTTCTGTGATTAAACCACTGAAAAGGAAAACTAAGCCAAAATCAAAGGAATCCTTTTCAGCACCATCTCCACCTTCAAAGGCTGTCAATCATGCAAAATCAGTTAGTTTGAAATCTGTTGATGAAAATAGACCCAAAACCAAAATGTTTGGGTCTCAAAGGTTAACTAACTTTTGTGGAAAATACAGGGTTCTTCAGCATGCCAAAGAAGCATCTAGTATGTAGACAGTGGAGGATCTATGCATATGACAGGGAGCAGCTCTCTTCTTCATGATTACTCTCAAGGGAAGAAGGGATTTTTTTCTTTTGGAAATGATGCTAAGGGTTACATCATAGGAAAAGGGTTTGTGTCAAATGGTGAAATAAGGTTTGATGATGTTAACCATGTGGAGAACCTCAAGTACAATCTGTTGAGTGTTAGTCAAATGTGTGATAAAGGGCATGTTGCACTTTTCACAAGTCAGAACTGCCGGATTCTGTCTTCCAAAGTTCTGAACAGGATTGACAAGATATTGGATGAATATACTCTCCTGAAGGCCAACAGGATTGGAAGAGTATAAGCCTTAGATTTATCAAAGAAAATTGATCTTAAAGGCCATCCATGTCTGTTCTCTAAAGCCTCTCCTCAAGAATCTGAACTATGGCATAGAAGGCTTGGTCATGTGAATCTTAAAAATATGAACCAGCTTATTGCAGGACCGTTTAAGGGCTTTAACACAATTACAACACAACAACACAAAGAGGAGATTAACTAAACTTTAATCAAACAGTGAACTGGGTTAACCAAAGTGATACAAAGAACACAAGTAAAGCAAGAGATAGAACAAGAGAGTATGGGTTTCAAGGAGGCAGTATATTGCTTTCTCAAGTTCTTTTACAAGTGTTACAAAGCATAAAGAAAAATACAAGAACATGAAATACTTATACTACAACCTACAGCCGGCTATACTTTGAAAGCCAGCTGGATACAATTGACTAGACACTAACAAAATCAATTGTAGGATCAAAAGGCATATCTGCCTTTTGACCTTGTGACTATGACATGCCATAGCTCACATCCTTATACATTACAAAAATGATAAAGTACATAAAGTGGAAAGTTATAGACTCAAGACCTCAATGTACAGTTACCAAAAGCATGGACCTTTTCACCAACTCATGTAAGTTGGTGACTTTACAGAGGTGCAGCGGAAAAGGTGCTTTATGGAACAGTACATCAGATAAAGCATGTGTACTAAAAGTCTTCGGAAGAAATCTGTCTTCATAGGATGAAGCTTCGGAAGACTTTGTCTCTGAAGCTTCGGAAGACTTCATGTTTGGCTTCGGAAGATATTGGTCTTGGCTTCGGAAGATTTTACACTTAGAGTGTTTTCTAATGCATTGTGTAAAACTTCCGAAGCATTCTTCACTTCAGTACTTAGTGCATGTTGCTGAGACACTTTGGATGTTTTGGGTTGCATCAGACTTAAGGAATCCTTACAAACTCCCCCTAGGCTGATGCTACCAAAACACTTAGAAGATCTTCAGATGTTGGTAGTCTTCAGTACAATCAAGACCATTCCTTTCTTCATTAGATGGTCAGGATCATCAAGACTCTCATAGTATCTTCTCATCTCAAAGAGATCATGCAGAGGTAAGTTGATTATGTCTTGCCAGGAGTAGACATTCTTAACACCTTGATCTCTGATAACATGCCATCTTTTTGGATTGGTAGAGTAAGTCCTAGACAAGATGGGTGTCTCAGTTGTTAGAGGAGCCACTTGCATAGGAGTTGATTGGGCTGCCTCATCATGCACTTCCTCAGGTTGATCTGATTCAGCCTGAGGTGTAGAGGTAGATGACTTTGGCTTCTTCTTCTTAGTCTTTGGTTAAGAAGCCATTCTCTTCTTCTTCTTAGATGACTTTAACTGAGAAGAATGGTCAGCAGCACCATGTTGATCATCAGTGTCTTTCTCAGTTGGGTGTTCCTCCCTCACAGGTTCAGAAGGAGAGGGAGTTTGACCCTGCCTTGGATCAGAAGATGAAGTTTGCTGAGGCTCAGCTGGAGGTTCTGGTTGAGGTGTCTCTTTGTTGTTCAAACTTGACCTCCACTTCAGGTGGGACTTGACTTGGAAGAGAGTGCAAGTCAATCAGTTCTCCACTCTTAATCTTCTGCTTGATCACCCTTATATGCTCATCCATAGTGGATAGAGACATGGGGCCAAGTCTCCTTCCGGAGAATCCATATAGCTTCAAGAAGCTCATCATTTTTTTTCTGTCAGCAGACTTCTTTGCATTCTTTTGAATGATGGCTCTTGACTTTGCAGCTTCTTCCCTTAGCTTCCTTTTGGTTGTTTTTTTTTTCTTTGACTAGCTCAAGCTCAAGTTGCTTTAGGTACTCGAACTCAATGAAGTCATAGGACAGGGGAAGAAGTGCATCTGCCAGATACAAGCCTGTGGCACTCAGGTAGTTGATCATCTTGATCCTATCTTCTTCTTTATCTACTTGAGGTTCTTATGGAGCCACATCTTCCTGTGCAGGACTTTCTTGAACTGGAGAGAGAGTGGGAGCATGCTTGTAAAGTCTTTTCTGTCTCTTCTCCTCTTTGAATTGGAGAAGTAACCTTGCATCCTCTTTCTCCTTCATCTCTCTTGACACTTCCATGTCAGCCAGTTCATTTAACTCTTCTAAGGGGAGGGAGATGATTTCATCAATATCATAGTTCCTGGTGTGTAAATAGGTAATCCTGACTGCCCTTAACTCATTATCTTGAGTATTTGGTCTGGGGGCAGCCCTGATTGCAGCTTGCATGAAGCTAGATGACCCAGAAGAACTTTCTCCCCTTACCCTCCTTTTCCTCTCTCTCTCTTCCTCCTCAATTTCCTCAGGAGTCATTATCCTTTTCCCTTTGTCACCAACAGACCTTTGTGACTCAGGGTGGATTGAGGCTTGGCCTTCATTGCTTGGTGTAGCTTCCATGCTCTGGCCAGAGAGAGGCTGAGAAACACCTTCACCAGCAGGTGTCTCAGATGGAGTTTGGACCTCTGCAGCAGTTGTTGATGATAAGACAGGGGTCTCAGGTTCTGCCACTGGGCCTTCAGTCAAGGTTTCCCCTATGAAACTAATCTTAGGGTCCACCTCAACATCCAGTTGACCGATGACATTGCCTGATTGCCTAAGTCTCCTTCTTAGAGAGAACTCTGCAAGGATCCTGTCTTGGATTCTTTGAGCCAGCCTGTCAGCTTGTCTTGAATTGCTTGGATTGACAAGTGGCATGTTGACTAAATCCAGTCTTTCATAGAAGCTCAGGCTTTGGAACTAAAAAACTTCTTGTTGGCCTTGAACTCTGTAAAGTATAAGGGCTCTTCTGTCATCATCATACCTCCACCTTATGATGTAGTTGCTAGTTCCTTGTGGTGGAGATGAGACAGCCCTTGGTATACCTTCCTCAAAGAGACTCCTGATGATTGAGTCTATAGAGTCCACATTAATGTGAACTTGAGGAAGTTGCTGAGAATGCACAACAGCAAGTGAGGATGGTGAGTCCTCTATGTCCATTCTCTTGAAGAACTCCCAGGTTCTGTGGTTGTAATAACTTTCTCCCCCTTTTTGGTAGCATCACCCACTTGCATAGGTGAGCTGGAGGATAAGTCAATCACTTCCACAGGTTCTTGTGTTCCTGGTTGAGCTCTCCTTAAAGGTCTCCCAGCTAGTTTTTCCTTCAGATATGAAATCTGAAGTTGCTGATCATTGACCCTGTTTTGTAAGGTAGTCACCTGAGATTCCAAGTGACTAACCTTAGAGACTAAATAGGTGCATGTTTTTGACAATTTCTGCACCTTTAGTCTCAAATTCCCCTCATCTTCATCAGAAGAATCATTGGGGGATGAGATGATTGGACCAAAGTCCTCTCTCTCACCACCAGCTTGAGTTTCTTGGCTGCTGGTTTTCCTCTGCTCACTGGCAGCCTCAGTTGAGATGCCAGTGGGCTGAGTTGCCATGGTTGAGGTCTTAATGATGTAATCACTTTCAAAAGTGAGAGCCTCTTCCATATGGACATCCTGAACAGGTTCAGAAGTGTCCACCTCAGTAATAGGTGACTGATGTGGGATAGACTGAGGAGAGTCAGAGGTACTCATCTCTCTTTGAGTAGGGGAGGAGAAGAGAGACTCATGGTACTCACTGAATCCTAAGTCTTCATCAGTATAGAAGGATAGGTTGGGAATTGGTTGGTTGAGATCCAAAGGCTGGGGATGGTAGCTGTCCCCTGAAGGTTGTTCACTTGAGTGTTGAGACTCAGAGTGAAGGCTTAAGGCTGTTGGGCTAGTGAGCTCATCAGGGTGAGCATGAGGAACCTCAGCCCTGATAGGTGAAGAAATGGGAGTGGTTTGCTCCTCAGGAGAAGTGGGAGCTCTAGTATCCACTTCTTCCTGTAAGGTTGAGTATATGGGGGCCTGCACAGACTCAATAGCCTGAGCAGGGGTTCGTTTGGATTTTCTTTGGTAGGTGAGGGTGATTTCTGGTCTTTTTAGTGGTAAGGATAAAAGAGGTGTGGGTTCAACACTAGCTTGTGTTGCTAGGTTGTCACCTTGAGCAATGAGCTCTAACATTTTTGGGACTAGGGCTGTTTCTACCCCTGAGAAGCCTACAGTTGGCTTCTTCATTATTTTAAAGATGCCGGGCTTCATCTGTCCCAATTTAAGAATATTACTTGTTTCCCTCAACTGTGAGCCCAGTTCACAGTTGAGAATGTGTTGAACATATCTAGGAAACATGTAATACTCTAAGGAGTCTAAGTTTGCAAGTAAATTAGTATAAACAAATTGTGAATACCTGAACTTGACCCCCTGAACCATTCCATGAACTATAAAGGAGAGATCCTCAGGAATCTGGTCCCATCCACCATGCTTGTTTGATAAGCTGTGGATAACCACATGGAGCAGGTATTTCCACTGGGATGAGACCTTCCCTTTCCTGAAGGTCTTTACAGAGAAATCTCCCTCATAGCCCATCTGCTCAAAGGAATGATTAACAGCTTCCTTTGGGAAGGACACCTCACCTTCTTCATCATCCAGCTGCAAATGTTGGTTAATGATGGCCGGAGTGATGAAGATTGTCCTCCCTTGCACTGTGGCAGACAGTGCCTTCTCCCCATCCATAATGACCTCTTGGCAGGTCTTCCAGAATTCAAGCAAGTGATCCTCATATAGAGTAGGATCAATGGTCAGGGAGGTGAAATAGTTTGACAGAGTCAAGAATTGGCAAATCTCTGAGAAACTTGCATCTTTCTCAGAGCTTAACAGAGCAACTTGATTATGTTGCCTGTGAAGTTGCATGGAGAAATCTGGGTTGTTTCTGCGGTTAAGGTTGGCCATTTCAGAAGCTTAAGGGTGAAGAAAGGTAGAAAGCAAAGGCGGTTTAGAGAATTAGGTTAGAGGAATAGTAGAATTGAGGAAGATAGTGGGAAAGAGGGGGAACCGTTGGGTATTTATGTGAAAAGGGATTTGAACCAAAGTTAATGAAAGAGGATAAACTTTGAAATCCGGAAGTCGGTCCCACCTCTGAAAAGGTAGTTTACTTTTGCTCAAAAGTAGTTTTCTTGGAATTCGAAAAGCTTCGAAGGTAATTTGTCTTCGGAAGTTTTGATTGAAAAAGCTTCCGAAGCTAAAATGGCTTCGGAAGATTTTCCTGAGAGTCTTGAAGATTTATGCTTCGGAAGAGAAATAAACCCTTGGATGCTTTGTATAAGAATAAACAAAGCTTCCGAAGGTTAATTTTGCTTCGGAAGGAAAAAGTCCTTAAAAATGAATAAGTGTCTGAGATAAGAATTTTAAGCTTCGGAAGATGAATTTGACTTCTTCCGAAGGTAAAATCTCTTAGACAGTTATTTATTTTGAAGACATGTTTTTCTTCCGAAGATAAAACTTTATCTTCCGAAGTATCAGAAAATTTTCAAGAATCTAAGGAAAGTCTTCAAAAAGAATTTTACATCCAAAGAAAACATGAGCTTATGAAAGTGATGAACTAGACAACTTAGGACACACATATTTTAAGAAGAAATAATTAGAATTAGTTTTAAGAAAAGTCTACTCAAAGTTAATCATCCCAATAGCTGATATCAGATACTTAAATCTCTGTTCATCAAAAGCTTTTGTGAACAGATCAGCATATTGTTCATCTGTATGAACTTTGACTAGTTTAATTAATCCTTTTCATAGTTATCTCTTATTAAATGATACCTGATGTTGATGTGTTTGGTCCTTGAGTGCTGCACAGGGTTCTCAGTGATAGAGATAGCACTATTGTTGTCTATGTGGATAGGAGTCTCTTTGAAGTTAAATCCATAGTCCAGCATCTGATTTTGAATCCAAAGCACTTGAGCACAGCAGCTTGCAGCAGCAATGTATTCAGCCTCAGCAGTTGATGCAGACACACAGGATTGTTTCTTGCATTGCCATGAGACAACCCTTCCACCAAGGAATTGACATCCCCCAGATGTAGACTTTGCAGTCATGTTGCAACCACCATAATCACTATCTGTATAGGCATACAGATTGAAATTAGGATTCTTTGGATACCATAGACCAAGTGTTGAAGCACCTTTGAGGTATCTTAAAATCCTTTTCACAGTGATTAAGTGAGACATCTTAGGGTTGGCTTGATATCTTGCACAAATACATGTAGCAAACATGATATCAGGCCTGCTAGCTGTAAGATACATAAGAGACCCAATCATAGCCCTGTATAAGTGTTCATCTACACACTCCCCCTCAAGATCTGGACCAAGGGAGTGGTTTCTGGCTATGGGTGTCTTAGCAATCTTACAATCAGTCATGTTGAACCTCTTGAGTATGTCTTGAACATACTTTGACTGACTTATGAAGATGCCATCTTCAACCTGCTTCACTTGAATTCCCAGAAAGAAGTTGAGTTCTCCCATTGAACTCATTTCAAATCTGTCTTTCATCAGCTTCTCAAAGTCTTTGCAGAGCTTTGGATTAGTTGAACCAAAGATGATGTCATCTACATATACTTGAACCAGCAATAAGTCATTTCCCTGTCCTTTGATGAAGAGAGTTCCATCTATAGTACCTCTCCTGTATCCATGTTTACAAAGATACTCAGATAGTGTCTCATACCACTTCTGGGTGCCTGATGCAGCCCATAAAGAGCTTTGTCAAGCTTGCAGACATAATCAGGATGATCAGGGTCTACAAAACCAGGTGGTTGTTTGACATAAACCTCCTCATCAATCACTCCATATAAGAAAGCACACTTTACATCAAGTTGGTAGACCTTGAAGTTCTTGGATGCAGCAAATGCCAGGAATATCCTAACAGCTTCTAGTCTTGCTACAGGAGCAAAGACATCAGTGTAGTCAATCCCTTCTTCTTGTGTGTATCCTTGAACAACTAGTCTTGCCTTGTTCTTGATGATGATTCCTCTATCATCCTTCTTATTCTAAAAACCCATTTGGTTCCAATGGTAGTCTTCCCATGAGGAAGAGGACAAAGGTTCCAAACTTTCTGCCTTTTGAATTGAAGCAGCTCTTGTTGCATAGCTTCAACCCAACTTCCATCCTTTAGAGCTTCATCAACTTTCTTTGGCTCTATCTGAGATAAGAAACAAGAGTGAAGACAAACATTTGCTTCATGGGTTTGTCCTCTTGTTCTTACCCCTGTGACAACATCTCCAATGATGTTTGTGGTGGGGTGAGACTTGTGGATCCTTAGCTGAGGGATCACAGCAAGTTGCTGAGAAAGATCCAAATTTGAGAAATTTAGATCTGGTTTGGAAGATTCACCCTCCACATTATCACACTTATCAAGATTAACTTGATCCAATGAGTGTGTGACATCATTGATGTTATGGTATGGTTATTAACATCAAGAAATTCCTGATCACTATAACCATCACCATTGTTGTCTTCTACAATTGAGGTGTCTTTATCTGGTTGAGAGCCTCTGAGCTGGAATTTGAAGGCATACCAGATGTATCAGCTGAATTTGTCATTGTTGTGCTGATAGAAACCTCATTTGCTGAAGTAGTTCCAACTGGAGCTGAAGATGTATGAGTTGAAGGTCTTCCTAGCTCAAATCTTGGATCAGGATCACCTGTATTTAAATTTTCTGCAGATCCTGAAACATGCTCACAAGATTTGTTAAAACAGTTGGTAACTAAATCAAGATCAAACAGCCAATCCGGACCAGAACCAGCCACACAGGGTGTGTGCTCATTGAAAGTCACATTGGCTGACTCCTCAACAATTCTAGTTCTGAGATTGTATACTCTATAAGCTTTAGCTTGGGAAGAGTATCCAATGAAGTGTCCATCATCTGATTTCTCAGCAAACTTGGCAATTTGATCTTTGGTATTCAAGATGGTGCAGGGACATCCAAATGACCTGAGAAAACCAATGAAAGGTTTCCTCTTGTGCCAAAGTTCATAAGGAGTCTTACCATGTGTCTTAACTACTAAAACTCTGTTTTGCACATAGCAAGCAGTATTAACTGCCTCTGCCCAGAAGGTGATAGGCAGTTTAGAGTCAGACAACATAGTTCTTGCAGCTTCAATAAGTGTCCTGTTTCTCCTCTCAGCAACTCCATTTTGCTGAGGAGTCCTGGGAGCACTATATTGTCTTGTAATACCTTTTTCATCACAAAATGTATCAAGGATTTGGTTCTTGAATTCAGTTCCTTGATCACATCTTATGGTTTTGACCTTGTGATCACATTGATTCTCAACTTTTAAGATGAAATTCTTCAGAATCTCAGGGGTTTCATCCTTAGTTCTAAGGAAGAAGACCCAAGTGAATCTTGTAAAATCATCTGTGATCACCAAACAGTAAGAGGTCCTTCCTAAACTCATTACACTGGTGGGGCCAAAGAGATCCATATGTAACAAGTGTAGGGGAGTAGTGATGGAGTTCTTTTCCTTAGGCTTGTGAGATACCTTGTGTTGCTTCCCTTTCAGGCATGCAACACAATGATCATCACTTGTAAACTCTTTCTTTGGCATTCCAGTTACCAATCATGTTTAATTAATTTATTCATGTTCTTAAAGTTTACATGGCACATTCTTTTATGCCATAGGAAAGACTCATCACTATTTGCTTTAGATAGAAAGCATGAAACTTCTCCAGAGGGAGATGTTTCTTGCAAATCCATCTTGTACATGTTCCCTTTCCTGGGGGCTCTGAGCAGGATATGCTCATGAGGAATGACCACTCCAGGCTTGAGAACAATGCACTCATGCTCAGTAAAGAGCATGTTATGACTCTGATCACAAAATTGGGATACACTCAGAAGATTGTACCCAAGCTCCTTAACAAAGTTTACCTTCTCAATGCTGAGCTTACCATTTGTGACCTTGCCCCTTCCAGAAATGTAACCACCTTCATCTCCTCCAAAAGCAACTGGTCCTCCATCAATTCTCTCAAAATTATGGAGTAGAGACCTATTGCCTGTCATGTGCCTGGAACAGCCACTGTCAATTATCCAGACATTCTGTTTTCTTGAGCTGTTCCTGCACAAAGAAAATGATTAGTTACATTTGGAAACCCAAGCCTTACTTGTCTTGGGCTCATTAAGTGTAATAGAAGGTAATGCAACAGTAATAGATCCTATGGTTGTACTATGGGGATCTTCAGCTGTTGTTGATGGAGAAACCTCAGTCATTTGGTCTTTCTTAGAATTCCACACCACCTTTGGAGTCTTGGACTTGACCTTCAAAACCTTAGAAGCTTTTGAGACTTCACAAGTTTTGATGACTGAACCTTTGGAAGAATCTACAGTCACTGCAGCAGACTTCAGTGCTTTGGAAGAACTCCTTTCTTCCGAGACCAATTTTACTTCCGAAGGTAATTTTCCATTTACCCTCTTCTTTGATTTGGAGCTTCCGAAGGAAACAGACTTTCCTTCCGAAGCTTGAGACTTCTTGAAACTCTTTGAAGTCTTTGTATTGGTCATGTGGATAGTACTTTTAGGATTGTATGGGCAATCCTTCGCAATGTGAGAAGTACTTTCACACATGACACACAACATTTTCTTCTTCAAACAAGTCTCCTTTTGAGAGCAAGACTGGCTTTGGTCACATCCCTTCTCCACCTTCATCTTGGTAGATGCTGAGACAGTTCTTTTGGGCTGTGAACTGTTCTTGGAGTTTGATGGTCCAGGCTGTGCAGCAGTGGTACACAGCAGCTCAGTCTTCTTCTTTGCACTGAGATGATTTGAACAAGAACCAGGACTCTTAGCTGAGGAGTCTTGGTTGATGTCTTCAGTCCTTACTACTTTGAAACCTGCAGAGATAAAAACTTGTTTCTGCTTAGCATCAAAAGTAGCCTTGATTTCTTGAGCCTTCTTTGCTTTCCTTTTGCTCTTCCTGATCAAGTTCTTTCTCTTGGACTTGGTCATCACAGTTGATTTCTTCTCCTCAGAAGGATAGTGGCCCTTGGAAGAATCCTCTTCTTCACTCTTCTCAGAGGAATTCTTCACTATCACTTCTTCATCATCCTCACTTATAGGATCTATGAGAGGAAGCTCATCTTCACAAGTTCCACACCTAGGAGATCTTACAGACAAGATTGTGTGTGGAGGAGCTATCTCATTTGATCCCAGTCCCTGTCTATTTTGATAGCACACTTTGTTGTGCAGGGATGAGGATATCATGTTCTTGAAGGTCTCTTCTTCAAGAACACTCTTCTCTGCCTTGGCTTTGCTGATCACAAGCTCAGCCTGGCACTCAGTCAACTTAGTTATGAGATCTTGGATCTGAGTTCTAAAATCTGTATGTTCATGTTTTAGTACTGAAATGGTTTTCTCCAAGTCCTCTATCTTTAACTTGTAATCATTTTCAGACTTTCTAAAATCGAATTTTAATATGTTTAATGACTCAAGATCAGATCTCATCTCTAAGTTGTAGGACCTGTATCTATTTACTTTAGCAATGCATTCAGGAGTACAGAGATGTTCCAATACCTTGGCTTCATCATGGTCAGCCATCAGTGCTTGGTTTGGAGAAGCATCTTCCACCTGAAAGCTCCAGTCAAAGCCTCCCTCTTCAACAGCAACAGCAGCATGTTGCTTTGTCTTCTCAGCCTGAGGGGCTTTGTCAGTGTAGTTTGGTCTGGGTTGTGTTTGGCCCCCATTTGCTTTAGGTGCCTTACACTCCCTAGCAAAGTGACCCATAAGGTTACAGTTGTAACACTTGACTTTGCTTTTATCCAGCCCAAACTTTCCACTGGTAGCATTGCTTGGAAATCTTCTTCCTGTTCTCTTGTAGAACTTCTTGGCTCTGTGAGTGTGGAGAGCCATCTGCTGAACTATGTCCATGTATTCCAGGTCATCTGGATGGATGCAGTCCAGGTCTTCAAGAGTGAAAAGATAATTCCCACAGCTTTCATCAGTAGACACAAAGGCTTGAGAAGAACTTGTCTCTTGGAATGGGCTTCCTTGAGTAAAGTTCTCCCTTGGTGTCTCCGGGAAGGTGATGAAAGGACCTTTTGTGAGTTGTCAGGGTAGCATATGAGATGATGTTGGGGTTCTATGCTGTCCCTTTCAACCACATGAAGGGTTGAACCCATTTGATTGTTGGAGTTGCCAGATGAACCTTGCATGTTCATCTCCATCTGGTATCCACTGAGAATCCCATACAACTCTGTAAGAGTAAGAGTTTTAAGGTTCTCAGTCCTCTTGATCACCACACAATAGTGTGTCCATTGCCTAGGAAGTGAGGACATGAACTTCCTTACAATGTCCCTGTTCTCAAGAGGAACTCCTCCATCCACTAGGGTATCCACAATCTCAACATACCTAAAGTATTGTTGGGTCATGGTTTCACCTGCTTTGAAGGTGAAATTTTCAAACTGCTGCTTCAGAAGATCTTTCTTGTTCTCCTTGGCTTCAGAGTAGCCTTCATACATCAGCTTCAGTGCATCCCACGGCTGTTTAGCTGTTTTGCACTTCTTAAAACCTCTGTATACAGAGTTTGGGAGAGCAGTCTGAAGAGCAGTCATGGCCTTCCTATCAATCTCTACTCTTTTTCTATCTTCATCTGAGTAGTTGGCCACATCTTTAGGAATCATACCAGCACCAGTAGTAGAGGGGGTGCTGGGTATGAAAGGTCCATTCTCAACAAATTCCCACATTCTTGAATCAAGAGACCTGATGAAGCCTTCCATCCTCATGCACCAGGTGTCAAAATCATCAAGAGTGATCAGTGGGGATTTGTTAATGGTTCCAGTCTCCATATCAGTCTTTGAGATGGAAGCCATTTGAAGAGTTTAGTTTTTGTGTGTGTGAGGGATCTTAAGATGGTTAGATCTTATATCAAGAGCCTGGAATGCTTTGATACCAATTGCAGGACCGTTTAAGGGCTATAACACAATTACAACACAACAACACAAAGAGGAGATTAACTAAACTTTAATCAAACAGTGAACTGGGTTAACCAAAGTGATACAAAGAACACAAGTAAAGCAAGAGACAGAACAAGAGAGTATGGGTTTCAAGGAGGCAGTATATTGCTTTTGTAAATCCAGGAACATCAAACTTGAATCAAATCATGAAGAATTAGATCAAAATATGATGAACACAATGAAAACCCCTTTGATCTCTCTTGATTGCTAATAATATTGTTTACAAGTAAATCACTCAATCAATTGGTCATTCAACCATTAACCTAATTCTAGTTACAATTAGGCTATTTATAGTCTAGTTTAAGTTTCCATATTTACACATAACCCCCTAGACTATATATTTATACTAAAACATGACTCAAATAAAGTAAAATATATTTTGTTCACACAAAATATATTTATTACAATAAAACTCCTAGTCATCTAAATCTTCAACGTCTCGTCTCGGTTCCTCGTCTCGAACGTGTCGGGTTTGACTTTTGTTGACTTTGACCGTGACGTTGACTTTGGTTGACTTTCACTGTGTTGATAATATAGACTATCTTTTCCAGCTCCAACAATACTCCCCCTTAGTCTGTCATTATCAACGTCTTCATACGAATTCAGCCCCGAGAAATCAACAGTAGAAAGATCTTCAAATTAAAGCTTTTTGAATTTGATGAGAAAAGTTATTCATCTCATAAGCTCCCCCTATTTATATGCTCCCCCTTTTTGAGTGCATCCTTTGTGAGGAATATGGAACAGCTTTCCCAAATCTCTAATCTTGAGTGCTTCAGAAGATGTAGGAGGAGGATTCCTAGCTCGGTATCTTCTGCAAACTTGAGGAACAGATTCTCTGATCAGGTACACTGCTCAACTGATGATCGGCCATCACTTAAAGCAAAAATCTGAAACACATTCACAAACACAATCTCGACATTTCTAATTAGATCATTTCATTTTAACAAAATAAACCCGTGTTTATTTGTGTTTGAAAACAAGCGAACCCGTGTTCGGTTGTACGCAATTTCTGTGAAATGCATGAATATAATAAAATTGTAACAGTATGTGATTATAATTGTCTAAACAAAATATTTTTATTATATTTTATTATAATAAAATATTTGAAAAAAAAAATTTGAAAAAAAGTTTTATTATATTTTTCTATTTTTTATTATATACATGTATTATAACATATTTTATATCTATTATATAATTTTTTTGTGTTTTTTTTTTTAAACCGAGAACTGAATCGATCATGAGATCATATCCTCAAGATATACTTTAGCACAAAGATGAATTTAATCATCAACAAGCAATGAGATCACACTGATAACTGAATCTAATCACAGTCTTTAAATGATTTTGAAATTCTCAAACAGATCAATAACGATTGTTGATATGTTTGTCCACTTAAACTCATGCCCTATCTTTTTCAACAAGCAGTAGATGATTCGTTAAGGTTCGATTAAATACTTTAGAATGCTAGGACCCCATAATCATTTGGCAAAAAAACCCTCACCCAACCTCAGGATTTCTTGAATTTTGTTACGATCTTTATATAGCAAGGCGTGTGCATTAGTGTGCAAGTGATTAGCAACAGAATATAGCATTCTGTGAATTAGATGATTTGACACTACTTAGACCAAAATGGTGAGAGCTCCAGGTCTATACTCACGTATAACAAAGGAGATGACCATTTAATCATGTGCCGATGAGAGCTCCAGGTCAGTACTATCGTACAGCAGAGGAGATCATCACTCCAGGTCAGTACTTCCGTACAGCAGAGGAGATTAGCACAAACACAAGACACATAAATACACCAATCATGGCTCAAAGATATGGCTTATATGATTTGTATCATGGTGGGTGAAAGATCAATTCTCAATCCAATTTTTGTCGGGACTCAGTTTTCGTGCAGGCCAAAATGATTGCGTAAATCCAGACATCCTTAAGCATATATTTTAATTTAAATCATCATACTGCTGTCTACTTTATTCTTCAGGCTGAGTCTACCAAGCATATCATTAAAGAATCTGTTTGTTTTTCTATTATTTTCAATTAAAAATAAGATGTAAATCAGATAACAGCATCAGTTACTATCATTTCTCATTTTTAAAACGCAAGTCATGCAAAGACAAGCATTTCAAGATAATATACAATCATTTCTCAGTCATCTCGAATCAAGTTCTCAGTACACTTTTCATTTTTATTTACTTATACTCTCCCCCTAAATTTTTATTTTTGCAAACTTTTCCATTTTTTTATTTTTGATTATTTTTTTATTTTATTTTTTAATTTTTTTTTAATTTTTTTTATTTTTTTTAATTTTTTATAAAACTGTACAAAAATAAAAATTTATCAAAGAAGGTCTTCCAAACTACACTGTTATGATGATAAGAAATGAATGCTCAAGAAATATGCAGTGATTGTGAAGTGAGAACTGTGATTGTGTAAATAAAAATCCAGATTGTGGATATAATACCATGACCTTAACCTGTTTGTTCCGCCTCAAATTTGAATTAGGAACAATCCCTGTCAGTAAACCGGATTACTAACAGTCCTCCTGAATTGTTCCTGCATTCAAAAACAAATTAGTTTGAAAGGGGAACCCAAGCCATCGAAGTCCTGGGTGTTCCTTTTGCAACGGCAGAAGTAACCTGCTCAACAAACAATCTGCTGAAATATCAGGGAGAACTGTATCCTTCTTTTTAATTTTCCAAATTTGTTTTGGTTCAATTAACTTGGATTTGAATGAATTAAATTTGGAAATCATTTTCTGTTTAAGACCAGAAGGAAAAGAATTTGGTTTTAAACCTTTGGTCATTTTCATCTTTGAATCATGTGAAATCGGCTTCACATGAAAAGGTTTGGATGGAGGGTTTTTCATCCAACCATTCAAAGATGTGTGCTTTTTACCTCTTAATCCAAGAAGCAACCCGTGTTGCCTTTACCATTTGGAACATTCTTTATAGACTTACAACTGAAGAAGCAATTCGTTTTGCCTTTACCATCCATAGCAAGCCTTTGAGGACATTTCTTAACCACATGACCTTCTTTTCCACACTCAAAACAAGCCTTGAATGGCTTTTGATGCTTCACTGAACCGTGTGATGCAGGTAGGGATGAGGATTGCTTTGAGCTTGTAGCAAATTCTTGCTTGTTTTGGCATTTGCTATGCTGAACAGGGAATGAGATCTTTACTGATTGACTGGGATGCTTTTCAATTGGAGAAGAGATCCGTATTGGTCTTGATTCAGCTTTTGGAAGCTTTCGATACTTGACAATGTCAGAAGATATCTCGATCTGTGAGGAACCAACACGCTCCTCTGTGTTTGATTCATCATCTGAGCTTATCCAGTCTCGTATACACAGATCTGCTTCCAAAGGATCTTGATTGACACCTCCTATTGTGTCGGCTTCGGTTATAGGATTTTGATTGCCTGACGATTCAACAACTGTTCCTTCTTTAACAAACCTGACAGGAACAAACGAAGGAATGTTACCTGTTTTGAATTTGTTGAAGAAGGTTGGAGAAGCAACTGATATTGATTTTGGAGCATCAGAGGTAGAATCATCATTAATCTTCTTATCAGACCCCTGCCTGAGAAATCTCAAACCTACAGGAGAATCCTGTACATCTCTAACTTCTTTAAGATTAACGTTGCTTAAACCTGCATTTAAACTATTAGTTTCTGCAGCTTCAATCACATCATTAGATGGATGAGGTTGAGGCATAGGAGAGTAACAATGGGTGCTAGGAGGAGGATAGACGTATGGATTTTCACCACAACCCACTCCCGTTTTAATCCTAGCTCCCCTTTGTTTACACAGTAACTCTTCCTGTTTCATTCTGGATATGGTCCATCTATCAAGCTTTGTTTTAAGCTTGCTTGTTTCAAATTCAGCCAAAGTGACTCTTTCGTTTAAAAGATTAATTTCAACATTTCTTTCAAGAAGAGTTCGTCTTAAATGATCATTTTCTTTTAAAGCTTCATTTAATTTTATGAAATACTTGGCTTCATTCTTTTTAAGTTCTGCGTTTATGGTAGTTAACTCCTTTTGGTTATCTAAAAGTAACCTATTAGCTTTATACACACCCAATAAACGAATTTTACAAGCAAAGAACACATATCCTGAACTGTCTCGTATGGAAGATCCAGGATGACTCTTTCAGCAGTAAGAGCCTTCTCACAGTTGCAAACTCTGGTATTTTGCTTCCATTCCTCTTCCTTCTTAGCATCACAAACTTCCGCATTCAACTCAGCTCCACCTTTACCCATTGATGTCTGCTTAAGCTCCTCTTGTACCTCTTTAGTTTCAGGTTTCGGTAAACCGTCTGAATTGGTGTCAGAATCTGATCTCTCTTCTGGTTTCTCTTTGGAGTTTGAAGTGATCTTTGGAGTTAGATATGTTGATTCATAGTACTTACGACGTTTGATATCCAACTCAATCTCTTTCAGTTTGTTGATCACCTCCATCAGTTTATAATCCCGAAAGCCTCTATCTTGTTGAATCGACTTGCCGTGTGAGCTCCATTCTGATGAGAGGGAATCAAGTAATCTTAGAACTTGTTCATGATTTCCTAGTTGGGCATCAAACTTCTTCAGATTACTTGCCACCAACAGAAATCGATCAACAAAATCAGACATCTTTTCATTCTTTAAAGCTGCAAAATTATCAAACCGACATTGTGCAATTGTGAGATCATCTGATTCGAAGGATTTAATCAATTCTGCAAAAGCCATATTTATTTTTATTTTGTTTAAACAATTAAACGCCCCAAAAATATTTTTCCAAAAAATTGTAAAATAATTCTCCCCCGGGAAAAATATTATTTGTAAATGTCACGCTAGAAAATCTTAGCAACTGGGGTCAAGCTGAAATTAATTTTTTTTTTTATAAATCTTTCAAAATCAGTGAAAATTTCATTATCGGAATGAACTCAATTAATCCCAACTAAGGGAAAAAAGTCATCTTTAACATTCGAATTTCTCTGAAGAAATGATAGTTTCGCTGAAATTATAGTTTCGCAGAGCTAGTTTCGCTGTGAACTCTAGTTTCGCTTAGCCGACAGTAGTTTCGCTGGAAATTTCGGCAGCAGTTTCGCTAGCCGAATGTCACAAATGGCTTAGTTTCGCTGATAAGTTCGCAGGAAACAAGCTTGAACTTTCGTTCAGAGATAAATTCGGCAGCAATTTCGCTTGATGATTGGTCAAAAACACTATTGAACTTTCGTTCAAGGGAGTACTTTCGCTGAAACTCTAGAAAACAACTTCAGATCCAAAATAAACCATAATTTCGCTGAATGAAGATGACAGTTTCGCTGTAAGAACAGCAGTTTCGCTGGTCGATCTCAAAACCCTTTTTCACCTCAAAATCAATCTGAAATCGCCCAAATCTAAATGGATTTGAAATCTGATGATTAACAGAGCTTTCCCAACCAATAATAAGCAAACTTCAATCAATTTCCATATCAATAACACTCAAATCTAATCCGAATTTGATGAAAACTTGATATTGAACAAAAACAACCAAAACCTCAACTTTTCTCTCTAAAAATCTTCAAATCTTCAGTGAATTTGATCCAAAATGGCTCTGATACCAAATTGTAAATCCAGGAATATCAAACTTGAATCAAATCATGAAGAATTAGATCAAAATATGATGAACACAATGAAAACCCCTTTGATCTCTCTTGATTGCTAATAATATTGTTTACAAGTAAATCACTCAATCAATTGGTCATTCAACCATTAACCTAATTCTAGTTACAATTAGGTTATTTATAGTCTAGTTTAAGTTTCCATATTTACACATAACCCCCTAGACTATATATTTATACTAAAACATGACTCAAATAAAGTAAAATATATTTTGTTCACACAAAATATATTTATTACAATAAAACTCCTAGTCATCTAAATCTTCAACGTCTCGTCTCGGTTCCTTGTCTCGAACGTGTCGGGTTTGACTTTTGTTGACTTTGACCGTGACGTTGACTTTGGTTGACTTTCACTGTGTTGATAATATAGACTATCTTTTCCAGCTCCAACAGCTTTCTCAAGTTCTTTTACAAGTGTTACAAAGCATAAAGAAAAATACAAGAACTTGAAATACTTATACTACAACCTACAGCCGGCTATACTTTGAAAGCCAGCTGGATACAATTGACTAGACACTAACAAAATCAATTGTAGGATCAAAAGGCATATCTGCCTTTTGACCTTGTGACTATGACATGCCATAGCTCACATCCTTATACATTACAAAAAGGATAAAGTACATAAAGTGGAAAGTTACAGACTCAAGACCTCAATGTACAGTTACCAAAAGCATGGACCTTTTGACCAACTCATATAAGTTGGTGACTTTACAGAGGTGCAGCGGAAAAGGTGCTTTATGGAACAGTACATCAGATAAAGCATTTGTACTAAAAGTCTTCGGAAGAAATCTGTCTTCATAGGATGAAGCTTCGAAAGACTTTGTCTCTGAAGCTTCGGAAGACTTCATGTTTGGCTTCGGAAGATATTGGTCTTGGCTTCGAAAGATTTTACACTTAGAGTATTTTCTAATGCATTGTGTAAAACTTCCGAAGCATTCTTCACTTCAGTACTTAGTGCATGTTGCTGAGACACTTTGGATGTTTTGGGTTGCATCAGACTTAAGGAATCCTTACACTTATTCATCATGGTTTAGTGAGAGGTTTGCCATTGAAAGAGTTCAAATGTGATGACAATTATCCAGCTTGTTTAAAAGGAAAAAAAACACAAAGTTTCATTCCCTCCAATAGAAGAACCAAAGTCCACTGCCTGCTTACAATTACTGCATATGGATCTCTTTGGTCCAGTAAGAGTGATGAGTATGGCAAAGAAAAAATACTGTCTGGTAATTATGGATGATTATTCCAGATATGTATGGACTTTCTTCTGACATTCCAAAGATGCGGCTGCCCAAATCATCATTTACTTTGTGTTGTATGTGGAAAAGCAGTATTCACTTCCAGTCAGATGTGTGAGAAGTGATAATGGCACGGAATTTAGGAATCACACTCTTGATGAATTCTATTTGTCTAAGGGAATCAAGAGGCAATATAGCATTCAAAGAACTCCTAAGCAAAATGGAGTGGTGGAAAGAAAGAACAGGACCCTCATTGAAGTCACAAGGACAATGTTGGCTGACTCAGGTTTGCCACTAACCTTTTGGGCTGAAGCTGTCAACACAGCTTGCTATGTACAAAATAGGGTGTTAGTGAATCAGAGGTTGATGAAGACTCCTTATGAGTTATTACATCATTTGGCCCCTCTGATTTCATTCTTTAGAGCATTTGGGTGTCCCTATTATATTCTTAACACAAAGAATCCACTTCAGAAGTTTGAATCAAAGGTGGATGCAGGGTATTTTGTTGGGTATTCATCTACTTGCAAGGCATACAGAGTTTTTAATTGCAGAACAAAGATTGTTGAAGAAACTTTGCATGTCAAGTTTAATGAATCTCCAAAAGACAAAATTCCTCAAAACCCTGTGGAGTTGTTTGATTTGGACATACTGCAGTATGTTCCATATCAGTCTCCATCTGTTATTGTTTCTGAGGATCCATCATCTCCATCTGGTGGTATAAATGCAAGTTGTAGTGATCATCTGCCTGTGTCTACTACACTTGATGTTCCTGTAGCTTCAGCAGTTCCATCCACAACAAATGCTGATGAAATCTCTGAATCCTCTACTTCATTTGAACTGCCATCTCATTCTAGGTTTCAAGAGTCTGAATCAACATCTGTTGCTGCTGAATCTCCTACAAACACTTGCACAGAGATTATTGAGTATCAAGAACTGAAGAATCATCCCATGTCTCAGATCATTGGTGACATTAATGCTGGTGTTTCAACAAGAAGCCAATTGTCCAATTTCTGTCTCTATGCTCTCTTCATCAGTCAGCAAGAGCCAAAGAACTATCATGTTGCATTAAGAGACAATGGATGGGTTGAAGCCATGCAGCTTGAGCTTCTTCAGTTTCAAAAGCAGCAAGTGTGGGAACTGGTTCCTCTACCTCAAGGTAAGTGCGCAATAGGCACTAAATGGGTGTTTAGGAATAAAACTGATGAAAAAGGCCAAATTGTCAAGAACAAGGCTAGACTGGTTGTACAGGGGTTTTCACAAGAAGAAGGTATTGATTCTGATGAAACCTTTGCCCCTGTAGCCAGACTGGAGGCAATCAGATTGTTCTTAGCTTATGCTGCTTTCCATAACCTTAAAGTTTTTCAAATGAATGTCAAAAGTGCATTTTTATATGGTAAAATAAAAGAAGAATTTTATGTGTGTCAACCACCAGGTTTTGAAGATCATAAACATCCAGATTGGGTGTATAAGCTTGATAAGGCTCTTTATGGGTTAAAACAAGCTCCCAGAGCCTGGTATGAAACACTATCTAACTTTCTTTTTCAAAATAATTTCACTAGAGGCTCCATAGATAAAACTTTGTTCATTAAGAAAGTAGGCATGCATAAGCTCCTTGTTCGAATTTATGTAGATGATATTATTTTTACATCCTCTGATCCACAGTTGTGTGATGCCTTTACTAAATTGATGCAACAAAAGTTTGAAATGAGTGCCATGGGAGAATTACAGTTCTTTCTGGGTTTGCAAATCAAACAAATGGCTGATGGAACTTTTATTCATCAGTCAAAATACACAAAGGATTTGTTAACCAAGTTTGATTTACAAAACTGTAAGCCCTGTTCTACTCCCATGTGCAGCAACACACAACTGGATGCTGATCAGAAAGGTAAAGCAGTTGATGAAACTCTTTACAGATGTATGATTGGTTCCTTGATTTACCTTACAGCTTCTAGACCAGACATTATGTTTGCAACTTGTGTCTGTGCTAGATTTCAAGCTGCACCTAAAGAATCCCATATGATTGCAGTCAAAAGGATCTTTAGATATTTGCAAGGAACTCAATCTCTAGGACTTTGGTATTCCACTGGGCACTCTTGCAAATTAGTTGCTTTCTCTGATAGTGACTATGCAGGGTGTAAGTTATCCAGAAAATCAACTTCTGGGGGATGCCAATTTCTAGGCAACTGTTTAGTTTCTTGGCAGAGTAAGAAACAAACTTCAGTTGCTACATCCACAGCTGAAGCAGAGTACATTGTTGCTGCAAGCTGTACATCTCAGGTACTCTGGCTTCAAAATCAATTATTGGATTATGACATTACAGAGACTAAGACTCCTTTACTAATGGATAGTGCTTCAGCTCTTTGTATTGTTAAGAATCCTGTCCAGCATTCTAGGACCAAACATATTGAGATCAGATATCATTTTATCAGGGATTGTTATGAAAAAGGTCTGATTGATCCAAAGTTTGTGCCTAGTGCTGATGAGCTTGCAGATATATTTACTAAGCCTTTGGACAGTGCAACTTTCCCAAAACTCGTGCTCAGGCTTGGTATGCTGCAACTAGAATGATTTGACAACTACTGATGCTCTTAGTTAATAAGTACTGATGAGCATTAGTATACAGCTGTCAAAAATAAGTGCTGATAAGTTATTTTATCTTCAGCAGTTTTTTAAAACTACTGAAGACTAAATTACTTAAAAGTACTGAAGTACTTCATTTGTTGAAAAGTACTGATGTAGTTAAAACTACTGATGTCTTTTCTAATAGATAAGTACTGATGACCAATGAAACATCTGAAAATCAGATGATCTGCTGAGTAAGTGTTAAGGTCATTGAAACAACTGAACTTTGAGAATTGACGACAACAACTGTTGTTTCATTTCAAAACAACTGAAGCCAAAACCAAGTCTTTAGTAGTTTACAACTACTGATGACTAACACCAAGTCTTCAGTTGTTTACAACATCTGAAAGTTAAAACCATGTCTTCAGTTGTTTTCTAACAACTGACGACTCACACTAAAACTTTCAGTTGTTTTCTTTCAGCCGCTTCATAACCTATAAATACCTAACCCTAACTTCAACCTTTTCATAAATCTCTTTCCAAACGTTCATCATCCATTAATGGCGACCATGCAAATCAAACCTCGACACAACTGTGTCGCTTACCTTACCAAATCAGCCTTTTGGACCAAGTTTGATGCTGCCATTGATCTGATGGTTGATTCCCAATATCACTCAGCCTTCCTCTTGAATCCTACCATCTATCCCGATACCCTTCGCAATTCTGGACAAACATCACTGTTCATACTTATGAGAATTATGACTCGATCACTCTTCAGTCGTTTGTCAACCAAAAGAAGGTGGTCATCACTTCTGATATCATTCGCCAAACCCTAGACCTGAATGATGCCACCTATGTCACCAGATACCCCAAAGGCACCATTGATTTATCATTTGTTAACCATGGATATGAGGGTGACCTAAGTGCTACCACCATTATGAAGAAGCACTTCCATGATGCTGAGCGTCTCATTTTTCATATGATCAATGTCTGTCTTGCCCCCAAAACATCTTCATGGGATCAAATGTCATCCAGGTGGCAACAGGTATTGTATTCTATCCCTGAACGCCAAAGCTTAAATTTTTCTGAAATAATATTTTTGGAATTAAAAGATCTGGCAATGAAACCTGTGGCTAACAGATGGATATTATATCCAAGGTTTCTTATGGCCATAATTATTAATCAATTAAAATCTGATGGCCTTGTTGGCCTTGGGGTCCCTACTATGGTAGTTTTTCCAGAAGTATACTCCAGGCACAACTCAAACCCATAACTCAAAGAGGCTGCCAAACTGCTAAAACCCAAGCAGAGGGAACCCACAGCCTCCACCTCCAGATCTAAAGTCCCCTCCAAACCAAAATCCAAGCAACCCAAAAAGACTACTCAGGGAGTTGAGTCCCCTAATGATGCCCCTACGGCACAAACGCAGGATGAAACTACTAGCCTTAATCCCGTTGTAGTTTCAAAGACTCTACCAGCTGAAACCGCTCAGGTATCCTCTCAACAGGATCCTGATGCAACCAATATTGGGGAAACCACATGACTGGAATCTCTCTCACTTGAGAAGATTGCCATTGAAGAGCACCATTCACCCCAGGTGCAATCCTTTTCACCTTTATCTCCCACTGAAACCACCCCTACAAGCCCAACTGCAGTCATTGCACAAGTTCTGACTCAACTACATTCCTCTACCCCTCCCCAGAAACCTATTACCACTGGGAAAACCTCAACAGCTGAGGGAGAGGATTATAATGTGGTTGACAACCCACATCATAGGGATTAGAAAGTTCAATCTCCCAGTGTAGAGGAGGAGATTAGAACATCTGGTGAGGCTACCTCTTCCCCTGTTTCAGCACATGAACAGGATGAAGGTGGTATCATCTCTAAGACCTCACCAGAGGCAACTGCCAATGAAGGACTTAATCCTGAGGCAAGAAGTCCCCAGTTCCAAGACAATGGGGCACATGTGAATACTGATCTACACTCAGCACATGTTCATCCTGATTTACTCAGGAGGTCAGCTGATTCAGCTAAAACTGATGATGACCTGGGCTTTTTCTTTGAAGTTCTAGCCCAAAACACCATTCTTGAGGCTGAGGTATGCAGACTACAAGAACTGCTTGCCAAAATGTCTCAAGAATCAAGTCCATCTGCCCCAATTCACCCACAGATGGCAGCTTCTTTTGAAGCTCTCCTAAACACTGAGCCACTCTCAACAAATCAGCCACCAGCCTCTGTTTCAGGCACCATTTCTCAGGGACAGAACGCTTCTGAGCAAATGGTTGCTGCATTTAAATCTTCCTTACATCTCATCACTCCAATCATTACTACTATTGTACATTAAACCATTGATGAGAGGATTTCCTCAAATCTTCAAACCCTTGTTGATGATGCTGTTTCCAAGAAACTTTCTGACATTTAAACCACTAAACCCAATGCAACCAAAAAGGGGGAGTCTAAGTCAGTGAAAGAAGATAAAAGAAAGAGAATTGAAGAGGAAGAAGCCAAAGAGAAGAAAGGAAAAGAGATAATCACTTATAAGAGAAAGAAGAGTGCTGAACAGACTGAGGATGAGAAGAAGTTGGAGGAACTGATCAAAGAAGCTGATGAGCAACATAGCAGATCTATGGATAAGATCATTGATCAGCTCTTCAGACAAGGCTTTGACACTGCCAAACTTGATTCTGAGATCAAATGGCTAGAGATTCAAGAGATTGAAAATAGATGGGCCAGCTGCAATGAGAAAGAAAGGGAAAAGTTGGAAGCTATGATCAGATTCTTGTCAAAACACTTGGGAAGACCGATCATTGAAGTAAAGTCATGGTCTAGAGACAGTATTTTGGAGATAACCACCAAAATCTATTCTTCTGAAACCTTCAACAAAGGATTGATCATAAAAGCTCTGGATGAAGCTGGTGCTGGGAAAAGGTCTGACATGGTAAAATTATCCAAAGCCACCCTCACAACCAAAATGATAGAGCAGCCTTTACAATCTCCCTTACCAAAACAACCCTCAAAATCAACCTCACAACCCCCAAAACAATCAATCTCACAACCCTCAAAACAACCAACCTCACAACCCTCAAAACCAACTCCTTTACCCAAGAAACCCACTCAATCAACCACCAGTGATGCACCCAAGAGAAAGAGAAGGGTGTTGAGGATGGAAGAAGAAGAAGATGATGAGGAGGATAGTCTGCCAATCTCTGCTGTGATTAAAATGAAGAAGCCTGACACTCAAAGGCAAATGGTTAAAGTGAAGATTGAAGAAGAAGAACAACAGAAACAACACGATGAGCAGCTGTTAAGGATGGTTGATAAGGAATTTCCTAAGTCTTCATCCATACAAGCTATGAAGAAACATGCTCAGAGGTTGTATGCTCTCAGATTTACATTTCAGTATCAAAAAGAGAGAGTAAGGATTTGGCCTGACCCCAGAGTTAGTGACAGAATTCATAGGAAACATGTTCCAAGTAGATACAATGGCCAAGTGAGAAAGACTGTAGATGCTGTGATAATGTTGGCCATTGTAGTGTCACCCTGGGAAATCCTTGATGATTTCAAGCGAGCTTACAAGACTAAGATGACTCCACAAACCTTGTTGGAAAATAAAATGGTGAAGAAGGGGTTAATTTACAAGAAGCTTGAAGAAATTAGAAGAAATGAGCTCCAGTTGTTACTTGAAGGTACTAATCCTGATGAGTTTGCATACAGAGAAATCACAACTGTGGAGCTGATAAATGGAAAGATTGGGAAGTAGGTTTAATGATTGGGGTAACAGCTCTGTGTCCAAATTCCCAAAGACAGAGTTCCCATTCATCTTTTGCCAATCAAACTTTTTGAAACCTCTTCCTGGCCTGAGCTTAATTTGGTGATTTCTGAGCTGATCCAGAAAATATGTCTGCCAATAAGTGGGACTTCAATAAGCTTAAAGGTTTTGGCTGCATTGGTTCAGGGGGAGTTTGTTGGACCAAAAGAACCAATGAGCCAGATCAGAAAAACCTTTAAGTCCCACAGACATCACAACAACTGAAGAGATCTACATCTGCTGAAGACAAAGTCTGAAGATTAAAGTCTAAAGACAATAGCTGAAGACAAAGTCTGAAGACATATGTTGAAGACAAAGTCTGAAGACCAAGTTCTCAGAAGTTGTCTCAAACAACTGAAGTGTTTCCTTTCAGTAGTTGTAATGTTTTACTTTTCAGTAGTTTCCTTTCAGTAGTTTTATTATTGTAAAACATCTGAAGTTATTACACTTCAGATGTTATAGTTTCAGTAGTTGTAATTCTGGTTTACACTTAGCTTTTTGTGAAGGTGTCCTCAGTTGTTGTGGACATCTTCAGTAGATTAGTTACTTTCAGTAGTTTGTTAAATCAGTTAGATGTCACTATGAAGTGACATCAGCTGACGTCACATTCCTTTATAAAAGGAATGTTGACCTAATTGTTTTGTAACCGAATCATTTGCGTGAATGAAAATCTTCCATTAACAGAAAATTTCTCTCTCTATAATCGTCATAGTGTGATTGCATATTCATGCTTGTCTTGCTTAAATTTGATCTAATTTCTGTTATATTCCGCTGCAAAATTCCAATCTAATTGATCAAACTAGATCCGATCCTATCATGTATGCAATGAACGGTCAAACACCTATTGACAATTATTGTTAAGCATTAATGATATGTATAAAGTAAATAGTAACGTTCGGTCGGTTCGGGTTGTATCGGTTCGGTCGCGTGTAACACACACAAACAGACACACGTATTAGATTTTATGTAGATCCAAGTACCAGAAATCGTTGCCATTGTCGATGATATTTGTGTAAAAGTTTCATTGTTATTAAAGGAGTATTTGGTAAATATTAGTAGTTATAAATCGGTTGTTGATAATTGTAAAATGTTAAGTTGATTTGGTTTGGAATAACATTAGTAAGTTTGATAGTGTTAACTTTAACATTGTCATTAGCAATGGCAACCAATTCGATGTCACCTTAACATCACACGACATACACACACCACACACAAGAAGGAATTCACACACAACAACTTCAGTTGCACGACCGGACCAGACGCACGAGTCAACACTCCATCCGCACGAATCAACCCTCATTTGTACGAATCATCTTCATTCGTACGATTGAACCTTCATTCGTGCGACTCAGCATTCAGTCGTACCACACAGCACCCATTCGCACGACTCAACATCCATACGCACGAATCAACCTTCATTCGTACGAATCAGCTTCATTCGTACGACTGAACCTCCATTCGTGCGACTGGCATTCAGTCGTGCGATACACGCACAATCGCACCATTCATTCGGTCGCATGACTCAATCGCACACATTCATTCGCTCGCATGACTCAATCGCACACATTCATTCGCTCGCACGGCTTAATCGCACACATAAACACAGTCGCACGACACGCCTAGTCGCACAACTCAGTCGCACGATAGACTCAGACGCATGACTCAGTCGCACGACTCACCCAGTCACACGGCTCAGTCGCATGGTCGACCCAGTCGCCTGAACAGCAGGTTCGCAACGCTGCTTCGAGCACGAGGTTCACACCACGAGGACTTCCAAAAACACATTTCAAACACACCCAAGCAAGAAGAACACGCAGAAAGACATCACACGCACCCACACGACCTCATGTGTTTGGGTTGGCCCCGAACACCTAAAACCCTAAATGGACAGCCGTAAGCAAGCAAGAAAAGGGACGACCAATGTCGTCTACCTGCAAGAAAAGAGTAGACTCAGCTGTAGCCGAGGTCTTGCTGGTGAAAACGCGAAGAAACGGGGTGGTTTTGGTGCAAGGAGGAGGGGAAAAGGTGAAGAAGAAAAAAATGAAGAAGAAGATGAAATAATGGAGGCTAGGGCTGGAAATGGGGTTTATATACCCAGCCCTAGTTTGGTAAAATGTCACATTTGGTCCCTGCACTTAGCCCCCAAGTTCCCAAATTTGTTTCTGTGGAAAATGACTTTAATAGATTAGTTATATAAATGATAAAAATTTAATTAATGATATTTATAACTTAAAAATGGTTTTATTAATGACAATAATATTATATAAAAATGGTATATTTAATGATAACGATGACGATAATTGTAAAAGTTTTAAAGTTAGCATACGTTTACGACGAGATCACAAGAATAAAGATGATAAAGCAAGTATAATATCCACACAAATAGTTTATAAAGGTGAGGAATGAACGAGCGAAGAAAAGTTAACGGAGTCCACGTTAATTGACGGACCTTTTGGTTACGGATGTCACAGTATCCCCCAGTTGAGAGAATTCCTGAAATTCAGCTGGAGTTAGGTCCAAGAGTGTCATCCTGAAATAGATGTGGATATTTGAGTTTCATCTGGTCTTCCCGTTCCCATGTAAACTCTGGTCCTCGTTTTGAATTCCATCTTACGCGAACAATTGGTATTCTACTGCGCTTCAATTGCTTGACCTTTCGATCCATGATCTCAATGGTTTCCTCAACAAAATGAAGCTTTTCGTCAATATTTATTTCCTCAATTGGTACGTGAAGGGATTCGTCAGCCAAACACTTCTTGAGGTTCGACACGTGGAAAGTATCATGTACGCCGCTGAGTTCTTGTGGCAACCTCAATCGGTAAGCCATTGGACCGATTCTTTCTGTAATCTCGAATGGTCCTACATATCTTGGATTCTTTCCAAATCGGAGGATTCTTTTCCAAGGAGAGACTTTAAGTAAAACCCGATCCTAAATGTTGAATTCTAGAGGCTTCCGACGGTTGTCGGCATAGCTCTTTTGGCGATCTCTGGCAGCTTTTAGTCGGTCTTTGATTTGGAAAATCTTGTCGGTTGTTTCTTGAATGATCTGTGGGCATGTTAGCTTACTTTCGCCAATCTCGGCCCAACAAACGGGTGATCTACATTTCCTTCCATACAACGCTTTGAACGGAGCACATCCAATGCTTGTATGGTAGCTGTTGTTGTAAGAGAATTCGATCAGCGGTAGATGAGTGTCCGAACTACCACCAAAGTCGATTACACACGCCCTAAGCATATCTTCTAGCGTTTATATAGTTCGTTCACTTTGGCCATCTGTCTGAGGGTAATAGGTGGTACTCATATCTAATCGAGTGCCCATCGCTTTCTGTAATGTCTGCCAAAATCGTGATGTAAATCGGCTGTCACGGTCGGATATAATTGACACCGGCACTCCATGTCTTGTCACGACCTCTTTTATCTACAGTCTCGCCAACTTATCCATTTTGTAGTCTTCTCGGATCGGCAAGAAATGTGCTGATTTCGTCTTCCGATCTACCACGACCCATATCGAGTCATGTCCGCTGCTGTTCTAGGGAGTTTGGTCATAAAATCCATGGCTATATTCTCCCATTTCAACTCGGGAATTTAGGTTGTTGTAATAATCCCGATAGTTTATGATGTTCAGCTTTAACTTACGAGCATGTCAAGCATCTGCTGACGTACATAGCAATGTCTTTCTTCATGCCTGGCCACCAGTACAGATCTTTGAGATCGTGTTACATCTTGTCTGCACCACGATGAATAGAATATCGCGTCTTGTGTGCTTCATCCATGACTAAGGTACGTACACCTCCCCATCTGGGTACCCATATACGATCCATGAAGTACTGTATACCATCATCTTTGCAACTCATTTGTTTATCCAACCCTTGGAATTCTTCTCCCGCAAGGTTTTCTTCTTTCAATGCCTCACTTTGTGCAATTTGGATCTGAGCATTCAAATTCGTTTGAATAGTCAGTCCCAACGCTCGAGCACGTAGTGGTTTCACGCGTTCTTTGCGGCTTAAAGCATCAGCCACCACGTTAGCTTTCCCCGGATGATACCGGATTTCACAATCGTAGTCACTAAGAAGCTCTACCCAACGTCGCTGACGCATATTAAGTTCCTTTTGGTCTAGGATATGTTGGAGGCTCTTATGATCTGTGAAGATGATGCATTTGCTTCCATACAGGTAATGCCTCCATATCTTAAGTGCAAATACTACAGCGCCCAACTCAAGATCATGAGTTGTATAGTTCTTTTCGTGCACCTTGAGTTGTCACGAAGCGTAGGCAATCATCTTATCCTTCTGCATTAGCACACATCCCAATCCTTGATGTGAAGCATCGTAGTACACCACAAAATCATTAGTTCCGTCTGGGAGGGACAATATAGGTGCGTTGCACAACTTCTCTTTCAACGTTTGGAACGCTTGTTCTTGTGCATGTCCCCAATCAAACTTCTTGTCTTTTTGGGTCAGCAGTGTTAATGGTTGAGCAATCTTTGAAAAATTCGCGATGAAGCGACGATAGTATCCGGCCAATCCTAAGAATCGCCGTATTTCTGACGGTGTCTGGGGTGCATCCCATTTCTTCACCATTACGATCTTGCCGGGATCTAGATGAATCCCATCCTTGTTAACCACATGACCCAAAAACTTCACTTCTCGCAACTAAAACTCATACTTTGAGAACTTGGCGAAAAGTTTCTCTTCCCGTAGCAGTTCCAGTATTTCCCGAAGGTGTTCTTCGTGATCCTCTTTCGATCGGGAGTAGATAAGTATATCGTCTATGAATACGATCACAAACTTATCCAAGTAAGGTTTACACACCCGATTCATTAGGTCTATAAACACAGCTGGTGCGTTAGTCAGCCCGAACGACATGACCAAGAACTCATAGTGCCCATAACGAGTTCTAAACGCTGTTTTCGGTATGTCATCCTTGAAAACCCTTAGCTGATGATATCCAGAACGAAGGTCATTCTTGGAGAAATATGAAGCTCCTAGCAGTTGATCAAATATATCGTTGATCCTAGGGAGAGGATATCGATTCTTCACGGTTAACTTGTTCAACTCACGGTAATCGATGCACATTCGGAACAACCTATCCTTCTTTTTGACAAATAATACTGGTGCTCCCCACGGTGAGTGACTCGACCGGATAAAACCCTTCTCCAGTAGTTCCTGCAACTGACTAGATAACTCTTGCATTTTAGATGGTGCTAACGATATGGCGTCTTTGCTACCGGTGTAGCTCCAGGAACCAACTCTATACGAAATTCCACCTGTCGTGGAGGAGGCAAACCAGAAAAGTCATCAGGAAATACATCTAGGTAGTCCCATACCACTAGAATATCTACTAATTTCCTCTCTTCTTCCTTCTTCTCTACCACATGAGCCAGAAGAGCGTAGCACTGCTTTTGTAAACTTCGGCGCACTTTCATGCATGAGATAAGCTTTAAGTTCCTTCCCGGTCGTTCTCCTTGAATTCTGAGTACCTCCCCGTTTGGCATAGGGATTCGTACTACTTTGTCCCGACAGACAATCTAAGCTCCGTGCTTCGACAACCAATCCATTCCCACAATCACGTCGAAACTTTCTAACTCAAAGGGTATCAAGTCTATATCGAAGGCATGGTTCTCCAATATTATCGAGCACTTTCTAATGATTTCATCGGCCTGAACAACCCTACCATTTTCCATTTCTACAGAGTAGCTAGATTCTAGCTTACTAGGACTCAAATCAAGTAGATGCACAAATTCAAAAGATATAAAGCTATTATCTGCTCTAGTATCAAATAATATAGATGCGAAGTGATGATTGAGTAAGTGCGTACCCGTGACAACATTCGGGTCCTGGCGGGCATCGTTGGCTCCAATGACAAATTCACGTCCCCAAGCTGTATTTCCTTGATTCGCCGGGCCTTGATTTCCAGCTATGGCCATCACCTGCTGCTGGTTGTTCCCTTGTTGACCCGGCGCCGATTCAATCTGGGGCACATGTTTGTGTAGTGATCAGGGCCTCCACACTCATAACAGACCCTGACATTCCCGGCGGGGTTAACCGCGTTGACTGGTGCCACCAGATTTGGCGCTATTCTGCAGTCTCTCACCAGATGCCCCGGGCGTTTACAGTTCACGCACACCCATCACGGCATTCCTAGGGGGTGATGATAGTTGCACCTATCACATTTGGGGTGCGGCCCGACATACTCTCTCTTGCCTTGCGTCACGGCCACAAAATTTCTGGTTGTCCTGGCCCTCTTGTCAAATTTCCCGGCACTCGACCGGCTCGTTTCCCCAACATCTTTCCTTTTCTCTACTCCTCTACCCAAGACCCCTGTTCTCACCATCTCGTCTGTCAGAGCGCCAGCCTTCAGAATTGCGCTCTGGATCGTAGGAGTAGCAGCTGCTGTTACCATCGCCGAGATTTGAGGCACAAGTCCCCAAATATACCTTTCGATCCTCTTTGATTCCAGAGTGACCAGATGTGGAACCAGTCTTACCAACTCGTGGAATCGATCAGTGTAAGCTGCATGCTCGGCCCACACCATAGCATGATTCCAAAATTCATGCTCCAATTTCTGCATCTCGTTGAGGGGGCATTACTCCTCTGTGATCAATGCCTTAAATTCATCCCATGACATCTGCATCGCTGATTCTCTTCCCCTAGCATGAACTTGAGTGTTCCACCCAGTTAACGCTTTGCCCTGTAATGAACACGTGGCATACTTGATTTTCTGGCTATCGAGGCACTCACTGATATCGATCATTGCCTCCATCTTCTCCAGCCATCTGGTTAGGGCTATCGCTCCACTCTTCCCATCAAATTCTTTCGGTTTGCAAGCCACAAACTCCTTATACGAACATCCCCTTCTAGTATTAACAAGCCCAGTCTCATTACCGGCTGTTCCACCATTCCCGGTCTCCTGATTACTATCGTTCCCAGTCGGGTTTCCATTTCCCACTTCAGTTTCAATCCCACCTTGACCTCTTTCTCCACCATCCTCATTATCATTGCCACCATCCTTGTGGGGGTGGTGTTGCTGAAGTGCATCGCTCACTTGTGCCACTATAGTCGGAATCAGTGTGGCCAGTTGTTGAGCGATCAAAGCTGCCATATCAGAGTCTACTGTTCCCTGATTATTACTGGCAGGACTATCACTTGTTCTTGGTGCTCTTCCTCTGCCTCTGCCTCTGCCCCTCGGGGCTTCACTTCTGCCACTTTTGCTGCGGGTAACTCTTCGAGGCGGCATTTTCTAATCATAAAAGTAGTAAACACATAAGCTTTAACCTTTCAAAGTGTATTACTCATACCACTCATCAAAGTCCAGCATTCCAAGTTAATATCACACTTATAGTCACCACACATCACATGCAAGTCGTGTAGTTCTCACACCATGAATTAATAATGTCCCAACAATAGTCCATCCTAACAGTTGTAAATCCATGCATATAATCACGTTTAGTCTAGCGAAGGTTGTCTATCTCTTCCTCTTTCGAGGTTTCAGACATAACATCCTTAGGGTCAATCTCAATGTCCGAGGTCAAGCGCAATAGCATGACCTGTGAAGACCTCTTCGGGTTCAATACCCGAATTTGATAAACCAACTCGGCGCGCAGAGGGAACGGAAGATCCAATAGAAGTATCCCATAAGGAGTGAGCACAAGGGTTCACTCACAATGTGAAAAGATCACAAAATAGATAGATAAGCGAACAATTAAAGAGGAACACATACATGAGATATAAAATGCACACAGATCCTAGCATGAAAATCTACATGAATGTTCCTAGGTTATAGTCTAGGTCAAGCGTATTGCCTAATTCTCTATAACCAATTGCTCTGATACCAGTCTGTCACACCCCCGCCAAAAGCGGAAACATGGGGATGTAACGAGACGGGATCGTCATAACACATGGTAGACAATACAGATGCAATATAATAAATGATGATAAAGCGTGTCATGACGACACCCGACACAAAGGAGACTTGTGTCGTGTTTAGTCAATATTTACGACAGCATAGCCATTAGTATAAACATGTTAAATGATTCACATAGCCAAAGTAGTAACAATTGTAATGTAAATTCCCACAACCCGGGAACAAGTATCAAAAGAATGATATTGTTTAAATCAGACTACAACAATGTTTCAAAATGAATGTTTGTCAAATATGTTTAGTCTCAAAAATGCATCCTAGGGTCTCCACTAAGGCAGCACACCTAGATCTTCAATTAGCATTGTTCACCTGAAAAGATATGCTCAAAATGGTCAACAAAATTGTTGGTGAGCTTGCAGGTTTAAATAGTAAAATAGTAATTGATGCTATATAGTAAATGTTATGGAATACCGTGAATACAGTTATAAGTAAGTATAATCACATGACAATGAGCTTTGCAACCAAACCTAATGACGTACACACAGATCTTGTCGGAATATATTCACCCAAGGGCCCGTTCCTGGCCACTGTTGGTACTAACTAGTATACCAACAAACAAGGATGGGGGTGTCAACCCAGTAGTACTACTGTTAGGATCTGGTATTTGAACGAAACACCAACTGATTAACGTGTAAACCAAACCAAATAGTGCGGAATCCTATTTGATTGGCGATCCAATCAGTGAGAACGCACGTAGAAACAATAAGGTATTTAATCTAACGTTAAGAATCGATTAGGAATCGATCTACAGCGTTCTATGAACTTGGAGTATGAACTTGGAGACTTCTGGACGGCTAGGGTACGTCTGTAGTCGAATTGGAATGAATGCTTTCGTTTTTCCACGAATTAGGTGGTATTTATAGGTTAGGGTTGCTGATTCGTGCGACTGAACCATTAGTATGGTTTAGTCGTGCGATTGAGCCATGCGGTTGATCCATTCGCACGACTGAGTGTTCAGTCGTGCAATTGAGCCAATTTCATGTTACAATCATACGACTGATCCAGTCTCCTGGTTCAGTCGTGTGACTGAGTCATTCGCCTGAAGTTGTTCATGCGTATGGTCCATTCGCATGGGCCATTCGCATGAGAACTTTATATTGCTAAGTTTGAATGTATTCATTAATATAACATTATGTATCAATTCAAACAATCACAAACCTATATGACCAATCCAATATCAACTCATTAATGAAATATTAAACATTATAAATCACAATCAAACATTCTCATTTCATTAATATCCCAATCATTACATAAGTGTAAGACAAACAAGACATATTACATTCATATCAGGATCTAGGTACATATGTATCAACAAACTCCCCCTTAGACCTAGATCTATCTAATGTCTTACCTTCTGCATCACCTTTTCATACTTCTTGTAATTTTCCTCTCTTGTGACTCCTGCGTGTATCTCAAACGCAAAGCAGAGTCTTATGACATTTTGGAATTAGAGGGCTTGTACAATATCTTGCGTGTCATAGAATAGTGGCCACTTGTATAATGTGTATACATCATTAGCAGACAAGTTAGTGAGCCACATCGGGTCAAACACCCTGATGGTATCCATTTGTCCCTCTTTATTTAGAACTATGACCGGCTCCCCGGTTCTCCAATCATAGTACCACCATTTAAAGTGTGGAGTGAAGTCCTGTGGCATTTCCCTGAGAGGGATTCTTGACATTGTTCTTGGGGGACTCCACTTCAGCACTATCTTGGGCTTACCAGTTATGGGATCAACTTCAGAATGTCTGATATACCTCGTAAGTTGTTGAGGTTTGAAGTTGACCCATTTGGTGTGGTACTCTTTCTTTACGGCAGCCTCAAACCAGCCTGACATTTTCCTCGGGTCAGCATATAGTAGCTTCAATTTAGCCAGCTGGTTGAGCTCAAAACCAGGTAGAGTCTTTAGATCATGTGGGAATCTAAAGTACTCAATGCCCTTCTCCCTCTTTATGGCATAAACATTAAGATCCTTAAAATGTGCCCACACAATAATCATGCCTGACACCTTATGATGTTTCTTCACTTTGTGGAGTTTGGTGTAGACATTCTGTTTAGGAGAGGCGCGTTGGGCTCGGATTTCCTCGAAACATGCAGTCCATTATGCCTTTCTGATATCAACATTGGCGTTTGAGGCTTGGGCTTTTCCTTCAGTCTTTTCAGACTCTTGCTCCATTTGATCCAATACCTCAAATGTATCGCTGACTAGGGATTCACCCAGATTGGGAACCATATTTCCCTCGTTGTCAGCGTACTCAGGATAATGCTTTGCTGTGACGTCTTCGATTTCTATCTCATCAATGTCGTTCAGCTCTTCGTCACTGGTAGACTCACAAGTTGGAGCATCCTTAATGATCTCATCTGGATTCAGCTTGAACATCTCAGCCAGTTGCTCATTTGTAAGATCATGAATTATTTCCCCCTCTTCAGGGGTATAGCTCACTGATCTCCTGACGATCCCTTGCAGATCAAGAATCATAGTCAGTTGAGTCTTGACCTGCTGAAGGGGAGCAACATCATATTCGTCCCTTTGAAAGTTTGCATCTGCTTGATTTAAACATGTAACACATCAAACATTAGTTAATAATCAAGACATAAATACATTAATCTTATATAAACATTAAATACACAAGTTTAATACATGATTCAAGTACAAAAGATATCAAATACATAAATGTCTATTCATTACTTTTGTCCTGAATAGCTGGATCATCACTAGGTGAAGCAGAAGAAGAAGCTCGTTGGTCTTGATTTCTCTTCGATCGTCTTTCTTGACCCTGAGCTGAGGCAGATGCAGCTGCATCTCCTCCTTCATCATCATCATCCTCCTGCCTTTCCTCTGTCTTTCTTCATCATTTCCTTCATCATCATCACTTTCTTCATCTTCATCCTCATCCTCATCCTCATCCTCATCATCGGCATCACCATCATCATCACCATCTCCTTCCTTTATCTTCAGAGGCTCATCTTTAGTTCCTTTGAGCTTGAGCATGATAGTCTTTTTGCCATCCTCCAACTCCTCAATCTTCTTTGCTGATATGACTTTATGCTCCTGGAGTTGGGCGATCTCTTGGCTCTGAGCAGCCATTTGTTGTGCCTGCTGCTCAATCAGCTGAGCCTGCTGAGAGATCGGCTGGGATTGTGCAGCTGTGAGATCTGCCAACTGACGAATCTGTGCAGTCTTCTCGTCATCGGCTGCTAACAAACGCATCACCATACGGTTCAGCGCTGATAGCTGTTCCTCTACCCCAATGGGAGGTAGAGGTGATCCATATAGATGGATGGGATGTGATGATGGTCCGGCTTGATGGCTAGTGGTGGTGGTGGTGGCAGTGGTGAAGATTGGGTTAGGTCTAGATGATAGTGGTGGTGATGTAGGTGTGAATGATATGGTGGTAGATGGAAGGGTGGTAGCAGTGTTAGGAGGAATGGTGGTAGGGATGGTTGCTGTGGTAACAGATGGTGTGGCTGTAGAGGTAGTAGTGGTGGTGGCTGAGGTGGTGGCTGTGGTGGTGATGTAGGTGAGTCTACGCTTCTTCTTCTTCATGTCGTGGGGCTGAGCCATCCTTTTCTTCCTCGATCCTGTCGAGGAGGATGCTCCCCCTAGAACACGGCTTACCGGCTCTGGAGCATAGGTCGGGTCAGCAACAGTTTCTCCCGATCCACTGGGGCGTTCACCAACCGCCTGGAGCCCATGTTCTGTGGGAACGACTTTACTTCCCACAGTCCTAGTTAGTGGCTCCTCATCTGACTCTTCATCATCCTCACCAGGTATAAAATCCTGGTGAAACCCAGCCGACTCTGGTATATCTTCAGTGGGGGCAGATACTGGAGGTGTACTATCAGTAGTTGTGCCCCTCGGTCGAGTGGGCATGGTATCTCCAGCATCCCCGCTATCATCATCATCAGAGTCATCGGAGGGTAGAGCAATCTGCTCAACGTCCGAGTCACTGTCACCGTGGCGCCACATACTCGTCACGGGCCAGATGCCCAAACAGTCGCTTGACAGGGGGTTTTACCTGCTTCCCCCTGTACACCTTCATCCGGCCTAAGGTGGTATCATCCATCACCTCAAGCACCACGGCATCTTCCTTCTCCTTCGGCAAGGAAGGGAGCTTCTGGTCAATAATCATTTGCATGAATCGGGGGTACATGCAGAAGCCCTCCTTCCCTTTCCCCTCAATGTTCTCCATCAAGTAGGTGAAGATCATCCTGGAGAAACATATGCGTTCTGGATCTGATCCGACAGCTCATCAAATCCTCCCTTCCTAGACGCTATGCACTTCAGCAGTACGTGAGCAAGGTACTTGAGCTGGGGACACAGGTTGCTCTTGTTGAGCACCCCTGCGTTGATGTCCCCAGAGTACTTAGCTCGTAGGAAACATCCTCTAACAGTAAGGGGGTGTAGTCTAGTAGGACAGTCAGCATCATCCCCAAACTGCAGCATAATCCTGAGATCCTCCTCCGTGATCACAATAGCCTCTCCAAAGATAGTACTCCTGATACAATGAGGCTCAGAAGATCTGTCAACTACTGCACCTTCCCAGAAGGCCTGCTGTATAGAGCGATACGATGTACATGGAGCAGATATAGCATGAGCAATCCTCGATCTCCGCAGAAAAGTGATAATGCCAGAAAAGTCTGAAGCATTTCTGGATGTCAGATCCATATGAGCACAAATGTTGTGCTTAGTACTCATGGTCCAGCGACTCGCCATCTGTTACACAATGAAAATAAACATTAGTATCTGTTGGCTAAAAATATCTTGAATCACTTGGACATGAAAACATTCTGCTATGTCATGCAAATGAGGTTGTGCGACTGAGATCAAGTCGTGCGAATGAGCAGTGCGACTGAGATCCAGTCGTGCGAATGACCCCATACGTACGACTGAGTGTGCGACTAGACTCATACGTATGTAAACTCATGTGGTTACACTAGTCGTGCGACTGAACTCATACGCATGGTTAAGTCGTGCGGTTTAGCTATTCGCACATCTCAGTCGTGCGACTGAAGTTCATCAACCTGTCCATTCGCATGTTTTTCTGACTGTTCAATTCAAATTCAATTTTTCACCAATTTTGAAGTTTAGATTTCGTGTTCTGGTTCATTAGACTCGCAATCCATTAGTTTAACACCTAACCACTTTAATTTCATTTGTTTACTTCGTTTTGCTAGGTTATTTGGCCACACATGTTACGGTTTTTCGAATGAGTCCGATTGTCCAGATTAGGTCACAAATTGAATGACATAACGATGGGTTTGCACCGCAAATTACCTGCAGAATCAGTGCAAATAGTCAGTACACGAAAATTAAGGGTTTATGGTGATCAAACGAAAATTTGGCAGAGTAACACTAGTCGTGCTAATTAGGGCAAATATATGGGTGATGCGTCTCTGCGACCGACTCCCCCTCTATTTATACTAAACCTGAATTCAATTGTACGACTGGGCTCATACGCTCATTTCATTCGTGCGAATGGGCCTCATTTCATTCGTACCAGTGATAAGATAGGAGCCCATAGTCAGTTGAGTAACATAGTTTGATCTTGAGATCACCAATCAGGTCTAATCATCTATTGTGTTGAATCTACCGACATATCATCTGTGGTCTAACAACCTCTAGGTCTACTTTCGTTGTGTTACCTTAGTAGTTACCAGTTTTTCTATCATATTTCCTTTTACATTGCTCAGACTACACAACTTATACTTTGAATTTTACATCTTGTCTAAATTAAATTTTTTAAAGTCCCACTTGATTTGTTACTGTGTACTATCATTTTCCAAAGTATTTGAATCGGTATCACAGATACGATCTACCTTCTATCAGCTAGCCTCTCCTTCTCCCTCGTTTTTTTAATGTTACTGGCTGACCTATTCTCCCCCTAAAATTCTAAAATCATAACCGATTTATGTATTTTAGGATTTTAATAGACAGCTAAATAACATGAATTTAATTTAAACAGAAAATAGAATAAATAAAGAAAATAAAAGGAAAAATTAAAAAATAGACTAAACTGCATCAGACTACACATGGTCATCATCTGTAATGACATCACTTTTCTTTTTAACGACGTTGACCTCTACCAGATATAGAAAACGTGGTTTGTCAAAAGCTTTTGTATAGAGGTCAGCGCGTTGAAAATCTGTATTTATTTTTACCACATCGATTAATTTTTTTTCAAAACAGTTCCGTATAAAATGATATTTTATACCGATGTGTTTGGTCTTAGGATGTTGTACTGGATTTTTAGATACTTTAATTGCAGCAGAGTTATCGACAAAAATAGGAGTAGAAGAGAAATTTAAACCGTAGTCCCGCATTTGCTGTTGAATCCAAATGATTTATGAACAGCAACTTGCAGCAGCAACGTATTCGGCTTCAAAGGTTGACAATGCAACCGAGGTCTGGTTCTTACACTGCCAGGTCACTAATCTCCTCCCAAAGAATTGACACCCTGCTGATGTAGACTTGTAATTCATCTTGCAGCCCCCGTAATCCGAGTCACTATACGCCGTGAGCTCAAAGTCATCATCATGAGGATACCACAACCCAAGTGTGGATGTGCCCTTCAGATAACGAAATATCCTTTTGACCCCGATCAGATGGTTAACCTTTGGCTTAGCCTGATATCTAGAACATAGACATGTAGCATACATGATGTCAGGTCTTGAGGCAGTGAGGTACATGAGAGATCCAATCATTCCTCGGTACATTGTTGCATCTACCAGATCTCCATTTTCATCGTGTGCTATATCATGGTTTGTAGCAAGTGGAGTCCCAGCTGCAGAAGCATTCTCCATGTCAAACCGACTGAGAATGTCTCCCACATACTTGGTCTGATGTAGAAAAATCCCTTTGGGTGTCTGATCCACCTGTAACCCGAGAAAAAATTCATTTCCCCCATGGCACTCATCTCAAACTCCGCCTTCATTACTGCTTCAAATTCTTTGCATAATTCTTCGTTCTTTGAACCGAAGATTATGTCATCGACATAGATCTGTACTAGCAGTAAGTCTCCATCTTTTTCTTTGATAAACAGTGTGCAGTCAATGACTCCCCTGCGAAAGCCGTGTTTCACAAGATGAGTCGAGAGTTTCTCATACCAGGCCCTTTGAGCTTGATGAAGCCCGTATAAGGCCTTGTCGAGTTTGTAAACTCTGTCCCGATGATAAGGATCTTCATATCCCTCGGGTTGACTGACATAAACTGTCTCTCGGATTTCACCATGAAGGAATGCACTCTTCACATCTAATTGATAGACTTTGATCTTCATATACGATGCATAGGCAAGGAAGATGCGGATGGCTTCCATCATTGCCACGGGTGCAAACACTTCATTGTAATCAATGCCCTCGACTTGTCGAAATCCCTGAACTACCAGTCAAGCTTTGTTCCTGATAATGACGCCTTGGTCATCCTTCTTGCATTTCAAGACCCATTTGGTGCCAATGACCTTAGCGCCTTTAGGTCTATCTACCAGAGTCCATACACCTAACTTCTTGAATTGAAGAAGTTCTTCTTGCATGGCACTCACCCATGCCTCATCATTCAGTGCTTCACTGACGTATTTTGGCTCAAACTGTGAGACAAAACACCGATGAGCACCATCGTGAATGTATCCTTTTTCCATTACCGAGGCATAATCAGCTGAGTACAGCTGATTTCTGGTCTGCACTCCTGATCTGACATCCCCAATGACATTGTCTAGGGGATGATAGACATTTAGACGTGATCCTGAGTGGTAGGAACAACTACCTCAGAGCTAAGATTATGAACATTTGGTTCTGCATCTGAGGTAGATGGAGTTTGAGGTTCCGAAGTCGAAGAGGCATCACTATTAGATGCTTGTGGACTTGCAGGAATTGGAACCTGTCCTTCCTGATTGTTCTAGTCATCTTCTTCAGCTTCATCTTCTGAGGAGGAGTCACTGTCTTCGAGTGCTCCCCCTGAGTGGTGAGATGATTCTCCCTGTGAGCTCGATGATGTTGAATCAAGTGATGGTGTATTCAAGATATCATACATCATCCGTGTAGCTAACTCGTCATCAGAAGGGGAGATAGGTATGTTGAAGGACTTGAAGAATCCATCATAGTCGAAAAAGTAAGCGGGTCCTTTTCCAGTAGGTGGTGTGGTATATCTCTGAACATCAACATTACACCACACTTCTACTAAACCCGTTGAGTTGTTGTAAACTCTCTTGTTCGGTATGTTGTATCCTAGGAAGATACCTTCATCAGCCTTCTCGCTGAATTTTCCTTCTTGAGTCTTCTTCAGAAGTGTGCAAGGCGCGCCAAATGGTTCGAGATACTCCAAATTAGGTTTACGTCGTTGTAGTAACTCGTAACATGTCTTGCCATGGCGATTGACTACCAGAACTCGATTTAATGTGTAACATGCATTTGCCACTGCCTCATTCCAGAATTGGATAGGCAGTTTCGAGTCTGCTAGCATTGTCCGTGCTATCTCTATCAAGCTTCGATTCTTTCTCTCAGCAACACCATTTATCTGAGGCGTGTAGGCAGAAGTTAATTGGTGCACAATTCCCTTTTCCTTGCAGTAAGCCTCCATCCACTGATTCTTGAATTCGGTCCCGTTGTCTGAGCGTACCTGTCTTACCTTCAGCTTGTAGAGAGATTCCAGTGTGGTTACTAATTCCTTGAATGACTCAAATGTTTCTGATTTGGACTTCAGAAACATTACCCAAGAGAATCTTGAGTAGTCATCAGTAACCACATAACAGTACAAGTCACCTGCAATGCTTTTTGTATTGACTGGACCAAACAGATCCATGTGAAGAAGTTCAAGAGGAAGCTCGATAGAATGAACTTTCTTTTCCTTATGAGACTGCTTCGTCTGTTTGCCTTTCTTGCATGCTACACAGAATCCAGAAGTTGGAAATTTTTGACGTTAACTCCTCTCACAATATCCTTCTGGATCAAGTGATTCATCTTCCGTTGATTAATGTGTCCCATTCTCCTATGCCAGGAAATGGAGTCCTTCTCAGTAGCATTTGATAGGAAGCACTGAACTTCATGATCCGTTGTAGAAGCCGTTGAGAGATCCAAAACATAAAGATCTTTATATCTTTAAGCTGTCATCAAAACTTGGTCCTCCGGAATCACATAGTCTTTCTTTAGGACATAACACTTCTTGTTGTCAAATATAACCTTAAATCATTTGTCACATATCTGGGAAACAGAAAGTAAGTTGTTTTGAAGTTGTTGAACGTAGTTCACTTTATCAAACTTAACTTTCTGATTTCCAACCTCTCCCTGAGCTGTGATATAACCTCCTTTGTTACCAGCAAACGAAACATGCCCTCCTTTTATTTATTTGACGTTTGATAAAAGAGCCTTGTTTCCTATCATGTGCCTGGATGCTCCGCTATCTACAATCCACGTGTTGGTTTCAGCACTGTAGCGAACACCCTGCACATACAATTTAAAACATTAGTTTAGGTTAGGAACCCAAGCCTTTACTGGCTTGGGTTTCCCAGAGGCATCACACATCATAAATTCAACCCATTGACCCTTAAAAGGTGAGGGTAGCTCAGGTGCCTTCTTGTCATCATTATCAGACACAGAGGATGACTTTTCTTTCCATAAGCCAGATTTGTGTAAGGCCTGTTGTGATAAACAGACGACTGGCTAATGGGTTGAACTTTGGGTTCACTAGTTCTTCTAGGTGGAGTTAAAGAACTCCTCTTAGAAGACCTAGGTTTTGAATCCTGAAGTTCAATTTTCTTCCTAGGTGTCTGATAGTAAGGACAAAAAGAAGCAATGTGTCCACATTCTCCACAGTTGTAGCATGACCTGCTATAAACTTTATGATTAAACTGTCTATGGGAGATGTGTGTGACACCCTAGTGACATCATTATTTTTGGGTTTTGACTCTGCTTCTTTTGATGTTTTCTCTTGTTTAACAAACTTAATTGTTTTAACATTTTTAACATCTTTTCCATTTTGGTTAACTGGACTTTGACATGAGACTCGTGAAAGGTTAACATTAACAATCTTTTTAGGTTCAAATTTGACTTTGTTTGACCCTAACTTTATATTAACCCTTTTCAAATTATTTTTCCAGATTAACACAAGGCATTTTACCCTTTGCCTTTGTAGTGGCCTCCTTTTGTTTTGTTCCAGATTCAATTGAAGAACATGAGGAATCTGGATCACTTACAAGAGGAGTAGACACCACCTGATCCTTGATGGGATTGTTATTTATGTAGGATTCTGTGTGCCCAAGACACTTAGAATATTGATGTGGTTAGTACGTTATGATCCAAGTCGGGTTATACCCAATAACAAGCTTAGCAAACACCAATTAATATTCAATTGATGATATGATCATACAATTAAATATTTACACCAATTTAGAAAATGGGTTTTCTAAACAAGTTGCATATGAGATGGAACAATTTATTAGGATATTTTGTTCAATAATATTATTTGTAATGTTATTTAAATAAGCTAGATAACATAACAAATTAATAATTGGGAGTGTATAGATTATACAATTAAAGGTTAGTTGTATATATCTAGTAAGAAGACTAGTTAACATTTATAATGTGTGATAAAGTTTAAAGGGGGGAAACCCTTTAAACTTTGAATTTTGGCCGCCCCCCCCCCTTGTTCCCATTGGTTCTCTTGTTTCTTGAACACCACATTACAATAACTAGTCTTACACTCAAGTTTGATACTCTCAGTACATGCAAAAGACTCAAAAACTAAACCTCTCTCTCTCTCTCTCAAGAAACTCGCGGCCAGCAGAAAGTTGGGAGGTTTTGGAGTGCTTTGGTGTAGTTTTCTTCCTAACAAGAAGGTGTTTTGCAAAGGGCTTTGGGTATACAAGCTTGATGGGTCCTTACCTTGGAGCCTTGGCCGATTTTGAGCATCAAACATCCACCTAAAAGTCCTTTTTAAGCTGCTGAAAAAGGTAGTTAATCACAGCTCTATGTAGCTGTGATTTTATGTAGTTTTACATTTGCTAATAGCTTGTTCATTCACATATTAAAGATCATATTGATTTGGGTTTTTGTTTTCATCTTAAAACAGCTTTTAGAACACGAAATTTTCAGATTATAAACATGTTATAATCCTAAACCTCCGCTGCGTTTTTCTGAAAGTTTAAAAGGTTAAACTATGTTTTAGTGTTCTATCAAACCCTTCAATGGCATCAAGAGCCGGTTATGTGGATGACTTGCTTGTTTTGTCTTTAAAATTGGCTTTAAAGAATGGTAATAAGCTTAGTATAGGCTGATTTTGGGCTGCTAAGTTCATATGTTATGAAACCCCAATCTTTCAAAGTCATATCACACATGCTTGTGATTAAACTTTGAAAGATATACATGTTTGTTATTTGTTTTGTTTGGACAAAATAAAACCCAAAATTTCAGTTTATGTTGGCTGAAATTTCGTGGTTTTAAGTGGGGTTTTCATTATATTTTGGATGATATGATAGATGCTTGTTTTAGTGCATAACCTAGCCATTGACCTTGTGATTGTTTGGATGTTTGTGATGGTTGTATTCATTCATTCAATTGGGTTGTATTATTTGTTGTTTGTGCTTTGTTTCAAATGTAATTTATTTATTATTGGGTTGTAATAAATAGATTAGGTGTATTTTCATTTTACTAGATATCTTGTATTAGGACTTTATATCTTGTAATATGAAGACATACACATTGGAAGCACAAAGGAAGGTCATGAAAGAAACATGGAGCATTTTGGATGCGGTTTCAAGTGGGAGGCTTTTGGAAGTTTTCAATATGCTTTGTTTGTGACCCTTAGGAATGTCCTATGGACCACACTTGTGATGGCAAACAAGTGTGGACCACTTTAGATGCTATGGTTATGCACATATGCACATATGATTGTTTATGTTTATGCTTGGTTGATTGTTTGTTGTTTGATTGTTTGGTTGATATTTGGATATTCATAACAAACTCATTAACAAACTTAACAAGCTGAAAATTGATGGTTCTTAAAAGTTAATAAAAGGTTATTAAAATTATTTAATGATTTTAAAGATTAAAATAGGTTTTAATCAAAGAACCATAGGGTACCTTGTATTTGAAAGCATGCAAATACAAGTACATAGAGTTTTCTAAACTAGAATTTTGAAACCTCTAAACTTTTTTTTACAAACAAGATCAACACCGTCCTTTTACACAACACTTGAGTCACTTGGGAACTCTTAGTGGGATAAAGGTCACCTAACCATTTTGAGGGAACTTGTGACTTGAGGTGAGAATGCCTTATTTGTGGGATAAAGGTCACATAACCACTTATTTTGGCAAACTCACACGTAGGTGTAAGTAGGGTATCTTGATTTGCAAACCATGTCAAATGGATCACCTACGGTGTGGTTTCCAAATGGTGTTGATAGGATTAACATGCCGACTTTACATATGATGTTTCAAGTCGATCCCATATTTCTAGAAAGTGCAAATGGTTGCAATCGTCAAACGTTGACCACCTTATTAATTTAATTCGTGGGATAAAGGTCACTTAACCACAATTTAAATGTAATGTTGGGTTCTAGACTTTAATATAAAAATGACCTTAAAAGGCATTAATTATTAAAAATAACAATATCGAAAATACTAAAATAGATCTTTGTTAAATTTTGTAGATGGCCACCAACAATGAAAATCATGATAACTCATCCGCGTCCAACCAATCATTACGTGCGATCCTCCAAAAGGAACGTCTAAATCATAACAACTTTATTGATTGGTATCGAAACTTGAGAATCGTTCTCAAGCAAGAGAAACGATCATATGTTTTAGACGACCCTATCCCCGATCAACCTACTGAGGATGATGAGGAGGCCTTCAACGATTGGTTGAAGTACACTGAGGACTCTGTCCAAGTGTCTTGTCTCATGCTAGCGAGCATGACTCCGGATCTCCAAAAGGAGTATGAACATCACGGAGCTTATGACATGATAACCCAGCTGAAGGAAACGTTCCAATAGCAAGCAAGGGTTGAGCGCTTCGAAACGGTTCGAGCACTCCATGCATGTCGTATGGACGACAACCAATCTGTTTCATCTTATGTTCTTAAGATGAAAAGTCATATTGACCGCCTCGAGAGGCTTAATTGTCCCGTCTCGAAGGAATTGGCCACGGATTTGATCCTTAATGGCCTTACCAAGAAGTTCGAGACGTTTGTGTTGAACTACAACATGAATGCTTGGGACAAGAGCATTGGTGAGCTTCACTCAATGCTTAAAACGGCCGAGGCGGCCATGGGTAAAAGGGTTTTACCCGTTCTCACCATCAATGAAGGTGGGAACAATAAAAGGCCTCGTCCCGCACCCAAGGCAAAGGTTGCTAAGGGTAAGGGACCCGCTTGGGGAAAAGGGAAAGGGGTGGTAAGGGTACCACCCAAACCACAAGAGAAGAAGCAAAAGGTTGCTACTAATGACCCATGCTTCAAGTGTGGGGAGATTGGACATTGGGCAAGGAATTGTCCCGTCCATCTCCAAGAGTTGAAAGCAAAGAGGGATGTCGGGCAGACCTCAGGTACAACATACATGATTCATATTGATCTTAATGTTACATCTTCAAACACATGGGTATTAGATACCGGATGTGGAACTCATATTTGCAATTTGTTGCAGGGGTTCAAAAGAATTAGGGACTTCAATCAAGGGGATGTTAGCCTCTTCATGGGCAATGGAACCAAAGTCCAAGTTGAAGCTCGTGGGGACTACATCCTAAAACTTCCAAGTGGCTTGGATGTTATTTTGAAGAATGTTTTGTATGCTCCTAGTTTGACTAGGAACATTATTTCTGTATCCCAATTAAGACTTTATGATTATGTATTATCTTTTATTGAAAATGATATTCATGTTTCTTTAAATAATATGTTCTATTTTAAAGCTATACCCATTAATGGTATTTATGAATTGGTTCATGAAAATGCTTTAAATAGTTCATTGTACCATACTAACACCAAAAAACTCAAGTTGGATTTGAGTGATACCTATCTTTGGCATTGTCGTCTTGGTCATATAAACAAGAAACGTATACAAACTCTTCAAAAGAATGGTCTTTTAAAAACAAATGAATGTGATTCATTTGATGTGTGTGAATCTTGTTTACAAGGTAAAATGACTAAGGCACCCTTTAGTGGGACTAACCAAAGGGCAAAAGATTTATTAGGAATCATACATTCGGATGTATGTGGTCCTTTTAAGCCAATGACTAGGAATGGTGAAAGATACTTCATTACCTTTACCGACGATTATAGTCGCTATGGGTATGTGTACTTATTAAGGCACAAAGATGAAGCTTTTGAAATGTTCAAAATCTTCAAAAATGAAGTTGAAAATCAACTCAACAAGTCAATTAAAGTTCTCCGTACCGATAGAGGAGGTGAATACCTAAGTGATGTTTTTCAAGATCATCTTAGGAGTTGTGGGATTGTCTCACAACTCACTCCACCTGGAACACCACAACATAATGGTGTGTCTGAGAGGAGGAATCAAACCTTATTGGATATGGTCCGATCTATGATGGCTAGAAGCACATTACCTCTATCATTTTGGGGTTTCGCTTTGCTCTCCGCGGCCCGTATTCTAAATATGGCCCCAACCAAAAAGGTGGAAAGGACACCTTTTGAGATATGGCATGGAAGAGTTCCATCCCTATCATACTTAAGAGTCTGGGGTTGTGAGGCTTATGTTAAGACTCCCACCCCAAACAAATTGGATGTCCGATCCACCAAGTGTATCTTTATTGGATATCCTAGAGATTCTATGGGATATTATTTCTATGATCCACTGGAACAAAAGGTGTTTGTTGCCAGAAAGGGTGAGTTCTTAGAAGCAAAGTTCCTTATGGAAGGAACTAGCAGTAGAACAGTGGATCTTGAGGAGGATCAAGAACCACAACCCGATGCACGTTTGGTTGAAACTAGCACTCAACATGAGGATGTTGAGGATGATCAAATGGTTGATCAATACACGCAAAACGTTAGCATAAGTGGTAGAACTAGTAATCCACCTGAAAGATACGGATTTTTCATGGATGGATGCTATGTGGTAGATTCAGATGAACCAACCACATACCATGATGCAGTGTCCAATTTGGATTGTGACAAATGGCTTGAGGCCATGAACGTTGAGATGCAATCCATGTATGACAATCAAGTTTGGGAACTTGTTGTACCACCTCTTAATTCCAAGGTAGTTGGAAGTAAGTGGGTTTTCAAGAAGAAAACCGATATGCATGGAAACTTGGATACTTATAAAGCTAGACTTGTAGCAAAGGGTTTCACTCAAACTCAAGGGGTTGATTATGATGAAACCTTCTTACCTGTTGCGATGCTAAAGTCTATAAGGATATTGTTTGCCATAGCTGCTTATTATGATTATGAGATTTGGCAAATGGATGTCAAAACCGCTTTCCTAAATGGATATCTTGAGGAAGATGTCTATATGGTTCAGCCTGAAGGTTTTGTCGATCCAAAATATCCTAATAAAGTATGCAAGTTAAAGAAATCAATCTATGGATTGAAACAAGCATCGAGAAGCTGGAATCACCGTTTTGATGAGGAAGTAAAGAAATTTGGCTTCATCAAAAACGCTGATGAGGCTTGTGTGTATAAGAAGGCTAGTGGGAGCACAGTAACTTTCCTAGTATTGTATGTTGATGACATACTACTATTTGGAAATGACATTCCAACCTTGGAAGGTGTAAAAACCTGGCTTGGAAGTTGTTTTTCCTTCAAGGATCTTGGTGAAGCCGCCTATATTCTGGGAATAAAGATCTATAGGGATAGATCAAGGCGGTTGATTGGTTTGAATCAAAGTGCATACATTGATAAGATCTTGTAAAGGTTCAAGATGGAGAACTCTAAGAAAGGTACCGTACCTATTCAAAGAGGAACGATATTGAGTACGACTCAATGTCCTAGCTCAAAGGATGATCAAGATAAAATGAAGGCAATCCCATATGCATCTGCTATTGGATCCATCATGTATGCAATGATATGCACTCGACCGGACGTGTCATGCGCCTTAAGCATGACAAGTCGTTACCAGCAAAATCCTGGAAACAGTCATTGGATGGCTGTTAAGAACATACTTAAGTACCTAAGGAGGACAAGGGATATGTTCCTAATCTATGGATCTGGTGATGAGGAACTCGTTGTAAAAGGTTACACGGATGCGAGTTTCCAAACCGATCGTGATGATTCTCGGTCACAATCAGGATATATTTTCATTCTGAATGGAGGAGCGGTCTCTTGGAAGAGCTCCAAGCAGGATGTGGTGGCTCTATCAACTACAGAATCAGAATACGTCGCCGCCTCATTGGCAGCTCAAGAAGCTGCATGGTTGAAGAAATTCATTGCCGATCTAGGGGTTGTCCCTTCCATTCAGGACCCCCTAGAGATCTTTTGTGATAACGAGGGTGCGATTGCTCAAATCAAGGAACCTCGTGCTCATCAAAAGACATGGCACATTGAGCGGAGATTCAACTACATACGAGATGAAGTTGAAAAGGGAAAGATATGTATTCGCAAAGTTCACACGGATCAAAACATTGCGGATCCTCTCACGAAGCTCCTTGAAAAAGCAAAGCATGAAGGTCATACTTGTGCCATGGGACTTCGATATTCTAGTGATTGGATTTGATCTGTAAACTTTGTATTTGGATATGTGGAACTCTTTATTATTTGAATAAAATTATTTGTTATAATGTTTCAATTAATGTTCCAATTTAGCATGTTTAATCCATGAGTAAATTGTTTACTCTAAATGTTCGTAGTCGTTCATACTTGTGGGAACAAGTGTGAGGTAAGATTATTATGAACTTGGATTGGTTGATATTCACAAGGATGAATATAGAGCAATGGGTTGCTACCAAGGTTCATAGATATTTGTGGGATACGAATATTGGACTAACCCGCATCTCAAATTTTACTACATGGAATCTTATTGATTGAACATAAGTAAATTTGAGTAAAGGCGAATATCATTTGGTATCCTCCGACCTGAGATACATATTGGGTTTTGATATTCACCAAGTATTATACCTTGATCTTTTTCTTCACTGTCCTGAAACAGTGGACAGCACATAAGGGTATGTTCAGGTATGACACGAGGTGTTTGTGAGAAACGTATGTAGTCAAGATGGAATTTGTTCCTCTTATTCGTTGAGAGTTAGATGTCTAAGGCCTGATTAAGTTAAATCAACAAGGAATGATCATTCTGTGTCCTCGGATTTAACATGACATCTGAAACAAAAGGATAGATGATTGATTCACCTAAATCATTTCAAGTAGGGTACTTGAAAGGGATGATGTTATTGAATGGCTATAAGTCATGCGTATTAAGGGTAGTAAACCGTTGTTGGCGGTATTTACTGCTTGCATCAATCTTCTATGAATCTTGGGCAAGTGGGAGATTGTAGGATTCTGTGTGCCCAAGACACTTAGAATATTGATGTGGTTAGTACGTTATGATCCAAGTCGGGTTATACCCAATAACAAGCTTAGCAAACACCAATTAATATTCAATTGATGATATGATCATACAATTAAATATTTACACCAATTTAGAAAATGGGTTTTCTAAACAAGTTGCATATGAGATGGAACAATTTATTAGGATATTTTGTTCAATAATATTATTTGTAATGTTATTTAAATAAGTTAGATAACATTACAAATTAATAATTGGGAGTGTATAGATTATACAATTAAAGGTTAGTTGTATATATCTAGTAAGAAGACTAGTTAACATTTATAATGTGTGATAAAGTTTAAAGGGGGGAAACCCTTTAAACTTTGAATTTTGGCCGCCCCCCCCTTGTTCCTATTGGTTCTCTTGTTTCTTGAACACCACATTACAATAACTAGTCTTACACTCAAGTTTGATACTCTCAATACATGCAAAAGACTCAAAAACTAAACCTCTCTCTCTCTCTCAAGAAACTCACGGCCAGCAGAAAGTTGGGAGGTTTTGGAGTGCTTTGGTGTAGTTTTCTTCCTAACAAGAAGGTGTTTTGCAAAGGGCTTTGGGTATACAAGCTTGAGGGGTCCTTACCTTGGAGCCTTGGCCGATTTTGAGCATCAAACATCCACCTAAAAGTCCTTTTTAAGCTGCTGAAAAAGGTAGTTAATCACAGCTCTATGTAGCTGTGATTTTATGTAGTTTTACATTTGCTAATAGCTTGTTCATTCACATATTAAAGATCCTATTGATTTGGGTTTTTGTTTTCATCTTAAAACAGCTTTTAGAACACGAAATTTTCAGACTATAAACATGTTATAATCCTAAACCTCCGCTGCGTTTTTCTGAAAGTTTAAAAGGTTAAACTATGTTTTAGTGTTCTATCAAACCCTTTAATTTATTGGTCTACTCTTAGTGTTCATCAAGGTCTCAGGTGGTGGTGGAACCACTTTATAACCCAAACCCTCCCTATTGTTACGCTCTCTCACTAAATGTTGGACAATATGAGAAGAGCTTGTCCAACTGTGCAGTTTTTGCTTTAATGAGTTGACTTCTACTTCTAAAACTGCTTTTTGTTTCTTAGTGTCTTCTAGGGAGTTAAGATAGTACCTAATGTCATTAGCTTGGTTAAAGGCTACTACTTCAGTTTCCCTAAGCTGTTTATTCAAAAGGTCTATCTTTTCTTTGTAGCTATGCTCATTTTATTTTAAAACTCTATTTGCCTCAGTGCACAGTTGCAAATCCTTTACTAAGCTATCATTATGATCTAATAACCTAGCAAATTTCTGATCTATGCTTTCTCTAAATTTATTACAATCAGAACAAGCATGATTTTTGAAAAGTTGGTCAGTAGTACTTACATGAGGACGTTCTGATGAATCAGCCATCAACGCAGCATCTAATGTCTCTGGTTCTGGTGATTCTGTCTTTGTTGTAGACGTCCCTTCTTCAGGCTTGTAGCTGACCTCAGTTGCAATCTCTTCACTATTTGACATCGCTAGCTCAACTGCAATATCTCCTTCACTCGCGGAATCATCATCTAAGTCTTCCACGCTCGCAATATTGGATTCTCCCGGAGAGACAAACCAAAAGCTCCAGTCCTGTCCTTCATCATCATGGGCAGTCAAGGCTTTTGGATCCTTGCTTGATGAAGTAGAACTGCTAGCTTGCTTGTCTTGACGAGTGAAGGACGAGAATGGATTCCCGTTTCCAGTCTTCTTTGGCTTCACACATTCTCTTTTGAAGTGCCCCTTTTCTCCACAGTTGAAGCAGATCACCTTGCTCTTGTCAAAGCCAAAAGTAGTGTCCTTAGTAGCAACCAAGTTTTGTCCAGCCTTCTTCACAAACTTCTTCGCCCTCCAGACAGCACTTGCTAAGGCCTACATAATATCCATCCTCTCCAGTTCAGTCTTATCTACCTGCTCGTAGTCCTCATCTGCCAGATGGCAGTTTCCAATTTTCCCAGCAACAAGTTCATCATAGGAATGGACCACTGCGGCCAAGAGATCCATGTGCTCTCGTGCTACTTCTACTGTCACGTTTCCGAGATTCTTGGTCTTCAGTCTTGTAGCATTTGCTTCAGATCCAATGTATTGGGTACTAGAAGACCCTGACGTTTCTGATCCTGAAGGAGAGGCTTGTGAAGGACCAGATGAGCTTGACACAAAGGCTGTCTGAAGAGGTGCTCCAGACGTCTTAACTTGAGGAGTGGCATTGTACAAAGCTGGATTTTGAGTGTATGAAGACTTCTGAGCACGATACTTCATCCTAAGTGCTTTTTCTCGCATCTTTAGAATGAAATCATTGATGTCCAACTTTGCTAACATTCCTTTCTGTCTCAGATTTGACGCAAAAGAAGCCCATTTTTCTGGCAACCCTTCTGCAAAATTCGACACTTTATCTTCCATGGTAGTTGTGACACCATATGTGTGCAGCTCGCTCATCAAATGGTAGAATCTATCAATGAGATCGTCTAAACTCTCATTTCCCATCAATGAGAAGTTGTCAAATTCTTTCTTCAACTCCTTAGCTTTAATGGCCTTCAACGAAGCATTCCCGTCATATCTTTTCTCCAGCTCATCCCATAACTTCTTGGCTTGCTTATTCTCAGAGAATTTGTGAAAAATATCCTTAGGGATAAACTGTGTTAGCAATGCATATACTCTCTTTTCAGCATTATATTTAACTTTCTGTGCATCAGTCATTCCTCCTAAAGTAAGTTTCACCCCATCAGCTCCCACCGGTATAGTGTACCCCGTCTCAATAGCTTCCCACATATTTGGATCCACTCCATTTAGGTAGATCTCAAAACGTTGTTTCCAGTGGGGAAACTCATCTAACGTTATAAGCTTCGGGGGTTTATTGTGATTCCCCACCTCACTCTCCAGTAGCAGTAAGTTCTGAATCTGTGAGTCCTTCCCGGCTGTAAACGCTGAAAACTGATCCTCCATCTCGATTAACTTTAAGTCTCTTAAACAATCTGTTAACTGGTGCGAATGGAGTGGTGCGAATGGGCTACCCGTGCGAATGAACTATGCGACTGGTTCAATCGTGCGGCTGAATTAAGCGATTGGTCCAGTCGTGCAAATGAAACTGATGCGGATGAACAATGCGAACGGTTTGCTTAGTCGTACGAATGAAGATGCGACTGAGTCCAATCGTACGTCTGGGGAATGCGAATGAAGTCCAGTCGTGCGATTGGGTCAATCGTGCGACTGAAGCTGCTGTATTTCGAAAATTTCTAGGTTTAACGTGTTTGGCCGTAAAAACCCAAATTTTTACCAACCCTAATCGCCTTATGCCGGAGAAACCAAAACTTGATGAGCAGGGGACGTCCAAGACAACGTTTGACACAAAAAGATTGCGTTTTTAGTGAAAAAACACAACCTTGTATCAAAATTGATTGAATCACACGTAATCAAGAGCCAAAGCTCTAATACCACTTGTTAGGATCTGGTATTTGAACGAAACACCAACTGATTAACGTGTAAACCAAACTAAATAGTGTGGAATCCTATTTGATTGGCGATCCAATCAGTGAGAATGCACGTAGAAATAATAAGGTATTGAATCTAACGTTAAGAATCGATTAGGAATCAATCTACAGCGTTCTATGAACTTGGAGAATGAACTTGGAGTATGAACTTGGAGACTTCTGGACGGCTAGGGTACGTCTGGAGTCGAATTGGAATGAATGCTTATGTTTTTCCACGAATTAGGTGGTATTTATAGGTTAGGGTTGCTCATTCGTGCGACTGAACCATTAGTATGGTTCAGTCATGCGATTGAGCCATGCGGTTGATCCATTCGCACGACTGAGTGTTCAGTCGTGCGACTGAGCCAATTTCATGTTACAATCATACGACTGATCCAGTCTCCTGGTTCAGTCATGCGACTGAGTCATTCGCCTGAAGTTGTTCATGCGTATGGTCCATTCGCATGGGCCATTCGCATGAGAACTTCATATTGCTAAGTTTGAATGTATTCATTAATATAACATTATGTATCAATTCAAACAATCACAAACCTATATAACCAATCCAATATCAAGTCATTAATGAAATATTAAACATTATAAATCACAATCAAACATTCTCATTTCATTAATATCCCAATCATTACATAAGTGTAAGAAAAACAAGACATATTACATTCATATCAGGATCTAGGTACATAATCAACAACTACCAATACCTATCCGTCGGTTGCCACACTGGAATTAAATAGTTGCAAAGAAAGTACCACACAACGAACTCAAGCATGTATCAGATTAGTACTCATAAAACAGTAACACGTTGATTCCAAGTATGTAAATTGTATGTAAGTTATACAGCATAGAAAGTGTGTGAGCATACTTTTCCCCCATGTTTATGAACGATTGAAATGTTGTATAAGCATAAAAAGGGGCCACGAAACTCACTTGTTAGGTGGTAAGTATGAATGATCAAAGTTTCCAAATGTTGTATGTAATGAACGGTCAAACACCTATTGACAATCATTGTTAAGCATTAATGATATGTATAAAGTAAATATTTACATTCGGTCGATTCGGTTTGTATTGGTTCGGTCGCGTGTAACACACACAAACAGACACACGTATTAGATCTTATGTAGATCCAAGTACCAGAAATCGTTGCCATTGTCGATTATATTTGCGTAAAAGTTTCATTGTTATTAAAGGAGTATTTGGTAAATATTAGTAGTTATAAATCGGTTGTTGATAATTGTAAAATGTTAAGTTGATTTGGTTTGGAATAAAATTAGTAAGTTTGATAGTGTTGACTTTAACATTGTCATTAGCAATGGCAACCGTGTCGATGTCACCTTAACATCACACGACATACACACACCACACACAAGAAGGAATTCACACACAACAACTTCAATCGAACGACAGGACCAGACGCACGACTCAACACTCCATCCGCACGAATCAACCCTCATTCGTACGAATCAGCTTCATTCGTACGATTGAACCTTCATTCGTGCGACTCAGCATTCAGTCATACCATACATCACCCATTCGCACGAATCAACATCCATACGCACGAATCAACCTTCATATGAATCAGCTTCATTCGTACGACTGAACCTCCATTCGTGCGACTGGCATTCAGTCGTGCGATACACGCACAATCGCACACATTCATTCGGTTGCATGACTCAATCGCACACATTCATTCGCTCGCATGACTCAATCGCACACATTCATTCGCTCGCATGGCTCAATCACACACATACACACAGTCGCACGACTCAGTCGCACGACACACCCAGTCGCACAACTCAGTCGCACGATAGACTCAGACGCATGACTCAGTCGCACGACTCACCCAGTCGCACGGCTCAATCGCATGGTCGACCTAGTCGCCTGAACAGTAGGTTGTCGAGTGCTGTAGTGCAGAGCAGCCTTCGGCTGCTCCGAGCACGAGGTTCAAACCACGAGGACTTCCAGAAACACATTTCAAACACACCCAAACAAGAAAAACACGCTGAAAGACATCACATGCACCCACATGACCTCATGTGTTCGGGTTGGCCCCGAACACCCGAAACCCTAAATGGACTGCCGTAAAAAAGCAAGAAAAGGGACGACCAGGGTCGTCTACTTGCAAGAAAGGAGTAGACTCAGCTGTAGCCGAGGTCTTGTTGGTGAAAACGCGAAGAAACGGGGCGGTTTTGGTGCAAGGAGGAGGGGAAAAGGTGAAGAAGAAGAAAATGAAGAAGAAGATGAAATAATGGAGGCTAGGGCTGGAAATGGGGTTTATATACCCAGCCCTAGTTTGGTAAAATGTCATATTTGGTCCCTGCACTTAGCCCCCGAGTTCCCAAATTTGTTTCCGTTGAAAACGACTTTAATAGATTAGTTATATAAATGGAGAAAATGTAATTAATGATATTTATAACTTAAAAATGGTTTTATTAATGACAATAATATTATATAAAAATGGTATATTTAATGATAACGATGACGATAATTGTAAAAGTTTTAAAGTTAGCATACGTTTACGACGAGATCACAAGAATAAAGACGATAAAGCAAGTATAATATCCACACGAATAGTTTATAAAGGTGAGGAATGAATGAGCGAAGAAAAGTTAACGGAGTCCACGTTAATTGACGGACCTTTTGGTGACGGATGTCACAGTCAGGCTTATGCGCCTGCATAGTACCCATGCGCATAGAAAATTGCCCAAAATGACTAAGTGTTGGCCATGCACCCATTTAGTGCTCATGCAACCAAAAGTTACCATGTGCCTAAGTGTTCCCATGCGCCTAAGGACTTAGAATGATTTCCGAAATTTTGGAAAAAAGGAAGTTTTAGGCTTTGAATTTGTATGTTCCCGAGGTTGATGTACGATGATTATATGATGATATATGTGATGTCTATGATGATGTTATGTATGATTATGAAATGAATGAAAAGTATTATGTAATGTAAAATGAATGAAAATGGAAGTTAATGATAATGAAAAAAGGAACATAAAGAATGAATGAGTGCATGCATTAATGAAAGAATGAATATAAGAGAGTCTTGCAAGCAAATGTATGGAGGTTCACAATCAATGAAGGGTGTTAGCTCAACTTTGTGCGGGTTAGCTACCCCGGAATGATGCACACTGGGGTCCGGTAGTGGAGTCAGCTTCGTGCACAATGTTCAGGGTCTATTGATAGACCTCAAGCCTAGTAACCAGCTTCGTGCATAATGTTTGGGGTATAGCACATGGCATTGGTCCGGAATGAAAAGTGAAAGATAGTGATGAATGTACTTGCCCTAGGCCCAGTAGCCAGCTTTGTGCATAATGTTTGGGGTATAGTACATGTCATCGCAAGTTAATGACGAACATACGAAGTGTAAGAAAAGTATGATAAGTATGAGAACGAATGAATGAATGTCAAGAATGATGATGAAAGATAATAATAAGATTATCTTTTTGTAGGTATGATGCATGATTGCGAATGAAAGTAAAGAATGGTTTTAACGAATGTAAAGTATTTTATTATAAAACTAGAACTCACTCAACAACTCTGACTTTTTATGTATTTTCTAGTTGGCAGGTAATTGAGGATGGCACGGGGCAGTAACTTGGCGAATTTTGGATGGAATCCATTTTGTATTATGATTGACATTTTTGTGATGTAATGCAAACAATGAGATTTTGTAACAGTTAACAATGTTGTATTGTTTTGCAAAAGTAGTCATTAATATATAAAATGGTTTTAGTTAAATGATTTCGCTACTGTATTTTAGTAAATGTTAAAGTATGTTTTATGTTTTATGTGTGATGATTGACCAACTGTGAGTGTCCCGGGAACGGGGCCTTACAACTTGGTAGCAGAGCCAAAGTTTAAAGAAATGGGTAAATATTTTCAAAAACATAAACTTAAACTGAGAATGGGACAAAATGGAAGGATGCTAGTCCATGTAGCTACGTGACATCACGTATTTTGTTTAATGTTATTTGATCTGTTTGCTTTTAGTAGATTTGGATACTGATGTAGTCAGGATAGAAATTCTTGGGGTATGAAGAGTAAAGTAAGTGGCTAATAACAACTGTCCACTACAATTAGGGACTTAATGTACTTGACATAAACTGAGCTATTACCTTGAATGACTGTGTTGGCGGTTGGATCTTATAGTGTGTTTAGTGATGGCTGGAGGAAGATCGTTGAAAGCTTCGCGAGGAGGAGGTCGTGGTGGACGTAGTGCTAGACCACGGGTCATAAGAGGTAGGGCTAAGGCTGCTGAGATGGCTCATGAAGAGCCTAAGACCCTACATCCGGAAGGTGGGGACGAGAGTGCCAATCTAAGGGCCTCAGTGAAAGAGGCTGCTGTCGAGTAGGTTCACCAGGTCATGTAGACGATCCTACCATCTGTCGTGGCCGAAGTGATTAAGGCTATGAGGGATGGTGAGAGGAAGGAGAGGAACAGGCCCACGGGGGAAAGGGAGCAACCGGAGACCGGGACGGTTATCTCCGATGATGAGGAGGAGAAACCTATGCATGAGACAGCACGAGACTGTAATTCTAGGGCATTCCGGAGATACAAGCCCCCTACTTTTGATGGAAATGGTAATGTTGCTGCTGCTCATTGGTGGGTAAGACAAATGGAAATTGTGCTTGATATTAGCGAGTGTAGGGAAGACCAGATGTTGAAGTTTGCTACCCACTCATTCGTGGAATCGGCCTTGTGTTGGTAGGATAATATCGTCCACGCCGAGGGTAGCAGGGCGATTGGAAGGATGAGGTGGAACGAGCTGAAGAAGTTGGTTATTGAGGAGTTCTGTCCTCACAGGGAGCTTGATAAAGTTTAGAGGGAGTTCCTGCAGTTGGAGGCGGGAACCATGACATACCAGCAGTACACCACCAAATTCAACGAGATGGCAAGGTGTAGGACCGGTGAAGGGTATGCACTTTACAACACAACAACACAATGAGGAGAGTTGCTTAGAACACTTAACAGATCAAATAGGGAACTGGTTAACTTTTAGTGAAAGATGCTAAGAACAAAAGTAAATATGAGACAGAACAAGATGGCAACCAAACACAAGTAATTGGTTTTCAAGAATGCTTTATATTGCTTCTCAAGTTCTATTACAAATGTTACAAAGCATACGATGAAAGTTATAAGTACTTGAGATACTTTATACTACATCCTACAGCCGGCCATACTTTGAAAACCAGCTGGATACAATTGACTAGACAACTAGAAAATCAAATGTAGAGTCAAAAGGCAGATTTTGCCTTTTGACTAGTGACTATGACATGCTATAGCTCACATCCTAATATATTACAAAAAAGATAAAAGTACATAAAGTAGAAAGCATGGACTCAAGACCTTAATGTACAGTTACCAAAAGCATGGACCTTTCACCAACTCATGTAAGTTGGTGACTTTACAGAGTTGCAACAGAAAGGTGGTCCAACTTTATGGTAAAGTACATCAGATAAAAGCATGTCTCTAAAAGTCTTCGGAAGAAATCTGTCTACACTCTTTGGCTTCGGAAGACTTTGTCTTTGATGTAGATACATGTGTACCTAGTTTTTGAGCTTAATGTAATATGTCTTTATTGTCTTACACATATGTAATAGAAGGGGTACTTAATGAAATACAAATGTGGTTGTGCTTATAATATTTATTATTTTATTGTTTAGTAGTTTAACGCTTATTGAACTGACTATATAGGTTTGTGGTTGTTTGAATGAATCTTAATAATGTAATGATTAATAAATACATTCAAACTTAGTAATATGAAGTTTTCATGCAAATGGCCCATGCTAATGGACAATACGCATGAACAACTTCATTCGAATGACTCAGTCGCACGACTGAACCAGGAGACTGGATCAGTCGCACGAGTGTAACATGAGATTGACTCAGTCGCACAACTGAACACTCAGTCGTGCGAATGGATCAACCGCATAGCTCAATCGCACGACTGAACCATGCTAATGGTTCAGTCGCCCAAATGAGAAACCCTAACCTATAAATACCACTTAATTCGTGGAAAAACGTAACAATTCAGAACCCTTCGACTACAGACGTACCCAAGCCATCTAGAGACCTCTAAGAACCTGTTCCAAGTTCATAGATCGCACTAGATAGATTCCATATAATTCTTAACATTTAGATTAATCCATAATTGATTCTATGTGCGTTCTCACTGATTAGATCGCCAATCAAATAGGATTCCGCACTATTTGATTCGGTATACATGTAATTAGTTAGTATTTCGTTCAATACAAGATCCTAACATTTGAAGCTTCGAAAGACTTCATTTTTGGCTTCAGAAGATGTTGGTCTTGACCTCAGAAGATTTTACACTTAGAATATTTCTAGTGCATGGTGTAAAACTTCTGAACCATTTCTACTTCAGTTCTTCAGTGCAAGCATGCAGAGAGACTTTGTATTTTTTGGCTGCATCAGACTTATAGGAATCCTTACAAACTCCCCCTAGGCTGATGCTACCAAAACATTTAGAAGGTCTTCAGATGTAGACACTCCTCAAGATGATGATGACCATGCCCTTCTTCATCAGATGGTCAGGATCACTCAAACTCTTATAATATCTTCTCATCTCAAAGAGATCATGCAGAGGTAAGTTGATTAAGTCTTGCCATGTGTAGACATTCTCAAGACCTTGATCTCTGATCACATGCCATATTTCTGGATTAGTTGTGAAGGTCCAGGATAAGATGGGTCTCTCAACTGCAAGAGGTATCAGTGCTTTGGCTCTTGATTTACGTGTGGTTAAATCGTTTTTGATGCAAAAATTGTGTTTTTTAACTAAAAACGCAATCTTTTCATGTCAAACGGTGTCTTAGACGTCTCCTGTTCGTAAAGTTTGGTTTTTCCGGCATACGGCAATTAGGGTTAGTGAAAATTCGTGTTTTTGCGGCCAAAACACCTTAAACCTACGAATTTTCGAAATCCAGCAGCTTTAGTCGCACGATTGACTCAATCGCATGTCTGGATACATTCGCATCCCTCATACGCACGATTGGACTCATTCGTACCTCCATACGTACGACTGAGCAGTCTATTCACATTGTTGAACCACACTTGTTCATTCCCCCGACTGAGCCATCCCCATTAGTTCAGTCGCAAGATTGAACCATTCGTATTGTTCAATCGCACGAATAGCTAAATCGCACACCTTCATTCGCACAAGTGAAACAGTTTGTTCCAAATACTAAAGTTAATCGCAATGGAGGACCAATACTCAGCATTCACAGCAGGGAGAGACTCACGTATTCAGAATTTACTGCTACTGGAGAGTGAAGTAGGGAATCACAACAAACCCCCTAAGCTAGTCATGTTAGATGAATTCCCACACTGGAAGCAACGTTTCAAGATCTACTTAAATGGAGTAGATCCCAATATGTGGGAAGCAATTGAGACGGGGTATAGTATACCAGTAGGTGCTGATGGAGTCAAACTTACACTAGGTGGCATGATTGATGGACAAAAGGTCACGTACAATGCTGAAAAGAGAGTTTATGCTTTGCTTACTCAGTCAATTCCTAAGGACATCTTCCATCAATTTTCTGAGAAGAAGCAAGCAAAGAAGCTGTGGGATGAATTGGAGAAACGATATGACGGGAATGCGTCATTAAAAGCTATAAAGGCCAAAGAGTTGAAGAAGTGTTCGACAACTTCTCATCGATGGGTAATGAGAGCTTGGATGACGTCATCGATCGGTTCTACCACTTGATGAGTGAGCTGCACACTCATGGAGTTACTACGACCATGGAGGACAAGGTGTCAAACTTTGCAGATGGATTGCCAGAGAAGTGGGCTTCTTTTGTCTCAAATCTCAAACAGAATTGTATGCTAGCGAAGTTGGATGTAAATGATTTCATTCTGAAGCTGAGAGAGGAAGCATTAAGGATGAAATACAGAGCTCAAAAGTCTTCTTATACTCAGAATCCGGCACTGTACAACGCGACTCCACAAGCCAAAACGTTTGGAGCACCACTTCAGACAACTTTTGTGTCAAGTTCAGCTGGTCCTTCTCAAGCCTCTACTTCAGGGTCGGAAACGTCAAGGTCGTTTGGTACCCAATACATTGCATCTGAAGCAAATGCTACAAAACTGAAGACCGAGAATCTAGGTAATGTGACAGTAGAAGTAGCAAGAGAGCACATGGATCAATTAGCAGCTGTAGTCCACTCCTATGATGGACTAGTTGCTGGGAAAATTGGGAACTGCCATCTGGCAGACGAAGACTACGAGCAGGTAGATGAGATAGAGCTGGAAAGGATGGATATAATGTGGGCCTTAGCAAGTGCTGTCCGGAGAGCTAAGAAGTTTGTCAAGAAGACTGGACAAAACTTGGTTGCAACTAAAGACACTACCTTTTGTTTCGACAAGACCAAGGTGACCTGTTTCAACTGTGGAGAAAAGGGGCACTTCAAACGAGAGTGTGTGAAGCCCAAGAAAACTGGAAACGGAAATCCATTCTCGTCCTTCAATCGTCAAGATAAGCCAACTAGTAGTCCTACTTCATCAAGCAAGGATCCTAAAGCCTTGACTGCTCATGATGACGAGGGACAGGACTGGAGCTTTCGGTTTGTCTCTCTGAGAGAATCAAACTTTGCTAGTGTTGAGGACTTAGATGATGATTCAGCTAGTGAAGGAGATATTGCAGTGGAACTTGCGATGTCAAACATTAAAGAGACTGCCAATGAGGTCAACTACATGCCTGAAGAAGGGACAACTACAACAACGTCAGAATCACCAGAACAAGAAACACCAGACTCTGCTTTGATGGCTGATTCATCAGAACCTTCTCAGGTAAGTACTACTGACCAACTTTTAAATAACCATGCTTGTTCTGATTGTAATAAATTTAGAGAAAGCATTGACTTGAAATTTGCTAGGTTATTAGATCATAATGATAGCTTAGTAAAGGATTTGCAATTGTGCACTAAGGCTAACAGAGTTCTAAAACAAAATGAGCACAGTTACAAAGAAAAGATAGACCTATTGAACAAACAGCTTAGGGAAACATAAGTAGTAGCCTTTAACCAAGCTAATGACATTAGGTACTATCTTAACTCCCTAGAAGACACTAAGAAACAAAAAGCAGTTTTAGAAGTAGAAGTTAATTCATTAAAGCAAAAACTGCATAGTTGGACAAGTTCATCTCATATTGTCCAACACTTAGTGAGAGAGCGTAATAATGGGGAGGGTTTGGGATATAAAGTGGTTCCACCACCACCTGAGACCTTGATGAACACTAAAAGTAAACCAATCAATAACAATCCAATCAAGGATCATATGGTGTCCACTCCTCTTGTAAGTGATCCAGATTCCACATGTACATCAAATGAATCTGGAACTAAACAAAATGAGGCCACGTCAAAGAAAAAAGGTAAAATTGTGTTAATCTGGAAAAAGAGTTTGAAAAGGTTCATTTAAAGTCTGGGTCAAACACAGTCAAATCTGAACCTAAAAAGACTATTACTGTTAACCAATCACGTGTTTCATGTCAAAGTCCAGGTAAACAAAATGGAAAGGATGTTAAAAATGTTAAAACAATTAAATTTGTTAAACAAGAAAAAACATCTAAAGGAGTAGAGTCAAAACCCAAACAGAACAATGTCGCTCGGGTGTCACACACGTCTCCACAAAAACAGTTAAATCATAAAGTTGATAGCCGGTCATGCTACAACTGTGGAGAGTGTGGACATATTGCTTCTTATTGTCCTTACTATCAGACACCTAGAAAGAAAGTTGAACTTCAGGAACCAAAACCTAGATCTTCTAAGAGGAGCCCAATAACTCCACCTAGAAGAGCTAGTGAACCTAAAGTTCAACACATTAGCCAGTCGTCTGTTTATCATAAACAGGCCTTACACAAAGCTGGTTTATGGAAAGAAAAATCAACCTCAGTGTCTGATAATGAGGACAAGAAGACACCTGAGCTTCCCTCACCATCTAAAGGTCAATGGGTTGAATTTATGATGTGTGATGCCTCTGGGAAACCCAAGCCAGTAAAGGCTTGGGTTCCTAACCTGAACTAATGTTTTCAATTGAATGTGCAGGGTGTTCGCTATAGTGCTGAAACCAACACGTGGATTGTCGATAGCGGAGCATCCAGGCACATGACTGGGAGCAGGGCACTCTTATCAAATGTCAAACAAATAAAAGGAGGCTATGTTTCATTTGCTGGTAACAAAAGAAGGGTATATCACAGCTCAAGGGGAAGTGGGAAATCAGAAAGTGAAGTTTGATAAAGTAAACTACGTTCAATAACTTCAAAACAACTTACTTTCTGTATCCCAAATATGTGACAAAGGCTTTAAGGTTATATTCGACAACAAGAAGTGCTATGTCCTGAAAAAGGACTATGTGATCCCGGAGGACCAAGTCTTAATGTCTGCCTCAAGATATAATGACCTTTATGTCTTTGATCTTTCAAAGGCCTCCACAATGGATCATCAAGTTCAGTGCTTCTTGTCAAAGGCTACTGAGAAGGACTCCATCTCCTAGCATCAGAGAATGGGACACATTAATCCACGGAAGATGAATCACTTGATCCAGAATGATCTAGTGAGAGGAGTTAACGTCAAAAACTTCCAACTTTCGGATTTCTGTGTGGCTTGCAAGAAAGGCAAACAGAAGAAGAAGTCTCATAAGGAAAAGAAAGTTCATTCCATCGAGCTACCTCTTGAACTTGTTCACATAGATCTGTTTGGTCCAGTCAGTACAAGAAGCATTGCAGGCGACTTGTACTGCTATGTGGTTACTCATGACTACTCAAGATTTTCTTGAGTAATGTTTCTGAAATCCAAATCCGAAACATTTGAGTCTTTTAAGAAATTAGTAACTACACTGGAGTCTCTCTACAAGCTGAAGGTAAGACAGGTACGCTCAGACAACGTAACCGAGTTCAAGAATCAGTGGATGGAGGCTTACTGCAAGGAAAAGGGAATTGTGCACTAGTTCACTTCTGCCTACACACCTCAGATGAATGGCGTTGCTGAGAGAAAGAATCACAGCTTGATATAGACAGCACGGACAATGCTAGCAGACTCGAAACTGCCTATCCAATTCTAGAATGAGGCAGTGGCAAATGCGTGTTACACGTTAAATCGAGTTTTTGTAGTTAAACGCCATGACAATACGTGTTACGAGTTACTACAATGACGTAAACCTAATCTAGAGTATCTCGAACCGTTTGGCGCACCGTGCACCCTACTGAAGAAGACTTAGGAAGGAAAATTCAGCGAGAAGGCTGAAGAAGGTATCTTTCTATGATACAACATACCGAACAAGAGAGTTTACAACATATCAACGGGTCTAGTAGAAGTGTGGTGTAACGTGGACGTCCAATGATACACCAATCCACCTGTTGGAAAAGGATCCGCCTTCTTTTTCGTCTATGATGGATTCTTCAAGTCCTTCAACATACCTCTCTCCATTTACGAAGAAGAGTTAGCAACCAAGATGATGTATGATGTCTTGAACACACCATCACTAGATTCAACATCATCTGGTTCACAAGGTGTCTCGTCTTATCACTCATGGGGAGCACTCGAAGTAAGTGACTCCTACTCAGAAGATGAAGCTGTGGAGAGTGACAATCATAATCAGGAAGAACAGGTTCCAATTCCTGCAAGTCCACAAGCATCTAACAGTGATGCCTCTGCGTCTTCGAAACCTCAAAATCCTACAGCCTCAGATACAGAACCAAACATTCATAATCTTAACTATGAGGTAGTTGTTCCAACCACTCTAGGAACACGCTTAAATGTCTATCATCCCCTGGACAATGTCATTAGGGATGTCAGATCAGGAGTGCAGACAAGAAATCAGTTATATTCAGCTGATTATGCCTCGGTAATGGAAAAGGGATACCTTCACGACAGTGCGTATCGTTGTTTTGTTTCGCGTATTGAGCCAAAATACGTCAGTGAAGCACTGAATAATGAGGATGGGTGAGTGCCATGCAAGAAGAACTTCTTCAGTTCAAGAAGTTAGGTGTATGGACTCTGGTGGATAGACCTAAAGGTGCTAAGGTCATTGGCACCAAATGGGTCTTGAAATGCAAGAAAGATGACCAAGGCGTCATCATCAGGAACAAGGCTCGACTTGTAGTTCAAGGATTTTGACAAGTCGAGGGAAAAGATTACAATGAAGTGTTTGCACCCGTAGCAAGAATGGAAGCCATCCGCATCTTCCTTGCCTATGCATCGTATATGAAAATTAAAGTTTATCAATTGGATGTGAAGAGTGCATTCCTTCATGGTGAAATCCGAGAGACAGTGTACGTCAGTCAACCCGAGGGATTTGAAGATCCATATCATCGGGACAGGGTTTACAAACTCGACAAGGCTTTATACGGGCTTCATCAAGCCCCAAGGGCCTGGTATGAGAAACTCTCGACTCACCTTGTGAAACACGGCTTTCGCAGAGGTGTTATTAATTGCACATTGTTTATCAAAGAGAAAGATGGTGATTTACTGCTTGTTCAAATCTATGTTGATGGCATTATTTTCGGGTCAAAGAATGAAGATTAATGTAAAGAGTTTGAAGCAGTTATGAAGGCTGAGTTTGAGATGAGTGTCATGGGAGGGATAAAGTTCTTTCTTTGGTTACAGGTGGATTAGACACCAAAGGGAATATTCCTACATCAGACCAAATATGTAGGAGATATTCTCAGTCAGTTTGATATGGAGAATGCTTCTGCAGCTGGGACTCCACTTGCTACAAACCATGATGTAGCACTCGATGAAAATGGTGATCTTGGGTTTGGATATAGATATCACCGCTGAAGACATTCAGCGTGTACTTGGGTTGGGAGATGATACAGACCACCCCACTAGACTTCACCCACTGACGGTGAGAGGGTGCTTCATGAGGATGAAGTACGCTGGGGATATCAACGCAGGGGTGCTCAACAAGAGCAACCTGTGTCCCGAGTACAAGTACTTGGCACACGTCATCCTCAAGTGCTTAGCTTCACGAAGGGGTGGGTTCGATGACCTTTCAGACCAGATACAAAATGCCTACGTGGCAGTGGTGCTGAACCACCCTTTCAACTTTTCTAGCATGATCTTCTCTTATCTGATCGAGAACTTGGAGGCGAAGGGCAAAGCGGGTTTCTGCATGTACTCTAAGTTTTTACAGTTGATCTTTGATGAGAAGCTGCCCACACTGCCAAAGGAGAGCCACGATGCTGTGGCATTAGAGATTATGGATGATACGACGCTGGATCATATGAAGGTTTACCGGGGAAAGCAGGTCAAGCCCCCGGTAAAGAGACTCATAGGCCATCTGGCCAAGGTGGACTACGTGGCGCCGGTGAGGCGTAAATGGCGTCACGTACACAGTGACTCTGATGTTGAGCAGCTAGAGCTACTAAACGATGATTCAGATGACGATGATAGCGATGATGGTGGAGATGCAGGGCCCACTCAACCGAGGGCCCCACTGGTGATATAGCATCTCCAGCATCCACCCACGGGGAGACAGAGGCTGCAGGGTTCCATCAAGATTTCCAACCTGAGGAGGAGGAGTAGTTTGACGAGGAGCCCCTAACCCGCATTGTGGGGAGCCGGGTGGTTGCCACCGACCAAGGTATTCAGGAGGTTGGTGGACGCCCTGGCGAATCTGGGGAGGCTGACACTGATCCTACTTATGCTCCTGATCAGTCTAGCAGTGTTCCAGGGGGAGCATCCACCTCAAAGGGATCGAGGAAGAAAAAGATGGCTCAGCCCCACGGGTTGAAGAAGAAGAAGAAGAGAAGGTTGACTTTCATCACCACCACCACTACTACCTCCACCTCCACCACTCCACCTACTACCACCACTCCACCTACCACCACTACTACCATACCACCCACCATTACTACCACACCTCCACTCTCCAGTACTACAGCCATACCTCCACCAGTTATATACTACCACCCATCTTTACCACAGCTACCAGCACTACCACCACCCATCGAGCCGGGACTTCATCACAGGTCCCACTGAGTTTTGGATCCTCTCTACCCTTTGTTGGGTTAGAGGAGCAGCTGGCCAATCTAAACCGGATTGTGCTTAAGCTGCTTGCTACTGATGAGCAACGAGCTACATAGCTAAACCAGCTGATGGAGCTCAATGCTGCTCAAGCTCATCAGATATCAGCTCAGAGTCAGGAGATTGCTGAGCTTCGTGAGCTGCAGACTTCATCAGTACAGAGGATAGATGATCTTGAGGTAAAGAACAAGAAGCTGATGCTGCGACTCAAAGGATCAAAAAATAAGCCCCTCAAGATCAGAGAAGGTGATGATGATGGTGATGATGATGGTGATGATGATGATGATGAAGATGATGATAGTGATGATGATGAGGCGAGTGATGATGAAGACTCTAGGGAAAGGTAGAATGATGATGATGACGAAGAAGGAGATGCTGCTGCATCTGCCTCAGCTCAGGGTCAAGAGAGACGTACAAAGAGAAATCAAGACCAACGAGCTTCGTCTTCTGCCTCACCTACTGATGAGCCTGCGATCAGGACAAAAGTAATGATTAGACATTTATGTATTTGAAAGCTTTTGTACTTGAATCATGTATTAAACTTCTGTACTTAATGTTTATATATATTTAATGCATTTCTGGTTTGATTATTAACTAATGATTGATGTGTTACATGTCTAAATCAAGCAGATCCGAATTTTCGAAGGGACGAATACGATGTTGCTCCCCTTCAGCAGGTCAAGACTCAACTAACCATGATTCTTGATCTGTAAGGGATTGTCAGGAGATCAGTGAGTTACATCCCTGAAGAGGGGGAAATAATTCATGATCTTACTAATGAGCAACTGGCCGAAATGTTCAAGCCCAATACTGATGAGATTATCAAGCACGCTCCAACCTTTGAAGCAACCAGTGACAACGAGCTGAACGACATTAATGAGATCGAGATCGAGGACGTCACTGCAGAGCACTATCCAGAGTATGCTGACAAAGAGGGAAATATGGTTCCCAACCTGGGTGATTCCCTGGTCAGTGATACATTTGACATACTGGACAAAATGGAGCAAGTGCCCGAGAAGATTGAGGAACAAGCCCAAGCCTCAGACGCCGATGTCAACGTCCGAAAGGCTGAAGGGCTGTATGTTTTGAGGAGATCCGAGCCCAACGCGCTGCTCCTAAACCGAATGTCTACACTAAGCTCTACAAAGTGAAGAAACATCACAAGGTGTCAGGCAAGATTATCGCGTGGGCCCATTTTGATGATCTTAACGTATATGCGGTAAAGAGAGAGAAGGGTATTGAGTACTTTAGATTCCCACATGATCTAAAGACTCTACCTGGTTATGAGCTCAACCAGTTGGCCAAACTGAAGCTATTATATGCTGACCCGAGAAAGATGCCAGGCTGGTTTGAGGCTGCATTGAAGAGAGAGTACCACACCAGGTGGGTCAACTTCAAGCCTCAACAACCTACGAGGTATATCAGACGGTCTAAAGTTGATGCCATAACTGGAAAGCCTAAGATAGTGCTGAAGTGGAGTCCTCCACGTACGATGTCAAGAATCCCTCTAAGGGAAATGCCACAGGATTTCACTCCACATTTTAAATGGTGGTACTATGATTGGAGAACAGGGGAGGCAGTCATAGGGGAGGTAGTCATAGTTCTGAACAAAGAGGGCAAAATGGATACTATCAAGGTATTTGACCCAATGTGGCTTACCAACTTATCAGCTGATGATGTTTACACTCTATACAAGTGGCCACTGTTCTACGACTCACAAGATATTGTACAAGCCCTCCAATTCCAAAACATGATCAGACTCTGCTTTGCATTTGAAATACATGCAGGAGTTACAAGAGAGGAGAAGTACAAGAAATTTGAGGAGCTTATAAAGAATGTAAGACAATAGATGAATCTAGGTCCAAGGGGGAGTTTGTAGATACATGTGTACCTAGTTTCTGAGCTTAATGTATATGTCTTTATTGTCTTACACATATGTAATAGAAGGGGTACTTAATGAAATACAAAATGTGGTTGTGCTTATAATGTTTATTATTTCATTGTTTAGTAGTTTAATGCTTATTGAACTGACTATATAGGTTTGTGGTTGTTTGAATGAATCTTAATAATGTAATGATTAATAAATACATTCAAACCTAGTAATATGAAGTTCTCATGCGAATGGCCCATGCTAATGGAACATAAACATGAACAACTTCATGCGAATGACTCAGTCGCACGACTGAACCAGGAGACTGGATCAGTTGCACGAGTGTAACATGAGATTGACTCAGTCGCACGACTGAACACTCAGTCGTGCGAATGGATCAACCGCATAGTTCAATTGCACGACTGAACCATGCTAATGGTTCAGTCGCCCGAATGTGAAACCCTAACCTATAAATACCACTTAATTCGTGGAAAAACGTAACAATTCAGAACCCTTCGACTACAGACGTACCCTAGCCGTCCAGAGACCTCTAAGAACCTGTTCTAAGTCATAGATTGCACTAGATAGATTCCATATCGTTCTTAACGTTAAGATTCAATCCATATTTGATTTTACATGCGTTCTCACCGATTGGATCGCTAATCAAATAGGATTCCACACTATTTGATTCGGTATACACGTTAATTAGTTAGTATTTTGTTCAATACAAGATCCTAACATTTGAAGCTTCGGAAGACTTCATTTTTGGCTTCAGAAGATGTTGGTGTTGGCCTCGGAAGATTTTACACTTAGAATATTTCTAGTGCATGGTTTAAAACTTCTGAAGCATTTCTACTTCAGTTCTTTAGTGCAAGCATGCAGAGAGACTTTGTATGTTTTGGCTGTATCAGACTTATAGGAATACTTACAAACTCCCCCTAGGCTGATGCTACCAAAATGTTTAGAAGGTCTTTAGATGTTGACACTCCTCAGGATGATGATGACCATACCCTTCTTCATCAGATGGTCAGGATCACTCAAACTCTCATAATATCTTCTCATGTCAAAGAGATCATGCAGAGGTAAGTTGATTAAGTCTTGCCATGTGTAGACATTCTTAATACCTTAATCCCTGATCACATGCCATCTTTTTGGATTAGTTGTGAAGCTCCAGGATAAGATGGGTCTCTCAACTACAAGAGGAGCCATTTGAATTGGAGTTGATTGGGCTGCCTCTTCATGCACTTCCTTAGGTTGATCTGACTCAGCCTGAGGTGTAGAGGTGGATGATTCAGGCTTCTTCTTCTTTGACTTTGGTTTGGAAGCCATCATCTTCTTCCTCTTAAAAGACTTCAACTGAGAAGACTGGTCCGAAGCACCTTGTTGATCAGTCTTGTCATTCTCAGTTAGGTGTTCCTCCCTCACAGGTTTAGAAGGAGAGGGAGTTTGACCTTGCTGTGGATCAGAAGATGAAGCTTGCTAAGGCTCAGTAGGAGGTCCAGGTTGTGTTGTCTCAGGTTGTTCAACCTTAACCTCCACTTCAGGTGGGACTTGACTTGGAGGGGAGTGTAAGTCAATCAGCTCTCCACTCTTGATCTTCTGCTTGATTACCCTAATATGCTCATCCATTATGGATAGAGACTTAGGGCCAAGTCTCCTTCCGGAGAATCCATACAGCTTCAAGAAGCTCATCATCCTTTGTCAGTCAGCAGACTTCTTCATACTCTTTTGGATGATGGCTCTTGACTTTACAGCATCTTCCCTCATCTTTTTCTTTGTTGCCTTTTATTCTTTGAGCACTTGATGTTCAAGCTGTTTGAGATACTCAAACTCAATGTACTCAAAGGACAAGGGAAGAAGTGCAGATGCCTGGTAGAGACCCGTGGCACTCAGGTAGTTTATCATGTTTTACCTATCTGTTTCCTTGTCTACCTAAGGTCCTTGTGTAGCTGCCACAGCCTCTTGCACAAGGCTTTCTTGAACTGGGGAGAGAGTTGGAACATGCTTGTATAACCTTTTCTGTCTTTTTTCCTCTTTGAATTGGAGAAGTAGCCTTGCATCCTCTGCTTCCTTCATCTCTCTTGACACTTCCATATCAGCCATTTCATTTAATTGCTCTAAGGGGAGAGATATAATCTTATCTATGTCATAGTTCTGTTGGAGCTGTAAAAGATAGTCTATATTATCAACACAGTGAAAGTCAACAAAAGTCAAACCCGACACGTTCGAGACGAGGAACCGAGACGAGACGTTGAAGATTTAGATGACTAGGAGTTATATTGTAATAAATATATTTTGTGTGAACAAAATATATTTTTTCTTGTTTTTAGTCATTTTTATGCTTAATATGTAATTTTGTGTTAATTAGCCTAAGTCTAGGGAGTTAAGTGCAATTAGTGAATATTAGTCTAGACTATAAATAGGTTAATTGTCATTAGTGTTGGTTAATGGTTGCATGACCAATTGATTGAGGGATTTACTTGTAAACAATATTATTAGCAATCAATAGAGATCAAAGGGGTTTGATTGTGATTATCATATTTTGATCTAATTCTTCATGATTTGATTCAAGTTTGATTATCCTGGAGTTACAATTTGGTATTAGAGCCATTTTGGATCAAATTCACTGAAGTTTTGAAGATTTTGGGAGAGAGAAGTTGAGGTTTTGGTTGTTTTTGTTCAATATCATGTTTTCGTCAATTTTGGATCAAATTTGAGTGTTATTGATATGGAAATTGATTGAAGTTTGCTTGTTATTGGTTGGGAAAGCTCTGTTAATCATCAGGTTTCAAATCCATTTAGATTTGGGCGATTTCAGATTGATTTCGTGTTGAAAAAGCTTTTCAGCTTCGTCCAGTGAATTACCAATTCATCCAGCGAAACTGCATGTTCTTTCAGCGAAACTACAAGTGTTTTACACTTTGTAGTTAATTTTCAGCATATCAGCGAAAGTAGTGATCTTGAACGAAAGTTCAACAGTGCTTGTGTGCATATTACAAGCGAAACTGTTGTCGAAAGTATCTTTGAACGAAAGTTCAAGCTTGTTTTGTGCGAAATTGTCGACCAAACTGAGCAGTCTCAAGTATTTGGTTAGCGAAACTGCTGCCGAAATATCCAGCGAAACTACTGTCGGTCAGCGAAACTAGAGTTCTCAGCGAAACTAGCTCTGCGAAACTATAATTTCAGCGAAACTATCATTTCTTCAGCGAAATTCGAATGTTAAAGATGACTTTTTGCCTTTAGTTGGGATTAATTGAGTTCATCCCGATAATTGTTTAAATAAAATAAAAATAAAAATGGCTTTTGCAGAACTGATTAAATCCTTCAAATATGATTATCTCACAATTGCACAATGTCGGTTTGATAATTTTGCAGCTCTAAAGAATGAAATGATGTCTGATTTTGTTGATCGTTTTCTATTGGTGGCAAGTAATCTGAAGAAGTTTGATGCCCAATTGGGAAATCATGAACAAGTTCTAAGATTGCTTGATTCCCTCCCATCAGAATGGAGCTCACACGGCAAGTCGATTAAAAGAGATAGAGGTTTTCGGGATTACAAACTAATGGAGGTGATCAACAAACTTAAAGAAATGGAGTTGGATATCAAACGTCGTGAGTACTATTAAGCAACATATCTAACTCCAAAGATCACTTCAAACTTCAAAGAGAAACCAGAAGAGAGATCAGATTCTGGCACCAATTCCGACGGTTTACCGAAACCTAGAACTGAAGAGGTACAAGAGGAGCTTAATCAGACGTCAATGGGTAAAGGTGGAGCTGAGTTGAATGCTGAAGTTTGTAATGCTGAGAAGGAAGAGGAATGGAAGCGAAATACTAGAGTTTGCAACTTTGAGAAGGCTCTTACTGCGGAAAGAGTCATCCTGGATCTTCCATACGAGACAGTTCAGGATATGTGTTCTTCTGCTTGTAAAATTTGTTTATTTGGTGTTTATAAAGCTAATAGGTTACTTATAGATAACCAAAAGAAGTTAACCACCATAAACGCAGAACTTAAAAAGAATGAAGCCAAGTATTTCATAAAATTAAATGAAGCTTTAAAAGAAAATGATCATTTAAAACGAACTCTTCTTGAAAGAAATGTTGAAATTAATCTTTTAAACGAAAGAGTCACTTTGGCTGAATTTGAAACAAGCAAGCTTAAAACAAAGCTTGATAGATGGACCATATCCGGAATGAAACAGGAAGAGCTTCTGTGTAAATAGAGGGGAGCTAGGATTAAAACGGGAGTGGGTTGTGGTGAAAATCCATACATCTATCCTCCTCCTAGCACCCATTGTTACTCTCCTATGCCTCAACCTCATCCATCTAATGATTTGATTGAAGCTACAAAAACTAATAGTTTAAATGCAGGTTTAAGCAACGTTAATCTTAAAGAGGTTAGAGATGTGCAGGATTCTCCTGTAGGTTTGGGATTTCTCAGGCAGGGGTCTGATAAGAAGATTAATGACAATTCTACCTCTGATGCTCCAAAATCAATATCAACTGCTTCTCTAACTTCTTTAACAAATTCAAAACAGGTAACATTCCTTCGTTTGTTCCTGTCAGGTTTGTCAAAGAAGGAACAGTTGTTGAATCATCAGGCAATCAAAATCCTATAACCAAAGTCGACACAATAGGAGGTGTCAATCAAGATTCTTTGGAAGCAGATTTGTGTATACGAGACTGGATAAGCTCAGATGATGAATCAAACACAGAGGAGTGTGTTGGTCCCTCACAGATCAATATATCTCCTGACATTGTCAAGTCTCAAAAGCTTCCAAAAGCTGAATTAAGACCAATACAGATCTCTTCTCCAATTGCAAAGCATCCCACTCAATCAGTGAAGATCTCATTCCATGTTCAGCAAAGCAAATGACCAAAACAAGCAAGAATCTGCTACAAGTTCAAAGCAATCCTCATCCCCACCTCTATCACACGGTTCAGTCAAGCATCAAAAGCCATTCAAGGCTTGTTTTGAGTGTGGAAAAGAAGGTCATGTGGTAAAGAAGTGCCCTCAAAGACTTGCTTCGAATGGTAAAGGCAAAACGAATTGCTTCTCCGAATGTAAGTCTCAAAGAATATTCCAGACGCTAAAGGCAACATGGGTTGCTTCTCTTGATCAAGAGGTAAAAATCACACATCTTTGAATGGTTGGATAAAAAACCCTCCATCCAAACCTTTTCATGTGAAGCCGGTTTCACATGATACAAAGATGAAAATGACCAAAGGTTCAAAACCAAATTCTTTTCCTTCCGGTCTTAAACAGAAAATGATTTCCAAATTTAATTCATTCAAATCCAAATTAATTGAACCGAAACAAATTTCGCAAATTAAAAAGAAGGATACAACAATCCCTGATTGTTTAAACGGTTGTGTGCTGAAGCAGGTTTCTTATATTGATGAAAACGGAACCTCTAGGACTATGATGGCATGGGTTCCCCTTTCTAACTAATTTGTTAATGAGTGCAGGAACAATTCAGGAGGACTGTTAGTAATCCGGTTTACTGACAGGGATTGTTCATAATTCAAATTTGAGGTGGAACAGGTTAAGGTCATGATATTTCATCCACAATCTTGATTTTTATCTACACAATCACAGTTCTCATTTCACAATCACTGCATATTTCTTGAGCATTCATTTCTTATCTTCATATCAGTGTAGTTTGAAAGACCTTCTTTGATAAATTTTTATTTTTGTACAGTTGAATAAAAAAAATATTTAAAAATAAAAAAATAAATAAAAAAAACAAAACAAAAAAAAAACAAGAAAATTAAAAAATAAAAAATAAAAAAATAAAATAAATAAAAAAAGGTTTGCAAAAATTAAAATTTAGGGGGAGAGTATAAGTAAATAAAAATGAAAAGAGATCTGGGAACTTGATTCGAGATGACTGAGAAATGATTGTATATCATTTTGAAATGCTTGTTTTTGCATGACTTGCGTTTTCAAAATGAGAAATGATTGTAACTAATACTGTTATCTGATTCACATCTTATTTTTAAGTGCAAATAATAGAAAAACAAACAGATTCTTTAATAATATGTTTGGTAGACTCAGCCTGAAGAATAAAGTAGATAGCAGCATCATGATTTAAATTAAAATATATGCTTAAGGACGTCTGGATTTACGGAATCATTTTTGGCCTTCACAAAAACTGAGTCCTGACAAAAATTAGATTGAGATTTGATCTTTCACCCACCATGATACAAATCATATAAGCCATATCTTTGAGCCATGATTGGTGTATTTATATGTCTTGTGTTTGTGCTAATCTCCTCTGCTGTACGGTAGTACTGACCTGGAGTGATGATCTCCTTTGCTGTATGATAGTACTGACCTGGAGCTCTCATCGGCACATGATTAAATGGTCATCTCTTTTGTTATACGTGAGTATAGACCTGGAGCTCTCACCATTTTGGTCTAAGTTGTATCAAATCATCTAAATGATGAATTCATCACAGAATGCAATATTTTGTTGATATTCACTTGCACACTAATGCACAAGCCTTGCTCTGTAAAGATCGTTACAAAATTAAAGAATCCTTAGGTTGGGTGAGGGTTTTTGCCAAATGATTGTGGGGTCCTAGCATTCTAAAGCATTTAATCGAACCTTAACGAATCATCTTCTGCTTGTTGAAAAAGATAGGGCATGGGTTTAAGTGGACAAACATATCAGCAATCGTTATTGATCTATTTTAGAATTTCAAAATCATTCAAAGACTGTGATTAGATTCAGTTATCAGTGTGATCTCATTGCTTGTCGATGTATAAATTCATCTTTGTGCTAAAGTATATCTTGAGGATATGATCTCATGATCGATTCAGTTCTTGGTAATTAAAAAAATATATAGAGTAAATTACGGTTTTCGTCCCTGAGATTTGACGAAAATCACGGGTTCAGTCCAATAGTTCATTTATTACAGTGACGGTCCAATAGTTTTAAGGTTTGTTTCAATCCGACCCATGCCACTAACAACGTTAGTGTTTGTTTCATTAAATAATGCAAAATGACATAAATACCCCTTGATTGAATACCCCATCCTTATCCCTCCACCAATATATCTATCTCTTTTCTCTTTCACACTCTCTCTCTCTCTCTCTCTCTCTCTCTCACACACTACTCTTCTCTCTCCGAATTCCAGCATTCCACCACCTTCACGGTCACGACCACCACCATCGCTCACCACCACCACCGCCGGAAACCCGCCGGACACTAGCCCAAGACTTTTTTCTCTCTATTGAACTCAAAATCAAAACCCTAAACCAACAGTGGCCTTCTTCCCCAAACCATCGCCTTCTCACTTGTCTTCATTCATCATCAATAGACAAGAGAGAGATCAGAGAACAAGAGATCTAAATGGTGGTGGCCGATGGGTTTTAGGTGGGGGTGGTGGTTATTATCGACGGTGAAGTCGATGAGGTGGAGAGGAGGAGTTATTAGGTGTGATTGGTAACTGTAGTTCAAAAAAGGGTTAGAGCATGGTTGCAAGGCAGAAGATGACGGTGGTGATGGTGGTGGTGAAGGTGGCAACGCGGTGGAAGTGGTGGTAGATGGGGTCACAGTAGGATTTTTTAATAGAGAGGAAGAGATGGATAGAATATGGTGGCGTAATCAAAGTTATTCTTTGGTGCTGGCAGTGGTGGCAGCAACGGCGGTGGCGGTGGTGGTGGCGATGGTGGTGGTGGTGTTGGGTGGTGGTGAGTTTTTTGCGGAGAGAGAGAGATGAAGAGAAGAGGAATATCAGATTGGGGGTGGGAAAGGATGGGGTTTTATTTGTTATTTTGTAATTTTAATTACAAGGGTAAACTTGTCATTTCAGATTAAAGTAACAGAAAATTTTAACGGTGTTAGTGGTGTGGGTCGGATTGAAACAAACCTTAAAACTATTGGACCGTCAGTGTAATAAATGAACTATTGGACTGAACCCGTGATTTTCGTCAAACCTTAGGGACGAAAACAATAATTTACTCAAATATATATATACAAAAAAATATATATACATAAAATTAAAAAATATATATATTATAATAAATGTATATAATAAACAATAAAAACTATAATAAATTTTCATTTCAAAATTTCTTTTAGATCTTCCATATTATGCTGATTACATTTCATTATTTTCCATGCATTTCACAGAAATTGCGCACAAACGAACACGGGTTCGCTTGTTTTTCACACACAGATAAACACGAGTTTATTTTGTTAAAATGAAATGATCTAATTAGAAATGTTGAGATTGTGTTTGAGAATGTGTTTCAGGTTTTTGCTGTAAGTGATGGTCGATCATCAGTTGAGCAGTGTACCTGATCAGAGAACCTGTTTCTCAAGTTTGCAAAAGACACCAAGCTAGGAATCCTCCTCCTACATCTTCTGAAGCACTCGAGATTAGAGATTTGGAAAAGCTGTTCCAATATCTTCACAAAGGTTGCACTCAAAAAGGGGGAGCATATAAATAGGGGGAGCTTATGAGATGAATAATTTTTCTCATTAGATTCAGAAAGCTTCAATTTGAAGATCTTTCTACTGTTGGCTTCTCGATGCTGATTTCGTTTAAAGACGTTGACAATGATAGACTAAGGGGGAGTATTGTTGGAGCTGTAAAAGATAGTCTATATTATCAACACAGTGAAAGTCAACAAAAGTCAACGTCACGGTCAAAGTCAACAAAAGTCAAACCCGACACGTTCGAGACGAGGAACGGAGACGAGACGTTGAAGATTTAGATGACTAGGAGTTATATTGTAATAAATATATTTTATGTGAATAAAATATATTTTATCTTGTTTTTAGTCATTTTTATGTTTAATATGTAATTTTGTGTTAATTAGCCTAAGTCTAGGGAGTTAAGTGCAATTATAGAATATTAGTCTAGACTATAAATAGGTTAATTGTCATTAGTGTTGGTTAATGGTTGCATGACCAATTGATTGAGGGATTTACTTGTAAACAATATTATTAGCAATCAGTAGAGATCAAAGGGGTTTTGATTGTGATTATCATATTTTGATCTAATTCTTCATGATTTGATTCAAGTTTGATTATCCTGGAGTTACAAGTTCCTGGTCTGCAGGTAAGTAATCCTGACAGCCCTCAACTCATCTTCTTGAGTGTTTGGTCTGGGGGTAGCCCTGATTACAGCTTGCATAAAGCCTGATGACCCAGAGGAACTTTCTCCCCTTAACTTCCTCTTCCTCTCTCTCTCTCTCCTCCTCCTTAATCTCCTCTGTAGTTAGAATCCTTTTCCTTTTGTCACCTACAGACCTTTGTGACACAGGGTGGAGAGATCTTTGGCCTTCATTGATTGGTGTAGCATCTAAGCTCTGGCCAGAGAGAGGTTGTGAGACACTTTCACCAGCAGATGTTTCACTAAGGGAATGAATTTCAGCCAAGGTTTTCATTTTAAAGCTAATCTCAGGGTCTGCCTCAACATCCAGTTGACCAATGACATTACCTGATTGCCTTTGTATCCTTCTAAGGCTGAACTCTTCAGTAATTCTGTCTTGAATCCTGAGTGCTAACCTGTCAGCTTGTCTTGATTGACTTGGGTTGACAAGTGGCATGTTGATCATGTCAAGACTTTCATAGTAGTTCAAGGTCTGAAAATTAAATACTTCTTGCTGCCCTTGAACTCTATGAAGAATGAGGGCTCTTCTATCAGCATCATACCTCCACCCAATAATGTAGTTTGAGGTTCCTTGAGGTGGGGATGACATAGCCCTTGGAATGCCTTCCTCAAAGAGACTCCTAATGATAGAGTCTACAATGTCCACATTAATGTGAACTTGAGGAAGTTGCTGAGTATGCACAATTGCAAGTGAGGATGGTGAGTCCTTAATGTCCATACTCCTTGAAGAACTCCTAGGTTCTGTGACTGTAATAACTTTCTCCCCCTTTTTGGTAGCATCACCCTCATACATAGGTGAGCTAGGAGTTAGGTCAATCACATTCACAGGTTCTTGTGTTTCTGGTTAAGCTCCCCTTAAAGCTCTCCCAGCTCATTTTTCCCCGAGATAAGATATCTCAAGTTGCTGTTCATTGACCTTATTATGCAGGGTAGTCACCTGAGATTCAAGGTGACTAACCTTAGAGACTAAATAGGAGTATGTTTTTGACAGTTTTTGCATCTTTAGTCTCAGATTCCCCTCATCTTCATCAGAAGAATCATTGGAAGATGACATGATTGGACTAAGGTCCTCTTTCTCATCACCAGCTACAGGTTCTTGGCTGCTGGATTTCCTCTGCACATTGACAACCTCAGTTGAAGTGTCAATGGGCTAAGTTATGATTGAGGTCTTAATGATGTAATCACTTGCAGAAGTGAGAGCGTCTTCCATATGGATATCCTGAACAGGTTCAGAAGTATCCACCTTAGTGATAGGTGACTGATGTGGGCTAGACAAAGGAGACTCATGAGTACTCATCACTCTTTTAGTAGGTGAAGAGTAGAGATGCTCATGGTACCCACTGAAACCTAAGTCTTCATCAGTATAGAATGAGAGGTTGGGAAGGGGTTGATTTAAGTCTAAAGGCTGGGGATGGTAACTGTCCCCCTGAAGGTTGTTCACTTGAGTGTTGAGACTCAGAGTGAGGGCTTAAGGCAGTTTGGCTTATGAGCTCATCAGGGTGAGCATGAGGAACCTCACCATTGATTCTTGAAGAAATGGAAGTGGTTTGCTCCTCAGGGGAAGTGGGAGCTCTAGTGTCCACTTCCTCCTGTATGGGTGAATATATGGGGGCCTGCACTGACTCAATAGCTTGAGCTGGGTTCGTTTGGATTTTCTTTGGTAGGTGAGGGTGATTTGTGGTCTTTTTAGTGGTTGGGAGGTAGAAGGTGTGGGTTTAACACTAGCTTGTGTTGCTAGGTTGTCACCTTGAGCAATGAGCTCTAAAATTTTTGGGACAAGGGCTGTTTTTACCCCTGAGAAGCCTACAGTTGGCTTCTTCATAATTTTAAAGATGCCGGGCTTCATCTGTCCTAATTTAATAATAGTATCTATTTCCCTCAACTGTGAGCCTAGATCACAGTTTAGAATGTGTTGAACATATCTAGGAAACATATAATACTCTAAGGAGTCCAAGTTAGCAAGCAAATTGGTATATACAAACTGAGAGTACCTGAACTTGACCCCTTGAACAATTCCATGTACTATGAAGGAGAGATCCTCAGGAATCTGGTCCCACCTTCCATGCTTGTTTGACAAGCTGTGGATAACCACATGAAGCAGGTATTTTCACTGGGACGAACCTTCCCTTTCCAGAAGGTCTTTACACAGAAATCTCCCTCATAGCACATATGCTAAAAGGAATGATTAACAGCTTCCTTTGGGAAGGACAACTCAACTTTTTCATCATCCTGCTGCAATTGAGTGTTGATGACGGCCGGAGTGATGAAGATTGTCCTCCCTTGCACTGTGGCAGACAGTGCCTTCTCCCCATCCATAATGACCTCTTAGCATGTCTTCAAGAATTAAAGCAGATGATCTTCATAGAGAGTACGATCAATGGTTAGGGAGGTGAAGTTGTTGGATAGAGCTAAGAAACGACAAATATCTGAGAAACTTTCATCTTTCTCTGAGCTTAATAGAGCAACCTGGTTGTGTTGCCTGTGAAGTTGAATGGAGAAATCTGGGTTGTTTCTGCGGTTTAGGTTGGCCATTTGAGAAGCTTAAGGATGAAGAAAGATGAAGAACAAAGGGGGTTTGGGAGAATTTAGGTTTAAGGAATAGTGTAATTGAAGAAGATAGTAAAAGAGGGGGGAACCGTTGGGCATTTATGTGAAAATGATTTGAGACAAAGTTAATGAAAGAGGATAAAGTTTGAAATCCGGATGTTGGTCCCACCTCTGAAACATAGTTTACTTTTGCCCAAAAAGTAGTTTTCTTGGAAGTCGACAAATCTTCCGAAGGTTATTTGCTTCAAAAGTTCTGAAGAAAAAGCTTCCGAAGGCAAATTGGCTTCGGAATATATTTCAAAGGTTTTTGAGAATTTTGCTTCGGAAGAGAATTAACACTCAGAGATTTTTATTCTAAGGAGAATAAAAACTTCCAAAGGTAAATTGCTTCCGAAAGAAACTTGTTCTTTGATAACATATAGGGTACTTAAGTTGATTTTAAGCTTCGGAAGATATTTCAGAATTTTCTTCCTAAGGTAAAATTACTAAAGCAGTTATTTGTTTACTAAGACATAAATGTTTTCCGAAGGTAATTTTAAATCTTACGAAGAGATCAAAATTTTAAAAAATCTAAGAAAATTCTTTTGAAAAGATTTTCTTCAAAGGAAAACAAGGGCTTATGAAGGTGATAAAATAGACAACTTAGGACACAGGTTTTAAAAATAAATATGATTAAGTTTTAAGAAAAGCTATTCAAAGTTAATCATCCCAATAGCTAATACAAGATATTTAAATCTCTGCTCATCAAAAGCTTGGGTGTACAGATCAACATATTGTTAAATTTTGTTAACTCTGATTAGTTTGATTAATCCCTTTTCAAAGTTATCTCTAATCAAATGATACCTGATATTGATATGCTTTGTCCTTGAGTGCTGCACAGGATTTTTTATGATTGAGATGCACTGTTGTTGTCTATGTGGATGGGAGTCTCCTTAAAGTTGAATCCATAGTCCAGCATCTGATTTTGAATCCAAAGCAGTTGAGCACAGCAGCTTGCAGCAACAATGTATTCAGCCTTAGTAGTTGATGCAGACACACAGGATTGTTTCTTACATTGCCAAGAGACTACTCTTCCACCAAGAAATTGACATCCACCTGATGTAGACTTTGCAGTCATGTTGCAACTACCATAGTCACTATCTGTATAAGCATACAGATTAAAGTCAGAATTCTTTGGATACCAAAGGCCAAGTGATGGAGCACCTTTGAGATATCTTAAAATTCTTTTGACAGTGACCAGGTGTGACATCTAGGGGTTGGCTTGATATCTTGCACAAATGCATGTAGCAAACATGATATATGGCCTGCTAGCTGTGAGGTACATAAGAGAGCCAATCGTTGCCCTATAGAGATGCTCATCAACACACTCCCCCTCAAAATCAAGGCCAAGGGAGTGATTTCTGGCTATGGGTGTCTTAGTAACCTTACAATCAGTCATGTTGAACCTTTTAAGTATGTCTTGTACATACTTTGACATGGCACTCATTCAAACCTTTTAAGGGAGTGATTGCAGCTTCAATCAGTGTCCTATTTCTCATCTCAGGAACACCATTTTGTTGAGGAGTCCTGGGAGCACTATACTGTCTTGTAATACCTTTTTCATCACAAAATTTATCAAGGATTTGATTTTTCAATTCAGTTCCTTGATCACATCTTATGGTTTTGACCTTGTGATCACATTGATTCTCAATCTTTAAGATGAAATTATTCAGAATCTCAGGGGTCTCATCCTTAGTTCTAAGAAAGAAGACCCAATTGAATCTTGTAAAGTCATCTGTCATCACCAAACAGTAAGAGGTCCTTCCTAGACTCATTACACTGGTGGGTTCAAAGAGATCCATATGTGTCATCTGTGATCACCAAACAGTAAGAGGTCCTTCCTAGACTCATTACACTGGTGGGGCCAAAAAGATCCATATGTAATAAGTGTAGGGGATTAATGATGGAATTTCTTTCTTTTGGCTTGTGAGATACCTTGTGTTGCTTCCCTTTCAGGCATGCAACATAATGGTCATCACTTGTAAACTCTTTCTTTGGTATTCCAGTTACCAAATCATTTTTAATTAATTTATTCATGTTTTTAAAGTTTACATGGCACATTCTTTTATACCAGAGGAAAGATTCATCATAATTTGCTTTAGACAGAAAGCATGAACTTCTCCAAAGGGAGATGTTTCTTGCAAGTCCATCTTGTACATGTTCCCTTTCCTGGGGCTATGAGCAGGATGTGCTCATGAGGAATGACCACCCTGAGCCTGAGAACAATGTACTCATGCTCAGTGAAGAGCATGTTATGACTCTAATCACAAAACTGGGATACACTCAGAAGATTGTACCTAAGCTCCTTGACAAAGTTTACCTTCTCAATGATGAGCTTACCATTTGTGACTTTGCCCCTACCTGTAATGTAACATCCTACATCTCCTCCAAAAGCTATTGGTCCTCTATCAATTCTTTCAAACTTTTGGAGTAGTGACCTATTGCCTGTCATGTGTCTGGAACAACCATTGTCATTAATCCATACATTTTTGTTTGTCTTGAGCTGTTCCTGCACAAAAGAGATGGTTAGTTACATTTGGAAACCCAAGCCTTATTAGTCTTGGGCTCATCAAAAGAAGTTTAAGACAATGCAACAGTAATTGATCCTATAGTCATGCTAGAAGGATCATTTGCTGATTTTGATAAAGAACTTTCAGCCACTTGGTCTTTCTTTGACTTCCACACCACCTTTGAAAGCTTAGATTTAACCTTGAATACTTCGGAAGTTTTGATGACTTCAGAAATTTTGATGACTGGACCTTCAAAAGATCTTGCTTTTACTGCAGCAGGCTATAGTGCTTTGGAAGTATTTCTTTCTTCCGAGACCAAATTTTCTTCCGAAGACAAGTTTCCACTTGTCTTCTTCTTCATTTTGGAGTTTCCGAAGGAAACATATTTTCCTACCGAAGCTTGCTTCTTCTTTTCCAAACTCTTAGAAGTTTCATTCTTGGTCATGTGGAGAGTACTCTTTGGATTGTAAACATAATCATTGGCAAGATGAGAAGTACTCCCACACATAACACAGTCCATTTTCTTCCTTCTAGAAGTTTTCCTTTGTGAACAAGGCTGAGCTTGATCACTTTCCTTCTCCATCTTCATCTTTACAGATGTTGTGGCAGTTCCTATGGGGATGGAACTACCTTTGGAGGTGGATGGTTCAGGTTGTACAGTAGTGGTGCACAACTTATCAGCCTTCTTCTTGATGATGGAATGATTTGGACATGAACAAGAACTCTTGTTGATGGAGTTCAAGTTGGTTTCTTCAGCCTTCACCACTTCAAAACCGGCAGAGATGAAGACATGTTTCTGTGCCGAATTGATGGTGGCCTTTATCTCTTGAGCCTTTTTGGACTTTCTTTTAGCCTTCTTGATCAAGTTCTTTCTTTTATCCTTAGAGGGATTGTGACCCTTCTTAGAATGCTCTTCTTCACTCTTCTCAGAGCCATTCTCCACCATCTCCTGTTCATCCTCTTCAGTCATAGGATCTATGAGGGGAAGCTCATCTTCACAAGTTCCACACCTAGGAGATCTTACAGATAGATTATGTGTGGAGGAACTATCTCACAAGATCCTAGTCCTTGCTTATTTTGATAACAAACTTTTGCATGCAAGAATGAGGATATTATGTTCTTGAAGGTCTCTTCTTCAAGAACACATTTTTCTTCCTTGGCTTTCTGATCACAAGCTCAGTCTGGCATTCAGGTAACTAAGTGATGAGGTCTTTGATCTGAGTCCTGTAGTTTGTATGCTCATGTTTATGATTTAAAATGGTTTTCTCTAAGTCCTCTATCTTTAGTTTATAATCATTTTCAGCTCTTTTAAAATCAGCTTTTAAGATATTTAAGGACTCAAGATTAGATCTCATTTCTAAGTTATAGGCCTTGTATCTATTGAGTTTAGCAATGCATTCAGGAGTACAAAGATGTTCCAATACCTTGGCTTCATCGTGGTCTGCCATGAGTGCTTGGTTTGGAGATGCATCTTCTACCTAAAAGCTCCAGTCAAAGCCTACATCTTCAATAGCAACTGCAGCTTACTACTTTGGCTTCTCATTCTGGGGGGCTTTCTTAGTGTAGTTTGGTCTGGTTTGTGCTTGGCCACCATTTGTCCTTGGTGCCTTACACTCTCTTGCAAAGTGTCCCATCTGGTTACAATTGTAACACTTTACTTTGCTTTTATCCAGCCCAAACTTTCCACTGGCTGCATTGCTTGGAAACTTTCTCCCTATCCTCTTGTAGAACTTCTTGGCTCAGTGAGTGAGAAGAGCCATCTGCTGGACTATCTCCATGTACTATAGATCATCTGGATGGATACAACCCAAATCTTCAAGGGTGAAGAGAAGGTTTCCTGAGGTTTCATCAGCAGAGACAAAAATTATCTCTTGGAAAGGACTTCCTTGAGTGTAGCTTTCCCTTGGAGTCTCTGGGAAGGTGATGAAAGGGCCCGTTTGTGAGTTGTCAAAGTAGCATATAAGATGATGTTGTGGTTTAATGCTTTCCCTTTCAACCACATGGAGGGCTAAACTCAGTTGATTGCTGGAGTTACCAGATGAATTTTGCATGTTCATCTCCATCTGGTAGCCAATAAGAATACCATACAACTCTATAAGAGTAAGAGTCTCAAGGTTCTCAGTCCTCTTGATAACAACATAGTAATGTGTCCATTGTCTAGGAAGAGAGGACATAAACTTCCTTACAATGTCCCTGTTCTCAAGAGTTACTCCAACATCTATTGAGTCATGGTTTCATTTACCTTAAAGGTGAAGTTTTCAAACTACTGCTTCAGGAGATCCTTCTTATTCTCCTTTGCTTCAGTAGACCCCTCATACATCAGCGTCAATGCTTCCCATAGTTGCTTGGCAGCTTTGCACTTCTTGAAGCCTCTGTAGATGGAGTTTGGAAGAGCAGTTTGAAGGGCTGTCATGGCTTTCTGATCAATCTCTATTCTCTTTCTGTCTTCTTTATGGTAATCAGCCACATCCTTAGGAATTATACCACCACTAGTAGCAGAAGTGGTGCTTGGTATGTAAGGTCCTTCAACAACAGAGTGCCACATCCTGGAGTCTTGAGACTTGATGAAGCCTTCCATTCTTTGACACCAAGTATGAAAGTCTTCAGGAATGATCAGTGGAGACTTTGCATAGTTTCAGTTTCCATATAAGCTTTGGTAATAGCTGCCATTTGAGTTGTTAAGTATTTTGTGTGTAAGGGATCTTAAGATGGTGAGATCTTATATCAAGAGCCTGAAATGCTCTGATACAAAATGTAGGACCGGTGAAGGGTATGCACTTTACAACACAACAACACAATGAGGGGAGTTGCTTAGAACACTTAACAGATCAAATAGGTAACCAGTTAACTTTTAGTGAAAGATGCTAAGAACACAAGTAAATATGAGACAGAATAAGATGGCAAACAACACAAGTAATTGGTTTTCAATAATGTTGTATATTGCTTCTCAAGTTCTATTACAAATGTTACAAATCATACGATAAAAGTTACAAGTACTTGAGATACTTTATACTACATCCTATAGCCGGCCATACTTTGAAAGCCAGCTGGATACAATTGACTAGACAACTACAAAATCAAATGTAGAGTCAAAAGGCAGATTTCCCTTTTGACTAGTGACTATGACATGCCATAGCTCACATCCTAATATATTACAAAAAGGATAAAAGCACATAAAGTAGAAAGCATGGACTCAAGACCTTAATGTACAGTTACCAAAAGCATGGACCTTTCACCAACTCATGTAAGTTAGTGACTTTACAGAGTTGCAGTGGAAAGGTGGTCCAGCTTTATGGTAAAGTACATCAGATAAAAGCATGTCTCTAAAAGTCTTCGAAAGCAATCTGTCTTCACTCTTTGGCTTCGGAAGACTTTGTCTTTGAAGCTTCGAAAGACTTCATTTTTTGCTTCGGAAGATGTTGGTCTTGTCTTCAGAAGATTTTACACTTAGAATATTTCTAGTGCATGGTGTAAAACTTCCGAAGCATTTCTACTTCAGCTCTTCAGTGCATGCATGTAGAGAGACTTTGGATGTTTTGGCTGCATCAGACTTATAGGAATCCTTACACAAGGCTGGTGCAAGATCAAGTGACTCCCGCGTCATGAAAGATCAAGAGATACATTCAAGGTTTGCCAGCGGATATCCGTAGGCACATGATTGCTGCCCAGCCAGGTACGTTTAGGTCGGTGGTTGATCTGGCTGGAAGATTATATGATGAGAGGGAGGTGGCAGTGGTTGAGGTGGTCAAGAAGGGATGTGGTGAGCGGAACTGGAATGGGAAACGGTTTGGACGTGGAGGGGCCGCTCCAAACAATAAGGTTCCGAAGGTAGATGATTGGCGTGTAGCCACACCCGGTGTAGGGTCGAAAAGGTGTGGCAAATGCGGAAGGGAGCATACCGGGGAGTGTAGATGGGGATTGAACTTATGCTTCAAGTGTGGGAAGCCTTGTCATATGGCAAGAGAGTGCAAGGTGGCAAGGTGTTATAACTGTGGTGGAGAGGGCCACATGAGCAGGGACTGCAAGAAGCCGAAGGCTGAAAGCTCTAGGGCAACAAAAAAGGCAGGAAGTGAAGGGCAGAAGGCGAGCGCCAGAGCATTCACGATTACCACAGAGGAGGATAGGATGGACCCGGATGTCGTGTCAGGTACGTTTCTAGTAAGTCAAACTCTTACTTATATGTTATTTGATTCAGGTGCTACTAGGAGTTTTATTCCTGCTTCTATCTATGCTCTTTAGCCTGTTAGTAGTAGGAGTATTGATGAGCCCTTCGATGTAGAAACTGTCATAGGTAAGTCTACCAGGATTTTTGATCTGATCGAAGGTTGTGACATAGAAGTAGAAGGTCATAAGTTTCATGCTATATTTTTTGTGATGACCCTACGCGGATTCGATGTAGTCCTAGGAATGGATTGGTTAGCAGACTACGAGGCGAATATTGTGTGTCGCAAGAAGATGATCCGATTGACAGCGCCAGACGAGAGTCCGGTGACGATCTATGGTGATCGAGTCACTACAATTCCGAAGGTGATTTCAATGGCGGTGGTAGGAAAGTGCATGAGGCGTGAATGTAGTGCCTACTTGGCCTACGTGAAGGATATGGACACGTCAACACCATAATTGTCTGAGGTACCGGTTGTGTGTGATTTCCCCGAGGTGTTCCCAGAAGACTTACCAGGTGTGTCTTCGGATCGTGAAATCGAATTTCAGATTGATTTGATACGTGGTGCCCAGCCTGTTGGTAAGGCGCCGTATCGGTTAGCCCCCTCCAAGATGAAGGAATTGATGGAGCAACTGCAAGAGTTGCTTGACAAGGGGTTCATTAGATCGAGTATCCTTGGGGTGCTCCGATACTGTTTGTGAAAAAGAAGGACGGTAGTATAAGAATGTGCATCGACTACCGTGAGCTGAACAAGTTGACGGTGAAGAATTGATACCCGTTACCAAGGATTGATGACTTGTTTGATCAGCTCCAAGGTGCCAGTTTGTTCTCGAGGATAGATCTTCGACCAGGCTATCACCAGCTGAAGGTAAAGGAGCAAGATATTCCTAAAACAGCTTTTCGTACACGTTATGGACACTACGAGTTCCTCGTTATGTCTTTTGGTTTAACCAAAGCACTAGCTGCTTTTATGGACTTGATGAATCGAGTGTGTCGGCCGATGTTAGATAAATCAGTGATTGTATTTATTGATGATATCCTGATTTACTCGAGGAGCAAAGAAGAGCATGCCGGTCACATTCAGGAAGTGTTGGAGACATTGAGAAAAGAGAAGCTGTATGCTAAGTTCTCCAAGTGCGTGTTCTGGTTGCGCGAAGTTCAGTTCTTGGGTGACATGGTTAATCCTGAGGGGATTATGGTGAACTGTAACACCCGCTTATTTATTATTTTGAAGCCGACGAAGGAAGAAAAAGAAATAAAGTCCAAAGTCGAGGGACCAAACTCGCCAACAAAAGAAAGTCGGGTGAGTGGGAGTATATAAGGGAGAGGGCAGCCCTTATCCCCTCCCCCATACTCATAAATCAGCCATCTAGAGAGGAGAAGGGGAAAGAAGAAGAAAAGAGGAAAAAGGGTCGGTTCGGGTAGCTCGGGTGGCCAAACTCATTGTGTAGCAAGCCAAATCGAAGCCCTAGTCGTTGTGCTCATTTGTGTGAGTTGTAGGACCCCACTTTTACTTGTTTTCAACCAATTTTGGGGCTGGAAAGCATCAAAAACCCGTTTTTGTATGTGTATGTGTTTGACCCATTTGGGTGTGATGTGTGTGATGCGTTTCGAGTATGTTTCCGGGCTTGTGTGTGCTTGTATGGTGTTGTGGTATGCATTCCTAAGGTCTAGGATGGTTGATTTAGGCTTAGAATGGGTTTAGATGAGCTTGGAGGCCGAAAATGGCAGATTGGGTTCGGGATGAACTCCATTCTGCATCAGCTAGGGCTAGGCGACCGAATGGAGGCCATACGGCCGATTGAGAGGCGATTGAGGTAAATTCGCACGATTGGGGTTCGTTCGCATGATTAAGGGTTCATTCGCACGACTAAGTCTTCATTCTCACGATTGAGAGTCCAATCGCATGGGGAGTCATACGACTGAGGGTCCATTCGCATGAGGTCAGTCGCGTAGGTGCCCATTCGCATTAGTTCCATCCGCATGAGGTCCATACGCCCGACTAAATGTTCATTCGCATAGATGTTTATCCGCATGAGTCCAATCGCATGATGTTCAGTCGCATGGAGGCCATGCGAGTGAAGAGTGTCCATACGCCCGAATAGGGCTGTTGCACTCGAAGGAAAGTGTAGTTCGACTTCTGACTTTCGGGGGAAAGTGCAGATGTAAGCTTTGACGTAAAGTTTCCCGTAAGAGCATGTAAGATGATTTTTATGGCCTTAGAGAGCATGTTGGGCATGATGATGATAATGTTTCATGTTTATGCATGTTATGTAGGTATGATGTTGCCCTGTATGATGATGATGACTATGACTGTGTATGATATGTTCCTTATGATGTTGTATGTTTATCTTTTATCTTTCTTGTGGCTTTACGTGTCATGTTAATGAATGAATAAAGTATTATGTAACGTAAAGTGAAAGATAATGAAAGAGGAACATGAAGTAAGAATGCATGCATTAATGAATGATGAATAAATGAAGGAAAGGCTTGCAAGCACATATATGAGGTGAGCGACTCTGTGTTGCAAGAGACTCGGATGACGTGCAATCATTGAGATTGCCCATGGGGTGAGCAACCTTGTTGTTGCAAGAGACTCGAATAGCGTGCTATCGTGATGTTGCCATGAGGTGAGCAACCTTGTTGTTGCAAGAGACTCGGATAGCGTGCTATCGTTAAGATTGGCAATGAGGTGAGCAACCCTATGGTTGTAACAGACTCGGATAGCATGCAATCATTTAGATTGCTATTGAGGTGAGCGAATCTGTTGTCGCAACAGACTCAGAAGAATGAACGTATGAAAAGAACGAAAGATAACGAATGAGATGAAAGATAATAACGACATTATCTGTGTATACGTATACTGAATGATTGCATGAGAAAAGGAATAGTTTTAATGAAAATCGAATATGCTTTATTATAAAACTAGAACTCACTCAGCAACTTTTTATATGTTTTCCAGTTGGTAGGTAATGATTGCTGAGGATGGCACTGCAAGGCTACTCGTCTCTTTTGGGATGGCATCCATTTATAAAGCTTTTGTGATGTAATGCAAACATGTATTTTGTAATTGGATAATGATGTATTATTTGGCAAAAGTGTTTACAATGAAATGAGATGTCATTTTCTGATTGTTTCCGTTGCAATATTTTCATGAAACAAATGTAATTATATGTTTTATGCGTGATGAATGATCAACTGTAAGCATCCCGGGAACGGGGCCTTACATGAACCCGACAAAAGTGGAAGCGGTGATGCAATGAAAGTCTCCAAAGACGCCATCCGAGATCCGTAGTTTCTTGGGGTTGGCGGGATATTATAGAATATTCATCCAGGACTTCTCTAAGATAGCTTCTCCGTTGACTAAGTTGACCCGTAAGGATGGGAAGTTTGTATGGGGTCAAGAGTAAGAGAAGGATTTTGAGGAGTTAAAGGCATGGTTGACTCAAGCTCTTGTCTTGTCGCTACCCGAAGGAAGCGAGGATCTGGTGGTCTATTCGAATGCTTCCTACTCGGGGTTGGGTTGCGTGTTGATGCAGCGAGGAAAGGTTATAGCCTATGCATCCCGATAGTTGAAGATTCATTAGGTTAACTATCCTACTCATGACTTGGAGTTAGAAGCTGTGGTCTTTGCATTAAAGATTTGGAGGCACTACCTTTACGGGATGAAGTGCACTATTTTCACTGACCACAAGAGCTTAAAGTACTTCTTTAAGCAGAAGGATTTGAACATGAGGCAGAGGTGATAGTTGAAGCTCATTAAGGATTATGAATATGGGATCCATTACCATCCGGGCAAGGCCAACGTGGTGGCGGATGCCCTTAGTCAAAAGGAGAGACCCGAGCCGACTCGGGTGAAAGCCTACCAATTAATTATGACATCTGATGTGATGATGCAGGTCAAGAAGTTTCAAGACGAGGTGTTGAAAGAAGATCAGCTTAACTCTGAAAGGATGAGAGGTCTAGTCGCGGAGTTGGGTGAAAACACTCTCGGTGTTAGAACCCGATTCAGACGGATGTGGATTCCTCGTTATGGGGATTTACATGGAAAGATCATGAATGAAGCTCATAAGACTCGATACTCCATTCATCCCGCTGCTACAAAGATGTATCAAGATATGAAGAAAGATTATTGGTGGCCGGGTATGAAGCGCGATGTAGTAGAGTATGTGAGTAAGTGCCTTACTTGTTTGTAAGTGAAGGCGGAGCATCAGAAGCCGTACGGGAAGATCCAACCTTTGGATATACCCGAGTGGAAGTGGGAGCATATCACCATGGACTTTATTACGAAGCTACCACACACCGTGAGAGGGTATGATGCTACATGGGTGATCGTCGATCGTCGGACGAAGAGTGCTCATTTCCTACCGATCCGAGAGACGTATCATTCGGAAAGACTAGCAGATCTATTCATCAAGGAGTGCAGGACCGGTGAAGGGTATGCACTTACAACACAACAACACAATGAGGAGAGTTGCTTAGAACACTTAACAGATCAAATAGGGAACTGGTTAACTTGTTAATGAAAGATGCTAAGAACACAAGTAAAAGTGAGACAGAACAAGATTGCAAAACAACACAAGTATTTGATTTTCAAGAATGGTGTATATTGCTTCTCAAGTTCTATTACAAGTTTTAAAGCATCGATAGAAAGTTACAAGTACTTGAGATACTTTATACTACATCCTACAGCCGACCATACTTTGAAGGCCAGCTGGATACAATTGACTAGACAACTACAAAATCAAATGTAAAGTCAAAAGAAATATCTGCCTTTTGACTTGTGACTATGACATGCCATAGCTCACATCCTAATATATTACAAAAAGGATAAAAGTACATAAAGTAGAAAGCATGGACTCAAGACCTCAATGTACAGTTACCAAAAGCATGGACCTTTCACCAACTCATGTAAGTTGGTGTCTTTACAGAGTAGCAGCGGAAATGTGGTCCAGCTTTATGGTAAAGTACATCAGATAAAGGCATATCTCTAAAAGTCTTCGGAAGAAATCTGTCTTCACTCTTTGGCTTCGGAAGACTTTGTCTTTGAAGCTTCGGAAGACTTCACTTTTGGCTTCGGAAGATGTTGGTCTTGGCTTTGGAAGATTTTACACTTAGAATATTTCTAGTGCATGGTGTAAAACTGCCGAAGCATTTCTACTTCTGTTCTTTAGTGCATGCTTGCAGAGAGACTTTGGATGTTTTGGCTGCATCAGACTTATAAGAATCCTTACAAACTCACCTAGGCTGATGCTACCAAAACATTTAGAAGATCTTTAGATGTTTGTAGTCTTCAGCACAATGATGACCATACCCTTCTTCATCAGATGGTCAGGATCATTCAGACTCTTATAATATCTTGTCATCTCAAAAAGATCATGCAGAGGTAAGTTGATTATGTCTTACCATGTACAGACATTCTCAACACCTTGATCTCTGATCACATGCCATCTCTCTGGATTAGTAGTGAAGGTCCATGTTGGGCATTCTACCTTTGAAGAAATTAAAGATTTCCAATATTATTGAAATTGAAGACTTGAAGAACAAAAGCAATAAATTATTAGTCTAGGGTTTATTTTGTAATTATTGTAAATGCTAGATTAGTATAAATATTAACATATATCATCATTGTAAAAGGTGAATAATTCTCCACCAAGGGTGGGAATTAGTTCCATCAACAATATCATTATATCATCATCCTCCATGTATGATCATTTCAACATCAAAGCAATGAACATCAAACATTAAACACATTGTGTTCATCACGGACATCATCATTATTATTATTTTAGCATCGAATAAAGTTTTGTTATCATCAATATGAATCCTAAGATCCAAGCTCATTGTTCCCATTCATATCTGGAACACACAATTGGTATCAGAGCCGGAGTTGATGGATTCATATTGATTTTGATGAGATTTCATGGTAAGATTACTAAAATTATTGATTGAATCGAATCAATGATTGGTGCGCACAGCTGCGTAATCAACATTAATGTTTGCGGTCAATCAAAACTTTATAACCCTTGGTGCGCACGGCTCATCAAGAACTGGTCAATCAAAGCTGTCGTAGGTGCCTTTTGCGATTGGATCAGGGCTGCTGATTAGGGCTGCTTGCGAACCAAGTGTGGCTGCCGAATGGGGCTACAAATTAGGGTTTGCGGCTGCCGAATGTGGCTGCCAATTAGGGTTGCAAAAGGGGCTGCCGTAGGCAGCTTGTGTCGAATGGAGTGGGCTGTCGTAGGTAGTCTTCTTGGCCGAATTAGATTTTACAAACTAAAGTTGCAAATGGGCTCATGAACACAATTGGGTTTGCTACGTGGGCTCCATCATTAAAACAAAAATAAAAGGTGGACTCGGGTTTATTTGTTTGGGCCACCAACATCAAAAAGAAAAGATGGACTAGGGTTTTAGCTTAAAGCCATGAAAACAAGCTATAACCACAAAACAAAAACAAAAAAAATTGGTTGTTCTAAAGTTTTGAATATCTCGCTTCCGCATCAACAACATTCTTGACTTTGGACACCTATTCAACAAAAACACGATCAAGCTTCAATTCACATCGGCCATCTACAATTTAGGGGGAGTATTGTTGGGCATTCTACCTTTGAAGAAATTGAATATTTCCAATATTATTGAAGTTGAAGACTTGAAGAACAAAAGCAACAAAATATTAGTCTAGGGTTTATTTTGTAATTATTGTAAATGCTAGATTAGTATAAATATTAACATATATCATCATTGTAAAAGGTGAATAATTCTCCACCAAGAGTGGGAATTAGTTCCATCAACAATATCATTATATCATCATCCTCCATGTATGATGATTTCAACATCAAAGCAATAAACATCAAACATTAAACACATTGTGTTCATCATCATTATTATTATTTTAGCATCGAATAGTTCAAGTTTTGTTATCATCAATATGAATCCTAAGATCCAAGCTCATTGTTCCCGTTCATATCGAGAACACACATAAGTCAATCAGCTCTCCACTCTTGATCTTCTGCTTGATTACCCTGATATGCTTATCCATTATGGATAGAGACATAGGGCCAAGTCTCCTTCAGGAGAATCCATACAGCTTCAAGAAGCTCATCATCCTTTATCTGTCAGCAGACTTTTTCATACTCTTTTGGATGATAGCTCTTAACTTTGCAGCATCTTCCCTCATCTTTCTTTTTGTTGCCTTTTGTTCTTTGAGCACTTGAAGTTCAAGCTGTTTGAGATACTCAAACTCAATGTACTCAAAGGACAAGGGAAGAAGTGCAGATGCCTGGTAGAGACCTGTGGCACTCCGGTAGTTGATCATGTTTTGCCTATTTGTTTCCTTGTCTACCTGAGGTTCTTATGTAGCAGCCACATCCTCTTACAAAGGACCTTCCTGAACTGGGGAGAGAGTTGGAGCATGCTTGTATAATCATTTCTGTCTCTTCTCTTCTTTTAATTGGAGAAGTAATCTTGCATCCTCTACTTCCTTCATCTCTCTTGACACTTCCATGTCAGCCAATTCATTTAATTGCTCTAAGGGGAGAGATATAATCTCATCTATGTCATAGTTCCTGTTCTGCAGGTAAGTAATCCTGACTGCCCCTCAACTCATCTTCTTGAGTGTTTGGTCTTGGGGCAGCCCTGATTACAGCTTGCATAAAGCCTGAAGACCCAGAGTAACTTTCTCCCCTCAGCTTCCTCTTCCTCTCTCTCTCCTCCTCCTCAATCTCCTCAGGAGTCAAAATCCTTTTCCCTTTGTCACCCACAGACCTTTGTGACTCAGGGTGGATAAAGGTTTGGCCTTCATTGCTTGGTGTAGCATCCAAGTTCTGGCTGGAAAGAGGGTGTGAGACACCTTCACCAGCAGGTGTTTCACTGAGGGAATGAATTTGTGAAGCAGTTGTTGGTGTGACAGGGCTCTAAGGCTCTATCATTGGGCCTTCAGCCAAGGTTTTCCCTTTGAAGCTAATCTCAGGGTTTGACTCAGCATCCAGTTGACCAATGACATTACCTGATTGCCTTTGTTTCCTTCTAAGGCTGAACTCTTATGTAATTCTGTCTTGAATCCTGAGTGCTAACCTGTCACCTTGTCTTGATTTGCTTGGGTTGACAAGTGGCATGTTGATCAGGTCAAGACCTTCATAGTAGTCCAAAGTCTGAAAATTGAACACTTCTTGCTGCCCTTGAACTCTGTGAAGAATGAGGGCTCTTCTATCAGCATCATACCTCCACCCAATAATGTAGTTTGACGTTCCTTGAGGTGGAGATGACACAACCCTTGGAATGCCTTCCTCAAAGACACTCCTAATGACAGAGTCTATTATATCCACATTAATGTGAACTTGAGGAAGTTGCTGAGTATGCACAGTTGCAAGTGAAGATGGTGAATCCTCAATGTCCATACTCCCTGAAGAACTCCCAGGTTCTGTGACTGTAATGACTTTCTCCCCCTTTTTGGTAGCATCACCCTCTTGCATAGGTGAGCTAGAGGTTAGGTCAATCACATTCACAAGTTCTTGTGTTCCTGGTTGAGCTCTTCTTAAAGGTCTCCCAGCTAGTTTTTCCCTGAGATAAGATATCTCAAGTTGCTGATCATTGACCCTATTATGCAAGGTAGTCACCTGAGATTCAAGGTGACTAACCTTACAGACTAAATAGGAGCATGTTTTTGATAGTTTTTGCACCTTTAGTCTCAGATTCCCCTCTTCTTTATCAGAAGAATCATTGGGGGATGAAATGATTGGACCGAAGTCCTCTCTCTCACCACCAGCCTCAGGTTCTTGGCTGCTGGATTGCCTCTGCACATTGACATCCTCAGTTGAGGTGTCAATAGGTTGAGTTGCCATGGTTGAGGTCTTAATGATGTAATCACTTGCAGAAGTGAGAGCCTCTTCTATATGGATATCCTGAACAGGTTCAGAAGTATCCACCTCAGTTATGGGTGACTGATGTGGGCTAGACAAAGGAGACTCAGGAGTACTCATCTCTATTTGAGTAGGGGAAGAGTAGAGAGACTCATGGTACCCACTGAAACCTAATTCTTCATCAGTATAGATGAGAGGTTGGGAATGGGTTGATTTAAGTCTAATTGCTGGGGATGGTAACTGTCCCCTGAAGGTTGTTCACTTGAGTGTTGAGACTCAGAGTGAAGGCTTAAGGTAGTTGGGCTTGTGAGCTCATCAAGGTGAGCATAAGGAACCTCATCCTGATTGTTGAAGAGATGGGAGTGGTTTTCTCCTCAAAGGAAGCGGGAGCTCCAGTGTCCACTTCCTCCTGTATGGGTGAGTATATGGGGGCCTGCACAGAGTCAATAGCTTGAGCAGGGGTTTGTTTGGATTTTCTTTGGTAGGTGAGGGTGACTTGGGGCCTTTCTGGTGGTTGACAGGTAGAAGGTGTGGGTTCAACACTAGCTTGTGTTGCTAGGTTGTCACCTTGAGTAGTGAGCTCTAACATTTTTGGGACTAGGCTGTTTCTACCCTTAGAAGCCTATAGTTGACTTCTTCATAATTTTAAAGATGTCAGACTTCATCTGTCCCAATTTAAGAATATTATCTGTTTCCCTCAACTGTGAGCCTAGTTAACAGATGAGAATGTGTTGAACATATCTAGGAAACATATAATACTCCAAGGAGTCCAAGTTAGCAAGCAAATTTGTATAAACAAATTGAGAGTACCTGAACTTGACCCCTTGAACCATTCCATGTACTATGAAGGAGAGATCCTCAGGAATCTGGTCCCACCCTCCATGCTTGTTTGACAAGCTGTGGATAACCACATGAAGCAGGTATTTCCACTGGGATGAGACCTTCACTTTCCTGAAGGTCTTTACAGAGAAATCTCCCTCATAGCCCATCAGCTCAAATGAATGATTTACAACTTCCTTTGAGAAGGACAACTCACCTTCTTCATCATCCAGCTGCAAATGAGTGTTTATGATGGCCGGAGTGATGACGATTGTCCTCCCTTGCACTGTGGCAGACAGTGCCTTCTCCCCATCCATAATGACCTCTTGGCAGGTCTTCTAAAATTCAAGTAGATGATTCTCATAGAGACTAGGATCAATGGTTAGGGAGGTGGAGTAGTTTGATAGAGCTATGAAATGGCAAATCTCTGAGAAACTTTCATCTTTCTCAGACCTTAACAGAGCAACTTGTTTATGTTGCCTGTGAAGTGGCATGGAGAAATCTGGGTTGTTTCTGAGGTTAAGGTTGGCCATTTTAGAAGCTTAAGGATGAAGAAAGATAAAGAAAAAAAGGCAGTTTGGGAGAATTTAGGTTTAAGAATAGTGAATTGAGGAAGATAGTGAAAGAGGGGGGAACCGTTGGGCATTTATGTGAAAAGGATTTGAGACAAAGTTAATGAAAGAGGATAAACTTTGAAATCCGGATGTCGGTCCCACCTCTGAAAAGTAGTTTACTTTTTCCCAAAAAGTAGTTTTCTTGGAAGTCGAGACATCTTCCGAAGGTTATTTGCTTCGGAAGTTCTGAAGAAAAAGCTTCCGAAGGCAAATTGGCTTCGGAAAAGATTTCCAAGATTTTTGAGAATTTTGCTTCGGAAGAGAATTTCACACTCAGAGTTTTTTATTCCAAGAAGAATAAATACTTCCGAAGGTAAGTTGCTTTCGGAAGAAATTTATTCTTTGAAAACATACAAAGTACTTAAGTTGATTTTAAGCTTCGAAAGATCTTTAGAAATTTCTTCCGAAGGTAAAATCACTGAAGCAATTATTTGTTTAGTAAGACATAAACTTCTTCCGAATGTAATTTTGAATCTTCCGAAGAGATCAAGATTTTTCAAAATCTGAGAAAAGTCTTTTGAAAATATTTTCTTCCAAAGAAAACAAGGGATTATGAAGGTGATATAATAGAAAACTTAGGACACACAGGTTTTAGAAATAAATATAATTAAGTTTTAAGAAAAACTATTCAAAGTTAATCATCCCAATAGCTGATACAAGATATTTAAATCTTTGCTCATCAAAAGCTTTGGTGAACAGATCAGCATATTCTTCATTTGTGTTAACTTTGACTAGTTTGATTAATCCCTTTTCCAAGTTATCTCTAATCAAATGATACCTGATATTAATATGCTTTGTCCTTGAGTGCTGCACAGGATTCTCTGTGATGGAGATAACACTATCGTTGTCTATGTGGATGGGAGTCTCTTTAAAGTTATATGCATAGTCCAGCATCTGATTTTGAATCCAAAGCACTTAAGCACAGCAACTTGCAGAAGCAATGTATTTAGCCTCAGTAGTTGATGCAGACACACAAGATTGTTTCTTGCATTGCCAGGAGACTACTCTTCCACCAAGAAATTGACATCCCCCTGATGTAGACTTTGCAGTCATGTTGCAACCACCATAGTCACTATCTGTATAAGCATACAGATTAAAGTCAGAACTCTTTGGATACCAAAGGCCAAGTGATGGAGCACCTTTGAGATATCTTAAAATTTTTTGACAGTGACCAGGTGTGAAATCTTAGGGTTGTCTTGATATCTTGCACAAATGCTTGTAGCAAACATGATATCTGGCCTGCTAGCTGTGAGGTACATAAGAGACCCAATCATTGCCCTATAGAGATGTTCATCAACACACTCCTTCTCAAGATCAGGTCCAAGAGAGTGATTTCTGGCTATGGGAGTCTTAGCAACCTTACAGTCAGTCATGTTAAACCTTTTAAGTATGTCCTTTACATACTTTGACTGACTTATGAAGATGCCATTGTCAACTTGCTTCACTTGAATTCCTAGAAAGAAATTAAGTTCCTCCATGGCACTCATTTCAAACATGTCCTTCATCAGCTTCTCAAAGTCTTTGCAGAGCTTTGGATTAGTTGACCCAAAGATAATGTCATCTACATATACTTGAACTAGCATTATGTCATTTCCTATTCCTTTGATGAAGAGAGTTCCATCTATAGTACCTCTTTTGTAGCCGTGTTGACAGAGATACTGAGATAGAGTCTCATACCACTTTCTTGGTGCTTGGTGCAGCCCATATAGAGCTTTATCAAGCATGCAGAAATAATTAGGATGATCAGGATCTGCAAACCCAAGTGGTTGTCTGACATACACCTCTTCATCAATCACCCCATAAAGAAAAGCACACTTGACATCAAGTTGGTAGACCTTGAAATTCTTGGATGCAGCAAAAGCTAGGAATATTCTAACAGCTTCAAGTCTTGCCACAAGAGCAAAAACATCAGTATAGTCAATTCCTTCTTCTTGAGTATATCCTTGAACAACTAGTCTTGCCTTGTTTTTTATAACAAATCTTCTATCATCTTCCCTTGAGAAAGAGGACATAGGTTCCAAACCTTTTGCCTTTTGAATTGAAGCAGCTCCTCTTGCATAGCTTCAACCCAACTTCCATCCTTTAGAGCCTCATCAATTTTCTTTGGCTCTATCTAGGACAAGAAACAAGAGTGAAGACAAACATTTGCTTCATGGGTTTGTCCTCTTGTTTTCACCCCTGAATCAACATCTCCAGTGATGTTTGTGGTAGGATGAGACTTGTGGATCCTTAGCTGAGGGATCACAACAAGTTGCTTAGACAGATCCAGATTTGAAATATTTTGATCTGGCAAAGAAGATTCACCTTCCACATCACCACACTTATCAAGATTGACTTGATCCAATGAGTGTGTGACATCATTGATGTTGTCTTTAATGCAGTGGTTATCAGCATCAAGAAATTGTTGATCACTTTCACCACCACCATTTGCTCCAACATTTGAAGCTCCATCTTCTGAGTTTTGTGCCTCTAAGATGGAATTTGAAGGCACCCCAGAAGCATCAGCAGGATTTGTCATTGATGTGCTGGTAGAAGCTTCATTTGTAGGAATAGTTACCACTGGAGCTGAAGATGTGTAACCTGAAGGTCTTCTGAGCTCAAATATTGGGTCAAGATCACCTGTTGGTAATATATCTGTAGATCCTTGTGAATCCAAGGATCGTCAACAGGAATTATCAGTGTCAATCGATGTCAAGTCAACGTTTGCGGAATTAACGTTGATTTGGTTTAATTGTGTTAAAGAATTGAATGTACGATATCAAAGAATGCTATGATGTTGTGAATGCTAAGGTTGATTGAAAGACTTTGGTGATTGTTGTATTGCTATTGCTGTTCTCAATCAATCAATCGTCTTACTCAACCGTGTTTGAATCGAAACCTAGGATCCATATTTATAGACAGAGGTGTTTCAGTTATAGGAAACACCGGATCTCTTGGGATTTGATTTGTTTCTGTTAAGGAATCATCGGATTTCTCGGGATTCACATAACCGCCTTGTTGACTTGTTGACTTGTACCACTTGTATAATACAAGTGTTTGGACTCCGCATGAATATTGTCTTCAGTAGTAATTTGTTCTTCCGTAGATAATGTTCTTCCGAAGTTAACTTGTTCTTCCGAAGGTGTCTTGTTCTTCCAAAGGTAACTTGTTCTTCCAAAGGTATCTTGTTCTTCCGAAGATATCTTGTTCTTCCGAAGATATCTTGTTCTTCCGAAGGTAACTTGTTGTTCATCCGCAGAAGATCTTTGGATGTATAATTACTTGTAAGAAATATATCTACGGAAGAAAAAAATGTTCATCCGTAGATGTTTCTTATACTTGGTCAATTTCATAAATAGACCAATTATAATGTTTGTTCATGCAACCATACATAAACCAACACATATATAAATGGGTAACCCTATATATTTAATGCATACACAATAATGAAATACAAAAGTTCATTACAGATATTAATTCAAGTACTAAGCCTGTACATAATGACTAGATCTACTGATTCTAGACCTAACAATACTCCCCCTTAGGCTTAGATACTTGCAATCAGTTCTTCAAAACTGAAAGATCCTTGATTCTGGCAATCATTTTGTTGTAGAAGTAAGAAATAGCAGTCTTCTGATCATCATACTTGTAGTTGATCTTCATCTTGTTGATCTTCTTCAGAGTCTCATAACTGATTCCCAGAACATCTTCTTCTGTAGTGAGTGTGTCTAACACCTTGTTGTTATTCACCACTTCTAGCTCATCTTGTTCTGAGATTCTGAGTTCTGTTACTTCATCAAAAGTTGTTCCCTTCAGCAGTCCAGCATTAAATCTTCTTCTTTTGTATGCTTTGGCATGTAGTTTGTCAATTACTTGAATCACATGGACATGCAGGAACAGATCATTTTGTGCTTTTTCATCAGACAACTTGGGAAAGAATTTGTCATTAAGATATGAGGTGTATCTGGGATGGAGTAGTTTGATTTCCATAGGATCAAAGATCCTGATCTTGTCAGCTTTCTTGTTCTCGGCATTTCTCAGCAGGATCAAGATACTTTCTTTTCCTTGAGTACAGGATCATTTCTTTTGATGCCTCAGGACATTGTTTTGTTTGTGCAGTTGAAGTCTTAGCATTAGATTCCAATGAACTAATCTTCAATTTAAGTTGCTCAATCTCTTCTTCTTTTCTCTTTATAATATTTGACTGAGCAGTCATAGTGCTAGATGCTTGTTCAAATTTCATCATGATCTTTTCTTTTTCTTTCTTCTCAGATTCTGCTGACTCTTTAAGCTCAGCTTCCTTATCCAGTAAAGCATCAATGACTTCTTTATCACTTAGAGCATATTCTCCCAGTCTTTTTATTCTTGCTTGCTGTCTTATCAATTCTTCATCCTTTTCTTTTATCATTCCCTTCAGCTCTTGTATTCTTTCCTTTCTTTTGTTTGATTTGAGTACCAGCTTGTTGTACTCAGCAACCAGATAGCTCTTGCTCACAGGAATGTCATTATCACTTAGATCATCTTCATTATAAGCAATAACATCAACATGATCTGCTGCTGCATCTACTTCCTGATGCTGAGACTCAATCTCATCATCTTTAACTTCCTCATGATCAACACTTGCTGAGCTTGACCTTGGTTCAGTGGCTTGATCTACATGCTCTTGAGGAGTTTGTTGTTGTTGATGATCAGTCACTAGAGATACTTGTTCAGTTTCATTTGAATGCACAAGGGATTCAGTTTTGGATAATGACAGTTTAACTGTACTTGCTTCTGAGACTAATTCTGTCTCCCCAGTGTAGATGCTCTCAGTAGCTGAATTTGTAGGTTGTTGGTAAAGTTGCATCTGAAGCTGATTTGGTGATTGGGGTTGAATGGGAGTTATTGGTTCAGTATTTTGGCTGGCTGGTGATTGTGGTTGGGGTGTTTGTTGTTGTTGTGGTGATAGATGGAGGATTGGAGAGATTGGTTCTGTATTTTGGCTGTGAGGAGATTGTGGTTGAGGTGTTTGTTTTTGTTGAGTTGATGTTTCTGGTGAGGGAGTGTCTTGAGCAGAGCTGGTAGCAGAGTTCTCTTGATCAATTTCCCAAACAAGCTCTTGAGGTATGTCTGCATTAGCATCAATCACATGAGCAAACATGTCTATGTCACCTCCTTCATATTTCTCTAAGATTTTGTTCAGCACAGATCTGCCAAGGTGTGCTTGGATAAACACACCACCCTCCACAGATGTTACAGGCAGGTCTGCATTAATGATGAGCTGAATGAACCTTGGAAACATGTACATCTTATCAGCCTTCTGTACTCGAATGTGATCACACAAGCAATTGAAGATGTACTTTGAGTAATTGTATGTCCTTCCCTCAAAGATGCCAATGATACCAGATGATATATGTCTTGAAAATCTGTCAAGCCCAGATTTTCTGTTTGACATACACTTCAGATAAGTGTGACACAAAAATCTGTATGGCTTACAGAGTCTTCCCTTCTTAATTTCTCCCTTTTCAAAGTCTCCATCATACCCCATTAAGAGAAAAACTTTTTCTATGTATTCATTTTCAAATACATCGGGGTGTCCAGCTTCAACATCTCCTAGTTCAGGAACCCTTCTTATTGTTTGTTCATCAATCTCAGCCTTCGATTCTTAACTTCTGCAATAATGCCTTCACCATTTTCTTCTATGTATGCAGAATTCCAGAAATCACTGATATGAGTGCGATAAATCATCGGCTCTGCTGATAGGGCATAGAATATCCTCGATCTTCTCAGATATCTCATAATTTCTTGGCATCCTTCTGACACAGGATCATCAGGGTTTAAGAAGGCACATACATTATGTTCTTTTGCGAATCGTTGATCCATCTGTTCATAAGATAAGACTTCGTTAGAATCACTTATTAATATAAGAATACGAACAGTTGTTAGATAAAGCAAGAATCAAATGGTTCATTCTTGATGATTACGACATGTTTTACCTTAATAAACGCTGATTAAGAACACAACTATATGTTTGCTTAAGGTTTTGATTTGATAAATTTTGAATGTTGAGGAAGTGGGAAAAGTTTTGTTGAGTGAGATTTTCTAGGTCTGAAAAAGTGAACGGAAAAAATGAATAATGAATTTGACAAGTCAAACCTCATTATTTATACCCTCAGACACATTAATTTTCTCTGTTTTATTAAGTGGGTCCCTCAATGTATTCTTACGTAGAAGTAATTTCTCATTAATTAAGTGGGATCCACAATTTACTCTTCCGTAGAACATCTAGGGATTAACAACATCTGCTGATGTGAAATTGTAATGATTAAATTATTGATCTTTATTCATCCGTAGTTTACCAATCTACGGATAAACATTAAGATTGATTTCCACACAGTATCTTCTGCTGATGCAACGAAAATATTGTTGTATGTATGGCCCAACTCCATTGGTTAGACCATTTATTGTTTTAGGACCTCGTTGGCTTTGTATACATGACAATTTAGTACAAGAAAATTTAAAATAGAGATTTTTACTAAATTTCATGTATCCAACAGCTAAGATGATGCTCAGATTTCAATTTCTTCAAATTGATAATGATATAGACATTGCTGTTGCTGATTGAGATGCTTTTTCATGTATTCTACTCCCCCTAAATTTGTGATTAATGATGAACTAAAGCATTTATCATAAATTTCTTTAAGAGGAATAACATGAATTTTAACTATATGATAATGATCAGATACACATAGGATGATATCATACTATGATGCTAAGCCTCTTCCTGATGAGTTATATTGTTTATTTGATATTAGAACAAGTTCTGATTGCAAGTATATTGTCCATATAAATCCATACAGGAGCTCATGTATCAACTAGGAATGTTGTTTATCATGTTTTCATATTGTTTTTGAAATAACTGTTATGGGCTTCACATTTAATTCACAAAGGTTTTATCCTCCCGTTGCAAGTCAAATCATCACTTTTTCACACTTAAGACTATGTACTTTAAGTTATAATAGCTATCTTGAGATGTATTTCGCATCTCATTGATGCAATGTTGATAAAGCTCAAGATAATATACAGTTGATCACATAGGATTCTTTTGAGAGCTTTAGATATGATCATCATTAGGTCACCAGGTCTTTACTCACGTAAGACAAAGGTGCCTTTAACCCAGATCTTTGTTCACATAAAACAGAGGGATGATGAGGATCATGATCTTTTCACCTTTTGTAACTGATATTCAGTATGGTAATCATACACCCAGATTTTTGTTCACACAAAACAAAGGGAGTATGATTTGCAAAGATAGATAGTATAAAGTGTTTTACATAGTGTGTTTAGATGAATGATTTGATCACATTAGGATAAAACTCACTTTGTTTTCTCAAAATGAAGTTTCCCACAGACAATTATTTTAGTATTATGTTTTGCATGCACTCAGATTTGTTTCCACTCAAGATGAACCTACTCACATATCAAGAAACTTGCTGAGATATATTGTTATTTGTTTATTCAGGAATAGGCAAAGCTATAGTGTACTATCATTTCCCAATCATATGTCATACTGATGCATTATTACACACAGCATGTTGTTTGTTTAAACTTGATTAATCTAAGTTAATCATACCTAGAGACTCAATCAGAAAGTTAAATCTGACTGAATCATAGGCTTTAGTGAATAAATCAGCAAGCTGATTTGATGTATCCACTTTGACTAACTTAATCAATCCCTTTTCTGAGCAATCTCTCAGAAAATGATATCTAATTTCAATATGTTTTGTTTTACTATGTTGCACAGGATTAGCAGTGATAAACATAGCAGCAGAATTGTCTATATAGATTGAAGTTTGAAGAAAGTTGTAACCATAGTCAAGCAATTGGTTTTGTAACCAAAGAACTTGAGAGCACCCAGCTGAAGCAGCAATGTACTCAGCCTTAGCTGTGGATACAGAAACATTTGTTTGTTTCTTGCACTGCCATGACACTAGCCTTGGTCCAATGAATTGACATCCACCGGTTGTTGATTTTCTGTTGCTGTTACATCCACCATAGTCACTGTCTGAGTATGAGTGGAGTGTAAAGTCTCCATCCTTGGGATACCATAGACCAAGCCCTGGTTTTCCCTTGAGGTATCTGAAAATTCTTTTTACAGCATTGAGGTGTGACTCCTTTGGATCAGATTGGTACCTAGCACATACACACATAGCAAACATAATATCAGGTCTACTGGCAGTTAAGTACATAAGTGAACCTATCATAGATCTAAATAATTTTTAATCAATAGATTTTCCAGAGGGATCAGGAGCAATCTTATCAATTGTTGATGCTGGTTTTTTGCATGAGGATACTTCAACAAGATTGTATTTCTTCAGAATTTGATGTATGTATTTTTCTTGATTGATGAATATTCCATCTGCTTTTTGATGAACTTGAAGGCCAAGGAAGAATGTTAATTAACCCATTGAGCTCATCTGAAATTCAGATTTCATCAGCTCTTCAAAATTCACACACAATCTCTTATTAGTGGATCCAAATATAATGTCATCAACATATACTTGAACTACTAACAGATCTTGATGTTCTTGTTTGAGAAAGAGTGTCTGATCAATAGTTCCTCTTTTGTAGCCATGCTTGAGTAAGAAAGATGATAGTGTTTCATACCATTTTCTTGGTGCTTGATGAAGACCATACAAGGCTTTATCTAGTTTGTATACCCTGTGAGGATAATGAGGATCTTCAAATCCGGGGGGTTGTGACACATAAACTTCCTCATCAATTTTCCCATATAAGAATGCACATTTGACATCCATCTGATACACAATAAACTTCTTATATGATGCATATGCCAAGAACACTCTTATTGCCTCAATTCTTGCAACTGGTGCAAAAACTTCATCATAATCTATGCCTTCTTCTTGAGTGTATCCTTGTGCTATCAACCTTGCTTTGTTTCGGATAATAATCCCTCTATCATCCAGTTTGTTTTTGTATAGACATCTTGTTCCAATAGGATGTTGACCTTCAGGCAAATCAACAAGAGACCACACTTTTTGCTTTCTGAACTATTGAAGCTCTTCTTGCATAGCTTCAATCCAGCTATTGTCTTTTAAAGCAGCTGTAATGTTTGGAGGCACCACTTGAGAAAGAAAACAGTTGAAGAGACAAAGGTTGGCTGTACCACTTTGGCTCCTTGTAGTTCTCTTTTCAGGATTTCCAATGATGTTGTCAAGATGAGACTTATGAATTCTCATTGAGGGAGTTGATGCAACTGGAATAGATGATTCCAGGTTAGTCATTTCCATTGCCTCTGAGAGATTCATCTCAATTTGATAATTAGAGAAATAATCAAATTGAGAGTCTGTTGATTGAGCTATAGAAGTATCTACAGTTGGATTTTGCTCTTCCGCAGGAACTTCTGCCGAAACATTTTGCTCTTCCGTAGGAACTTCTGCGGAAGCATTTTGGTCTTCTGAAGGAATTTCTCCGGATGTATGCTGATCTTCCGAAGGAACTTCTCCGGATGCATGCTGATCTTCTGAAGGAACTTCTCCGGATGTATGCTGATCTTCCGAAGGAACTTCTCCGGATGCATGCTGGTCTTCCGAAGGAACTTCTCCGGATGCATTCTGGTCTTCCGAAGGAACTTCTCCGGATGCATGCTGTTCAATTCCACATGTAATATCTGCTTCTACTGAAGTATTTTCATCTGAAGATGGATGTATCCTTGGGGGATCAGCAGATAAAGTTACTTCATTCATAATAGGTGGAACAAATGGATAGCATACTTCATCAGATCCTGCATTGGTCAAATGATCATAGTTAAAAGATTTAGACAAAGCATCTATGTCAAATAACCATGATGAACCTTTAACTGACTTAGTAAACACATTTTCATCAAAAGATACATTAGGGGTCTCTTCCACAACGTTATGTTGTGCAATATCCACTCTATATGATTTTGATGTTGAAGAGTATCCAATAAAGAAACCATCATATGCTTTTTCTGAAAATTTTCCTAATGACTCTTTTATGTTCAAAACAGTTACTTGACATCCAAAGACTCTTAGATATCCTATGTAAGGTTTTCTTTTAAATAGGAGCTCATAAGGAGTTTTGTTATGTTCTTCGACAATTAATGTTCTGTTTTGAACATTGCATGCAGTATTCACAGCCTCAGCCCAAAAGGTAATAGGTAGTTGTGAATCAGCTAGCATTGTTCTTGCTACTTCAATGAGAGTTCTGTTTCTTCTTTCAGCAACTCCATTTTGTTGTGGAGTCCTTGGTGCACTGAATTGTCTTGCAATACCTTTGCTCCTGCAAAAAGAATCTAGTTCAAAGTTGACAAATTCAGTACCATTATCACTACTAAAAATTTTTACTCTTGTATCAAGTTGATTCTCAATCTTGATTACAAAATCCATTAATGTTTCTGATGTTTCACTCTTTTGTTTTAAGAAAAAGACCCATGTAAATCTAGTGAAATCATCAACTATCACCAAACAATATTGCCTTTTTCCAATGCTCATTACATTGGTGGGACCAAAAAGATCCATGTGAAGCAATTTGAGTGGTGTAGTATTAGTATTGATGGTTTTGGATTTATGTGACCCTCTGTGTTGTTTTCCTTTGTAACAAGAAGAACAATGAGTTGAGCAATGAAACTCTTTATTTGGCAATCCAATGACCAGGTCATGTTTCACCAATTTATTCATGTTCTTCATGTTAGAATGAACAAGCCTTCTATGCCATAATTGAGACAAATCTTCTGAAAGTTTAGATATAAGGCAAGTTTCATGTTTTGTGAAAGAAGTGTTGTTCATATCCAAAACATAAGTGTTTCCTTTTCTTGCTGCTTTGAGGAGAATCCAATCTTCAGGGACAATAAATCCTGGCTTAAGAATGTAACAGTTAGTGTCATCAAACAATGTAGTGTAGTTTTGATCACAGATTTGAGATACACTAAGTAAATTATACTGTAAGTTTTTACAATAATTTACTTTATCAAATTTAAGTACACCATTGGTTATCATTCCTTCACCAACAATTTTACCTCCCTTTTTATCCCCACCAAATGCCACATAAGAAGCATTTTTATGTTTGAAATCATGAAGAAGAGAACAGTTTCCTGTCATATGCCTGGAACAACCACTGTCAACATACCACATGTTGTCAGCTCTCCAATATTGTTCCTGCAATCAGAAAAGAAAATCAATTAGAAGTGACAACCCAAGTCTTAGTGATCTTGGGTTTGTCAACAGGATCTAAAACAGTTACTCTTTCATGAACATTTTTTGAAGTTTTAGTTTCAGATTTGCTTGATTCATTCTGATTTGATTTGGATGAGGATGATTATGCTGAATGGGATGTTGATGAAGTGGATTCATGATTCATATTTTCTGCTTTACTCAGAGTAACCTCATTTGTTTGAGTCTTTTGTTTTGATAATGAACCTTTAAATGTCTCACTATCTTTTGTTTTTGAAAGAGGTATATGAATGCCTTTTTCAAATTATCAAAGAATGAATCATCATCCTTTGATTCCTTGTCTGACAAATCTTTTCTTTTGTGTGGTGTTTTTGACTGCTGGAAAGATGGTCTTTTCCTCAGTATATGAACACTTGATGATGATTTGTCCTTTACTTTTGCCTTTGATTTTTGTTCATACTTCTTCAATTTTGAACTCTTTGCAGAATCCGTAGATTGAGAATCTGATTCAGATTTGACTGATTATTTCTTCTTTGAGCCTTTTGTCTTGTTCTTTTTGTTGAAATAACATTCCTGTGTGGAATGATTATTTTTGTTGCAGATAGAACAATGTTTGTTGAAGTAGCAATCAGTAGTCATAAGATTGTTCATATTGCAAATAGAGCAGTAGCTGCTGAAGTAACAGTCTTCAGTGTTGTGATTTTTCATGTCACACCATTTGCAATACTTTTCTTCTGATCTTTCTCAGAATCATTCTTTTTGTTTGCTGATCTTTGTTGTAGCTCTTTCTTCTTCAGCTTTGGATGTGCTTCACCTTTTTCAACTTTGTGCACATTTTGATTGTTTGGTGCTGAATTTCTCTTCCGTAGATCAGCAGCTGAAGTTTTCTTGTTCAGTTGATGATCTGCTGATGCCTTTTTCTTTCCTTTGAATTTTCCTTTTTCCTCAGTGATGTCAGATTCATCAGTCAATTTCTTGGAGGAGTCTTGCATACTTAGTTCTTGAAGACCTTCATTCAATTGAGCTATCCTCTTACAGATGGTCTTTAGCATGTTTCTTTGTTTAGGAGGATATGGCAACTTTGTTTCTTCAAGCACTTTTGGGATATGGGTTTTCAGTTGAACATTCTTACCAGTGCTTGTTTGATCAACATCATGTTCATCAGAATCATCCAAGTCATCACACTTATCATAATCAAATTCTGAATCATTTTGATCTAATGATTCTGATTTAGATGATTCAGTTTCACTCACCTCAGCTTTATCATTAATTTTAGTTTGAGTTGAATCCTTTTCAAACTTAGTGCCAGGCACAAAATGATTTGACAGAGTGTTTGTCATTGTTGTAGGTAAAGATGTGTAATTATCATTTATAGGTGGTGCAACCGCATTATAACCCAACCCAGACCTTTTCTTTGATTCAATATGAGAATTTAGTAATTTCTCATATTGCTGAGATGATAATTGAAACTTCTGAAGTTTCACTTCAGTTGATGCATGATCAGCCATGGATTTTGTTAAGGAAGTGGTCAGATGCTCAACTTGGGCTTTTAGGCTATAATTTGCAGAAACAAATTTTTCTAAATCCTCTTGCAAAGAATTAATTTTTATTTGATATAATTTATGTTCTCTAACATGGGATTCATTCAAAATCATTGTTTCTTTTACTTTATCAGCCAACTGTTGAGCATGGACTCTATATCATTCAACTTCCTCAACACAAGTTGATGAACACAATCTTTCTTTTACCTCTTTTGCCATTGGTGGAACTGTTTGATCCATATGAGCCATCAATGCTTGATTCTCTTCCAAAACTTCCTTCTCATACAAACTCCAGTCACACGTTCCATCTTGAAGTATGATCAGCCCTGACTCCTTTGAGTTGCTTGGTCCAGCTGATTCTTTGGTGGCTGGTGGGGAAGCATTGATCAGTTGAGATTGTTTGTGCAGAGGTCTTTGAGAAGATTGTTGGTTAGATTGAATCTGATGTTGTTGATGATGCTGGTGTTGTCTCATCTCTGGATATGACTGTTGATTGCATTCTCTTGAGAAATGTCCATAGAGATTGCATTTGTAGCATCTTACTTTTGATTTGTCAACGCCAATCTTTGATGTTTTGCTTGCTGAAGCCAAGTTCTTATTTCTCCTGAGATATTGCTTAGCTCTATAAGCAATCATGGCCATCTGCCATTGTAGATCCATTTCTTCCACTACATCAGGAGGCAGTTCTTCTAAGTCTTGTTGGCAAATATTGTCTGATGTTAGAGAGCTTCCCAGATATGCTTGAAAACTGGAGCTAAAAGCTGCAAAGGCTGCTCTTTGTTCTTCAGAGTCCAATATCACAGTTATTGGTTCTGACTGATTTGCTGAAAAGGAAGACTTAGCTGTTGCTGCAGTTGTATCTTGTCTATCAGTAGTTCTTCCTTTATTCTTTTGCTGTTTGTCTTGAGATGATTTCTTTGAGGGTTTTGAAGCATAGAAGCTAACTTCCTCCTCATCATCACTCCTAGCACAAGAGTTATCACTTTCATTGTTTGAAATAAATGCACTTCCTACATTATTTGTTTCTTTGAAGTGATAGGGTGAGACATGAGTTCTCACACTCTTGTTTCTTGATTTTTCGTCCATTTCAACAGCTTCCACTTTTGCAACCAGAGTATCTAAACCAGTTGCTTTCAGATCTATAGTGTTCTTGAACATGGACACAGTATGCTTCCAACTTTCTGGCAAAGTGTGGAGCATTTACTTGTTTAATTCCTCACTTGTATACTTCAACTCCAGAATATTCATCTCAGTGACTAACTGCATGAATCTATGGAGTTGCTGAGGAATTGACTCACCCTCAAAATGATGAAAAGTTTCATATTGTGATCTGAGGGTGTCTCTCCTTATACTTCTTATCTCATCACTCCCTTCACAGAGAGTGTGAAGTATCTTCCATAAGGAGTGTGCTGTTTTATAGTTCTCACACCTGATTAATATCTCTTCTGGTAAAGCCATACTAAGCAAACTGTATGCTTTTATATCAACTTTTACCTTTTTGACATCATCAGGTGATAGATCTTTGGTACTGATTGGTTGATTTTTGTCATTATAATCCGGCCCAAGAGTGGGTGGAATATAAGGACCTTTAGTGATGGATATCCACAAGTCAGAATCAGTGTAGTTTACATGATTCCTGAACTTGATTTTCCAAGACTTGAAGTCTGCTTTTGTTTCCAACTTCGGAGGTTGGTAAGATGAACCACTGAAGTTGCTCATGATGTTAACAAGTTCTGCTATTCAATTGATTTGAATATAGAAACAAGTTAATTAAAACCGATTGCAGTTAAACGAAATCAAACACAATTAAAACACAACTAACACTAATAGATCAATTGATCTAAATCAATGAGCACTTGGCTCTGATACCACCTGTGAATCCGAGGATCGTCAACAGGAATTATCAGTGTCAATCGATGTCAAGTCAACGTTTGCGGAATTAACGTTGATTTGGTTTAATTGTGTTAAAGAAACAAATTTAAATATCAATGAAAGATCAAGAACACACGTAACAAAACACAATTAATGATTAATCAGTATTTTATTATAATGTGTTGATGATTACAAAAGAATTGAATGTATGATATCAAAGAATGTTATGATGTTGTGAATGCTAAGGTTGATTGAAAGACTTTGGTGATTGTTGTATTGCTATTGCTGTTCTCAATCAATCAATCGTCTAACTCAATCGTGTTTGAATCGAAACCTAGGATCCATATTTATAGACAGAGGTGTTTCAGTTATAGGAAACACCGGATCTCTTGGGATTTGATTTGTTTCTGTTAAGGAATCATCGGATTTCTCGGGATTCGCATAACCGCCTTGTTGACTTGTTGACTTGTTGACTTGTACCACTTGTATAATACAAGTGTTTGGACTCCGCAGGAATATTGTCTTCAGTAGTAATTTGTTCTTCCGTAGATAATGTTCATCCGAAGTTAACTTGTTCTTCCGAAGGTTTCTTGTTCTTCCGAAGGTAACTTGTTCTTCCGATGGTATCTTGTTCTTCCGAAGATATCTTGTTCTTCCGAAGATATCTTGTTCTTCCGAAGGTAACTTGTTGTTCATCCGCAGAAGATCTTTGGATGTATAATTACTTGTAAGAAATATATCTACGGAAGAACAAAATGTTCATCCATAGATGTTTCTTATACTTGGTCAATTTCATAAATAGACCAATTATAATTTTTGTTCCTGCAACCATACATAAACCAACACATATATAAATGGGTTACCCTATATATTTAATGCATACACAATAATGAAATACAAAAGTTCATTACAGATATTAATTCAAGTACTAAGCCTATACATAATGACTAGATCTACTGATTATAGACCTAACAATCCTGAAACATTCTCACAAGATTTGTTAAAACAATTGGCAACTAAATCAAGATCAAAAAGCTAATCCGGACCAGAACCTTTCACACTGGGAGTGTGCTCATTGAAAGTCACATTGGCTGACACCTCAACTACTCTAGTTCTGGGATTGTATACTCTGTAAGCTTTAGCTTGAGAAGAGTATCCAATAAAGTGTCCATCATCTGATTTCTCAGCAAACTTGGCAATTTGATCCTTGGTATTCAAGATGGTGCAAGGACATCCAAATGACCTGAGAAAACCAATGAAGGGTTTTCTCTTGTGCCAAAGTTCATAAGGGGTCTTACCATGTGTCTTAACCACTAAAACTCTGTTTTGCACATAGCAAGTAGTGTTCACTGCCTCTGCCCAGAAGGTGATAGGCAGTTTAGAGTCAAACAACATAGTTCTTGCAGCTTCAATTAATGTCCAGTTTCTCCTCTCAGCAACAACATTTTGCTGAGGAGTCCTGGGAGCACTATATTGTATTGTAATACCTTTTTCATCACAAAATGTATCAAGGATTTGATTCTTGAATTCAGTTCCTTGATCACATCTTATGGTTTTGACCTTGTGATCACATTGATTCTCAATCTTTAAGATGAAATTCTTCAGAATCTCAGGAGTCTCATCCTTGATTCTAAAAAAGAAGACCCAAGTGAATCTTGTAAAATCATCTGTGATCACCAAACAATAAGAGGTCCTTCCTAGACTCATTACACTGCTGGGGCCAAAGAGATCCATATGTAATAAGTGTAGGGGATTAATGATGGAGTTTCTTTCCTTTGGCTTGTGAGATACCTTGTGTTGCTTCCCTTTTAGGCATGCAACACAGTTGTCATCACTTGTAAACTCTTTCTTAGGTATTCCAGTTACCGAATCACTTTAATTAATTTATTCATGTTTTTAAAGTTTACATGGCACATTCTTTAATCCCAGAGGAAAGATTCATCATTATTTGCTTTAGATAGAAAGCATGTAACTTCTCCTGAGGGAGATGTTTCTTGCAAGTCTATCTTGTACATGTTTCCTTTCCTAAGGGCTCTGAGCAAGATGTGCTCATGAGGAATGACCACCCCGGGCCTGAGAACAATGCACTCATGCTCAGTAAAGAGCATGTTATGACTCTGATCATAAAATTGGGATACACTCAGAAGATTGTACCCAAGCTCCTTGTCAAAGTTTACCTTCTTAATGCTGAGCTTACCATTGGTGACCTTGCTCCTTCCAGTAATGTACCCTCCTACATCTCCTCCAAAAGCAACTGGTCCTCCATCAATTCTTTCAAACTTTTGGAGTAGTGACCTATTGCCTGTCATGTGTCTGGAACAGCCACTATCAATGATCCATACATTTCTGTTTGTCTTGAGCTGTCCTTGCACAAAAGAGATTATTAGTTACATTTGGAAACCCAAGCCTCATTGGTCTTGGGCTCATCAAAAGAAGTGGAAGACAATGCAACAGTAATTAATCCTATAGTCATGCTGGAGGAATCATTTGCTGATGTTGATGAAGAACTTTCAGCCACTTGATCTTTCTTTGACTTCCATACCACCTTTGGAATCTTAGACTTGACCTTCAATACTTCAGAAGTTTTGATGACTTCGGAAGTTTTGACGACTGGCCCTTCGGAAGATCTTGTTTTCAATGCAGCAGGCTTCAGTGCTTCGGCAGTATTCCTTTCTTCCGAGACCAAATTTTCTTCCGAAGGCAAGTTTCCACTTGTCTTCTTCTTCATTTTTGAGCTTCCGAAGGAAACAGATTTTCCTTCTGAAGCTTGCTTCTTCTTCTCTAAACTCTTAGAAGTTTCTTTCTTGGTCATGTGGAGAGTACTCCTTGGATTGTAGACACAATCCTTAACAAGATGAAAGGTACTCCCACACATAACACAGTCCATTTTCTTCCTTCGAGGAGTTCTTCTTTCTGAACAAGGCTGAACTTGATCACTTTCCTTCTCCATCTTCACCTTTGTAGATGTTGTGGCAATTCTTGTGGGGTTAGAAATACCTTTGGAGCAGGATGGTTCAGGTTGTACAGCAGCAATGCACAACTGATCAGCCTTCTTCTAGATGATGGGATGATTTGGACATGAACTAGAATTCTTGTTGATGGAGTTCAAGTTTGTGTCTTCAGCCTTTACCACTTCAAATCCTGCAGAGATGAAGACTTGTTTCTGTGCGGAATTGAAGGTAGCCTTGATCTCTTGAGTCTTTTTGGACTTTCTTTTGGCCTTCCTGATCAAGTTCTATCTTCTTGACTTGGTCATCCCAACAGCTTTGCTCTCCTCAGTGGGATGGTGACCCTTCTTAGAATGCTCTTCTTCACTCTTCTCAGAGCCATTCTCCACCATCTCCTCTTCATCCTCTTAAATCACAGGATCTATCAGGGGAAGTTCATCTTCACAAGTTCCACATCTTGGAGATCTTACAAACAAGATTGTGTGTAGAGGAGCTATCTCACAAGATCCTAGTCCCTGCTTATTTTTATAACAAACTTTTGCATGCAAGGATGAGGATATTATGTTCTTGAAGGTCTCTTCTTCAAGAACACATTTTTCTGCCTTGGCTTTGCTGATCACAAGCTCAGCCTGGCATTCAGTTAATTTAGAAATGAGATCTTTGATCTAAGTCCTATAGTTTGTATGCTCATGTTTAAGAGTTGAAATGGTTTTCTGTTGGATCTAGAAAGGCTGGTGCAGCAAATACCAAATCACTTAGAATATATTGGTACAACAAATAAAGGACTTCTGAAGCTAATTGTGGAACTTCCGAAGGAAAAAGGAGCTCTTCCGAAGACAAAGTGTAAAACTAACTTCCGAAGGAAAACTCCAACTTCCGAAGACAAAGAACTTACTTCCGAAGATCAAGACTTAGAATGATAGATCAGAATTCAACTTCCGAAGTATAGAAGTCCTCAAGCCTCGGAAGTATAGAAGACTCTTCCGAAGTATAAGTGGCTTCGGAAGAACTTGTTCTTCCGAAGCCAACTTGCCTTTGGAAGACACCACTATTATCCAGTGGACATAAGTATGGTCTCCCCGACACTCCGCTACAGACCTCTGAGATACTGCATGGCATTTTCTCAAAAGCCATGTAGTTGACCATACTTTATTCCACTGTTTACCTTTATAAGTTAGTACAGTTGTCATCTTTAGTTTGTGACAAAAGGTAAGTCATGGACATGTCATGACTACCATATCTTAGATAATACTTTATCTAAGATACCTTAACTTTAGCATTGTAGTAAATATTTAAGTCTTAGGTTTCCAGCTGGTATCAAAGTATATCTAGCTGTAGGATCTAGTATATATAGTTTCTAATTGTAACTCATGTTTTATGCTTGTAAGAGTCTTGTAATACTTAGAGTTGAGAAGTAATATATACAAGTGCCTTGAAAATTATTTCTTTGTGTTCTTTGTTACTTATTATATTATTATCAACTCTTATAAAAAGACTCTACTTCATCTGATCTGAGTGTTGTTTAAGTGAGTTTGAGAGAAATCCAAGTGTTTAAGTGACAAACCCGATCCTGCAATTGGTATCAGAGCTTTTTACGCTCTTGATTGTGAGATCTTACAATCCTAATCAACCTATTTTTCACTCCTCCTTATACCACACTCAAAATGGCCCTCAACAAATCTGAAGTAGAAATGGGGACGATGACCAAAGCTCCCATCATCACCCCTGAAAACTTCAGGTCATGGAGCAGACGAATGGAAGGCTTCATCAGGTATCAAGGCAGCAAGATGTGGCAATCCATTGTCAATGGCCCGTATAAGCCAAAGGTAGCTGGTGGAAACGGTGCCATGATTGAGAAAGCTATTGAAGATTATTCTGATGAGGACCGGAAGAAGCTGGACATTGATAGCAATGCTATGACTGTTCTCATGACTGCAATTCCAAACTCCATCATGGTGGGGTTTAAGCATTGCAAGTATGCCAAAGAACTGTTTGATGCACTTGCTCAAATGTATTCAAGCTCAAATGACTCCAAGAAGGACTCACTGAATCAACAGTTTGAGAACTTCACCAACGTTGCTGGAGAGACACTTAGCCAGCAATACTTCAGGTACATGGATCTCATTTCTTCCCTTCAATCTGTGGGAATTGCTCATGAACTTAGAGACCTTAAAAGAAAGTTCATGAGTGCATTACCCAATGAGTGGACATTCTACTGTGTCTCTATCAAGAGAACAGAGAACCTGAATACACTCACCATGACTGAACTCTATGGCATCCTTTATGGATACCGTTTGAAAATGGAGAGTAAGAGAGGTCATCAGACAAGCAGACCCTTGAGTCTTCCTGCTAGCAACGCTTTAATGGTTGCTGAAGGCTCAGGAACCTCCCAGCCTCAACAATATCTGACTTACACCCAGCAGCCATCTTGTTCTTCTGGGCCATACATCACATTTCCTGCGACTCCAAGGTTTCAACAAGCTCAGCAAAGCTCCTTTCAGGACAGCTGTGCTTTTGTCTCAGGAAGTGGACACTCAAATGATTATCAATATTGTTGGTCCATGTGATCGAATTACAGTGCAAATGATATGAAGAATCGTTCAATATCCAACAAATATGCTAAACAACAATAATAGAGAGGATTGAACACAATAATAACTCATTCATAATAAGACTATGATCAATGACAATCAATAACAAAAATCACAAGGATAATTCTGTGTATTAACTGCTTTGAAATGGTAACTTGCAACAATAATAATCAATTAGGGTTTTGCAAGCTTACCTCACAATGAAAATGAACATAAGTATATATAGCAGTCTTAGTTTCGCAGACAGTTTCGCTGTCAGCGAAACTATTCTGCCGAAACTATAGTTTCGCCCGGCAGAAACAGCGGTTTCGCCCGGCAAACCAAACAGCTAACTGTGAGCGAAACTATAGTTTCGCTCACAGTATCGCTGGACTGCAAAACTATATAAAGCTAATAACATACATAAGGAAACTAACATAAGACCTATTACAAGCAAAAATAAACATTCTAATTTAAGGTGAGTCCAACCTATGCATGATCTTCAATACTCCCCCTAGGTTGGACCTCACCGCCTTCACTCATCTTGATTTATCTTGTCAGCTCCAGTTTCCTCTGCTGCATTTGATTTGTTTTCTACACCTCCTGCTACGACTTCCTCAGAAGCTTCAGCATATAATTCTCCATGGTCTCCTCTTGCTTCACGAGCTCCTTCGGGATGACCACTAGCCCTCTCAAACTGCTTGGCCAAATCTTGAATATCCATGTTAAGGTCATCTTCGACCCTTACCTTCTCAGCTAATTTCTTCACCTCAGCCCTCACCCCTCTGATCTTGTTTGCTACATTCATAAAGAGACTAGCTTCTTTCCGAGCCTCTTCTCCAGCTCCAGCCTTTATGTGATTCTCACACAACACTAATAAATCTTCGTCACAGAATCTGAACAACTCCATAAGATCAAAAACTTTAAATTCTTTGCCCTTCTTCACCCTAATCACAGCTTCCCCAGTGTTATTATCATAAAACCATTTCTTGAAATCCAGTAATTGTCGGGGAAAGGGATCAGCCAATCTCACTCTGTTCACTGTCTTTGGTGGTTTAACCCTCAGAACAATTCTTCCCTTTCACGTTTCCCAATATTTGTCTTTCATTGACCTCCTCCTTTCTGCCTTCATGTAACCAAATGACTCAAAGTTGTCAATAAGCCCGTTCTGTATCTCTTTCTCCAGAAGAGTGGCTCTTTCGCTCAAATGTGCATTCAAAAGTGGTAGAGCTGCCAACCGCCTAAGATCCCATTTAGGCAAGGTCTTAAAAGCCTGCCTCTTAAGCATGTAGCTAATACTACCTCCCCTTCTCTTTATCATGAACATCTTTAGGCTGAGGTTATAGCACCAGCTTATAATCTTCTTGTCGGCCTCCTTCTTACTCAACCCTTCCATATGTTGGAAAAGGGGAGTGATTTCTTCCGGCTCCTTCTCTTTTACAAACCATTCAGCTCTATCCATCTCAAACACATCTGTAGCATCCTCTCCCTTCTTTGCTACATAGATTAACGGTCTCTCATCAACTTCATAGAATTCAGGTTCAGAATCATAATCTACAAGTTGTTCATCATCCTCTTCTTCATCAGCTAATCCCTTTCCTTTCTCCGCAGCTTTTTCAGCAGTTTTCTTTATTATCACTTCTTCACCCACTAAATCCATCTCAAAGTCAAACTGCATATTGACAAACCCAGCTTCAATAATTTCTTCTTCATTCTCTCTTCCAACATCCTCAGCTCTAGCTTCACAATCTCCAGCATCAGTGGTTGCTGCACCAGATGTGCCCTCTCGTGCCATGATTGAAGTACCCATATTCAGAAATGGATACTTTGAAGTGTCAATCAGATCATCTAACTCAGATTGAGTTAGTTGATCAGGCAGGCCGGCTACAGCTTTCAGTTGTGCAATCTCCTCAAATAACTTATTCAGGAGGCAGTGTTGATCAACAAGCATCTTCTTCATGCCCTCTATCACCTCATCTTTTTGCTTTTCTCGAATATCTTGGTTGGTAAGTTTAGTCTTGATCATGCTCAGCTCGTTTTCCAGAGAACTATTAAGATTGTGAATCATATCTTCATCAAGGTTTCCTCTTTTCTCCCTTCTTTCAGTGAATCCTTCATGTCTATGTTTAGTACGCTGCTCAGTCTCTGAAGTATCAGCTTTCTTCTTCGATCTTCTTTCCTTCTCTATTCTTATCTCTTCTGCTTTTTTCACTTATATCTTCCTCAAAGTCATAATCTTTCTCCTTAGCATATCTCTTTCTTTTCTTGGTTGCTTCAGATCGTTGTGCTCTGGTTTCTTCAGCTCTTTTGTTCTCAGATTCATCCACCCGTCTAATATAATTCCATCTCTCTGGAGGATACATATTTTCCTAAAGATGGGTGATCTTTCCACTTAAATCGTGGCGAATTGCACAGCAGTCAGCAAAAATGTGAGGGTTCATTTGTACCAGCCTCTTCACCTCTCCATGTCTTAGTACATCTAGTATGAGGTCGTCAAAGATCATTTAAAGAAAACGAGGGTACAACAGCCATTTATCCTTCTTTAAAGCCATCACATTCTTAGCCATGCAGGCGAATATCAATTTAGCAATGTTGGCCTTCTCTCCTCTGCAACACAACACCATTGCTTTTGCCCAGTCAATGTTTAGTCCGTCTGATCCACCTTTACGATGATCAAGACACATGATGAATACGTGTGCAATAAATCTCCATTCCTTGTAGAGAAATGACTTCTTGATTTCCTTTCGTCAACCAAAAGCTGGCCCCTCATAGCCCATGCTTCTAAATGCCTCGAACACCTCAGAATCAGACATAGAGACCTCTTCTCCTGAATCCTCCTCTAGCCTCAAAATCCTTGAAACAATCTCAGCAGTAACGGTCACTTCGTGATCTAAGACTTTAGCAGTAATTCTTTGTGTATCTCCTCAGGTATCGTACTCAACAGATCTCCAGAAATCTCTGATATGAAGATCATAAATGGTGGTCGAATGAGATACTGCATAAGCTATTGGTGATCTTTGCAGCCATCTAATACAGTCTCTAAACCCAACAGCTTTAGGATGTGTATCATCTAGAATAGCAGTGATATTGTTCCTCTCATCGAACTTTAAGTTTGCCATATATATCTGAAATACAAATGAAATACATTAGAACAAATAATTAAGTACTAAAATAATTAAAAATAAGAAAAGAATAAACAATAAACAATAACTAAAATAAATTCACTGGGCGAAACTATAGTTTCACAGAATGATATATAGTTTCGGCGGCCGAAAGTCTAGTTTCGCTAGTAAAATCACATTAGTTTCGCTCAAACAGTGAAGTAGATTCGACAAGCCGAAACTATAATTTCGGCACAGCGAAACTGAAAAATAGCCAGCGAAACTGTTAAGTTCGCTTTGATAGCATAACCTTACAGTTTCGCTGAGGATGCAAGAACTTTCGTTCAGTTTCGCTGGATTATCGGTAGTTTCCCTGAAAGAACAGCGAGGCTACCGAAGAGTCTCGATCAATAATACCCACAATGAGATGATACAAACAGGATTAAAGGATGGTCCTAAGTTCGAAACTCACTGGCGAACTTGAATCAACAAACAATCAGAAAGATCAAACACAGAATTGCAAAATCGCCTAAAAGTTCAGGGGCAAAACCTAAGAGACAACACAGGTCGTTTGTGCGAATACGAGAGAATAATTTCGTAAAACGACTTATATAGCATATAGTTTCGCAGCTAGCGAAACTATAGGTTCGCCTAACGAATTTACAGTTTCGCCAAGCGAAGCTGCAATTTCGCCAAATGATACACAGATAAAAAAATGACCTTGCACAAAATGAGCGAGTCGAGCGAAATTGCAATTTCGTCTAGCGAAACAAGGAGCGAAAGTATAGTTTCGCCCTTTTTTATCAACTTCAAACACTGAGATCTAAATCAATCAGAGATCACATCCTCGAGATATGTATTAACACAAAGATGACTTTAATCATCGACCGACAATGAGATCATACTGATAGCTGAATTTGATCACAATCTGCAAAGGAACTGTTGAAATTCAGAAACAAATCAATAACGATTGCTGATATATTTGTCCACTTAAACCCATGCCTTATCCTTTTTCAATAAATAGTTTATGATTTGTTAAGGTTCAATTAGATGCTTTAGAATGTTAGAACCCTACAACCATATGGCAAAAACCCTCACCCAACCTCAGGATTTCTTGAATTTTGCTATGATCTTTATTGAGCAAGGCTTGTGTATTAGTGTGCAAGTGATTATCAAAAGAGAAATGCCTTTTGTGATGAATTCATCATTTAGATGATTTGACACAACTTAGACCAAAATGGTGAGAGCTCCAGGTCTATACTCACGTATAACAAAGGATATGACCATTTAATCATGTGCCGATGAGAGCTCCAGGTCAGTACTATCGTACAGCAAAGGAGATCATCACTCCATGTCAGTACTTCCGTACAGCAGAGGAGATTAGCACAAGTACAAGACACAAATGTACAGGACAAGAGCCAAAGATCAATTCTCAATCCACTTTTTGCTAGGACTCAGTTTTCGTGCAGGCCAAAATGATCACGTCAAAACCAGACATCCTTAAGTAGGGATTTAAATTTAAATCATATTGCTGTTGTATACTTTATTCTTCAGGCAGAGCCTACCAAGCATATCGTTAAAGAATCTATTTGTTTTCTTGACTTTAATATTCAATAAAAAATAAGATGTGAAACAGAGACCAGCCTCAGTTACTATCATTTCTCATTTAAGTACCAGTCATGCAAAAGGGAACATATCCAGAAGATATACAATCATTTCTCGTCATTTCAAATTCAACACTCAGGTAATTTAGTTACTCCCCCAAAATTTTATTTTTAAAGGATAAATATTATTAAAAGGATTATTGTTATTATTCTTTTTTAAAATAAATTTTATTTAATTTTATTTTTATTATTATTATTATTATTATTATTTTTATATTTTTTTATTATTTTATATTTTTTTTGTTTTTTTTTGTAACGGAGGTTTAAAAGGATATTAACCCGAGCATAGAGATCAATTCATAAAAACGGGGTTTATCAAAAGTTTTTGTGAAAAGATCTGCCTTTTGATTTTTTGTATCAATGGGTTTAATATCGATAAAACGCTTTTCTTGAGCATCACGAATTGCATGAATCCGTGTTTCGATATGCTTGTTTCGGGAATGATGAATAGGATTTTTTGCAATCCCAATGGCTGCTTTGTTGTCGCAAAACAACGGCGTGTGGAGGAAGTTAATGTCGTAGTCAATCATTTGGTGTTGTTTCCAAAGAACTTGGGAACAATAGCTAGAGGCAGTAATGTATTCTGCTTCTCCTGTAGAAAGAGAGACAGTGGTCTGTTTCTTGCTCTGCCAGGATACCAGACAATTTCCCAGGTATTGACACCCTCCGGACACCGATTTGCTGTTTAACCTACAACCATTAGAATCACTGTCAGAATAAGCATGTAAATCAAATTCTCTCCATATGGATACCATAGACCTAAACAAGATGATCCTTTAAGATAACAAAATATTCTCTTGACCGCTTTCTCATGGGACTCTTTTGGGGCCGACTGATATCGAGCACAGTATCCAACAGCAAAAGTGATATCAGGACGACTTGCGGTAAGATACATGAGGGAATCAATCATAGATCTATAGAGATGAGGATCAACTTGTTTCCCGTTCTCATCAGGAGTGAGACAAGTCTAAGCAGTAGAGGGAGTCACCTCAGGAGAGGCGTCGTCCATCTTGAATTTTTTCAAGATATCTTGAATATACTTCTCCTGATGAATAAGAATTCCTTCTTGCTTTTGTTCAACTTGTAAACCAAGAAAGAAGCACATTTCTCCCATCATACTCATTTCAAACCGTTGACGCATCACTTCTTCGAACTCCCTACATAATAGTGAATTGGTAGATCCAAAAATATTATCGTCAACATAAACTTGGAAAAAAAGCATTTCACCATTCACTTCCTTTTTGAAGAGAGTCATATCGATGGTACCGCGAGAGAAACCATTGCTTAAAAGATACTGTGTTAGGGTTCATACCAGATCCTAGGTGCTTGATGAAGACCATACAGAGACTTGTCAAGCTTAAAGACTTTATCGGGAAAGTCAGGATCCTCAAAACCTGGTGGTTGACACACATATATCTCCTCATCAATGTCTCCATAAAGAAAAGCACACTTCACATCCATCTAATAAACCTTGAACTGTTTATGAGTAGCATGAGCAAGAAAAATCCTGATTGCTTCAAGACAGGCGACTGGAGCAAAGACTTCAGTATAGTCAATCCCTTCTTCTTGAGCAAAACCTTGCACAACTAGTCTAGACTTGTTACGCGCCACCACACCACGATCATCTGGTTTGTTCTTAAACACCCATTTTGTACCAGTTGGGCATTTGTTGGGAGGCAAGTCAACCAAGATCCAAACTTTAAGCTTTCTGAATTGTTGAAGCTCCAATTGCATTGACTCCACCTAGCATGTATCCAGTAGAGCAGCATGCACATTTTTCATGACAGTTTGAGAGATGAAGCAAGAGAAGAGGCAGATATTAATCAAACCAGATTGGCTCCGCGTCCGAACACCATAAGTGATAGATCCAATAACATTATCAAGAGGATGATCTTTCAAAGTTTTGTAGTCGGTGTCTGAAGGAAAGATGTTTGGAGAAGTTTCGCTCACATATTGTGAAAGATTAGATGAGGGAGAGAGAGATGGAAGAGGTTGTGAAGGGTCGATAGATGTAGGTGATGAAGGAAAAGATGTTGGAAGAGATGTTGGTGAAGAAGAATCAAGAGTGTTGGGTTTGTTGGACCTTTCACAAACTAGTTTAACCATTTAAACTTAGAAAAACGCAGCGGAATAATAGATTAATATCATGTTGTAATCAGAAAATTAAAAGTTCATAACTTTGTTTCAACAAACCCAAAACATAAGGATCATTCATATGTGTTTGAACTAGCTATCAAGAGAAGGAAACAACCAAAACAACATCAACAAACTACCTTTGTAGGCTGCTGAAAACGTGAATGAAACACCTTCCATAAGGGCTGCTAAAAACGTGATTTGGGTGAAGAAAAGGCTGCTCTTGAATGGCCAAAACACCAAAGTAGATGTCCTCAAGTGTCCATACCCACAAGCCTCTAAGAAAACACCATCTTTGCTAGGATTTGAACGCCAAATCGGATCAAGAAGGCTGCTGGAACCTCTATTCTAGCCGTGAACATCAACAAGGATGTTAGAACTTTGTTCCAGCCATGATATCTTTCTTCCAAAAGAAAGATCATGTTCTTGTGACCCTTTTGCATATAAGAGAGTGAGAGAGATCTGAAAATGGAGTGTGTATCTTCTAAGAGAGCCAAGAACCCAAGAGAAAAACAAAACAAAACAAAGGGATGGGGCAGCCAAGAGGGGCGGCCGAAAACCCCCTTTTAGGGTTGTTCTATCTTTTTTGATTTTCCCAAAATGGTCCTTCTACATTAATCTTTTGTCAAACTAAAGATTAATAAAGATACATATATATAATTAACCTTTTAATTATATAACATACACACACTTTTATTATTTGATGTTATTTAACTAAATTAAACAACATTACAAATAATGTCCATGAACAAAATATCCATATAAGTTGTTCAATCTTATATGCAACTTATTTAGAAAACCCATTTTCTAAATTGGTGTATTTATTTAATTGCATGATCATATCATCAATTAAATATTAATTGGTGTTTGCTAAGCTTGTTATTGGGTATGACCCGACTTGGATCATAACGTACTAACCACATCAATGTTCTATGTGTCTTGGGCATAAAGAATCCAACAATCTCCCACTTGCACAAGATACATAGAAGATTGATGCAAGCAGTAAATACCGCCTAACAACGGTTTACTACCCTTAATACGCATGACTATAAGCCATTCAATAACATCATCCCCTTCAAGTTCCAAACTTGAAATGATTTAAGTGAATCAATCATTTATCCTTTTGTTACAGATGTCATGTTAAATCCAAGGACACAGAATGATCATTCCTTGTTGATTTAACTTAATCAGGCCTTAGACATCATACTCTCAACGAACAAGAGGAACAAATCCCATCTTATGTCATACCTGAACATAGCCTTGTGTACTGACCATTATTTCATATCAGCGAAGAACTAGCTCAAGGTATAACACTTGGTGAATATCAAAAACCCAATATGTATCTCAGGTCAGAGGATACCAAATGATATTCGCCTTTACTCAAATTTACTTATGATCAATCAATGAGATTCCATGTAGTAAGATTTGAGACGCGGGTCAGTCCAATATTCGTATCCCACGAATATCTATGAACCTTGGCAGCAACCAATTGCTCTATATTCATGCCTTATGAATATCCACCAATCCAAGTTCATAATAGTCTTACATTCATATTTTTTCCCACAAATATGATCGACTACGGACATTTAGAATAAAAGAATTATTCATGGATGTAAACATGCTAAAAGGGAACATAACTCAAATATATAAAAGAGTTAAATATTACAATTGTTCCATGTTTTATATGCTAAACAGATCAATTCTAATCACCAGTAAATCGAAGTCCTAAGGCACAAGTATGACCCTCATACTTTGCCCTCATCAGGGAGCTTCGTTAGTGGATCAGCAATGTTTTGATCTTTATGAACTTTACGAATACATATCTTTACCCTTTTCAACTCCATACCTTATGATGTTGAATCTCCGCTCAAGGTGTTTAGTCTTTTGATGAGTACGGGGTTCCTTGATTTGAGCAATCCCACCCATGTAATTACCAAAGATTTCTAGGGGTCTTGAATGGTAGAGACCATCCCTAGATAAGCAATGGACAAATTATCCATGCAGCTTCCCAAGCTGCCAATGAAGCGGCTATGTATTCGGATTTTGTAGTGAACAATGCTACCGTGTCTTGCTTTGAACCTTTCAAGGACACTTCTTCTCCATTCATAATGGAAGTATACCCCGATTGTGATCGAAAATCATCTCGATCAGTTTTGGAAGCCTGCATCCGTGTAACCCTTTACAACGACTTCCTTTTCAATAGATCCGTATATTAGAAACAAATCCTTAGTCCTACTAAGGTATTTCAATATACTTTTAAGAGCCATCCGATGGTTATTTCTATTGGTATCTACTTTGTCATACTTAATATGCATGACTCGTCCGGTCTAGTGCATATCATCACACAAATGATGGATCCTATAGCAGATGCGTATGGGATATCATTCATTTGATTTTGCTCATCCTATGAGCTTGGACATTGAGACATAGTCAACACTGTCCCTCCTTGAATAGGTACCATACCTTTCTAAGAGTTTTTCATCTTGAACCTTTTCAAGATTTTATCAATATATATGCACTTTGGTTTAACCCTATCAACCACCTCGATCTATCCTTATAGATCTTTATTCCAAAATATGGGTGGCTTAAACGAGATCTTATATGAAAAACATCTTCCAAGCTAGGTTTTAACACCTTCCAAGGTTGGAATATTATTTCCAAATAGTAGTGTGTCATCAACATACAACACTAATAATACAATTATGCTCCCACTAGCCTTCATATATATATACATAACCTTCTCGATGCTTGTTTCAATCCATAGATTGATCACTTTAACTTATATGCATTATTAGGATGTCATGGATCGACAAAACCATCATGTTAAACTGTATGGACAGTCTCTTCGAGATGTTCATTAAGAAAAGCGGTTTTGACATCCATTTGCCAAAACTCATATTCAAAATATGAAGTTATGGCACATGATATCCTAATCGACTTTAGCATTGCCACGGGCATAAGAGTTTCATCATATTCAACCAATTGAGTTTGATGGAAACTTTATGCTATAAGTCTTGACTTATAAGTATTCAGGTCTCCATGCATATCCGTTTTCGTCTTGAAAACCCACTTGTATCCAACCGGTTTGGAGTTAAGTGGAGGGTCAACCAATTCTCAAACTTGGTTGTTATACATGGATTGCATCCTTACGTTCACGGCTTCTAGCCATTTTTCCAATCCAAATTGGACATAACATCTTGGTATATGGTTAGCCTACAGGGGTCAACCACATAGTATCCATTCTTTGAATATTCATATCACTTAGATGGAATACTAACTCTACCAGATTTGTGAACGTTTTGTGTATATTTATCAACCTCTTGATTATCATCAACAACCTCTTGTTGGTAGCTAGTGTCAACCAAAAGTGTACCGGCTTGTGGATTTTGATCCTTATCAAGTTCCACAGTTCTATACGTCATTCCTTCCATAAAGAACTCGGTTTCCAAGAACTTAGCCTTTCGAGCAATAAATACTTTTGCTCTGTTGAGTCAAAGAAACAGTATTCCATACAGTCTATGGGATATTCAACTAATCTACACTTTCTTGGTCCGGGTCATATTCAAAATATGAGACTTAAAGAGCAATGCGAAAACCCAAAATGATAAAGATGGTAAGCTCATAGCCATAATAAATTGAACCATATCCAAATAAGGTTCAGTTTCTTCTTTATCAGAATGAAGAACACAGATAGTTATTTGGAGTTGATATTCTACTTCATTATTGAAGATTTTGAACATTTCAAAAGCTTCATACTTATGTGTCATCTTGTGCACACAATAATAGCGACTGTAATCGTCGGTAATATAATGAAGTATCTTTCACCAATCTTTGTCATTGTCTTAAAAGGACTACATACATCCAAATGTATCATTCCTAGTAAGTCTTTTGGTTCACACTTATCAAATGAAATATTTTCATTTGTTTCCAAAAGACCATTCTTTTGAAGTGTTTGAATCCAATTCTTGTTTATGTGACTAATACGATAATGTCAAAGATAATAATAACTTAAACCCATTTTAAGTTTCTTTGTGCTTAATGTGTATAATAAGTCATTGTAGGACGAATTATCATGAACCAATTCATGGATATCATTAAAAGGTATGTCCTTAAAATGAAATACATCATCCATAAAACTTAATACCATTATTTACAAACTTTAAATCATGATCACATTGTTTTAATAGGAAACCTTAATTATGTTCCTAGTCAAACTAGGTGCATACAAAAGGTTTTGAGAACAACTTCCAAACAATTTGAAAGTCTCAAAATAGAGTTTCCCTCCTTGAAGCGCACATTTCTTTTGAACCCCTTTGCAACAATTGCAAGAATGAGTTTCACATCCGGTATCCAATACCCATGTGTTTGAAGAAATGACATTTAATACAACGTGTGAATCATGGAAATTGTATTTGAGGTTTGCTCAACATCCCTCTTGTCTTTCAACTCCTTGAGATAGGAGGGACAATTCCTTTTCATTATCCTATCTCTCCATACTCAAAGCATGGAACGTTCTTCATTACCTTAGGCTTCATAAGCTTAGGCTTTTCGAGGTTTCACATTAACCTTTGCTTTGATGTATTCCTTTCCTTTGGCAATAATTGCCTTAGGATCGGGATTGGCCATTTATTATAGCCTCCCTCATTGATCGAGAGAATAGGTAGAACCTCTCTACCCATCCCTGCCTCGGTTGCTTTGAGCATTGCGTGAAGTTCACCAATGCTCTTGTCCCACCCATTTATATTACAGTTTATTATGAATGTCTCAAACCTTTAGTTAGGCAATCAAGGATCAAATCCTTGGCCAACTACTTTGAGACAGGACAGTTAAGCATCTTGAGGCTATCAATGTGGCTTTTCATCTTAAGAATATATAAGATGATATCGATTGGGTTTCTTCCATGTGACATGTATAAAATGCTCAAACCGTTTCGTAGCAATCTACTAAAGTTTGTTGAATGAACATTTCCTTCAACTAGATTATCATGTCATATGCCCCATGATGCTCCAAACCCTTTTGGAGTTCTGGAATCATATTCCCAACATGAGGTAGGATACTTGCACAGAATCCTTAGTGTGCCAAAGCCAATCGTCAAAAGGCCTTAACATCAACAGCGTTGGTTGGTGAGGTATGGGATCGTCAAGGACATAGGCCTTTACTCATTTTTAGAACGATTCTCAAATTTCAAATTGAGTCCATAAGTTTATTATGGTTAAGACGATCCCCTTTTAAGATGGTTCTCGGTGATAGGGTAGGGACGGTCGGGGTAGTAGCATCGTGGTTGCGGCCATTATTACAAAATTACAAAGTTCATTTTAGTATTTCTGAAAAATTGCATTTTAACTATTAATACCCTTTACATGTCTCATAGACAATTAATAATTAAAATCTAGAATCCAACGTTACATTTAAATGATGGTTAGGTGACCTTTATCCCATTATTTAAATTAACAAGGTAGTCAACAGTTGACAATTGCAACCTATTGCAACTTCTAGTCTTATGGGATCGGTTAAACATCATATGTTTAGTCGCCATGTTTAATCCCATCAACACCATTGTACGCCATGCTTCGGTGACCCTAATCACATGGTTTCCAATTCAAGTCGTCCTACTTACACACACGTGTGAGTTTTCACATACAAGCAGTTAGGTGACCTTTATCCCACAAGTACGTTAGACTCACCTCAAAGATACAAGTTCCCTACAAGTGGTTAGGCGACCTTTATCCCACAAATAGTTCCCAAGAGATTCGAGTGTCTTGTAAAAGGATGGTGTTAGACTTGTTACCAAAGGGATTTAAGTTTCCATTAATTCTAGTTATGAAAACTCTATGTACCTTGTATTCGCATGCATTCAAATACATGGTACCCTATGGTTTATTTTTAATAAAACCTCTTTTATTAAATCATTAATCCTTTTAATAACCTTTTATTAACCACTTAATGATTAGAAACCATAAATTTCTAGCTTGTTAAGTTTGCTAATGAGTTTGTTTTGCATATCCAAATATCAAACAACAATCATACAACAAACAACCAAACAAGCATAATCATACAAACATATGTGCATAACCATAGCCACTAAGTTGACTACACTTGTTTGTCATCACAAGTGTTGTCATAAGGTCATTCCTAAGGGTTTAAAAATTGACACTCCTAAGTGTCCATCAACTCCCACTTGAACCCGCATCCATATGCTTCAAGTGTCCATGTCTTTTGTGTCCTTGCTTTTGGGTCTTCTTCTTGTGCATCTTCTTTTACAAAATTATATCCTAATACAATTTTCTAATAAAAGAAATGCACCTATTCTATTTATTACATAACCAAATGAATAAATAAATTACAACCCAAATACTTAAACAAAAGAAATTATTACAACCCTTTTAAATGAATACAACCAACATGACAATTCCACAATCAACCAAATCCAAAACACACATGGTCAAGGCTATGTTATGCACTAAAACATGTATCCATATACATCATTTCAAGAACCAAAATGAACCCCATTTGACCCTAAATTTTCAGCCAACATAAACCAAGAATTTAGGGTCTTTTGTCCAAACAAAGCACAATCAACCATTTTGATATCTTTCCTTTCAAGATTTAATCAAAAGCATGCAAGATATAACCTTGAAAGGTTGGGGTATCATCATATCATCTCAAAACAGCCCTAATTTGGTTGTTAAAGCCTCATAAAACCAATATTACAAGAACACATGAAGCTAGTCAACCACATATCCGGCTCTAGATGCCAATGTTGGGTTTGTTGGACCTTTAACAAACTAGTTTAACCATTTAAACTTAGAAAAACGCAGCGGAATAATAGATTAATATCATGTTGTAATCAGAAAATTAAAAGTTCATAACTTTGTTTCAACAAACCCAAAACATAAGGATCATTCATATGTGTTTGAACTAGCTATCAAGAGAAGGAAACAACCAAAACAACATCAACAAACTACCTTTGTAGGCTGCTGAAAACGTGAATGAAACACCTTCCATAAGGGCTGCTAAAAACGTGATTTGGGTGAAGAAAAGGCTGCTCTTGAATGGCCAAAACACCAAAGTAGATGTCCTCAAGTGTCCATACCCACAAGCCTCTAAGAAAACACCATCTTTGCTAGGATTTGAACACCAAATCGGATCAAGAAGGCTGCTGGAACCTCTATTCCAGCCGTGAACATCAACAAGGATGTTAGAACTTTATTCCAGCCATGATATCTTTCTTCCAAAAGAAAGATCATGTTCTTGTGACCCTTTTGCATATAAGAGAGTGAGAGAGATCTGAAAATGGAGTGTGTATCTTCTAAGAGAGCCAAGAACCCAAGAGAAAAACAAAACAAAACAAAGGGATGGGGCAGCCAAGAGGGGCGGCCGAAAACCCCCTTTTAGGGTTGTTCTATCTTTTTTGATTTTCCCAAAATGGTCCTTCTATATTAATCTTTTGTCAAACTAAAGATTAATAAAGATACATATATATAATTAACCTTTTAATTATATAACATACACACACTTTTATTATTTGATGTTATTTAACTAAATTAAACAACATTACAAATAATGTCCATGAACAAAATATCCATATAAGTTGTTCAATCTTATATGCAACTTATTTAGAAAACCCATTTTCTAAATTGGTGTATTTATTTAATTGCATGATCATATCATCAATTAAATATTAATTGGTGTTTGCTAAGCTTGTTATTGGGTATGACCCGACTTGGATCATAACGTACTAACCACATCAATGTTCTATGTGTCTTGGGCATAAAGAATCCAACAAAGAGTTGGTGCCAGATCAAGCAATGAAGAAGATGAACTAACATCAGCTGAAATGGCATCATTTGCTGACGAGTTGGAATGGACAGGTGATGGAGTGGAGGAGATAATATTGGTTTGAGCATTTGGAGTGGACGCATCATCGTCGAAAACTAGAAGATTCAAAGAATTAAACATAGTATTGGAGTCAAAGAACCATGCTGGTGCAGATCGAACATCAGAAGACTTAGACTCATGCCAATCAACATAGAATGACTCTTGAACAGTACGTGTTCTCTTGTTATAAACCCGATAGGCCTTTTGAGAAGAAGAGTAACCAACAAAGTAACACTCATCAGATACGGCACCGAACTTTGTCTTTTGAGATTGAGTATTCAAAAGAGTGCAAGAGCAACCGAATGGCCAAAAGAAGACAATTAGAGGTTTCCTCTATTGAAAAAAGTTCATAAGGAGTCTTCATTTTGTCCTTAACAATCAACACTCGCTTTAGAATATATGAAGCACAGTTTACAGCTTCAGCCCAAAAGATAATGGGTAACAAAGATTCTATAAGCATTGTACGAGCAGCTTCAATGAGAGTGCGATTCTTTCGTTCCGCTATACCATTCTGTTGAGGTGTCCTTGCGGCACTAAATTGTCTCACAATCCCCTTTTGAGCACATAATGAATCAAGAATCTGATTTTTGAATTCAGTGCCGTTGTCACTTCTCAGACCCATAATCTTTCTCTTGCTGATTGTTTCGATAGAAATAATTAATTTCTGCAATTCTTCCACAACCTCTCCTTTGTGTGCAAGAAATCTCACCCATGAATATCTGAAGAAATCATCTGTAACAACAAGACAAAATGATTTTTTAGCAATAGATTTATCGCTAATTGGGCCAAACAAATTAGTATGTAACAACTCGAGCGGACTAGTTATGCTATTTTCAAGTTTGGGCTTATGTGGTTTCTTGTGTTGTTTTCCCTTGGCACATGCCATACATTTTTCGTTAACAGAAAAATCTTCTGAAGGGAGTCCTCTAACGAGATTGTTTTTTACTAATTTGTTTATTATTTTAAAATTAACATGGCCTAATCGTTGATGCCATAAAAGAGACTCAAAGGTTGAAGCTTTAGAAAGAAGACAAGTTGTAGTAGACTTTGACTCGCTGGAGTTCATATCAAGAAGATATGTGTCATGTTATCTTGGAGCATGCATAAGAATCAAATTATCTAGAATATCAATCTCTGATTTTAAAAATAGACATTCATCAAAATTAAACAAGACTGAAATGCCTTTATCACAGATTTGAGAAACACTCAGAAGATTAAATGCCAGCTCAGGATCATAGTTGACTTTTTCCAAGGTTAAAGAACCATTTGTAACTTCTCCTTGCCCAATCATCTTTCCACCCTTTTTGTCACCAGCAAAAGCAACATATTCTCCATCAATAATCCGATAATTGGTCAGCAAGTCTTTCAGCCCTGTCATATGTTTGGAGCAACCACTATCTACATGCCACAAGCTATTTACAATCTTAGTGGATGACTCCTGAAATGAAATAATGAACCAATTAACCAGCTGTAATAGGAACCTAAGATTGAACAACTTTATCTTTAGATGAAGCAGATTTTTTGCAAAAGAAATTATTAACCAATTTTGTTAATTTATTTCCAAAGCAGTTCCTATTAAGATGACCATGAAGCAATGTAGGACAATTCTTGACAAGATAGTCTTCTTGACCACACCTAAAACAATGAGGTTTGTGTCTAGGTCTGTGATCTGATGAGGTAAGAATATGATCAATGATAATTTCCTCATCACATTCAGATATACTAGAATCGATGTCACTAAATGTCTCATACATGCCACGAGGTCGAAGTTTATTTGAACAAGAATTATTATTTACAAAAATAGATGAATGTTTGTCCGACGTATGAGTAGAACTAGTTCCACTAGTACTAGTTTCAGATGAAGAGGTAATTCTTTCATTAGATAAAGACATATTTGATGGAGTGAAAGATTGAATGGGATGAGAAAATAATTTTTCAAAACAATTAGTTTTAATTTGCTCGGTTGACTTTGTAGAAAGATCAGTTGCATCATAATCATTACCAGAACAAAAGACATCACCACAATGAACTGAATTAAAAAATGAAATAGAACCGTCATGAGAACACGAGACAACAGAGTCTGTTACAGGAGAACTAGAAACAAAAACAGAATTTAAACTAGACTTGTGATCTAAAACAGATTGCTGACAATCAGGTGAACTAATACTAGTGCATCCAAGCCCACTAGTTGGTCCATAGTCGTAGTCTTCACGATCATGCTTAGAGTTAACACCCTCTAAACCTGCAGACATATTGTCAGTATCTGTTTTGATTAAATCATTAGAAGGATGAGGAACATGCATAGGAGAATAACAGTATGTACTAGGCGGAGGATAGACCTTTACATTATCATAACCCAATCCTGTTTTAATCCTAGCTCCCCGTTGAGATTTACATAGATCATCATGTTTCATTCCTGATATGGTCCATTTGTCTAACTTTGACTGAAGTTTGCTTGCATCAAATTCAGCAAGGGCAACTCTTTCAGTCAAAGTGTTAATCTCAACATTTCTTTCCAAAACAATTCGTTTTAAATGATCATTTCTTTTAAAGCCTCGTTTAATATAAAAAGTATTTTGATTCATTGATTTTAAGTTCATCATTGATTCGCTTTAACTCCTTTTCATTATCAATTAATAGACGATTAGCTTAATAAATCCCAAATAATCTAATTTTGCAAGCAGATGAGCACATATCCTGAATTACCTCATATGGAAGTCCCATAACCATCCTTTCAGCAGCTAAGGCTTTTTCACATTGGCACACCGGAGTACTTGACTTCTTTTCCTCAATGATAGCATCATCATCATCATATTCCTTTCCTTGCCCAGCGCATGAACTTCATTCCTCCCTTAAACCTGTAGTTTTACCTTCCCTAATTCCAGCATCTTTTTCTTCTTTCTCATTCACAAATGACACATCTTCCCTTTTGAATTCCTTGAAAAGGTCAAATCCATCTTTACCATCTTCCTTCTCATTCCTTTCAACAAGCTCAGCAACTAAAGCATGATTTATCTCAGTTCTTGTTTCCTCAACCTCAGCACTCCAATCAAAGTTAGAAATCAATAAGTCTCCTTTTTGTGATTCACATCTTCATTTTCTTTCTCAGCTGTCAGTCTTGGAACTCCTGAATTACTGGAATCGGTGACAATTGGTGATGGACATTCATGTTTGAAGTGTCCCAATTTTTTACAGTTAAAGCATCTCAATTTGGACTTATCAAATCCCAGTTTTGAATTATATGTTTGACCACCAAAGTTCTTTCTTTCAGTTTTTTCCATAAATCTTCGAGCTCTAAGGGTCAACATAGCCATCAGGATCCACCTGATACATGTCTTCCATAGTCATTCCCTTCCCTTTCAACTCTCCAGCTACAAGTGCTTCATAGCTTTGAATGAACATTCCAAAAAGAGCCATTGTTTCTGATGGGACTGAAGTTTCAACCTTGGCCTTAGAATTACCCAGATCTCTTCCAACACTACTGTTTCCACCTGAGAAAGTACTTGTATTAATTCCTCCTTGAATTGAATTATGTATTTGAGAATTTGCAGCAGATGACAATAAAGTAGCATTTTGTGAAAACCCAGATGTGGGCATCATAGTTTGGTTAAATTCCCGTGTCTTCATGTCCAACTCAAAGGATTTCAGCTTATTGATAATATCAATCAGCTTGTAGTCTGTGAACCCTCTTTCTTGTTTAAGCATCCTCACATGAAGACTCCACTGAGGTGGAAGAGAATCTAGAAGCGTGTTAACTTGTTCACTGTTGGAAAGCCTTTCATCATATTTCTTTAAGGTGCTTGAAACAGTTAAGAAACGATTTGTGAGATCTTTCAGACTCTCGTTCTTGTATCCAACAAAAGAATTGAATTCCTTCTCAGCCTGAATGCTCTTATCCTTTACCAAATCTGCATTACCATCATAAAACTCACATAGGGCATCGTAAAGAGATTTAGCATTTTTATTCTCTGCAAAACGGTTGTAAATGTTTGGTGCCAGACAAAGAGTTAAAGCACCAAAAGCCTTTTGGTCACGATCAATCAATTTCAGATCCTTTTCAGTATAGGAAGATGGGTCCTTATTTTGAGAGACAACAACACCAACAATAACCGTTGGTATGTGAGGACCAGAAGTAATCGATTCCTATTGGTTGTGATCAGTGTAGAAGAAGAAGGCTTTGAGACATCTCTTCCAATCTTCAAAATTGTCTCCATTAATGAGTCTCGGAGGCCTATTGGGAGCAACACTTTCAAGATCAACAAGTCTGAGTGATGTTAACTTAGACATGGTAGTTTCGCAGAGATTGATGTAGTTTCGACAAGAAAGAAGATTATTTCGCTGACACTTTTGCAGAACAAGGTAACTTCGCAGACAATTTAGCTGAAAAACCACTTTCGCTAATACTTTCGCAGTGGAAGCTAATTTCGCTGACAATTTCGGCAGCACTTTCGCTAGCCAAATGTCACAACAGGCTTAGTTTCGCTGGTTAATTCGCACGAAACAAGCTTGAACTTTCGTTTAAAAAACAATTTCAGCAGCAATTTCGCTTGTTAACCATTCACAATCACTGATGAACTTTCGTTCAAAAAGACTAGTTTCGCAGAACCACTAGAGAACGATTTCAATAGCAATATAACCCATAGTTTCGCCGGAAGAAGATTGACAGTTTCGCTGTAAGAATTGTAGTTTCGCTGATTGATCCCAAAACACTTTTTCGACCCAAAATCAATCTGAAATCATTAAATACTCAATGAATTTGAGATCTAATGATTAGAAGATCTTCCACAATCAAAAACTAGCAGAATTCAATCAATTTCCATATCAAAAACACCTGATAATACACTGAAAATTGATTGAAACTAGATATTGAACCTAAACCACCAAAAACTCAATAAATCAAGAGCACTAAGGCTCTGATACCATATTGTTGGTCCATGTGATCATATTACAGTGCAAATGATATGAAGAATCATTCAATATCCAACAAATATGCTAAACAACAATAATAGAGAGGATTGAACACAATAATAACTCATTCATAATAAGACTACGATCAATGACAATCAATAACAAAAAGCACAAGGATAATTCTATGTAATAACTGCTTTGAAATGGTAACTTGCAAAAATGATAATCGATTAGGGTTTTGCAAGCTTACCACACAATGAAAATGAACATAAGTATATATAGCAGTCTTAGTTTTGCTATCAGCAAAACTGTTCTGCCGAAACTATAGTTTCGCCCGGCGAACCAAACAGCTAACTGTGAGCGAAACTATAGTTTCACTTACAGTTTCGCTGGACTGCGAAACTATATAAAGCTAATAACATACATAAAGAAAACTAACATAAGACCTATTACAAGCAAAAATAAACATTCTAATCTAAGGTGAGTCCACCCTTTGCATGATCTTCAAATGTTGCTTTGATGATCTAGAGTGCTTCAGCCCGGATGACGTGGAATACGTGGACATAGTCCAACAAATGGCTCTATTAACCTACAGAGCAAAGAATTTCTTTAAGAGAACTGGAAGGCAATTTCCCCAGAACCCAATCAACAGCAAATTTAGGTTGGACAAAACTAAGGCCAAATGTTACAACTGTAACCAACTTGGTCATTTTGCAAGGGAAATGCAAGGCTCCCAAGTCTAATCCGGGAACCCCACAGGCCTCCACACATCCCTCTACACCAAAGGCCATCGAAAGTCAACAGAAACAGCTGCATTGGCTCAAGAAGTTGACTGGAGCTTCATGGTACAGGATGTGACTCCTGCTCAAGCACTCATGGCCGGAACAGATGAAAATAAGGTATATGAACATCTCTGTACTCCTGCCTGTATTGCTAAGGTTAAATTGTATCAGGACTACAATATGGAGATTAAATCCGATATTGAGTCTTTAAATGTTTTAAAATCTGATTTTAAAAGGGCTGCATCTGACTATCAAAGAAAAATTGAGGAGTTAGAGAAAACTGTGTCCCTATTAAAACACGAACACACAAACTATAAGACTCAAATAATGGATTTAATATCCAAATTGACTGAGGCTCTAGCCCAGCTTGTCACAACTGAGGCTCAAGCCAGGAAGTATGCTATTTCCGAGCAAAACTTCCAAGCCATTCTTGCATCATCCTCTCACTCAAAACTTTGTTACCAAAATAAAGGTGGGTTGGGAACCAATGAAATTGCTCCACCACACTCCTATGAGTCTATAAGACAACCAAGGTGTGGTACTGAAGAGCAAAAGGTTCCATCTACTGACCCATCTTCTTATGAGTCAAAGAATGATGCAACCATGAAGACCATCACAGGGAAGAACCAGGTAATTATACCCTCTCCTACCAATGATGATCAAACCCTAACCACCAAAGCCAGAAGCAGTAGAGCTAAGGCAGCCAGAAAAACTACCAAGAAAGTGGCTGAGTCTAAGCTGAAGATAGACCCAAAGCAAAAGGGTGTATTCATCTCAGCTGGATTCCAGGTTGTTGGAAACTCTGATTCAGGAAAGGAGTGTAGTACCAGCACTCCTTTCCTACCAAAGGACCGAAGTTAAAGGGAAAGGTTGCTGATGAAGATAAAAAGAACAAGAAACAGCAATCCTTAAATTTCCAAAAGATTAACATTGCATGCATAATGTGTGGTCTGCAAAACCACATGGCCAAATATTGTTACTACAATCCTGCTAGCACACATTATGCAAATAATGTTAAAAAGGAAGGAGTTAGGGAAGGTTTCTCATTTGGACCATATCAAATGGTTCAAGTGATGAAAAAGGAAAAGCTTGTTTCCGACGCAAGGTTTCTTTCGGAAGAAGGTCCTTCTTCCGAAAGGAAAAAGGCTTCGGAAGCTAAAGCTATGAAGACTCAAAAGAATAAAAGAGTCCCCTTGAGACCATCCCAGAAGAAGACTGCTTCGGAAGAAAAGGTGGTGAAGGCTTCTTCCGAAAAGAAAGAAGCTTCGGAAGAATGCCAAGCTGTAAAAGCTTCAACAAGCTCATCCTCCATGATCAACCAAGGGATGGAATGGAAGATTAAGGAAGATGTTGTAGCCCAAACCTCTTCTTTAAAGACATCCATTGAACCCCCATGCATAAATTTTGGTTAAATTATGTCACTATCATTAGAAGAACCCAAGACCAAAAGGCTTGGGTTTCCAATCAAAACTAATCATCTCATCTTATGTGCAGGGACATCCATATGACAATAATAACAATGTTTGGATTGTGGATAGTGGATGCTCCAGGTTCATGATAGGGAACGAATCTCTCCTTCAACAATTTCAACATTATAATTGAGGTCCTGTCCAGTTTGGAGGTGAGGCTGGAGGATATATTTCTGGCAGAGGAAGTATATCCAATGGAAAATTAAAGGTTGACAAAGTTAACTTTGTCAAACAGCTTGAACACAACCTGTTAAGTGTTTCTCAGTTCTGTGATCAAAAGCATCAAATGCCCTTCACTGAACATGAGTGCATAATCCTCAAACCCGGGATGACAATTCCTCGGGAATTGGTGCTTCTTAGATCTCCTAGGAAAGGGGATATGTACAAGCTGGATATGAACAATGCTTCCCCAATGGGAGAAGTATCATGCTTTCTTTCCAAAGCTGATGGTGATGAGTCAACACTATGTCCTAAACGAATGTGTCATGTAAATTTTAAGACAATGAATAAATTGGCTAAAAATAACTTGGTATATGGTTTGCCTAAAAAGGAATTTTTCTGCAAAGATAATTGTGTTGCATGCCTGAAAGGGAAGCAACACAGGGCATCTCATAAATCCAAAGTTGTTAACTCCATCACCACTCCATTACACTTATTGCACATGGATCTATTTTGTCCCACAAGTATAATGAGCATTGGAAGGAAATCATATTTCCTTGTGATTGTTGATGATTTTACTAGATTTACATGGGTATTCTTTTTAAGAACCAATGATGAAACTGCTGAAACTTTGAAATCTTTTATTCTTAAAGTAGAAGATCAAATTGATCACAAGGTTAAAATAATTAGAAGTGATTAAGGGACTGAGTTTAAGAACCACGTTCTTGACTCATTCTGTAACTCAAAAGGGATTGCAAGACAATATAGTGCTCCTAGAACTCCTCAACAAAATGGTGTTGCTGAGAGGAGGAATAGGACACTTATTGAGGCTACTCGTACTATGTTAGCTGATTCAAAGCTACCTCTATAATTCTGGGCAGAGGCAGTCAGCACTGCATGCTATGTACAGAACATGGTCCTTGTAGTAAAGCCACATGGAAAAACCCCTTATGAGCTATGGAACAAGAGGCCACCATTCATTGGCTTTCTAAGGTCATTTGGCAGCAGGTGCACCATACTTAACACAAAAGACAATTTGGCAAAATTTGCTGAAAAGTCGGATGATGCCATCTTTGTTGGATATTCCTCAAACTCTAAAGCTTATAGAGTTTATAACATTAAATATCAACAATTTGAGGAATCTTTAAACATTGTAGTTAATGAGCACACTCCTTGTGTTAGGGGAAATGGTCCTGATCATATATTTGATTTAGAATTGTTTCCAAACAATTCTAAACCATCTTGTGAGAATGTTTCAGCTGGAACATGTGCTCAAAGTGACTCTGATGATGATCAACTGTTTGAGCTTCCCAGACCTATTCCAAGTTCTCCAAGAGCTGCAGCAAAGCAAGTTCCCATTATCGGAAGATCTGATAGTATAACCGTCTCAAGAGATAGTGGAGCTTCAACAAGCAGTTCACCTGTTGACATTCAAACCTCTTTAGGTGACCCTGCACAACACCAAGCTGATTAAAGCAACATCTTGAAGGAACATGCAACTGTTGATGCTGCTTCACAGCAAACAAATGATGATGTTTCTCTTTCATTCAATCAGTTCTCATTGAATAAGTTTGAAACAGCAGCTGGACCAAGTATTCAAGCTCCTGAGCAAAATATGTCTAATTAGAATTTATCTTTGCAACTGGAGGTGATTCCTAGACTTAGGATTCACAACACTCATCCAGCTGAGAACATCATAGGGGAAGTCTCTGAAGGCGTGAGAACAAGAGGACAAACTCACAATGGGGATGTCTGCTTGTACTCATGCTTATTATCCCAAATGGAACCCAAGAAGGTAGAAGATGCCTTGAAAGATAGTAGCTGGGTTGAATCAATGCAAGAGGAGCTGCTTTAATTCAAAAGACAAAAGGTTTGGAACCTATGTCGGCTACCATCTGGTCAAGTACCTATAGGCACTAAATGGGTTTTCAGAAACAAGAGAGATGATAGAGGCTTGATTATCAAGAACAAGGCAAGACTGGTGGTTCAAGGATACACTCAAGAGGAGGGAATCGATTATACTGATGTCTTTGCACCAGTCGCAAGACTTGAGGCAGTTAGGATCTTCCTTGCTTATGCTGCATCCAAGAATTTCACTATCTACCAGCTTGATGTCAAGTGTGCCTTTCTATATGGGGATATAAATAGGGAAGTCTATGTATGCCAACCTCTGGGATTTGAAGATCCACAGCATCCCAACTATGTGTGCAAATTCGATAAAGCTCTATATGGGCTGCACCAAGCACCTAGGCTGTGGTATGATACATTGTCTCAGTTTCTCCTAAAGAATGGTTACACTAGAGGTACCATTGATAAGACTTTGTTCATAAGAATGTCTGGGAAAGACATCTTGCTCGTTCAAGTCTATCTTGATGACATCATATTTGGTTCCTCAAATGACCAAATGTGTCAAGACTTTGAAAGCATTATGAAGAAGAAGTTTGAGATGAGTTCCATGGGAAAAATGGACTTTTTCCTTGGAATTCAGGTGAAGCAAATGAAGGAAGGGTTTTTCATCAGTCAATCTAAGTATGTCAATGACATCTTAGAAAGATTTGACATGAAAGATTGTAAGGTATCAAAAACACCTATACCCAGAAACCATAATCTTTGCATTGACTCTGAGGGGGAGGATACTGATCGACATCAGTATAGAGCAATTATTGGTTCTCTGATGTATCTCACAGCAAGTAGACCTGATATCATGTTTGCAACTTGTATTTATGCACGATATCAGGCTGCTCCAAAGGTGTCTCACCTAGTTGCTGCCAAGAGAATCCTTCGATACCTCAAATGAGCACCTAAACTAGGTCTCTGGTATCCAAGAAATAATGATTTCAATCTCTATGGTTACTCTGATAGTGATTATGGTGGCTGCAATATCAACAAGAAATCAACATCCGGTGGATGTCAATTTCTTGGTGGAAGGATCATCTCATGGCAATGCAAGAAACAATCATGTGTCTCTACATCAACTGCTGAAGCTGAATACATTGCTACTGCTAGTTGCTGTGCTCAGCTGTTGTGGATTCAAAACCAGATGATAGACTACGGATTCAATTTCATGAGCACTCCTATCCACATTGACAACAACAGTGCTATCTCCATTACTGAAAATCCAGTGAAGCACTCCAAAACTAAACACATCGATATCAGGTATCATTTCATTAGAGATATTCATGAGAAAAAACTTATCAAGCTAGTCAAAGTTGATTCAAATGAACAATATGCTAACTTTTTCACCAAAGCCTTTGATGAAGAAAGATTCAAATGTCTCATTACAGCTATTGGGATGATAAACCTTGATAAGTCTATCTCATTTGAAAATTTTTAATGTGTAAAGTTTTATGTCTGAACAATCTAAGCCCTGTTACAAAAGGTCTTTCTCCAAAATTTTATCTAAGTATGAATTCTTCCGAAGAGGAATTAACCCTCGGAAGATATTTTCCATATCTTCCGAAACAAATTCCTCCCAAGATAATTTTCTTCTCGGAAGAGTTGTTAAGTCTCGGAAGAAGCAATTGATTTCATATCAGATCTACTTCCGAAGATTGTAACACTCTCCATTCGGAAAGCAACATATACTCTCGGAAGTAAAAACTTTACCTTCGGAAGTAAATTTGCCTTCGGAAGAACATTACCTTCGGAAATGTTTTATTCTCGGAAGAAAGGTTTTACTGTGTAACGGAAATCTTTTGGGCCCCACTCTGTAAAAAAGTAAAAATTTTGTTAATGATGTCAGATTATTTAAATGGACTAACCTTACCGCCCATGTCACATAATCCACTGAAACCTCCCATCATCTTATCCAAACCTCCTTTAAACCGCCATTCCACGCATTTAAATACCTCCGGCTAATCATTTTCATCCTTTTTATAAAAATTACTACCCTAAAAGCTCTCTTCATCTTCAATTTACCCAATTCCGAACTATCTTCTTGTAACTTTCTTCAATGGCACTTAAACCTCAGCACAACCAAGTCGCACTCCTTGACTCTTCAAGGGATGCCGACTTCTCAGATATCATCTCCTTTCTAACCCAATCTTCTTACTACACTGCCCTGACTGTTAACCCCATGGTTTACTCAAATCATGTGTCTGAATTTTGGGCAAGCGGTCAGATTGAAAGCCTAAATGGGGTTCGTGTCATAACGTCGAGCATCTGTGGCCAGGAGTTGATCATTTCTGAACAAATCATCAGGGAGAATCTAGAGCTTCATGATGAGGGCGCTCCTACAGAATTCCCCAAAGCAGATCTTGACAACACGTATATCCAAATGGGATATGGTGGAGATGTTAGCAGGTCAACCGTCTACAAATTCAACTTCTCTTACAACTGGAAGTTCCTGCTGCATGTAGTTCTTCACTGCTTGTCCAACAAATCTGCGGGATGGGATAATATCCCATATGAACTTGGGTGCCTAGTTCATGGTTTGGTGAGAAGCCTCTACTTCAACTACTCAAGATTTGTGCTGACCAATCTAATGGGAAACCTTCAACGGGACACATCTTTATGTATCCCAGGTTTCTCCAGCACATAATCAATTGTGAGCTAGACCAGAGCAAGCTTGTTTGCGCAGCTGCTCAGACTATTCCTCAAATGAGGCCGACCATCTTCAAAACTTTGAATAGACTGTCCACCAACTTCACCGAAAGAGATACTGCACTTCTTCCAGGTATGATTGAGCCAATGGCTCATGGTGACATCCCTGTCAACCCCACAGGTGATGAACCCACACCAGCAACTACCCTCACTTTGCCCAATCTACCTTCTCCACCCATTACCTTCACTTATCAAAGACGCCCCAAACGAACCCTTGTTCAATCTTCTCTGATTGAACAAGCTCCTCATGTTCTACCCAAAAAGGCTAGAGTGGAACAATGGGCTCCCACTCAGCCTGAGGTCCAACCATCCTTCACAATTGACCTCAATATGGGTCTTGAGTCTCCTCAGTCTCGGACCCATGAGCCCGAAACCAAAGCTGAAAACCCTCAGGGAAAGTTTCTATATTCCCCTGAGCAGCCAAAAAAGGACAGCTCCATCACAGGCTCAATGCCTTTAGACATTGATAAAAGTCCCAGGTCACTAGGTTTTACTTCCATATCCTTTACTGACCTATTAATCGAAGCTGATGAAGAGATTATGTCTCTTCAGGGCAATGAAGTTGATCCACAACACCCTCTCACGGATCAACAGAGCCCAGAGAGATCTCTTATCTCTAGCCCCCATCAGCAAACCTTTATTGAGGTAAGTCCCACTGATGTGGAGGGACTCATGTAGATTCAGCTGCCACTACTGAAGGAGCCTCAAGGGATCCTCAGGACAGTGGTAACATTACTGAGACTGAATCTACGGCAACCATGCCCTTTGATGATCTGAAAGAGACATCATTGAGCAAGGGAAACTAGGGCGCCAAGAAACCACATCTGGTGGTGAGGATGAACATACAATGTATGTTACCTCATCTCCCCGTGATTCTTCAAAAGAAGATGAGGGAAGACTGCAACTCACCATTGAAGACCTACTTTCTAAAGTCTCAAATCTTGAATCTAAGGTTAGGACTTTAGAGGATAGGTCTGCCACTCAGCAACTTAAGATTGAGAATCTCAAGGCCAAACTAGCTGAGAAACAGATTGAGAGGTCTCTTAGGCACGTACCAACTCAGGTCTCTTTGACCTCTTCCTCTAGCTCATCAAGCTCTCAGGATGATGCTACCAAAAAGGGGGAGAGTGCTCAGGGACAAAGCCAAAGACAAGAGGAGCCCCAAAGTCAAGCTCTTACTTCCCTAAGCTCAAAATATCCTATGCAACAAGCTTCAGTTTTTTCCTGAGCCTCCTCCAGTTGTAATTCAAATGGATCAAAGGATGCTCCAAGATCTCAATAGGTTCTTCAACATGTTCTTGTTGGAATCTCTAATTGAACGGCCAAGTGCTGATCTGTTTGTGATCTACTTCGGAGCTCAAGAGCTTCAGAGGTTAAATGCACCTTCTACCACTATTGAGGAAGTTGGTCAACCTAAGGTCCAAGTGGAACCTGAGATTAACTTCGAAGGGGAAACAAGGACTGATGACCCAGCAACTGAGATATCTGGGACAGATAGTGCATTCTCACAGATTTCTGAAGCACAAGTCAAAGCCTCGGAAGAACAATTTCAATCTTCCGAAGCAGAGATTGCAGCTGCGGAAGGACTATTCTCCTTATCCGATAATCTAATAGTCACAGATGCAATCCTAGAACTTGCATCTGAGGTTAATAAGGGGGATTTTCTCAATAAACCCCTAGCTCAAACATCAGCATTAACTCCAGCTTCCATCTTTACTACTCAACCTGAACCTTCCATCCAAGAACCCCCAAAGTCTAGCACTTCCGAAGACATCAAAGGAAAGAGAAGATGACAAAGGAAGAGCTTCAGGAGGAAGAAAGGTTAGAAAAACTCAAAAGAAAAGGTAGACTTCCAACTAGAAAACTACTACATGCCCGTAGCAAAGCAGCTGCAGCCAACCAGGAGGTAGTCAACAATAGAAGAAGAGTAGAGATCATTGATAGACTTGTCAGTCTAGGAGCTGCGAATGAAGATATACTCCTGCTACCACTAGAGGAGTTAGTTGAGCTGGAAAAGGCAACTTTGCTGCAAAAACAGCAAAGAGAAGAGGCAGCAAGGTTGGCCTTAGAAGAAGAAAGGGAGAGGAAAGAAAGAGAAGCTGATCAGCAGCTTAGGAGGGAAAGGATAACTTTCCTAACCTCCAGAGGTTCTCTCGAGAAGAATTATATCCACACAACAATGATACGATCTTATGGTCTTCAACAAAGAGCAAGATCAAATGGAGAAAGAGAGAAAGAAAGCTGCTAGGGAAATGTTGATGCTGAAGAAGAAGAAGGAAGAGGAAGTAGGACTAGCTACTGCCAAGAAGATAGGTGAGAAGGCCTGGATGAAGACCCTCCAGCGACATGTCAGTGACATAAAGGCTGACATTCGCTCGGGGAAGAGGAATGAGATGTACAGAAGGGGACAGGGGATGATCTTCAAATCAACTACTCAACCCCAATTTCAACCCCAACCACAACCTGAACCAATTCCCTTTCCATTCCCCATCAAAACCGAACCAACCATTGAACCATACACCCCTGAACCTACACCATCACCCCTACCAACCTCTTCACCTCAACCACCTAAACTACCCATCCTCCAACCCAAAACACTAGCGAGAACCTAAACACCTCAACCTACCCAACAACCTCTCAAACCATCCCCTCAGCCTTCTAAACATCTCTCCGTAGAGGAGTTCAAGGCAATCAAGACAAAGCTCATCAATTGCACAACCCTAAGCAATATCTCCTGCGAGGAGGATTCAGTCAATTTGACTTATGTTGATGGAACCTCATGTTCCCTCACTAGAGATCAATTTCTTGATCTGCCTAGAGGAACATTAGAGTAAGCTGCAAATCTCTTTGGCCTCAATTCAGACACTTTGAATGAGGAAGAAAAGAAGATAAGGAGAAGGCTGGTGACTCTGCTAGATACTAAGAAAGGTGACCGGGTGCCAAGACAACCTCTTGCACCTAGGAAGTAGATCATCCATTGGAGGTTCGAAGACTCTTCTCACAACTTTGTTGTTGAAAGAGAGAATGGAGAGCTCAACAGGCTAAGTGCCTCATCTTTGCTACACTTAAGCAGATTTGATATTGCTGAGTTAGCAGAGAAGCCATTCTCCAACCCTTCAAACTCTGATGTAGCTGGTCATATTAGAAATCATCTAGGCAGTCTTCATATGGCCGAGCTAACCGCTAAGACCAAAGTTGAAGAAGAGTTGAAACTAAGAGAGGAAGAGAAAAGGAAGGGATCAACAACCAAAGGCAAAGCCTTTCTGCAAATGGGTGAAGGTCCTGAATTTGAATCCATAGTTAGATGGGAGTATGACTATAACTCCCGTCAACTAAATCTTTTCAGGGGGACGCAACAGAGGGTACATCATTCAGAATGATAGACTGGATCTCCTATCCACTAATGACTTGTACAAGCTTCTCAGCACCACTTCAGGGAAGAACAAAGAAACAGACAAATATCTTCTGTCCCTGGTGTTGAAAGCTTTGAGAAGCAGAAACAAGTGAGGTTTTGGTAGCATCAGCCTAGGGGGAGTTTGTTGGATCTAGAAAGGCTAGTGCAACCAAAACCAAATCACTTAGAATATTTTGGTACAACAAATAAAGGATTTCCGAAGCTAAGTGTGGAACTTCCAAAGGAAAAAGGAGCTCTCCCGAAGACAAAGTGTAAAACTAACTTCGAAGGAAAACACCAACTTTTGAAGACAAATAACTTACTTCCGAAGATCAAGACTTAGAATGATAGATCAGAAGTCAACTTCCGAAGTATAGAAGTCCTCAAGCCTCGGAAGTATAGAAGCCTCTTCCGAAGTATAAGTGGCTTTGGAAGAACTTGTTCTTTCGAAGCCAACTTATCTTCAGAAGACACTACTATTATCCAGTGGACATAAGTATGGTCTCCCTGACACTCCGCTATAGACCTCTGAGATACTGCATGGCGTTTTCTCAAGAGCTTGGTAGTTGACCATACTTTATTCCACTGTTTACCTTTATAAGTTAGTACAATTGCCATCTTTAGTTGGGGACAAAAGGAAAGTCATGGACATGTCATGACTACCATATCTTAGATAATATTTTATCTAAGATACCTTAACATTAGCATTGTAGTATATACTTTAGTCTTAGGTTTCCAGCTGGTATCAAAGTATATCCGGCTGTAGGATCTAGTATATATAGTTTCTCATTGTAACTCATGTTTCATGCTTGTAAGAGTCTTGTAATACTTTGAGTTGAGAAGTAATATATACAAGTGTCTTGAAAATTATTTCTTTGTGTTCTTTGTTACTTATTATGTTATTATTAACTCTTAATAAAAGACTTTACTTCATCTGATCTGAGTGTTGTTTAAGTGAGTTTGAGAGAAATCCAAGTGTTTAAGTGACAAACCCGATCCTGCATTTTCTCTAAGACCTCTATCTTTAGTTTATAATCATTTTCAGCTCTTTTAAAATCAGCTTTTATAATATTTAAGGACTCAAGGTCAGATCTCATTTCTAAATTATAGGACATGTATCTATTAACTTTAGCAATGCATTCAGGAGTACAAAGATGTTCCAATAACTTGGCTTCATCGTTGTCTGCCATGAGTGCTTGGTTTCGAGATGCATCTTCTACTTGAAAACTCCAGTCAAAGCCTCCTTCTTCAACAACAACTGCAGCTTGCTGCTTTGGCTTCTCATTCTGGGGGGCTTTCTGAGTGTAGTTTGGTCTGGTTTTGCCTGGCCACCATTTGTCATTGGTGCCTTACACTCTCTTGCAAAGTGTCCCATCTGGTTACAGTTGTAACACTTTACTTTGCTTTTGTCCAACCCAAACTTTCCACTGGCTACATTGCTTGGAAACTTTCTCTCTGTACTCTTGTAGAACTTCTTGGCTCTGTGAGTGAGAAGAGCCATCTGCTGGACTATCTCCATGTACTCCAGATCATCTGGATGGATACCGTCCAAATCTTCAAGAGTGAAAAGAAAGTTTCCTGAAGTTTCATCAGCAGAGACAAAGGCATGAGAAGAACTTGTCTCTTGGAAAGGACTTCCTTGAGTGTAGCTTTCCCTTGGAGTCTCTTGGAAGGTGATGAAAGGGCCCTTTTGTGAGTTGTCAAGGAAGCATATACGATGATGCTGTGGTTCAATACTTTCCCTTTCAACCACATGAAGGGCTCAACTCAGTTGATTGCTGAAGTTACCAGATGAGTTTTACATGTTCATCTCCATCTAGTAGCCACTAAGAATACCATACAACCCTGTGAGAGTAAGAGTCTTAAGGTTCTCAGTCCTTTTGATAACAACACAATAATGTGTCCATTGTCTAGGAAGAGAGGACATAAACTTCCTTACAATATCCCTGTTCTCAAGAGTTACTCCAACATCCATTAGAGTATCCACAATCTCAACATACCTGAAGTATTGTTGAGTCATGGTTTCACCTGCCTTGAAGGTGAAGTTTTCAAACTGTTGCTTCATGAGATCCTTCTTGTTCTCATTTGCTTCAGTAGACCCCTTATACATCAGCTTCAGTGCTTCTCATAGTTGCTTGGCAGTTTCACACTTCTTGAAGCCTCTCTACATGGAGTTTAAAAGAGCAGTTTGAAGGACTGCCATGGCTTTTTGATCAATCTTTATTCTCTTTCTATCTGCTTCAGAGTAATGAGACTTGATGAAGCCTTCCATTCTTTGACACCAAGTATCAAAGTCTTCAGGAGTGAGCAGTGGAGACTTTGTCATAGTTCCAGTTTCCATATCAGCTTTGGTTATAGCTGCCATTTGAGTTGTTAAGTATGTTGAGTGTGTGAGGGATCTTAAGATGGTGAGGTCTTATATCAAGAGCCTGAAATGCTCTGATACCAAATGCAGGACCGGTGAAGGGTATGCACTTACAACACAACAACACAATAAGGAGAGTTGCTTAGAACACTTAACAAATCAAATAGGAAACTGGTTAACTTGTTAATAAAAGATGCTAAGAACACAAGTAAAAGTGAGACAGAACAAGATTGCAAAACAACATAAGTATTTAGTTTTCAAGAATGTTGTAGATTGCTTCTCAAGTTCTATTACAAGTTACAAAGAATCGATAGAAAGTTACAAGTACTTGAAATACTTTATACTACATCCTACAGCCGGCCATACTTTGAAGGCCAGCTGGATACAATTGACTAGACAACTACAAAATCAAATGTAGAGTCAAAAGACATATCAGCCTTTTGACTTGTGACTATGACATGTAATAGCTCATATCCTAATATATTACATAAAGGATAAAAGTACATAAAGTAGAAAGCATGGACTCAAGACCTTAATGTACAGTTACCAAATGCATGGACCATTCACCAACTCATGTAAGTTGGTGACTTTACAGAGTAGCAGCGGAAAGGTGGTCAAGCTTTATGGTAAAGTACATCAGATGAAGGCATATCTCTAAAAGTTTTCGGAAGAAATCTGTCTTCACTCTTTGGCTTCGGAAGACTTTGTCTTTGATGCTTCGGAAGACTTCACTTTTGGCTTCGGAAGATGTTGGTCTTGGCTTCGAAAGATTTTACACTTAGAATATTTCTAGTGCATGGTCTAAAACTTCCGAAGCATTTCTACTTCTGTTCTTTAGTGCATGCTTGCAGAGAGACTTTGAATGTTTTGGCTGCATCAGACTTATAGGAATCTTTACAAGGAGATTGTAACTCGTCATGGTGTACCGGTGTCTATCGTGTTTGATCATGACACCTGATTTACATCCAAGTTTTGGAAGAAATTTCATGATGCGAAGGGGACGAGGTTACACATCAGCACGGCTTATGATCCTTAGACGGATGGTCAGTCGGAGAGAACAATCCAGATGCTAGAAGATATGCTTCGGGCATGCGTTATTGACTTTGGAGGAAGTTGGGATGACCATCTACCATTAGCTGAGTTCTCATACAATAACAGTTATCATGCCAGCATTGGTATGGCCCCTTATGAGATGTTATACGGTAGGAGATGTAGAACACCCGTTTTTTGTGGTGACATTGGTCAAAAAGAATTAGGGAGCATTAAGGTGATCAAGGCTACAACTGAGAAGCTGGAAAGGATCAAGGCCTCTATGAAGGCAGCAAAGGTTAGACAAAAGTCATATGCCGATAAAAGGCGTAGACCGATCAAGTTCCAGGTGGGCGATAAGGTCATGTTGAAAGTCTTACCATGGAAGGGAATCATTTGGTTTAGAAAGCGGGGCAAGTTAAGCCCGAGATATATAGGGCCTTTCCGAATCGTTGCCTGATGGGATAAGTGGAATTCACCCGACATTCCATGTATCTCATCTGAGGAAGTGATTAGCTGATGAAGATATGGTCGTACCACTGGAGGACATTCAAGTAGAGAACGACTCAATTATGTGGAGCAACCAGTGGCGATCATTGATCGACAGGAAAAGAGGTTGCGGAATAAAGTGGTTCCATTGGTGCGCGTACAGTGGAGGCACAGGAGGAGATCCGAGTCTACGTGGGAGACTGAGGAAGAGATGAGACATCATTACTCACATCTATTCGAGGAATAACAGGTTTCGGGGACGAAACCTATATAAGGGGGGTGGAATTGTAACACCCGGAAATTTAAAAGATGTAAAATGAAGAATAAAGCGTAAAGAAAAGGAGGAAATGCAATTTAACCCAAGTTGAGGGGTTAAATATGCAAAAAGTACAAATTTTATTATATTTTGTACAAAAAGGTGGTATGGCCACTCAAACCATCCACTTCACCTTTTTGTTCGGGTTTTAGAGAGAGAAAGCAGAAAGAGCTCTCGGGTTTTGAAGAAGAACAAGAAGAAAACCGAATTCAAGGTAAGAATTCTATGTTTTGAAGTATTCTTGGCTGATTTCAGTTCAGTTTTATGCTTATGTATGTGCTGGTATGTTTGTATGTGTGTTTTTGGTGGGTTCTAGGTGCTTTAACTTATTTGCAATCGGGTTTGAAGGAGTTCTACTCGAAAGTTATCAAAGGTGAGTTCTGGGACCCCCTTTCTACATGTTTTAACTGATTTTGGGTCTGAAAATGAATGTATGTATATTTTTATAAATGTGGGTATTTGTACCCGTATGTATGTTTGTATGTATGTGGGTGGGGTGTGATTTGGGTGTAAATGATGTTATGGTTATGTTATTTATGTGTTTATGATGCTTAGAATGTTAGAACTAAGCTTAGAGCATGATTAAATGATAATTTGGGGACTGAAATGATGATTGGTAGTTAAGTTAGTTGTCATGCGCCTAAGTCCCATGCGCCCAAATAGTTCCCATGCGCCTAGGTTTATGCCCAGGCGACTAATTGTCCCCATGCGCCCAACCTGCCCATGCGTCCAAGTGCCCAGCGCCTAAGTCAGGCTCATGCGCCTGCATAGTACCCATGCGCCTAGAAAATTGCCCCGAATGACTATGTGTTGGCAATGCGCCAATATAGTGCTCATGCGCCCAAAATTTCCCATGCGCCTAAGTGTTCCCATGCGCCTGAAAGGCCATGCGCCCGCGTGCCCATGCGCATAGGACTTAGAATTATTTATGATATTTTGGAAAAAAAGGAAGTTTTAGGCTTTGAATTGGGATGTTTCCAGGGGTGATGTACGATGATTATATGATGATGTATGATGTTGTATGTGATGTCTATGATGATGTTATGTATGATTATGATGTGTTGTCTTTATGTTCCTATTACGTATTATCCCATGGCTTTACGTGGTATAGTTATGAAATGAATGAAAAGTATTATGTAACGTAAAGCGAAAGTTAATGATAATGAAAAGAGGAATGCAAAGAATTAATAAATGCATGCATTAATGAAAGAGTTAATGTATGAAAGTCTTGTAAGAAAATGTATAGAGGTTCACACCCAATGAAGGGTGTTACCTCAACTGTGTGCGGGTTAGCTACCTCGGAAGGATGCACACTGGGGTCCGATCTTTGTGATTGACTATATGTACGGGACACTTGCCCCTTGCCATAAGTACTGGAGTCAGATTCGTGCACAATGTTCGGGGTCTATTGATAGACCTCAGGCCCAGTAACTAGCTTTGTGCACAATGTTTGTGGTATAACATATGGCATTGGTCCGAAATGAAAAATGAAAGATAGTGATGAATGTACTTGCCCTAGGCCCAGTAGCCAGCTTCGTGCACAATGTTCGGGGTATACTACACGTCATCGAAAGTTAATGACGAACGTACGAAGTGTAAGAAATGAATGATATGTATGCGAACGAATGAATGAATGTCAAGAATGATGATGAAAGATAATAATAAGATTACCTATTTGTACGTATGATGCATGATCGCGAATGAAAGTAAAGAACGGTTTTAAACGAATGTAAAGTATTTTATTATAAAACTAGAACTCACTAAGCAACGCTGACTTTTTATGTATTTTCTAGTTGGCAGGTAATGGTTGCCGAGGATGACACTGGGCAACTACTTGACGAATTTTGGATGGCATCCATTTTGTATTATGATAAATGACATTTTTGTGATGTAATGCAAACAATGAGATTTTGTAACAGCTAACAATGTTGTATTGTTTTGCAAAATTAGTCATTAATATTTGAAATGGTTTTAGTTAAATGATTCTGCTGCTGTATTTTACTAATTGTTAAAGTATGTTTTATGTTTTATGTGCGGTGATTGACAAACTGTGAGTGTTCCGGGAACGGGGCCTTACAACTGGACCATCCCATGGACTATATAGGATAGGTCTTCAGGAATTTGATCCCATCCACCATGTGTGTTTGATATAGAGTGGATTATAACATGGAGGAGGTACTTCCATTAGAAAGAGACCTTACCCTTCTTAAAGGTCCTGACTGAGTAGTCCCCTTCATAGGCCATCTGCCTGAATGATCCATTGACAACTTCTTTAGGGAAAGAAAGCTCACCTTCTTCATCATACATCATTAGATAAGTGTTGATGGTGGCTGGTGGGATGAAAATAGTTTTCCCTTGCATTGATGCAGACAATGCCTACTTATCGTCCAAGATGACCTCTTGACAGGTCATCCAAAATTCCAGAAGTTGTTCTTTATATAGTGGAGGGTCTATTGTGAGCGCGACGAGATATGATGATTGAGGTAGAAAGCGGCAAACTTTTGAGAAACTAGGATCTTTCTTAGATGACAATAGAGCATCCTGGTTGTGTTGCCTGTGCAACTGCATGGAAAATTGGGTTGGTTTTGGGGTTCAGGGTTAGTAATTTTAGGAAGCTTAAGCAAGAAGAAAGTAAAGAACAGCAAGGGTTTGTGGGTGATTTAAGGCTAGAAGATTTGCAGATAAATAGGAAGAAGTGAGAGGGAGACCCGTTCAAAAAGGTATTTATATGCTTGCATTTGAGAAAAATTTATTGTAAATATAAACTCTGAAATCCGGATGTCGTTCCCACCTCTGAAAAAATACCCAAAAGGTAGTTCTATTGGAAGTAGTAAATCTTCCGAATGTAATTTTTCTTCAGAAGTTTTTTTTGAGAAAACTTCCAAAGCTAATTTGACTTTGGAAGATATTTTGTAGTTTGACAAGAATTGCTTCGGAAGAAAAAGTACTCAAGGTAATTTTGCTTCCGAGACATATATGCAATGTTATAAAGGTCGGATCAGACCGGCCGGTCCGACGCGGAATCGGAGGATGTAGTGAACGAAGCACCATCAGATCGTTTTACAATGTGAGAACCGGCCGGTTCATCCCGAGTTACAGGTTAGACCGGGATGCGGCAACCTTCCTATTGGATCGGTGGTACCCTGGTTCTCGTTTCCCGAAAAGACAAAATCACATACCCGTAATAAATACCAAGTCTTGCATCGATGTTTCAGAAGTTTCATACTTTCTTCTACCTCTCGACTTCTCTTTCTCCCCCATCAGCTTCTTCAGCTCTGCACTTCTTTTTCTCATCTTATCATAAAGTTCATTTTTAAAAGAAAATAGAAAGAAGATAACCGAGTAAAACAAACAAAAAAATAACTTTTCATCTGACACATGTTTATAAATATGGTGTTAAAATGTTAAAAAATTCAAAAGATATTGAATACTTTATTGTAGTACCCAATATTACAATTAATGTTAATATATTATAAAATTTAAGGTACTTTGTATTATTTTAATAAATTTGGTTTCAGTTTTAATTTAGTTAAACAAATTACATGCTTATTATTGTTGAAAAGGATGTAGTATTTTAATAGAAACAAATCTTTATTTTGTAAATATTTTTTGTATGCTGCATTATATTATTGATTATTATATATTATCCGGTTCGACCGGTCCACCCGGTCCAACTAATGAACCTGTAAGGAGACCGGTTCGTTGTTCGATCCGGTTCTAAAAACATTTCATATTTGCTTCCGAGACATATTTGATGAATAACGCTTTGGAGACTTAATTGCTTTCGGAAGAAAATTGTGCTTCAAAACATATAAGTACTTAAAAGCATATTTACGCTTCGGAAGATATATCAGAATTTCTTCTGAAATTAATTTCTTACTAAGTAGTTATTGGTTTTGAAGACATAAGCTTCTTCCAAAGTCAATTTGATGTCTTCTGAAAGAAAATATATCTTTAATTCTTAAAATTCTAAGGAATATCATTTAGAAAAAATTTCCTTCCAAGGTAAACAAGACTTATATGAGTGATAAATTAGACAACTTTAAAGACACACATATTTGAAAAACAATCTTGAAATTAATTTAAGAAAATCTAATCAAAATTAATCATCCTAATAGCTGATATAAGATATTTAAATCTCTATTTATCAAAAACCTTTGGAAACAGATCAACATATTGTTTATTTGTGTTAACTTTGACCAGTTTTATCAATCACTCTTCAAATTTATATCTGATAAAATGATACTTGATGTTGATGTGCTTTGTCTTTGAGTGCAACACTAGATTCTTTGTGATTGAGATAGCACTGTTTTTGTCTACGTGGATAGGAGTCTCCTTGAAGTTGGATCCATAATCTAGCATCTGATTCTGAATCCAAAGCACTTGAGCACAACAACTTGCAGCAGCAATGTATTTAGCTTCAGCAATTGACGCAGACACACATGATTGTTTCTTGCATTGCCATGAGACAATTCTTCCACCAAGGAATTGACATCCCCTGATATAGACTTTATAGTCATGTTGCAGCCACCTAGTCACTATCTGTATATGCATAAAGATTGAAGTCATAATTCTTTGGATACCAAAGTCGCAGCTTGGGAGCTCCTTTGAGGTATCTAAGAATCCTATTGATAGAAATCAGATGTGACATCTTGGGGTTGGCTTGATATCTTTCACATATGCATGTGGCGAGCATGAGATCAGGCATACTGGCTGTGAGGTACATAAAAGACCGAATCATAGCCCTTTAAAGATGTTCATCAACACACTTCCCCTCAAGATCAGGTCCTACGGCGTGGTTTCTAGCTATAGGAGTCTTAGCAACCTTGCACGCGGTTAGATGTGATAGGATCGGATCTAGTTTGATCAATTAGATTTGAATTTGTAGTGGAATATAACAGAAATAAGATCAAATTCAAGCAAGACAAGTATGAATATGCAATCACACTATGAAGATTATAGAGAGAGAACTTTTCTGTTAATGGAATATTTTCATTCACGCTAATGCTTCGGTTACAAAACAACTAGGTCAGCATTCCTTTTATAAAGGAATGTGACGTCAGCTGATGTCACTTGATAGTGACATCTAATTGATTTAACAAACTACTGAAAATAACTAATCTACTGAAGATGTCCACATCAACTGAGGACACCTTCACAAAAAGTCTAAGTGTAAAACAAAATTACAACTATTGAAACTATAACATCTGAAGTGTAAGAACTTCAGATGTTTTACAATAATAAAACTACTGAAAGGAAACTACTGAAAAGTAAAAACATTACAACTACTGAAAGTAAAACACTTCAGCTATTTGAGACAACTTCTGAGAACTTGGTCTTCAGACTTTGTCTTCAACATATGTCTTCAGACTTTGTCTTCAGCCTTTTATCTTCAGACTTTGTCTTCAGCTGATGTAGATCTCTTCAGTTGTTGTGACGTCTGTGGGACTTAAAGGTTTTTCTGATCTGGCTCATTGGTTCTTTTGGTCCAACAAACTCCCCCAGAACCAATGCAGCCAAAACCTTTAAGCTTATTGAAGTCCCACTTATTGGCAGACATATTTTCTGGATCAGCTCAGAAATCACCAAGTCAAGCTCAGGCCAGGAAGATGTTTAAAAAAATTTGTTTGGCAAAAAATGAATGGGAACTCTGTCTTGGGGAATTTGGACACAGAGCTGTTACCCCAATCATTTAAACCTACTTCCCAATGATGAGTCTGTAAGACTCTCTGACATAGGCCTCTAGGAGAACAACTTTATCTTCAATTGTGAGTTCTTCAGCTTCACTCTCAAAGAAGAACTCAGGCCCATAGTACTCAGACAAATATCTCACAGTCTTTCCATTCTTCAGCTCCACAGTTGTTATTTCTCTGTAAGCAAACTCATCAGGATGAGTACCTTCAAGTAACAACTGGAGCTCATTTCTTCTGATTTCTTCAAGCTTCTTGTAAATTAACCCCTTCTTCACCATTTTGTTTTCCAACAAAGTTTGTGGGGTCATCTTAGTCTTGTAAGCTCGCTTAAAATCATCAAGGATTTCCCAGGGTGACACTACAATGGCCAACATTATCACAGCATCCACAGTCTTTCTCACTTTGCCATTGTATCTACTTGGAATATCTTTCTTATGAATCCTGTCACTAACTCTGGGGTCAGGCCAAATCCTTACTCTCTCTTTCAGATACTGAAAGGTAAATCCCAGAGCATACAACCTCTGAGCATGTTTCTTCATTGCTTGTATGGATGAAGACTTAGGAAATTCCTTATCAACCATCCTTAACAGCTGCTCATCATGTTGTTTTTGCTGTTCTTCTTCTTCAATCTTCACCTTAACCATTTGCCTTTGAGTATCAGGAGTGATTGTTGTTGGTTGACTCCTAGGCTCAGGTTTCTTCATCTTAATCACAGCAGAAATTGGCAGACTATCCTCCTCATCATCTTCTTCTTCTTCTTTCATCCTCAACACCCTTCTCTTTCTCTTAGGTGCATCACTGGTGGTAGATTGAGTGGGTTTCTTGGGTAAAGGAGTTGGTTTTGAGGGTTGTGAAGTTGGTTGTTTTGAGGGTTGAGGTGAGGTGATTGTTTTGGAGGTTGTGAGGTGATTTTGAGGGTTGTTTTGGTAAGGGAGATTGTAAAGGCTGCTCTATCATTTTGGTTGTGAGGGTGGCTTTGGATAACTTAGCCATGTCAGACCTTTTCCCAGCACCAGCTTCATCCAGAGCTTCTATGATCAGACCCTTTTTGAAGGTTTCAGAAGAGCAGATTTTGGTGGTTATCTCCAAAATACTGTCTCTAGACAATGACTTTACTTCAATGATAGGTCTTCCCAAGTGTTTTGATAAGAATCTGATCATAGCCTCCAATCTTTCCTTTTCTTTCTCATTGCAGCTTGCCCATCTATTTTCAATCTCCTGAATCTCTAGCCTTCTGATCTCAGAATCGAGTTTGGCAGTGTCAAAGCCTTGTCTGAAGAGCTGATCAATGATCTTATCCATGGATCTGCTGTGTTGCTCATCAGCTTCTTTGATCATTTCCTCCAACTTCTTCTCATCCTCAGTCTCAGCAGCACTTTTCTTTCTCTTGTAAGTAATTATCTCTTTTCCTTTCTTCTCTTTGGCTTCTTCCTCCTCAACTCTCTTTCTTTTATCTTCTTCCACTGACTTAGACTCCCCCTTTTTGGTTGCATTGGGTTCAGGGGTTTGAATGTCAGAAAGTTTCTATGACACATCATCATCAACAAGGGTTTGAATATTTGAGGAAATCCTCTCATCAATGGTTTGATGGACAATAGTAGTGATGATAGGAGTGATGAGAGGTAAAGAAGATTTAAAAGCAGCAACCATTTGCTCAGAGGGGTTCTCTCCCTGAGAAATGGTGCCTGAAACAGAGGCTGGTGGCTGATTTGTTGAGAGTGGCTCAGTGTTTGGGAGAGCTTCAACAGAAGCTGCCATCTGTGGGTGAATTGGGGCAGATGGACTTGATTCCTGAGACATTTTGGCAAGCAGTTCTTGTAATCTGCATACCTCAGCCTCAAGAATTGTGTTTTGGGCTAGAACTTCAAAGAAAAAGCCTAGGTCATCATCAGTTTTAGCTGAATCAGCTGACCTCCTGAGTGAATCAGGATGAACATGTGCTGAGTGTAGATCAGTATTCACATGTGCCCCTATGTCTTGGAACTGGGGACTTCCTGCCTCAGGATTAAGTCCTTCATTGGCAGTTGCCTCTGGTGAGGTCTTAGAGATGATACCGACTTTATCCTGTTCATGTGCTGAAACAGGGGAATAGGTAGCCTCACCAGATGTTCTAGTCTCCTCATCTACACTGGGAGATTGAACTTTGTAATCCCTACGCTGTGGGTTGTCAACTACATTATAATCCTCTCCCTCAGCTGTTGAGGTTTTCCTAGTGTTAACAGGTTTCTGAGGAGGGGTAGAGGAATGTAGTTGAGTCAGCACTTGTGCAATGACTGCAGTTGGGCTTGTAGGGGTGGTTTCAGTAGGAGATAGAGGTGAAAAGGATTGCACCTGGGGTGAATGGTGCTCTTCAATGGCAATCTTCTCAAGTGAGAGATTCTAGTAATGTGGCTTCCCCAATGTTGGTTGCATCAGGATCCTGTTGAGAGGATACCTGAGCGGTTTCAGCTGGTAGAGTCTTTGAAACTACAAGGGGATTAAGGCTAGTAGTTTCATCTTGCGTTTGTGCTGCAGGGGCATCATCAGGGGACTCAACTCCCTGAGTAGCCTTTTTGGTTTTCTTGGATTTTGGTTTGGAGGGGACTTTAGATCTGGAGGTGGAGGCTGTGGGTTCCCTCTGCTTGGGTTTTAGCAGTTTGGCAGCCTCTTTGAGTTGTGGATTGGAGTTGTGCCTGGAGTATACTTCTGGCAAAACTACCATAGCAGGGACTCCAGGGCCAACAAGGCCATCAGATTTTAATTGATTAAGAATTATGGCCATAAGAAACCTTGGATATAATATCCATCTATTAGCCACAGGTTTCATTGCCAGATCTTTTTATTCCAAAAATATTGTTTTAGAAAATTTTAGGCTTTGGCGTTCAAGGATAGAATACAATACCTGTTGCCACCTGGATGACATTTGATCCCATGAAGATGTTTTGGGGGCAAGACAGACATTGATCATATGGAAAATGAGACACCAGCATCATGGAAGTGCTTTTTCAGAATAGTAGTAGCACTTAGGTCACCCTTATAGCCATGGTTAACAAAGGATAAATCAATGGTGCCTTTGGGGTATCTGGTGACATAGGTGGCATCATTCAGGTCTAGGGTTTGACGAATGATCTCAGAAGTGATGACCACCTGTTTCTGGTTGACAAACGACTGAAGAGTGATCGAGTCATCATTCTCTGCAGTATGAAAAGTGACGTTTGTCCAAAATTGGCGAAGGGTATCGGGATAGATGGTAGGATTCAAGAGGAAGGCTGTGTGATATTGGAAATCAACCATCAGATCAACGGCAACATCAAACTTGGTCCAAAAGGCTGATTTGGTAAGGTAAGCGACACAGTTGTGTCGAGGTTTGATTTGCATGGTTGCCATTAATGGAGGATGAACGTTTGGAAAGTGAGTTATGAAAAGTTTGAAGTTAGGGTTAGGTATTTATAGGTTATGAAACGGCTGAAAGAAAGCAACTGAAAGTGTTGGTGTGAGTTATCAGTTGTTAGAAAACAACAGAAGACATGGTTTTAACTTTCAGATGTTGTAAACAACTGAAGACTTGGTGTTAGTCATCAGTAGTTGTAAACTACTGAAGACTTGGTTTTGGCTTCAGTTGTTTTGAAATGAAACAGTAGTTGTTGTCGTCAATTCACAAAGTTCAGCTGTTTCAATGACCTTAACACTTACTCATCAGATCATCTAATTTTCAGATGTTTCATTGGTCATCAGTACTTATCTATTATAAAAGACATCAATAGTTTGAACTACATCAGTACTTTTCTGAAGTACTTCAGTACTTTTAAGTAGTTTAGTCTTCAGTAGTTATAAAAACTGCTGAAGATAAAATGACTTATCAGCACTTATTTTTGACAGCTTTATACTAATGCTCATCAGTACTTATTAACTAAGAGCATCAGTAGTTGTCAAATTATTCTAGTTGCAGCATACCAAGCCTGAGTACAAGATTATGGAAAGTTGCACTGTCCAAAGGCTTAGTAAATATATCTGCAAGCTCATCAGCACTAGGCACAAACTTTGGATCAATCAGACCTTTTTCATAACAATCCCTGATAAAATGATGTCTGATCTCAATATGTTTGGTCCTAGAATGCTGGACAGGATTCTTAACAATACAAAAAGCTGAAGCACTATCCATTAGTAAAGGAGTCTTAGTCTCTTTAATGTCATAATCCAATAATTGATTTTGAAGCCAGAGTACCTGAGATGTACAGCTTGCAGCTGCAATGTACTCTGCTTCAGCTGTGGATGTAGCAACCGAAGTTTGTTTCTTACTCTGCCAAGAAACTAAACAGTTGCCTAGAAATTGGCAACCACCAGAAGTTGATTTTCTGGTTAAATTACACCCTGCATAGTCACTATCAGAGAAAGCAACTAATTTGCAAGAGTGCCAAGTGGAATACCAAAGTCCTAGAGATTGAGTTCCTTGCAAATATCTAAAGATCTTCTTGACTGCAATCATAGGGAATCTTTGAGTGCCAGCCTGAAATCTAGCACAGACACACGTTGCAAACATAATGTCTGGTCTAGAAGTGTAAGGTACATCAAGGAACCAATCATACATCTGTAAAGAGTTTCATCAACTGCTTTACCTTTCTGATCAGCATCCAGTTGTATGTTGCTGCACATGGGAGTAGAACAAGGTTTACAGTTTTGTAAAATAAACTTGGTTAACAAATCTTTTGTGTATTTTGACTGATGAATGAAAGTTCCATCAGCCATTTGTTGATTTGCAAACCCAGAAAGAACTGTAATTCTCCCATGGCACTAATTTCAAACTTTTGTTGCATCAATTTAGTAAAGGCATCACACAACTGTGGATCAGAGGATGAGGATGCAAAAATAATGTCATCTACATAAATTTGAACAAGGAGCTTATGCATGCCTACTTTCTTAGTGAACAAAGTTTTATCTATGGAGCCACTAGTGAAATTATTTTGAAGAAGAAAGTTAGATAGTGTTTCATACCAGGCTCTAGGTGCTTGTTTTAACCCATAAAGAGCCTTATCAAGCTTATACACCCAATCTGGATGTTTATGATCTTCAAAACCTGGTGGTTGACACACGTAAACCTCTTCTTTTATTTTACCATATAAAAATGCACTTTTGACATCCATTTGAAAAACTTTAAGGTTATGGAAAGCACCATAAGCTAAAAACAATCTGATTGCCTCCAGTCTGGCTACAGGGGCAAAGGTTTCATCATATTCAATACCTTCTTCTTGTGAAAACCCCTGTACAACCAGTCTGGCCTTGTTCTTGACAATTTGGCCTTTTTCATCAGTTTTATTCCTAAACACCCATTTAGTGCCTATTGCACACTTACCTTGGGGTAGAGGAACCAGTTCCCACACTTGCTGCTTTTGAAATTGAAGAAGCTCAAGCTTCATGGCTTCAACCCATCCATTGTCCCTTAATGCAACATGATAATTTTTTGGCTCTTGCTGACTGGTGAAGAGATCATAGAGACAGAAATTGGACAATTGACTTATTGTTGAAACACCAGCATTAATGTCACCAATGATCTGGGACATGGGATGATTCTTCAGTTCTTGATACTCAATAATATCTGTGCAAATGTTTGTAGGAAATTCAGCAGCAACAGATGTTGATTCAGACTCTTGAAACCTAGACTGAGATGGCAGTTCAAATGAAGTAGAGGATTCAGAGATTTCATCAGCATTTGTTGTGGATGGAACTGCTGAAGCTACAGGAACATCAAGTGTAGTAGACACAGGCAGATGATCACTACAACTTGCATTTAGGCCATCAGATGGAGATGATGGAACCTCAGAAACAATAACAGGTGGAGACTGATCTGGAACATATTGCAGTATGTCCAAATCAAACAACTCCATAGGATTTTGAGGAATTTTGTCTTTTGGAGATTCATTAAACTTGACATGCAAAGTTTCTTCAACAATCTTTGTTCTGCAATTAAAAACTCTGTATTCCTTGCAAGTGGATGAAAACCTAACAAAATACCCTGCATCCACCTTGGATTCAAACTTCTGAAGTGGATTCTTTGTGTTAAGAATATAACAGGGACACCCAAATGCTCTGAAGAATGAAATTAGAGGAGCCAAATGATGTAATAACTCATAAGGAGTCTTCATCAACCTGTGATTCACTAACACCCTATTATGTACATAGCAAGCTGTGTTGACAGCTTCAGCCCAAAAGGTTAGTGGCAAACCTGAGCCAGCCAACATTGTCCTTGCGGCTTCAATAAGGGTCCTGTTCTTTCTCTCCATCACTCCATTTTGCTCAGGAGTTCTTTGAATACTATATTGTCTCTTGATTCCCTTAGACAAATAGAATTCATCAAGAGTGTGATTCCTAAACTCTGTTCCATTATCACTTCTCACACATTTGACTGGAAGTGAATGCTGCTTGTCCACATGCAACACAAAATAAATGATGATTTGAGCAGCCTCATCTTTGGAATGCAAGAAGAAAGTCCATACATATTTGGAATAATCATCCACAATTACTAGACAATATTTTTTCTTTGCCATACTCATTACTCTAACAGGACCAAAGAGATCCATATGCAGTAATTGTAAGCAGGCAGTGGACTTGGGTTCTTCTATTGGAGGGAATGAAACATTGTGTTGCATTCTTTTTAAGCAAGCTGGACAGTTGTCATCACATTTGAACTCCTTTAATGGCAAAACTCTCACTAAACCATGATGAATAAGCTGATTCATGTTCTTAAGATTCACATGACCAAGCCTTCTATGCCATAGTTCAGATTCTTGAGAAGAGGCTTTATAGAACAGACATGGATGGCCTTTAAGATCAATTTTCTTTGATAAATCTAAGGCATATACTCTTCCAATCCTGTTGGTCTTCAGGAGAGTATATTCATCCAATATCTTGTCAATCTTGTTCAAAACTTTGAAAGGCAGAATCCGGCAGTTCTGACTTGTGAAAAGTGCAACATGCCCTTTATCACACATTTGACTGACACTCAGCAGATTGTACTTGAGGTTCTCCACATGGTTAACGTCATCAAACCTTATTTCCCCATTTGAGACAAATCCTTTTCCTATGATGTAACCCTTAGCATCATTTCCAAAAGAAACAAATCCCTTCTTCCCTTGAGAATAATCATGAAGAAGAGGGTGCTCCCTGTCATATGCATAGATCCTCCACTGTCTACATACCAGATGCTTCTTTGGCATGCTGAAGAACCCTGCATTTTTCACAAAAAATAGTTAGCCTTTGAGACCCAAACCATTTTGGTTTTGGGTCTGTTTTCATCAACAGATTTTAAACTAACTGATTTTGCATGATTAACAGCCTTTAAAGGTGTAGATGGTGCTGAAAATGATTCCTTTGATTTTGGTTTAGGTTTCCTTTTCAGTGGTTTAATCATAGAAACATCTAATTGGTTAACTCTCCTCCACAGATGTGAACCATCATAACAAGTTGTGTCTGATTAGTTGTCAAAGCTTTCAACTCAGTTGACACATCAGTACTTGTTGGTGATTTGTTCTTGTGATTCACCACATCCTCCCTTTGAAAAGACACAGACTTAGTCTGGGTTTTTGATATTCCATGAGGAATATTTTCAGCTGTTTTGTGACAAACCCTTCCTTCTTTTTAACTTTTTGGAAAAACTTTGGTTTATCAGATTGAGATGATTGTGGTACAAACTTGGTTTGAAATTCATCTTTCATTTTATGCATTTTCTTCTTAATGATTTTCTCTTTGTTGAATTTTAAACCCTTGTTATACCAGCATTCATCAGTAAGATGATTAAACAAACCACATATTTCACATGGCTTCCTTTTCATCTTTTGTTGATCAACTGCTGAAGATGATGAAACTACTGAAGATTTGTTCTTTAGTACTTTCTTCCTTTCAGTACTTTTGGTAAATACTGAAGGATTTGCAACAACTGAAGATTTGTTCTTCAGAAGTTTTCTATCGGTACTTTTGAGATTGCTGATAGACTTTTCAGCAGTTGTCAAGCACTGCTTGTTTTCCTCTGATTTGGAATGCTCTTCAGGTGTTATGTTTTGCCCTTCAGTACTTTGAGTACTTTGTGGGACAACACCTGAATTACTCAGTTTCTTCTTGATCATGTGTTTAGAAGCAGTGGGAGCATCAGCAATTTGATTAGCTGAGGTAATAACACTGACTTCATCCTCTGCTTTTGAATTATCACTTGAGGATGAGACACATGATGATGTGGTTTGGGAATTACAATCACCTTCAGATTTTACTTCTAGCTTGGGAGTAAAATCTGTAGGAGGTATGGTATGATTATACCCAATCCCAAACTTCACATTAGAAGCTGATTGCTTACTGAGAAGCATTTCAAATCCCTTGCATGAGGTTACCCAACGTTCACAATTAACTTGAGTAGCTGCAAGTGTTTCTTTGAGATTCTTGTGATTTTCCAAATGACCTCTACCTTTGCTTTTTCATCAGTGATTTGACATTTTAGTTTATAAATCTCCTCATCCTTCTCTTTTAGAACAGACTCAAACTCAGCTTTTCTTTTGGAAATTACTTTTTCTAGGTCAAGGTTTTGATTTATTAAAGCTACATTTGCTTCCCTAATTAAAACAAAAGCAGCTATGCATGACTCAGAACATAACTTGGCCTTAGCCTCAGAAGATACCTGTGGTACCTGTGATGATGAAGTATTTCCATCAGTAGACTCCAGGGCCATTAGAGCAAGATTTCCAAAAGGGTTTTCACCACCATGTTGACCAGCACCAGCAAATAACTATTCAGAATAACCAGAGACATCATCTGGTAAGCTACTCCAGTCAACAACCTCAGGGGTGAAAAAGCTCTGATGTGATTGAGATTGAGATTGTTGATTTGTTTGAGATGGTTGAGGATCAGGTAGAGCATGTGGTTGTTGAGCCATGGGCATAGGAACTTGACTAGACTGAGGCATGTAAAAACATGGATAAGGATATGGCATTGGACTTAGAGGAACAAAAAATGCTGGAGATGATTGAATTTGTGAATGATGATCAGAACTGGTAGAATGTTGCCCTTTGGTTTGTGAGCTGTTGCTTGGAAAAGTCACAAAGGGTGCAGATGAGTTAGATCCAGATGATCTACACTCTCTAGCAAAATGTTCAAGTCTATGGCACTTGTGACATCTCAACTTGCTCTTATCAAAACCAACTTTGGTTTTGCCAGAGAGACCAGGGAATTTTCTACCTGTCCATTTGTAAAACTTTTGAGATCTGATATTGATCAATGTCATTTGGCTCAAAATATCCATCTCTTCCAGATCATCATCAGCAATTCCTTTCAAATCATCCATCAGAAAACACAAGTTATCAACACTAAACCCTGAGTTACCATCAACTCCAACAAAAGCATGATTTCCACTGTTTGAAGAGAAATCAATATGCTCATCATAAGAACTTTCAGATGAAGCATATTCAGACTCATGACCAACCAGAGCAGTGTTTCCTGGTACAAAGTCATCAGTGAGCTTTCCAGATGAAGACAATTTCCTTTTCTGTTCTATCTCTCTCTCAAATGTTAAGAGTTTCCCATGAAGTTGGGTGAGAATTAGAGTATCCAGACTTGCACTGGAGCGTAGGACAATGGTATAAGTGTCCCATCTCTCAGGCAGGGATCTGAGGAATCTGTTGTTCATCTGACTATTTGTATATTCATGTTGAACCATTTTTAGCTCAGATATCAAACAGGAAAATCGCTCAAACTGTTGAGTCAATGTCTCACCCTTCCTATGAGAGAATGTCTCATATTGCTGGGCAAGGATTTCTCTATTGTTTGCTAAGACCTCATCAGTTCCTCCAAATTGTTCTTTCAGAGCAACCCAGAGATCATGAGCAGTTTCATGATGCATAAGCCCAGAGTAGATTTCATTAGGCAGTGCCATGGCCAGAATCCCATGGGCTTTAGCATCAATGTCAAACAGTTTTAAATCCTCATCAGAATATTGTTCCTTCTTCTTCGGAACCATCTCATTAGTTTTAGGATTACTCACCATAGGCTTATATGGTCCATGACCCACTGAACTTCCAACAACCTGAACTGTTAACAGACAGGTGATGGAGCATTCGGCGTTGCCATATGTTATACTCACTCCTAACAAGCATCGGAAGCTTAGTTGAGGAGCCAGTATTGTGAGGATCATTGATTGAAGTAGTCATTTTCACCAATTCAACCAAATTCAATGAGATTAAAATAAGTCTAGCTTAAAAACTCAACAACACAATTTGAATCTCTCAAATTACCGGACCGGAAGCGACAGAAATTCAAACTCTATAACCAATTCTTGCAAATTTGCTAATTCGATCAAACTTAGATATCAAAAGAGCAGTTTCAATGATCAATTGTTAAATCGATCAATGATTAACCAACTCTGATACCATTTGATAGGATTGGATCTAGTTTGATCAATTAGATTTGAATTTGCAGCGGAATATAACAGAAATAAGATCAAATTCAAGCAAGACAAGTATGAATATGCAATCACACTATGACGATTATAGAGAGAGAACTTTTCTGTTAATGGAATATTTTCATTCACGCTAATGCTTCGGTTACAAAACAACTAGGTCAACATTCCTTTTATAAAGGAATGTGACGTTAGCTGATGTCACTTAATAGTGACATCTAACTGATTTAACAAACTACTGAAAATAACTAATCTACTGAAGATGTCCACTACAACTGAGGACACCTTCACAAAAAGTCTAAGTGTAAAACAAAATTACAACTACTGAAGCTATAACATCTGAAGTGTAAGAACTTCAGATGTTTTACAATAATAAAACTACTGAAAGGAAACTACTGAAAAGTAAAAATATTACAACTAGTGAAAGTAAAACACTTCAGTTGTTTGAGACAACTTCTGAGAACTTGGTCTTCAAACTTTGTCTTCAACATATGTCTTCAGACTTTGTCTTCAGCCTTTTATCTTCAGACTTTGTCTTCAGACTTTGTCTTTAGACTTTGTCTTCAGCTGATGTAGATCTCTTCAGTTGTTGTGATGTCTGTGGGACTTAAAGGTTTTTCTGATCTGGCTCATTGGTTCTTTTAGTCCAACAAGATGAAATCTAGTTAGTATGTGTCGCACGTACTTTGACTGGTTTATGAAGATGTTATTGTCAACCTGCTTCACTTGAATTCCTAGAAAGAAATTGAGTTCCTCGATAGAACTCATATCAAATCTATTCTTCATCAGCTTCTCTAACTCTTTGTAGAGCTTTTCATTAGTTGACCCAAAGATGATGTCATCTACATAAACTTGAACTAGCATCAAGTCATTCCCTTTACTCTTGGATCAAGTAAGGCTGGTGCAACTAAAACAGACACTTAGAACATTTTTGGTGCAACTGACAAGGAACTTCCGAAGGCAAAGGAACTTCCTAAGCCAAAAGCTAAACTTCCGAAGGTCAAGGATGAAAGAGCTTCCAAGGATGAACTCTAACTTCTGAAGACAAAGTCTTCCTTCTTTCGAAGTTCAACACTTAAAAGATTCCAAGACAATGACTTCTTAAGTGTGAAGTCTTGAAGATCATCATAATTCTTGAAAGAAGTAGACTCTTCTGAAGTATAAGTGGCTTCCGAAGAACTTGTTCTTTTGAAGCCAATTAACCTTCGGAAGAACCTGCTATGAACCAGTGGACATAAGTATGATCCATGTAGTTGACCATACTTTATTCCATTGTTCATTTCTTATCAGTTAGTACAATTACCAACTTTGGTTGGTGGCAAAAGGTAAGTCATGGACATGTCATGACTACCAAATCTTAGATAGTATTTTATCTTAGATACCTTACTTCTAGCAATGTAGTATTTGTCTAATAGTAAGTTCCCAACTGGTATCAAAGTATAATTGACTGTAGATAGTAGTATATATAGTTTCTCATTGTAACTCATCTATCATGCTTGTAAGAGACTTGTAATATTTTGAGTTGAGAAGTAATATATACAAGTATCTTGAAAACATTTTTCTTGTGTTTGTTTACTTATTATATTACTATCAACTCTTAAGATGTTCTGCATCATCAATCCGAGTGTGACTTAGTGAGTTTGAGAGATAACAATTGTGTTGAGTGACCAAACTCGATCCTGCAATTGGTATTAGAGCTTTTTAGGCTCTTGATTGTGTGATATCACTATCCAAATACACCTTTTCATCACTCATAAACTCACTTCACTCAAAATGGCTCTCAACCAAAAATCTGAACGTGAATGGGGGTGATGACCAAAGCACCTATCATCACACCTGATAACTTCAGATCATGGAGCAGATGTATTGAAGGCTTCATCAAATATCAAGATAGCAAGATGTGGAAGTCTATCACCAATGGCCCTTACAACCTAAAGGTTGCAGCACCTGCTAGAAATCGTGCTATGATAGAGAAGGCGGTTGAAGACTATTCTGATGAAAACTACAAATGGTTGGATATTGATAGCAACACTATGACTATTCTGATGACTGCCATACCCAACTCCATCATGGTGGGTTTTGAGCATTGCTAGTCAGTCAAAGAACTCTTTGATGCTTTGACTCAGATGTACTCTAGCTCCAATGACTCCAAGAAAGATTCACTGAAGCAACAATTTGAAAATTTCACTTATATTGTTGGAGAGACTCTTAGCCAGTAATACTTCAGGTACATGGATCTTATTTCTTCACTCAAGTTTATGGGAGTGACTCTTGAGATGAGAGATCTCTCAAGAAAGTTCATGAGTGCACTTCTAAATGAGTGGACTTTCTATTGTCTCTATCAAGAGGATAGAGAACTTAAACTCTCTAATTATGCCTGAACTATATGGCATCCTTAATGGATACCATGTAGAAATGGAGAACAAGAAAGGCCACCAGGTGAGCAGACCCTCAAGCCTTCCTGCTAGTAACGCCTTAATGGTTGCTGAAGGCTCAAGAACCCCCCACCCTTAGCAGTACCTTACTTACTCCCAGCAGCCATCCTGTTCTTCTAGGCCATAGATCACTATTCCTGAGACTCCAAGGTCTCAATAGGCTCAGCCAAGTCCCTTCCAAGACAGCTGTGCCTTTGTATCAGGGAATGGGCATTCTAGTGACTTTTAGTTTTGCTCTGATGAGTTAGAATGTTTTAGCCCGGATGATGTTGAATACATGGACATTGTCCAATAGATGACTCTATTAACTTACTGAGCAAAGAAGTTCTTTAAAAGAACTAGAAGGCAATTTCCTTTAAACCCAACAAACAACAAATTCAGGTTTGACAAAACCAAAGCCAAGTGTTACAACTGTAACCAGCTAGGTCACTTTGCCAGGGAATACAAAGCTCCCAAATCCAGTTGGATATTCCTTTACCTCCATTGCTTATAGATTGTATAACATCAAAAATTAACAATTTAGGAATCATCCAACATTGTTGTTAATGAGCACACTCCTTGTGTTAGGGGAATGGACCTAATCATATATTTTATTTAGAATTGTTTCCAAACTATTCTAAATCCTCTTGGGAGAATGTTTTAGCCGGAATAGGTACTCAAAGTGATTCACATGATGACCAACTGATTGAGTTATCCAGACCTCTTCCAAGTTCTCCAAGAGTTGCTGAATATCAAGCTTTCAGAATTGACAGATCTTATAGCATAACTATCTCAAGAACTAGTGGAGCTTTAACAAGTTGTCAACAAAGTGAGCCTTAAAACTCATCCGGTGACAATATACAACACCAAGCTGATAGAAGTAGCATTTTGAAGGAACAAGCAACTGTTAATGCCACTTCACAGCCAAATGATTTTTATGATGTCTCTCCTTCATTCAATCAGTCCTCATTGAATGAATGTGAAACAACACCTGGGCCAAGTGTTGAAATCCATGTGCAAAACTATTCCAATCTGGATCTATCCATGCACTGGATGTAATCCCTAGGCTAAGGATCCACAACACTCACCCAACTAAAAACATTATTGGAGATGTCTCTGAAGGTGTGAAAACAAGACGACAAACTCACAATGGGAATGTTTGCTTGTATTCATGTTTCTTATCTCAGATGGAGCAAAAGAAGGTGGAGGAAGCCTTGAAAGATAGTAGTTGGGTTGAATCAATGCAAGAGGAATTGCTTCAATTCAAGAGAGAAAAGGGTTGGAGCCTATGTCAACTACCATCCGGTCACCTATTGACACTAAGTGGGTATTCAGGAACAAAAGAGATGATAGAGGCTTGATTATCAAAAACAAGGCAAGAGTGGTAGTTCAAAGAGGAGGAGGAAATTGATTACACCGATGTCTTTGCACCTGTTGCAGGACTTGAGGCAGTGAGGATCTTCCTTGCTTATGTAGTATCCAAGAACTTTACAGTCTACTAGCTTGATGTCAAGTGTGCTTTTCTGTATGAGGATATAGGTAGAGAAGTCTATGTGTGCAAGCCTCCAGGATTTGAAGACCCAGAGCATCCCAACTACGTGTGCAAACTGGATAAAGCTCTCTATGGGGCTGCACAAGACACCTAGGCTGTGGTATGAGACCTTGTCTCAGTTTCTTCTGAAGAATGGTTACACCAAAGGTACCATTGACAAGACTTTATTCATAAGAAAGTTTGGGAAAGACATTTTCTCGTACAAATCTATGTTGATGACATCATATTTGGTTCCTCAAATGACCAAGTGTGCAAAGACTTTGAGAGCATAATGAAGAAGAAGTTTGAGATGAGTTTCATGAGAAAAATGGACTTTTTCCTTGGAATTCAGGTGAAACAGATGAAAGAAGGGTTCTTTATCAATCAATCTAAATATATCAATAATATTTTAGAAAGATTTGATATGAAAGATGGTAAGCCAGCAAAGACTCCTATACGGAAATCACAATCTTTGTCCTTACTCTAAGGGGGAGGATACTGATCAACATCAGTATAGGGCAATCATTGGATCTCTGGTGTATCTCACAGCAAGTAAACCTGATATCATGTTTGTAACATGCATCTATGCAAGATATCAGCCTGCTCCAAAGATTTCTCAACTAGTTGATGTTAAGAGAATTCTTAGATACCTCAAATGAGAACCTAAACTAGGTCTCTGGTATCAGAGGAACAACAACTTTAATCTCTATGGCTACACTGATAGTAACAATGGTGGCTGCAACATCAACAAGAAATCAACATCAGGAGGATGTCAATTTCTTGGTGGAAGGATCATCTCATGGCAATGCAAAAAGCAATCCTGTATCTCAACATCAACTGCTGAAGCTGAATACATTGCTGCTACAAGTTGCAGTGCTCAGCTACTGTGTATTCAAAACCAGATGAGAGATTATGTATTCAACTTCATGAGGACTCCTATCCACATTGACGACAAGAATGCTATCTCTATTATAGAAAATCCGGTCAAGCACTCCAAGACAAAGCACATCCACATCAGGTATCATTTCATTAGAGATATTTATGAGAAAAACTTGATTAAGCTAGTCAAAGTTGATTCAAATGAACAATATGCTGATTTGTTCACCAAAGCATTTGATGAACAGAGATTTAAGTATCTTATCACAACTATTGGGATGATCAACACTGATTATCTTATCTCCTTTGAAATACCTTTTCAAAACGTGTTTTGTCTTTGTCAATACAATCTAAGCCTTGTTTCAAAAGGCATTTCTTAAAAAATTGTTAAGTATAAGTTCTTCCAAAGAGAAATTAACCCTCGGAAGATATCTTATATATCTTTCGAAGGAAAATTCCTTCAAGTTGTTTTCATCTTCCGAAGAGTTTTTAGCCTCGGAAGAGTATTTGATGGTGTATCAAATCTTTTCCGAAGCTTGAAAACTTCTTCATTCGAAAGACCTTCTTACTCTCGGAAGTAAATTTCTCGTAGGATAAATTTACCTTTGGAAGTAAATTTGGCTTCGGAAGAAGATTACCCTTGGAAGAGCCTATACTCTTGGAAGAAAGTCTTACTATGTAACATAAATCTTTTGGGCCCCACTCTATACAAAGGTAAAGATTTTGTTAATAATGTCAGAATATTTTAATGACTTATCCTTACCGCCCTTGTCACATCATACCCCAAACCATCACTTCACCTTATCCAACCGCCATTTCACCCATTTAAATAACCCCGACTTATTCATTTAATCTTTTTACCAAATTCACAGGCCTAAGCTCTCCTCGTCTTCAGTTTTACTCCAAGTTCACCTTCAATCTCTCGTAACTTTCTTAACCATGGCTTTAAACCCTCAGCACAACCAAGTCGCACTCCTTGACTCTTCTTAGGATACTGACTTCTCTAAAATCATCCATTTCCTTACCCAGTCCACCTACTACACTGCCCTAACTGTTAACCCCATCGTGTACTCAAATCAAATTGCCGAGTTTTGGGGGAATGGTGAAATTGAAACTCTTAACAGAGTTAGGGTTATTAGGTCAAGCATTTGTGGCCAGATATTGATCATATCCAAACAAACCATCAGGGAGCATCTAGAGCTCCATGACGAAGGTTCTCCTATGGAATTCCCCAAATCAGAACTCGATGATGCATACACCCAGATGGGATATGGTGGAGATGTGAGCAGGTCAACTGTATACAAGTTCAACTTCTCTTACAACTGAAAGTTCCTGCTTCACGTAGTTCTTCACCGCTTGTCAAACAAGTCTGGGGGATGGGATCAAATCCCCTATGAACTAGGATGCCTAGTTCACGGGTTGGTAAAAGGCCTTAGGTTCAACTACTCAAGATTTGTGTGTTGAACAACCTCATGGTAAACCTTTAAAGGGAGACAATTTACATGTACCCCAGGTTTATCCAGCACATAATCAACTGTGAGTTGGATCAGACTATTATCTGTGCAACTACTCTGTCCATCCCTCACATGAGGTTGACCATCTTCAAGGTGCTGAAGAAAGTGTACACCAACTTTATCGGAAGATACACTACGCTTCTTCCAGGTATGATTGAGCCAATGCCTCCTGGGGACACCCCTGTTCACCCCACAAGTGATGAACCCACACTAGCAATAACCACCTCAATGCCAAATATTCCTTCCCACCACATCAAACACACATATTAGCGACGCTCCAAGCGAACCCTTGTTCAATCTCCATTGATTGAACAATTTCCCCTGTTATATCCAAAAAGGCTACAGTGGAAACATGGGCTCCCACTCAGTCTGAGTTCCCACCTTCCTTCATAATAGACCTCCATATGGGTATTGAGTCTCCTGAGTCTCAATCCCATGAGCCCCAAACCCAAGCTGAAAACCCTCAGGATGAGTCTCTATACTCTCCTGGGCAGCCAAAAGGGACAACCCCATCATAGGCTCAATGCCATTAGACATTGATCAAGGTCCCGGGTCATTATGCATAACTTCCATATCTTTCACTGACCTTTTAATAGCCAGTGATGAAAAAATCATGTCTCTTCAAGGCCATGATGTTGATCCACAACACCCATCTAAGGATCAACTGAGCCTAGAGAGATATCTGATTTCTAGCCCCCATCAGCAAACCCCAACTGAGTTGAGTCCCACTGGTGTGGAGAGGACTCATGTAGATTCAGCTCCCACTACTGAAGGTGCCTCAATGAGCCCTCAGAACAGTGGTAACCTATCTGAGACTGAATCTACGACAACCGTGCCTTTTGATGACTCTAAAAGAGACATCATTAAGCAAGGGAAACCAGGGCGCCAAGAAACCACACCTTGTGGTGAGGATGAACATACTAGGTATGTTACCTCATCTCCCCGTGATTCTTCAAAGAAGATGAGGGAAGTATGCAACTCAAACTCAGAGACCTGTTTTCTAAAGTCTCATATCTTGAATCCAGGGTTAAGACTTTAGAGGATAGGTATGCCACTCAACAACTTGAGATTGAAAGTCTCAAGGCTCAACTAGCTGAGAAATAAATTAAGAGATCTGTTTGGCATGTACTTGTACAAGTCTCTCTGACTTCATCCTCTAGCTCATCTACCTCTCAAGATGATGCTACCAAAAAGAGGGAGAATGTTACGAGTGAAACTCATATGGAGCAGAACAACTTAGTTCTTTCTACCCTCTCTTCAAGATATCCCGCTCAGTAATGAACTATTTTCCCTAAGCTTCCTCCTGTCATACTTCAAGTGGATCCAAGGATGCTCATATTGAATAGATTCCTAATCAAATTTTTAATGAGCTCCTCCCATGAACAGCCAAGCCCAGATGTTGCTTTGGCATATTTTGGAGCTGAAGAGCTTCAAAGGTGGAATACACCATCTACCACTGTCAAGGAAGTTGGTCAACCTAAGGTTCACATTGAACCTGAGATTGAATTCGAAGAGGATATGGGGACTGAAGGCCCAACAACTAAAACAGTTGGGACAGATAGTGAAATGCCACTATCTTCCAAAGCTGAAGTCAAAGCTGCGAAAGAAGTATTTCAAACTTCCGAAGCTGAGATCCAAGCTGTGGAAGGACTATTCTCTCTGTCCAATGATCTAATTATCATAGATGCAATCCTTGAACTAGCATCTGAGGTAAATAGTGAGGACTTTCTCAAAACACCTCCTACTCAAACATCATCATCTCATCACAGGCTCAAATCACCACCCACCAACCTGAAACCTCTACGCAAGAACCTCGAAAGTCTCAAGCTTCTGAAGACATCAAGGGTAAGAGGAAGTTGACTGTGGAAGAACTACAAGAGGAAGAAAGGCTGGAAAAGCTTAGAAGAAAAGGTAAGCTTCCCTCTGAGAAATTATTAGCTGCAAGTAGCAAAGTAGCTATAGTCAATCAAGAAGCTATCAGCAATCAGAAAAGGGTGAAGATTATTGACAAGCTTGTCAACCTGGGCGCAACTAGTGAAGATGTTCTCCTCCTACCACTTGATGAGTTGGTGGAGTTAGAGAAGGCAACTCTGCTGCGGATAGAACAAGAAGAAGCAACAAGGTTGGCCTTAGAAAAGGAAGAACAGAGAAAGAAAGAGGAAGTTGAGCAATAGCTCAAGGATGAAGTGATAGCTTTTCTGAGCTCCAGGGGATTCTCTCTTGATGAACTGGCTCCTCATGATAATAATAAGGTGTTGTGGCTGTTCAAAAAGGAACAAAACCAAATGAACAAAGAGAGCAAGAGGGCTACCAGGGAAAAGCTGAAGGAGAAGAAGAAGAAAGAAGAAGCTCAACTTGCAGCTGTCAAGAAGATGGGAGATAAAGCTTGGATGAAGGATTATCTCAGGTTCCATGGCTTCTCTGGCAGGCAAGTTGGCCCCATGTCCGAGAAGACCGTGCAGCGACATGTCATTGACATCAAGGTTGACATTTGCTTAGGAAGAAGGAAATAGATGTACGAAAGAATGCAAGGGATGACTTTTGAACCCATACCACAACCTTAACCTCAACCAGACCCAACTCCTCTTCCTTTTCCCATCAAAACCAAACCAACCACTAAACCTTACACTCCTAAGCCAACACCATCATCCATACCCTTTCCCACACCAATTCCATCAAAACAACCACCTCTAATACCTATTCTTAAACCCAAAACACTCTCCAGTACCCAATCATCATCTACCCAATAGCCACCTAAGTCATCTTCTCAACCATCTCAACCTCTGACCTTAGAAGAGTTTAAGGAGATCAAGAGCAAACTCATCAAATATACTACACTAAGTGATATCTCCTATGAGAAGGGGTCCATCAAGTTAACCTTCATGGTGGCTCCTCATGTTCCCTCACAAGAGAACAATTCCTTGATCTACGTAGAGGAACACTAGACCAAGCTCTCAAACTCTTGGAAACTAACACTGACTCTCTTGAAAAAGAAGAGAATACGCTGAGACGAAAGCTAGTGAATGTACTGGACACTAGGAAGGAAGACAAATTTCCATCTCAACTTCTTATTCCTAGGAAGAAAATAGTCCAGTGGAGGTTTGAAGACTCTTCTCACAACTTTGTTGTGGAAAGAGAGAATAGTGACATTAACCGGCTTAATGCCTCCTCTCTACTACACTTAAGCAGATTTGATATTGTTGAGTTAGCAGAGAAACCATTCTCCAATCCCTCCAACTCAGAGGTAGCAGCTCACATCAGAAATCATTTGATCAGTCTTCATCTGGCCGAACTAACTGCAAGGGCGAAGATTGAAGAAGAGTTGAAGCTGAGAGAGAAAGATGAAAAGAAAAGGTCAGCAACTAACTCTCTTCAGAGGGACACAACAAAGGGTACACATCATTTAGAGTGACTCTGGTGTCTACGAAAGATTTGTACAAACTTCTCAGCACCACATCAGGGAAGAACAAAGAAACAGATAAGTATCACCTATCCTTGGTGCTAAAATTTTTAAGAAGTAGAAACAAGTGAGGTTTTGGTAGCATCAGCCTAGGGGGAGTTTGTTGGATCAAGTAAGGCTGGTGCTACCAAAACAAACATTTAGAACATTTTTGGTGCAACTGACAAGGAACTTCCAAAGGCAAAAGGAACTTCCAAAGGCAAAAGCTGAACTTCCAAAGGTCAAGGATGAAAGAGCTTCTGAAGAGGAACTCTAACTTCCGAAGACAAAGTATTCGTTCTTCCAAAGTTCAACACTTAGAAGATTACAAGACAATGCCTTCAGAAGTGTGAAGTCTTGAAGATCATCACAAGCCTCGGAAGAAGTAGACTCTTCTGAAGTATCAATGGCTTCGGAAGAACTTGTTTTTCCAAAGCCAATTAACCTTCGTAGAACCTGCTTTATTCCACACCCATGTAGTTGACCATACTTTATTCCACTGTTCATTCCTTAACAGTTAGTATAAATTCCAACTTTGGTTGGTGACAAAGGTAAGTCATGGACATGTCATTACTACCAAATCTTAGATAGTATTTTATCTTAGATACCTTACTTCTAGCAATGTAGTATTTTTCTAGTAGTAAGTTCCCAGCTGGTATCAAAGTATAATCGACTGTAGACAATAGTATATATAGTTTCTCATTGTAACTCATCTATCATGCTTGTAAGATTCTTGTAATATTTTGAGTTGAGAAGTAATATATAAAAGCATCTTGAAAATCTTTTTCTTGTGTTTGTTTACTTATTATATTACTATCAACTTTTAAGAGGTTCTGCATCATTAATCCGACTGTGACTTAGTGAGTTTGAGAGATAACAATTGTGTTGAGTGACCAAACACGATATTGCACTTACAACTTCAAGTCTTGCCATAGGAGCAAAAACATCTTTGTAGTCAATCTCTTATTTGTGAGTGTAACACTTGAACAACTAGTCTTGCCTTGTTCTTGATGCCTTGTTTGAAAAACCCCACTTGGTACCTATGGGCATATTCCTATGAAAAAGAGGACATAGGTTCCAAACCTTTTGTCTTCTGAATTGAAGTAGCTCCTCCTGCATTGCTTCAACCCAGCTTCCATCTTTTAAAGCCTTATTAACATTCCTTTGCTCAATCTGGGACAAGAAGCAAGAGTCCAGACAAACATTCTTATCATGGGTTTGTCCTCTTGACCACTTTCACCATATCCATCTCCTTTTACATTGGAAATCCCTTCATTTGAGTTTTGTGTCTCATTACTAGAATTGGTAGGAACCTCAGATGTATCAGCTGCAAAATTTATCATAGTTGTGCTGAAAGGAATTCTACTTGCAGGGTTTGTTACCGCTAGAGCTACAGGAATTCTATCATTTGGTTTTCTCAGCTCAAATCTTAGATCAGGATCTCCTTTTGATGTATTACCTGTAGATAGGGTTGTTCACGAACCGATTCGAGCCGAGCAGGCCTTTGCTCATGCTTGGCTTGTTTTCAAACCGAACCGAGCCGATAGGCTCGTTTGCAACTGAGCAAAAAATCGAACGAGCATATTTCAAGCGTAAATTTTCGAGCGAGCATCGAGCGAACGTAAACTAGCGGCGAACAATTTATACAATCCAACTATCTTATGAGTCATACGATTTATACTACAACGAATAAAGTTCAATTACTTAAACAATCAGCCATATTTTATTACATAATATTTTTATTGATAGCAATACGTTGTGGATGATGATGAAACTAAGGTTGTAACCGATAAGGCGGATAGCATATTACAGATAACGATAATGGGAGAGTGTGAGATGTTCGAAAAAATATCTCTTAACAACTTAAGATTTCACTTTTATGTTTAATGTAGAATTCTTTATTAGGTTGATGGGTCAATTATGCATAAATATAATTATATACTTGTATATAATGGATGAAATCTAGTAGAGTACTACGGATAAACTATATATACATATTAATTCGATATGAACCGAACCGAACGGACCTTTTCTCGTGCTTGGCTTGTTTACAAACCGATCCGAGCCAATCGGCTCATTTACAACCGAGCAAAAATTTGAACGAGCATTTTTCGAGCAAATTCCGAACGAACGTCGAGCGAGCGCCGATCGCCGAGCGGTTTGAACAGCCCTACCTGTAGATCCTAAACATATTCAAAAGATTTGTTAAAATAGTTGGTAACTAAATCAAAATCAAATATCCAAATCAAGAGCAGAACCTTTCACACTTGGAGTGAGCTCATTGGAGGTTACATTGGCTGACTTCTCAACTACTCTAGTTCTGATATTGTATATTCTATAAGCTTTTGTGTGGTAATAGTATCTAATGAAATGTGCATCATTTGATTTCTCAACAAATTTGGCTATATGATATTTGGTATTCAAGATGTGCATGGACATCCAAATGACCCGAGTAAACCAATGAAAGGTCTCGTTTTGTGCCACGTTTCATAAGGAATCTTACTATAACTTTTGACTACTAAAACTCTATTATACACATATCAAATAGTGTTGTTTACCCAGAACGTTATGGCTGTTTAGAGTTAGAGAGTATGGTTCTTACAGCGTCAATAAGTGTCCTATTTCTCCTTTCAGCAACAACATTTTGTTAAGGAGTTCTGGAAGCACTATATTGTCTTATAATACACTTTTCATCCCAAAATGTATCAAGGATTTGGTTCTTGAATTTAGTTACTTGAATTGTAGGTACATCATATCTTATGATCTTGAGATTTTGATCACATTGATTCTCAATATTCAAAATGAAGTTCTTCAAGATTTTACGGGTCTCATCCTTAATTCTAAGAAAGAAGACCCAAGTATATATTGTGAAGTCATTTGTGATCACAACACAATATGAAGTTCTTCCTAGACTCATTACACTGGTGGGGCCAAATAGATCCATATGTAATAAGTGTATGGGAGTAGTGATGGAGTTCATTTCATTTGGCTGGTGAGACATCTTGTGTTGCTTTCCTTTCAGACATGCAACACAATGGTCCTTACTTGTAAACTCTTTCTTTGGTATTCCAGTTACCAAATGTCTTTAATTAATTTTCATATTCTTAAAGTTTACATGGCACATTCTTTTATGCCAAAGGAAAGACTCACCACTATTGGCTTTAGATAGAAAGCAACAAACTTCTCCTGATGGGGAGGTTTCCAGCAACTTCATCTTATACATGTTCTCTTTCCTTGGGGCTCTAAGCAGGATATGCTCTTCAGGAATGATCACCCGGGCTTGAGAACAACGCATTTATGCCTAATGAAGAGCATGTTATGTCTCTAGTCACAAAATTAAAATGCACTTAAAAGATTGTATCCAAACGTTTGACAAAATTTACCTTCTTAATGTTGAGTTTACCATTTTTGACCCTTCCCCTTCTTGTGATGTAACCACCTGATTCTCCTCCAAAAGCAAGTGTTTCTCTATCAATTTTCTCAAGGTTCTGAAGCAACGAGCCATTGCCTATCATGTGACTTGAACAGCCACTATCAATAATCCATATATTTCTTTTGGTCTTCAACTTTTCCTACACATGAAAAAGAGATGGTCGGTTATATTTGGAAACCCAAGCCTTGATGGTCTTGGCTCATCAAGATGAACTAAAGATAGTTAAACAGTTATTGATCCTATATGCAAGCTTTGAGTATCCTTGGTTGTTGTTAACAAAGAAACTTCAGTCATATTTCCTTCCTTCATCTTCCATATTATCTTTGAAAGATTAGACTTGGCTCTTCGAAACCTTGGAAGTTTTGATGACTTCGTTAGTTTTGGAGACTAAACCTTTGGAAGCTTAGCATCCACTGTAGCAATCTTCAGTGCTTAGTAGCATTTCTTTCTTCTGAGACCAAGTTTTCTTCCAAAGATAGTTTTCCACCTATCTTCTTCTTGTTCACCTTGGATCTTCCGATGGAAAGTGGTTTTTCTTACGAAGCTATTTTCTTCTTCCTCTCAAAATTCTTCTTTTTGTTTACATGGATATTACTCTTAGGATTGTAGATGAAATCCTTAGCAAAGTGAGTTGTATCACCACACTTGATGCATTCAACAGGAATACTTCTAAGGGTCTTCTTCTAAGGAAAATATTAAGCTTGATCTCTTTTCACTTTCTTCTTCATCTTCATAGCTGATATAGCAGGCTTCTTAGAGTGAAGCTTGCTCTTGGAGCTACATGACTCAGGCAATGTAGCAGCGTTGCACATTTGTTCAACCTTCTTCTCTTCATATGGATGGTTTGAACTTGATCTAGAACTCCTGGTACTAGAGTCCATAGTTGAGTCTTCAGTCTTCACTACTTTAAACCCAACAAATATAAAGACATATTTTTGCTTGGGATTTAAAGTGGTCTTGATATCTAGGGCTTTTTTTGATTTTCTTTTAGCAGATCTGATCAAATTCTTCATAGGTGACTTAGCCATCCTTGGTTCTTTTTTCTCTTCAAGAGAATAGTGACCCTTCTTAGGATGAACCTTGTCATTTACTTTGGTTCATCCTTCACTATCTCCTCTTCATCTTCATCCTCTACTTGGATAGGGTCAATAAGGGGCAGCTTATCTTTGCTACTTTCACACCTTGGAAATCTTACAGATAATGTGTGTTGAGCAGCTATCTCACTTGATCATAGTCACTGCCTATTTTGATAACAAATCGTTGCATGCAAGGATGAAGATATGATGTTCTTGAAGGTTTCCTTTTCAAAAACATATTTTTCTGCCATCGCTTTGCTAATCACAAGCTCAGCCTGGCATTCAAATAACTTGGTTACAAGATCTTTGATCTAAGTCTTGTAATTTGTGTGCTCATGCTTAAGAGTAGAAATTGTTTTCTCTATATCTATTTTAAGTTTATATTCATTTTTTGCTCTTTTAAAATTAGCTTTTAAAATATTAAAAGACTCATGGTCAGATATCACTTTCAAGTTATAGGACCTATACATGTTCAATTTAGTAATGCATTCAGGATTACAAAGTGTAACTCCAGGATAATCAAACTTGAATCAAATCATGAAGATTATAGATCAAATAATTATGAACACAATGAAAACCCGTTGATCTCTATTGATTGCTAATAATACTGTTTACAAGTAAATCCCTCAATCAATTGGTCATACAACTATTATCTCAACACTAATGACAATTAACCTATTTATAGTCTAGACTAATATTCACTAATTCTACTTAACTCCCTAGAGTTAGGCTAATTAATACAAAATTACATATTAAGCATAAAAATGACTATAAACAAGATAAAATATATTTTGTTCACACAAAATATATTTATTACAATATAACTCCTAGTCATCTAAATCTTCAATGTCTCGTCTTCGTTCCTCACCTCGAATGTGTCGGGTTTGACTTTTGCGTTGACTTTGATCGTTACGTTGACTTTCACTGTGTTTATAATATAGACTATCTTTTACAACTCCAATAATACTCCCCCTTAGTCTATCATTATCAACATCTTCAAAAAAATCAGCACCGAGAAGTCAACAATAGTAAGATGTTCAAATTGAAGCTTTCTGAATCTGATGAAAAAATTATTCATCTCATAACCTCTCCCTATTTATATGCTCTCCCTTTTTTAGTGCAACCTTTGTGAAGATATTGGAACAGCTTTCCCAAATCTCTAATCTCGAGTGCTTCAGAAGATGTAGGAAGAGGATTTCTAGCTCGGTATCTTCTACAAACTTAAGGAACAGGTTCTCTGATCAGGTACACTGCTCAACTGATGATCCGCCATCACTTACAGCAAAAACCTGAAACACATTCACAAACACAATCTCGACATTTCTAATTAGATCATTTTATTTTAACAAAATAAACCTGTGTTTATCTATTTTTGAAAACAAGCGAACCCGTGTTCGTTTGTGCGTAATTTCTATGAAATGCATGAAAAATAATAAAATATAATCAGCATAATATGGAAGACCTAAATGATCATTGAAATGAAAATTTATTATAATTTTTTTATTATATACATACATTATAACATTTTTTATCTATATATTTTTTTATAACCGAGAATTGAATCGATCATGAGATCACATTCTCAAGATATAATTTAGCACAAAGATGAATTTAAACATCGACAAGCAATGAGATCACACTAATAACTGAATCTAATTACAGTCTATGAATGATTTTTGAAATTCTCAAACAGATCACTAAAGATTGCTGATATGTTTGTCCACCTAAACTCATGCGTTATCTTTTTCAACAAGCAACAGATGATTCGTTAAGGTTTTATTAAATACTTTAGAATGCTAGGACCCCACAATCATTTGGCAAAAACCCTCACCCAACCTCAGGATTTCTTGAATTTTGTTACGATCTTTATAGAGCAAGGCGTGTGCATTAGTGTGCAAGTGATTATCAACAGAATATTGCATTATATGATGAATTAGATGATTTGACACTACTTAGACCAAAATGGTGAGAGCTCCAGGTCTATACTCACATATAACAAAGGAGATGACCAGTTAATCATGTGCCGATGAGAGCTCCAGGTCAGTACTATCGTACAGCAAAGGAGATCATCACTCCAGGTCAGTACTTCCGTACAACAGAGGAGATTAGCACAAACACAAGACACATAAATACACCAATCATGGCTCAAGGATATGGCTTATATGATTTGTATCATGGTGGGTGAAAGATCAATTCTCAATCCAATTTTTGTCGGGACTCAGTTTTTGTGCAGGCCAAAATGATTGCGTAAATCCAGACATCCTTAAGCATATATTTTAATTTAAATCATTATGTTGTTGTCTACTTTATTCTTCAGGCTGAGTCTACCAACCATATCATTAAAGAATCTGTTTGTTTTTCTATTATTTGCAATTAAAAATAGGATGTAAATCAGATAACAGCATCAGTTACTATCATTTCTCATTTTAAAATGCAAGTCATGCAAAAACAAGCATTTCAAGATGTATACAATCATTTCTCAGTCATCTCGAATCAAGTTCCCAGATCTCTTTTTATTATCTTTATTGAGACTTAATATACTCTCCCCTTAAATTTTATTTTTGCAAACCCCATGTTTTTTTTGTATATTTTTATATATATATTTTTTTTATAAAACTATGCAAAATTAGAAATTTACCAAAGAAGATCTTTCAAACTACACCGATAACAAGATAAGAAATGAATGATCAAGAAATATGTAGTGACTATGAATTGAGAACTGTGATTGTACACATAAAAACCCAGATTGTGGATAAAATACCATGACCTTAACCTGTTTGTTCCGCCTCAAATTTGAATTAGAAACAATCTTTGTCAGTAAATCGGATTACTAACAGTCCTCCTAAATTGTTCCTGCACTCATTAACGTTAGAAAGGGGAACCCGGGCCATCGTAGTCCTGGAAGTTCCTTTTTCATCTATATAAGAAACCTGCATTGGCACACAACCATTTAAACAATTGGGGATTGCTGTATCCTTCTTTTTAATTTGCCAAATTTTTTTCGGTTCAATTAATTTGGATTTGAATGAATTAAATTTGGAAATCATTTTCTGTTTAAGACCGAAAGGAAAAGAATTTGGTTTTGAACCTTTGGTCATTTTCATCTATGAATCATGTGAAACCGGCTTCACATGAGAAGGTTTGGATGGGGGGTTTTTCATCCAACCATTCAAAGATGTGTGCTTTTTACCTCTTGATCCAGAGAAGAAACACGTGTTGCCTTTACCGACTGGAACATTCTTTGTAGACTTACATCCGGAGAAGCAATTTGGTTTGCCTTTACCATTCGAAGCAAGTCTTTGAGGGCATTTCTTTACCACATGACCTTCTTTTCCACACTCAAAACAAGCCTTGAAAGGCTTTTGATTCTTTGTAGTCCCGTGTTGTGAAGGTGGGGATGATAATTGCTTTGAGCTTGTAGAAGATTCTTGCTTGTTTTGGTTTTTGCTTTGCTGAACAGTGAATGAGATCTTCACTGATTGACTGGGTTGTTTTTCTGTTGGAGTAGAGATCCGTATTGGTCTTGATTCAGCTTTTGAAAGCTTTTGAGACTTGATAGTCAGGAGATATCTTGATCTGTGAGGAACCAACACGCTCCTCTACATTTGATTCATCATCTAAGCTTATCCAGTCTCGTATACACAGATCTGCTTCCAAAGGATCTTGATTGACACCTCCTATTGTGTTGGCTTCGGTTATAGAATTCTGATTGCCTGACAATTCAACAACTGTTCCTTCTTTGACAAGCTGACAGGAACAAATGAAGGAATGTTACCTATTTTGAATTTGTTGAAGAAGGTTGGAGAAGTAACTGATATTGGTTTTGGAACACCAGAGGTGGAATCGTCATTAATCTTATCAGACCCCTGCCTGATGAATCCCAAACCCATAGGAGAATCCTGCATATCTCTAACCTCTTTAAGATTAATGCTACTTAAACCTACATTTATACTATTAGTTTCTTCAGCTTTAATCAAATCATTAGATGGATGAGGTTGAGTCATAGGAGAGTAACAATGGGTGCTAGAAGGAGGATAGACGTATGGATTTTCACCACAACCCACTCCCGTTTTAATCCTTGCTCCCCTCTGTTTACACAGTAGCTCTTCCTGTTTTATTCCAGATATGGTCCATCTATCAAGCTTTGTTTTAAGCTTGCCTGTTTCAAATTCAGCCAAGGTGACTCTTTCGTTTAAAAGATTAATTTCAACATTTTTTTCAAGAAGAGTTCGTTTTAAATGATCATTTTCTTTTAAAGCTTCATTTAATTTTATGAAATACTTGGCTTCATTCTTTTTAAGTTTTGCGTTTCTGGTGGTTAATTCCTTTTGGTTATCTAAAAGTAACCTATTAGCTTTATACACACCAAATAAACGAATTTTGCAAGCAGAAGAATACATTTCCTGAACTGTCTCATATGGAAGATCCAAGATGACTCTTTCAGTAGTAAGAGCCTTCTCGCAGTTGCGAACTCTGCTATTTCGCTTCTATTCTTCTTCCTTCTCAGCATCAAAAACTTCATCATTCAACTCAGCTCCACCTTTACCCATTGATGTCTGCTTATGCTCCTCGTGTACCTCTTCAATTCTAGGTTTCGTTAAACCGTCAAAATTGGTGCTAGCAGCTGATCTCTCTTCTTGTTTCTCTTTAGAGTTTGAAGTGATCGTTGGAGTTAGATATGTCGATTCATAGTACTCACGAAGTTTGATCTCCAACTCCATTTCTTTCAGTTTGTTGATCACCTCCATTAGTTTGTAATCCCGAAAACCTCTATCTCGTTTAATCGACTTGCCGTGTGAGCTTCATTCTGATGGGTGGGAATCAATCAATCTTAGAACTTGTTCATGATTTTCCAATTGGGCATCAAACCCACCAACAGAAAACGATCAAGAAAATTGGACATCCTTTCATTTTTTAAAGCTGCAAAATTATCAAAGCGACATTGTGCAATTGTTAGATTATCAGATTTGAAGGAGTTAAACAGTTTTGCAAAGGCCATTTTTTTTATTTTTTTATTGCAATTAACCCCTCCAAAAATATTTTTCCCAAAATTTGTAAAATAATTCTCCCTCGGGAATAATATTATTTTTTAAATCTCACGCTAGACAAACAAGCTTGAACTTTCGTTCAATGATACTTTCGGCAACAATTTCGCTTGTAAATCAACCACAAGCACTGTTGAACTTTCGTTCAATGAAACTAGTTTCGCAGGACAGCAGAATACAACTTCATTGAGGATAAATCATGTAGTTTTGCTGGAAGAGCTCGTAGTTTCGCTGGATGAACTGATAATTTTGCTGAACGAAGCTGAAAAACGTTTTCAACACGAAATCAATCTAAAATCATCAAAAACTCAGTGGATTTTAGATCTGATGATTAACAGAGCTTCCTCAACCAACAACCAACAAAATTCAAGCAAATTCCATATCAAATACACACGAATTTGATCTTAAATTGATGAACACTTGATATTGAACAAAAACAACCAAAATCTCAACTTCTCTCTCTAAAAATCTTCAAATCTTCAGTGAATTTGATCCAAAATGGCTCTGATACCAAATTGTTAATCCAGGATAATCACACTTGAATCAAATCATGAAGAATTAGATCAAAATATGATAATCACAATCAAAACCCCTTTGATCGTTAATTAGATTGCAAAATATGTGTTTACAAATAATCCCTCAATCAATTGGTCATACAACCATTAGTCTAATCCTAATAACAATTAGGCTATTTATAGTAAATATAATATTCACTAATTACATTTAACCCCCTAGACTTAGGCTAATTAATAAATTTACATATAAAACATAAAAATGACTAAAAACAAGATAAAATATATTTTGTTTACACAAAATATATTTCTTACAATAAAAATCCTAGTCATCTAAATCTTCAACGTCTCGTCTCGGTTCTCCCTCTCGAACGTGTCGGATTTGGCTTTTGTTGACTTTGATCGTGACGTTGACTTTTGTTGACTTTGACTGTGTTGATAATATAGACTATCTTGTACAGCTCCAACACAAAGATGTTCCAATTCCTTGGCTTCATCATGATCAGCCATTAGTGCTACGTTTAGAGAGACATCCTCTACCTGAAAGCTCCAGTCAAAGTCTTCCTCTTTAATACTAATAGAGCTTGTTGTTATGGTTGGATTGGCTTCTCAGTTCTGGGAACTACATCAGTGTAGTTTGGCCTAGATTGTGTTTGGCCATGATTTGTACTTGGTGACTTACACTCCCTAGTAAAGGGTCCCATTTGGTTAGATATGTAACACTCCACTTTGTTTTTATTCAGCCTAAACTTTCCACTGGTTACATTACGCAGGATTGATTTTTTTCACTAAACACTCTGTTTTTCTCTCAAACTCACTTGAATCACACTCGGTTCAGATCATGATGCAGAATCCCTTCTAAGAGTTGATTATAATATACTAAGTAACAAAGAACACAAGGAAATAATTTTCAAGGTACATGTATATATTACTTCTCAACTCAAAGTATTACAAGACTCTTACAAGCATGTTATATGAGTTACAATGAGAAATTATATATACTAGATTCTACAGCTGGATATACTTTGATACCAGCTGAAAACTTAGGACTAAAGCATATACTACAATGCTAAAGTTAAGGTAACTTAGATAAAGTATTATCTAAGATAAGGTAGTCATGACATGTCCACAAATTACCTTTTGTCACCAACTAAAGTTGAAAACTGTACTAACTAACAAAAGATGAAAAGTGGAATAAAGTATGGTCAACTACATAGGCATGGAAAAGCGCCATGCAGTATCTCAGAGACTTGCATCAGAGTGTTAGAAGGGCCATACTTATGTCCACTGGTTCATAATAGTGTCTTCCGAAGGTTAATTGGCTTCGGAATAACTTGTTCTTCGAAAGCCACTTATACTTCTTCTGAGGCTACTTTTTCCAAGGCTTAAGGACTTCTTCAAATCTTCATAGTTCGAAAGTTGTTGTCTTGATTTCTTCTAAGTCTTGAACTTCGAAAGAGAGAAGACTTTGTCTTCGAATGCTGGACTCTTCCTTTGGAAGATCCTTCAGACATGATCTTGGGAAGTTCTGTCTTTCCCTTCGGAAGAACCCCATTTGCCTTCAGAACATCTGTACTTAGCTTCGGAAGACCTTAATAAGTTGTACCAAAATTTGTCTAAGTGTCTAGGTTTTGGTTGCACCAGCCTTTCTAGATCCAACAAACTCCCCCTCGGCTGATGCTACCAAAACCTCACTTATTCCTACTTCTCAAAACCTTCAGCACCAGGGACAGAAGATGCTTTTCTTTTTTTTTTTGTTCTTCCCTAACGTGGTGCTGAGAAGTTTGTACAAGTCATTGTGGATAGGAGATCCAGTCTATCACTCTAAATGACATGCACCCTTTGTTGTGCCCCTGAAGAGAGTTAGTTGACGGGAGTTGTAGTCATACTCCCATCTAACAATGGATTCAAGTTCAGGACCTTCAACCATTTTAAGAAAGACTTTGCCTTTGGTTGCCGATCTTTTTCTTTCCTTCTCCTCTCTCAGTTTCAACCCCTCTTTCCTAGCAGTTAGCTCGGCCAGATGAAGACTGCTCAGATGATTTCTGATGTGAGCAGCTATCTTAGAGTTGGAGGGGTTGGAAAAGGGCTTCTCTGCTAACTCAGTAATATCGACTCTGCTTGAGTGTAGCAAAGATGAGGCATTGAGCCTGTTTAGCTCTCCATTCTCTCTCTCAACAAAACAGTTATGAGAAAAGTCTTTAAACCTCCACAGGATGATCTTTTTTCTTGGCACAAGGGGTGGCACTTTATCCCTTTTCTTTGTATCCAGCAGAGTCATCAGTCTTCTTCTTAGCTTCTTCTCTTCTTCATTTAGTGAATCCGAGTTGAGGCCAAAGAGTTTAACGGCTTGGTCCAGTGTTTCTCTAGGCAGATTAGGGAATTGATCTCTAGTGAGGGAACATGAGGAGCCATCAACATAGGTTAGCTTGACTGACTCCTCCTCACAGTAGATGTCGCTCAAGGTTGTACAGTTAATGAGCTTCATCATGATCTCCTTAAACTCCTCTAAGGAGAGATATTTGGAAGGCTGAGGGGATGGTTAAGGTGGTTGTTAGGCAGGTAGTGGTGTTTGGTTTCTAGGAAGTGTTTTAGGTTTGAGAATGGGTAGTTTAGGTGGTTGTGGTGAAGAGACAGGTATGGATGATAGTGTAGGTTCAGGGGTGTAAGGCGCAGAGGTTGGTTCAGTTTTGATGGGAAATGGGAAAGGGATTGGTTCAGGTTGAGGTTGGGGTTGAGGTTGTGGTTAAGGTGTTGGTTTGAAGGTCATCCCATGTCCTCTTCTGTACATCTCTTTCCTTTTCCCTGAGCGAATATTAGCCTTGATAGCACTGACATGTCGCTGCAGGGTCTTCTCACACATTGGACCCACCTGTCTACCAGAGAAGCCATGAGCTCGGAGATAGTCCTTCATCCAGGCTTTATCACCTATCTTCATGGCAACAACGAGTCCTGCTTCTTCCTTCTTCTTCTTCTTCTTTTCCCTTAGCTTTTCCTTTGCAGCTTTCTTTCTTTCTTTCTCCATTTGATCTTGCTCTTTCTTGAAAAGCCACAAGATCGTATCATTGTTGTGAGGAGTCAATTCCTTTAAAGAGAAACCGCAGGAGCTTAGGAAAGTTATCCTTTCACTCCTTAGCTGTTGATCAGCCTCTCTTTTCTTTCTCTCCCTCTCTTCCTCCAAGGCCAACCTTGCTGCTTCTTCTATTCGCTGAATCTGCAGCAGAGTTGCCTTTTATAACTCAATTAGCTCCTCTAATGGTAGCAGGAGCACATCTTTATTAACATCTCCAAGCTTAACAAACCTGTCAATGATCTCCATCATTTTCTTGTTGTTGATATCCTCCTGGTTGGCTGCAGCTGCTTTGCTACTTGCTGCTAGCAACTTCCCAGTTAGGAGTCTACCTTTCCTTTTAAGCTTTTCCAACCTTTCTTCCTCCATTTGTTCTTCCTCTGTCATCTTCCTCATTCCTTTGGTGTCTTTGGAAGTGCTACCTTTGGAAGTTCTTGAGTAGAGGTTTCAGGTTGAGTGGTGGTGATGGGAGTAGGAGATAGTGATGATGTTTGAGCAAGGGGTTGGGTGAAAAAGTCCTCCCTATTGACCTCAGATGCTAGTTTTAGATGTTAGTTCTAGAATTACATCTATGACAACTAGATTATCGGATAGAGAAAATAGATCTTCCGTATCTTCAATCTCAGCTTCGGAAGTCTGAAATGGTTCTTCCAAGGCTTTGACTTCTGCTTCAAAAGTCTGTGGGAATGCACTCTATGTCCCAACTATTTCAGTTGCTGGCCATCCGTCCTCATTTCCCCTTCGAAATCAATCTTAGGTTCAACTTGGACCTTAGGTTGACCAACTTCTTGGATAGTGGTAGAGGGTGCATTCAACCTCTGAAGCTCTTGAGCTCCAAAGTATATCACAGACATATCAGGGCTTGGCTGTTCAATGGAAGATCCCATCAGGAACTTGAAAAAGAACTTGTTAAGATCTTGAATAATCCTTTGGTCCATTTGAATGACAATTGGAGGAGGCTTAAGAAAAACTAAAGCTTATTGAGTATGGTATCTTAAAGTTAAAGTATAAATAGCTTGACTCTTTGGTTTCTCATGCAATTGTCCCTGAACACTCTCCTTCTTTTTGGTAGCATCATTCTAAGAGCTTGATGATCTAGAGGAAGAGGTCAATGAGACCTGAATAGGTACATGCCTAACAGACCTCTCAATCTGTTTCATGCTAGTTTGCCCTTGAGATTTTCAATCTCAAGTTGCTGAGTGGCAGACCTATCCTCTAAAGTCTTAACCTTAGATTCAAGGTTTAAGACTTTAGAAAGTAGGTCTTGAATGGTGAGTTGCAGACTTCCCTCATCTTCTTTTGAAGAATCATGGGGAAATGAGGTAACATACCTAGTATGTTCATCCTCACCACCAGATGTGTTTTCTTGGCACCCTGGTTTCCCTTGCCTAATGATGTCTCTTTCAGAGTCATCAAATGGCATGGTTACCATAGATTCAGTCTCAATGATGTTACCATTGTCCTGAAGGTCCAATGAGGCTCCTTTAGTAGTGGCAACTGAATCTACATGAGTCCCCTCCATATCAGTGGGACTCACCTCAGTTAAGGCTTGCTGAGGGGGGCTGGAGATAAGAGATCTCTCTAGGCTCTGTTGATCCTTGAGAGGGTGTTGTGGATCAACTTCATTGCCCTAAAGAAACATAATCTCCTCATCAATTTCTATCAATAGGCCAATGAAGGATATAGAGGTTAAGCATAATGACCCGGGACCTTGATCAATGTCTATTGGTATTGAGCCTATGGTAGGGCTGTCCCTTTTTGGCTGCTTAGGGGAGTATAGAGACTTATCATGAGGGTTTACAGCTTGGGTTTCAGGCTCATGGGATTGAGACTAAGGAAACTCAATACCCATATTGAGGTCAAAAGTGAAGGATGGTGAGACCTCAGACTGAGTGGGAGCCCATGTTTCCACTCTAGTCGTTTTGGGTTGAACAGGAGGACCTTGTTTAATCAGAATAGATTGAAAAAGGGTTCGTTTAGGACGTATCTGGTAAGTGATTGTGATGGGGTGAGAAGGTAGATTTGGCAAATTGAGGATAGTTGTTGGTGTGGGTTCATCACCTGTGGGGTTAATAGGGATGTCACCAAGAGCCATTGGCTCAATCATACCTAAAGAAGCTCAGTGTGTCTTCTAGTGTAGTTGGTGGACACTCTCTTCAAGACTTTGAAGATGGTCGGCTTCATTTGAGGTACTGGTAGAGCAGCTGCATAGAGAAGCTGACTCTGGTCTAGGTCACAGTTGATAAGATGCTAAATGAACCTGGGATATATATAGAATGTATCCCTTTGGAGGTTCCCTATAAGGTTGATCAGCATAAATCTTGAGTAATTGAAGCAGAGGCTTTTCACCAACCCATGAACTAGGCATCCTAGTTCATATGGGATTTAATCCTATCCCCCAGACTTATTAGACAAGTAGTGGAGAACTACATGAAGCAAGAACTTCCAGTTATATGAGAAGTTAAACTTGTAAACGGTAGACCTGCTCACATCTCCACCATATCCCATTTGAGTATATGTGTCATCTAAGTCTGACTTGGGGAATTCTGTAGGAGCACCTTCATCGTGAAGCTCTAGATACTCCCTGATGAGTTGTTCTGATATGATCAACTCCTAGCCATAAATGCTCGACCTTATCACCCCAACTCCATTTAGGGTTTCAATCTGACCATTGCCCCAGAATTCAGCCATATGGTTTGAGTAGACAGTGGGGTTAACAATCAAAGCAGTGTAATAGGTAGATTGGGTGAGAAAGGAGATGATATCTGAGAAGTCAGCATCCTTGGATGAATCAAGGAGTGCGACCTGGTTGTGCTGAGGGTTAAGAGCCATTGTGGGAAAAAGTTGCAGAGAAATGAGTTTGAACTTGGGTAAATTGGAGATGAAGGAAGCTTTGGGTAGTAAATTTGGTAAAAAGATTAAAGTGATAAGTCGGGTCATTGAAATGGTGAAATGGCGGTTTTGGGGGTTGGATAAGGTGAAAAGATGGTTTGGTATATGATGTGTCAAGGGTGGTAAGGTTAAATCCATTTAAATAATCCGACATCATTAACAAAATCTTTGCTTTTTACAGAGTGGGACCCAAAAGATTTCTGTTAGACAGTAAAATCTCTCTTCCGAGTATAAAACATTTTCGCAGGTAATCTTCTTCCGAAACAAATTTTACTTCCGAAGGTAAGTTTGTTACTTCCAAGAGTAAAAAGTGCTTTCTGAATGGAGAAGTTTATAAGCTTCGGTAGTAGATCTGATATGTAATCAATTGATTCTTCCGAGACTAAAAACTCTTCAGAGAAGAAGATTTTCCTTGGAGGAATTTTGCTTCGGAAGATATATAAAACATCTTCCGAGGGTTAATTCCTCTTCGGAAGAATCTATGCTTAGTGAAATTTTAGAGAAAGACCTTTTGTAAGTGTGCTTAGATTGTTTTGACACAAGACATTAAACATTTTAAAAAGGTTTTCAAATTAGATAGACTAATCAATGTTTATCAACCCAATAGCTGTAATGAGATATTTAAATCTTTGTTCATCAAAGGCTTTGGTGAAAAAATCAACATATTGTTCATTTGAGTCAACTTTGATTAGCTTAATCAGATTTTTCTCATGAATATCACTAATGAAATGATACCGGATATCTGTGTGCTTTGCCTTGGAGTGCTTCTTTGGATTTTCAGTAATGGAGATAGCACTATTGTTGTAAATGTGGATAGGAGTACTCATGAAGTTGAATCCGTATTCTATCATCTGGTTCTAAATCCACATCAGCTGAGCACAACAACTAGCAGTAGCAGTGTATTCAGCTTCAGCAGTAGATGTTGAAACGCAGGATTGCTTCTTGCATTGCCATGAGATTATCCTTCCACCAAGAAATTGACATCCACCTGATATTGATTTCTTATTGATATTGCAGCCACCATAGTCATTATCAGAATAGCTATAGAGATTGAAATTGTTGTTCCGTGGATACTAGAGACCCAGTTTAGGTGCTCCTTTGAGGTATCTGAGGATTCTCTTGGTAGCAACTAGGTGAGACATCTTTGGAGCAGCCGGATATCTTGCACAGATGCATGTTGCAAACATAATATCAGGTCTACTTGCTGTGAGATACATTAGAGAACCAATGATTGACTTATACTGATTTGATCAGCATCCTCCCCCTCAGACTGATGTTTTTGTCACTAAACACTTTGTTTTTCTCTCAAACTCACTTGAATGACACTCGGTTCAGATGATGATGTAGAATACCTTCTAAGAGTTGATTATAATATACTAAGTAACAAAAAACACAAGAAATAATTTTCAAGGTACTTGTATATATTACTTCTCAACTCAAATTATTACAAGACTCTTACAAGCATGTTACATGAGTTACAATGAGAAACTATATATACTAGATCCTACAGCCAGATATACTTTGATGCCAGCTGGAAACCTATGAGTAAATCAGATACTACAATGCTAAAGTTAAGGTATATTAGATAAAGTATTATCTACGATAAGGTAGTCATGACATGTCCATGACTTACCTTTTGACCAACTAAAGTTGGTAACTGTACTAACTGATAAAAGGTGAACATTGGAATAAAGTATGGTCAACTACATGGGTGTGGGAAAGCGCCATGCAGTATCTCAGAGACTTACAGCGGAGTGTTAGAAGGGCCATACTTATGTCCACTGGTTCATAGTGGTGTCTTTGGAAGGTTAATTGTCTTCGAAGAACTTGTTCTTCTGAAGCCACATATATTTCGTAAGAGGCTACTTCTTCCGAGGCTTAATGACTTCTTCAGATCTTCATACTTCAAAAGTTGTTGTCTTGATTGCTTCTAAGTCTTGAACTTCAGAAGAGAGAAGACTTTGTCTTCAGAAGCTGGAGTCTTCCTTCGGAAGATCCTTCAGACATGATGTTCGGAAGTTTTGTCTTTGCCTTTGGAAGAACTCCATTTGCCTTCGGAAGTTCTGTACTTAGCTTCGGAAGACCTTTATAAGTTGTACCAAAGTTTGTCTAAGTGTTTTGGTTTTGGTTACCCCAGCCTTTCTAGATCCAACATATTGTTGGGAAACTTTCCTCCTGTTCTCTTGTAAAACTTAGCTCTATGAGTGAGAAGAGCCATCTGCTAGACTATCTCCATATACTTCAGGTCATTTGGAAGGATACAATCCAAGTGTGACATCTGTCACCTTAAGGTCCGTTAATTAACGTGGTTTTCCGTTAACTATCATTTGAACATCATTCCTCATCTTTATTAACTCTTTATGTGGATATCATGCTTGCCTATCATCTTTATTCTTGTGTTCATATCGTTAACATATGCTAACCTTAAAAACTTTTAAAACCTTCATCATCATAATCGCCAAATATATCATTTTTATATAAAATTAACGTCACTAATAAAACCATTTCTAAGTTATAAATAACATTAAATACATTTTTTTAATTAATATAATTACCCTTACAAAGTCCTTTTTCAACCGAAACAAATTTGGGAAACTTGGGGGTTAAGTGCAAGGATTAAAATTGTCATTTTGCAAACTTGGGCTGGGTATATAAACCCATTTCCAGCCCTAGGATTCATTATCTTCTTCTTCATCTCCTTCATCTTCATCTTCACCTCTCATCTTCATTCTAGCACCAAAACCGACCCATTTGGTCTCGTTTTCGCCGTCTAGACTTCATCTACAACCTAGTCTACTCCACTCTAGCAGGTAGACGACTTTGGTTGTCCCTTTTCTTGCTTATTCACGGCTGTCCAATCTAGGGTTTCGGGTGTTCGGGTTCAACCTGAACACATGAGGTCGTGTGGGTGCGTGTGAGGCCTTTCTGCGTGTGCTTCATGCTTGTGCAAGTTTGTAGTGTGTTTCTGGAAGTCCTTGTTGTGTAAAACTTGTGGTCGGAGCGGCCGAAGGCTGCTCAGCCCTTCCTGCAGTCGCGATTCTGCTGTCAGGCGACTGGGTCGTGCGAGTGGGTGAGTCGTGCGACTGAGCCATCCGTATGAGTCAATCGTGCGACTGAGTTGTGCGACTGGGAGTGTCGTGCGACTATGTGTATGTGTGCAATTGAGTCATGTGAGCGAATGAATGTATGCGATTGTGCGTGTATCGCATGACTAGAGTCCAATCGCACGAATGAAGGTTCAATCGTACGAATGTAGCTGATTCGTACGAATGAAGGTTGATTCGTGCGTATGGAGGTTGAGTCGTGCGATTGGGTGTTGTGTGGTACGACTGAATGCCAGTCATACGAATGAAGGTTCAATCGTACGAATGAAGCTGATTCGCACGATTGAGGGTTGATTCGTGCGAATGGAGTGTTGAGTCGTGCGTCTAGTCCTGTCGTGCGACTGAATTTGTTGTGTGTGATTTCCCTTATTGTGTGTGGTGTGTGTATGTCGTGTGATGTTAAGGTGACATCGACACGGTTGCCATTACTAATGACAAAGATTAAAGTCAACGCTATCAAGCCTACAAATACTATTTCAAATTAAATTAACTTAACATTTTACAAGTATCAATAACCGATTTGTAACTACTAATATTTATCAAATACTTCTTCAATAACAATGAAACTTTTACACAAATATCATCAGCAATGGCGACAATGTCTAGTACTTGGATCTACATAAGATCTAGTACGTGTGTCTGTTTGTGTGAGTTGCACGCGACCCCACCGATATAACCCGAACCGACCGAACAATATTATATGCTTCATTCATATCATTAATGCTTAATAATAATTGTCAATAGGTGTTTGACCGTTCATTTGCATACAACATTTGGATACATTGATCATACATACTTACCACTTAACAAGTGAGTTTCGTGACCCCTTTTTACGCTTACTATATTTCAATCATTTACAACTTGGGGGAAAAGTATCCTCACCCATTTTCAATGTTGTACAATTTACTTACAATTTACATACATGGAATCAACGTGACACTGTTTTACAAGTACTTATCTAATACATGCTTGGGTCTGTTGTGTGGTTCCTTCTTTGCAACTATTTAATTCCAGTGTGGGAACCGACGGATAGGTATTGGTAGTACTACTAGGTTGACACCCCCACCCTTTGTTCGTTGGTATACTAGTTAGTACCATTAGTGGCCAGGAACGGGCCCTTGGGTGAATATATTCTGACAATATCTTTGTGTACGTCGCTAGGTTTGGTTGCAAAGCTCATTGTCATGTGATTTTACTTGCTTATATAATTGTATTCACGGTATTCCACATCGCTTACTATATACAACATCACTTACTTATTTACTACTTAAACCTACGAGCTCACCAACAATTTTGTTGACCATTTTGAGCATATCTTTTCAGGTGATCATGCAAACTAAGGATCTAGGTGTGCTGCCTTAGTGGAGACCCTAGGATGCATTTTTGATGACTAAACATATTTGACAAACAATCATTTTGAAACAGTTGTTGTAGTCTGATTTAACAACATTATTCTTTTGATACTTGGTCCCCGGTAGTGGGAATTTACATTACAATGTTATCATCTTTGAGTATGTGAATCGTTTATCATGATTATGCTTATGGCTATGTTGTCGTGAATACTGACTAAACACGACACAAGTCCCCTTGTTGTCGGGTGTCGTCATGACACGCTTGTCATCATTTATTATATTGCATCTCTATCGCTTACCATGTGTTATGCCGTTCCCAATCTCGTTACATCCCCGTGTTTCCGCTTTTAGCGGGGGTGTGACAGATTGGTATCAGAGCCATTGGTTATAGAGAATTAGGCAATACACTTGACCTAGACTATAACCTAGGAACCTCCATGTAGATTTGCATGCTAGGATCTGTATGCATTATATATCTCGTCTATGTGTTCCTCTATACTTAATTCGTTCATCTATCTGTTATGTGATCTTTCCACCCTATGAGAGAGCCCTTGTGCTCACTCTTTTATGGGATGCTCCTATTGGATCTTCTGTTCCCTCTGCGCACCGAGTTAGTTTATCAGATCCGGGTATTAAACCCGAAGAGATCTTCACAGATCATGCTATTGCGCTTGACCTTGGACATTGAGATTAACCCTGAGGAGGTTATGTCTGAAACCTTGAAAGAGGAAGAGATGGACAACCTTCGCTAAACTAAACGTGATTATATACACGGATTTACAACTGTTATGATGGACTATTGTCGAGACATTATCAGATCATGGTGTGGTAACTACACGAATTGCATGCGATGTGTGGTGACTATAAGTGTAATATTAACTTGGAATATTGGACTTGATGAGTGTTATGGATAATACACTTTGAAATGATTTAAGCTTACGTGTTTGCTACTTCTATGATTAGAAAATGCCGCCTCGAAGAGTTACCCGCAACAATAGTGGCGGGAGTGAAGCCCCAAAGGGCAAAGGCAGAGGCAGAGGTAGAGCACCAAGAACAAATGATGGTCTTGCCAGTAACAATCAGGGAACTGGAGACTCTGATATGGCTGCTCTGATCGCTCAACGGTTGGCCGCACTGATTCCTACTATCGTGGCCCAAGTGAGCGATGCACTCCAGCAACACCACCCCCACGGGGATGGTGGCAATGATATTGGAGAAAGAGGTCAAGGTAGGATCGAAACTGAAGTGGGAAATGGAAACCCAACTGGGAATGAAAGTAACCAGGAAACCGGAAATGGTGGAACAGCTGGTATTGAGACTGGGGTTGTTAATACTAGACGGGGTGGTTCATACAAAGAGTTTGTGGCCTGTAAACCAAGAGAATTTGATGAGAAAGGTGGGGCGATAGCCCTAACCAGGTGGCTAAAAAAGATGGAGGCAGTGATTGACATCAGTGAGTGCCTCGACAGCCAGAGAATCAAGTATGCCACGTGTTCATTACAGGGCAAGGCCCTAACCTGGTGGAACACCCAGGTTCAAGCTTGAGGAAGAGAATCTGCGATGCAAATGTTGTGGGATGAGTTTAAAGCTTTGATCACCGAGGAATACTGCCCCCTCAACGAGATGAAGAAACTAGACCATGAATTCTGGAATCATGCTATGGTGGGGGCCGGGCATGCAGCTTATACGGATCGTTTTCATGAGCTGGCAAGATTGGTTCTGCATCTAGTCACGCCGGAATCAAAGAGAATCGAGAGGTATATTTGGGGACTTGCGCCTCAAATCCGGGCGATGGTTACAGCAGCTGCTCCTCCTACTATTCAGAGTGCAATTCTGAAGGCTGACGCTCTAACCGATGAGATGGTGAGAACAGGGGTTTTGGGCAAAGGAGCAGAGAAGAGAAAGGATGTTGGGGAAACAAGCCGTTCGAGTGCCGGGAAGTTTGATAAAAGAGCCAAGACGACCAGAAATTTTGTGGCCGTGACTCAGGTTAAAAGAGAGTATGTGGGGCCGCACCCCAAATGTGATAGGTGCAACTATCATCATCCCCCAAGAACGCAGTGCCGGGTGTGCGCCAACTGTAGACGCCCGGGGCATTTGGCGAGAGACTGCTGAACACGCCGAATCTTGTGGCACCGGTCAACGCGGTTAACCCCGCCGAGAATGCCAGGGTCTGTTATGAGTGTGGAGGCCCTGATCACTACAGAAACATGTGCCCCAGGCTGAATCGGGCACCGGGTCAGCAAGGAAACAACCAGCAGCAAGTGATGGCCATAGCTAGAAATCAAGGCCCGACCAATCAAAGGAATGCAGCTCGGGGACGTGCATTCGTCATTGGAGCCAACGATGCCCGTTAGGACCCGAATGTTTTCAAGGGTACAAACTTACTCAATCATCACCTCGTATCTATATTATTTGATACTGTAGCAGACAATAGCTTTATATCCTCTGAGTTTGTGCAATTGCTTGATTTGAGTCCTACTAGGCTAGAAACTAGCTACTCTGTAGAAATGGCCAATGGTAGGGTTGTTCAGGCAGATGAGATTATTAGGAGGTGCTCGATAATATTGGAGGACCATGCCTTCGATATAGACTTGATACCCTTTGAGCTAGGAAGTTTTGATGTGATTGTGGGTATGGATTGGTTGTCGCAAAACGGAGCAGAGATTGTCTGTCGGGACAAAATAGTACGAATCCCTATGCCAAACGGGGAGGTACTCAAGATTCAAGGAGAACGACCGGGAAGGAACTTAAAGCTTATTTCCTGCATGAAAGCACGCCGAAGTTTACGAAAGCAGTGCTACGCCTTTCTGGCTCATGTGGTAGAAAAGAAGGACGAAGAGAGGAAACTAGTAAATATTCCAGTGGTACGGGACTACCCAGATGTATTTCCTGATGACTTGTCTTGTTTGCCTCCTCCATGACAAGTGGAATTTCGTATAGAGTTGGTTCCTAGAGCTACACCGGTAGCAAAGACGCCATATCGGTTAGCGCCATCCGAAATGCAAGAGTTATCTAGTCAATTACAAGAATTACTGGAGAAGGGTTTTATTCGACCGAGTCATTCACCGTGGGGAGCACCGGTATTGTTTGTCAAAAAGAAGGATGGGTCGTTCCGCATGTGCATCGATTACCATGAGTTGAACAAGTTAACCGTGAAGAATCGATATCCTCTCCCCAGGATCGACGATCTGTTTGATCAACTACAAGGAGCTTCATAATTCTCAAAGATCGACCTTCGTTCTGGATATCATCAGTTAAGAGTTTTTGAGGACGACATACCGAAGACAGCGTTTAGAACTCGTTATGGGCACTATGAGTTCTTGGTCATGCCGTTCGGGCTGACTAACGCACCAGCCGTGTTTATGGATCTAATGAATCGGGTGTGCAAACCTTACTTGGATAAGTTTGTGATCGTATTCATAGACGATATACTTATCTACTCCCGATCGAAAGAGGATCATGAAGAACACCTTCAGGCAATTCTAGAACTGTTACGGATAGAAAAACTTTTCGCCAAGTTCTCGAAGTGTGAATTTTGGTTGCGGGAAGTGAAGTTTTTGGGTCATGTGGTGAATGAGGACGGGATTCATGTAGACCCCGGCAAGATCGAAGCGGTGAAGAAATGGGATGCACCCCAGACACCATCGGAGATACGACAATTTTTAGGATTGGCCGGTTACTATCGTCGCTTCATCGCGAATTTTTCAAAGATCGCGCAGCCATTAACATTGCTTACTCAGAAAGACAAGAAGTTTGATTGGGGACATGCACAAGAACAAGCGTTCCAAACGTTGAAAGAGAAGTTGTGTAACGCGCCTGTACTGTCCCTCCCAGACGGAACCGATGATTTTGTGGTGTACTGCGATGCTTCACATCAAGGGTTGGGATGTGTGCTAATGCAGAAGGATAAGGTGATTGCCTACGCTTCGCGACAACTTATAGTGCACGAAAAGAACTATACAACTCATGATCTTGAGTTGGGCGCTGTAGTACTTGCACTCAAGATTTGGAGGCATTACCTGTATAGAACCAAATGCATCATCTTCACAGATCATAAGAGCCTCCAACATATCCGGGATCAGAAGGAACTCAATATGCGTCAGCGACGTTGGGTATAGCTACTTAGTGACTACGATTGTGAAATCCGGTATCATCCGGGGAAAGCTAACGTGGTGGCTGATGCTTTAAGCCGCAAAGAACGCGTGAAACCACTACGTGGTCGAGCATTGGGATTGACCATTCAAACAAATCTGAAAGCTCGGATCCAAATTGCACAAAGTGAAGCAATGAAAGAAGAAAACCTTGCGTGAGAAGAATTCCGAGGGTTGGATAAATAGATGATTGCAAGGATGATGGTATACAGTACTTCATGGATCGCATATGGGTACCCAGATGGGAAGGTGTACGTACCTTAGTCATGGATGAAGCCCACAAGACGCGATATTCTATTCATCCTGGTGCAGACAAGATGTATCATGATCTCAAAGATCTGTACTGGTGGCCAGGCATGAAGAAAGACATTGCTATGTACGTAAGCAGATGCTTGACATGCTTAAAAGTTAAAGCTGAACATCAGAAACCATCGAGATTATTACAGCAACCTGAAATTCCCGAGTGGAAATGGGAGAATATAGCTATGGATTTCATTACCAAACTCCCTAGAACAAGCAGCGGGCATGACTCGATATGGGTCATAGTGGATCGAATGACGAAATCAGCACATTTCTTGCCGATCCGAGAAGACTACAAAATGGATAAGTTGGCGAGATTGTACATAAAAGAGGTCGTGACAAGGCACGGAGTGGCGGTGTTAATCATATCCGACCGTGACAGCCGATTTACTTCACGATTTTGGCAGACACTACAGAAAGCGATGGGCACTCGATTAGATATGAGTACCGCCTATCACCCTCAGACAGATGGCCAAAGTAAACGAACTATACAGACGCTAGAAGACATGTTGAGAGCGTGTGTAATCGACTTTGGTGGTAGTTGGGATGCTCATCTAACGTTGATCGAGTTCTCTTACAACAACAGCTACCATACAAGCATTGGGTGTGCTCCGTTCGAAGCGTTGTATGGAAGGAAATGTAGATCTTCTGTTTGTTGGGCCGAGATTGGTGAAAGTCAGCTAACAGGCCCAGAGATCATTCAAGAAACAACTGACAAGATCTTTCAAATCAAAGACCGACTAAAAGCTGCTAGAGATCCCCAAAAGAGCTATGCCGACAACCATCGGAAGCCTCTAGAATTCAACATTGGGGATCGAGTCTTACTTAAAGTCTCCCCTTGGAAAGGAATTGTTCGATTTGGAAAGAAAGGGAAGTTAGCCCCAAGATACGTTGGACCATTCGAGATTACAGAAAGAATCGGTCCAGTGGCTTACCGATGAAGGTTGCCACAAGAACTCAGCGGTGTGCATGATACTTTTCACGTGTCGAACCTCAAGAAGTGTTTGGCAGACGAATCCATTCACGTGCCAATTGAGGAAATCAAGATTGACGAAAAGCTTCATTTTGTTGAGGAACCCATTGAGATCATGGATCGAAAGGTCAAGCTACTGAAGCGCAGTAGAATATCTATTGTTCTCGTAAGGTGGAATTCAAAACGAGGGCCAGAGTTTACATGAGAACGAGAAGATCAGATGAAACTCAAATATCCACATCTATTCGAGGATGACACTCTTGGACCTAACTCCAGCCGAATTTCGGGACGAAATTCTCTCAACTAGGGGATACTGTGACATCCGTCACCTTAAGGTCCATCAATTAACGTGGTTTTCCGTTAACTATCCTTTAAACATCATTCCTCATCTTTATTAAGTCTTTATATGGATATCATGCTTGCCTATCATCTTTATTCTTGTGTTCGTATCGTTAACATATGCTAACCTTAAAAACTTTTAAAGCCTTCATCATCATAACCGCCAAATATATCATTTTTATATAAAATTAACGTCACTAATAAAACCATTTCTAAGTTAAAAATATCATTAAATACATTTTTATGATTAATATAATTACCCTAACAAAGTCGTTTTTCAACGGAAACAAATTTGGGAAACTCGGGGGTTAAGTGCAGGGACTAAAATTGTCATTTTGCAAACTTGGGCTGGGTATATAAACCCATTTCCAGCCCTAGGATTCATTATCTTCTTCTTCTCCTCCTTCATCTTCTTCTTCACCTCTCATCTTCATTCTAGCACCAAAACCGACCCATTTGGTCTAATTTTCGCCGTCTAGACTTCATCTACAACCTAGTCTACTCCATTCTAGCAGGTTGACGACTTTGGTTGTCCCTTTTCTTGCTTATTCACGGCTGTCCAATCTAGGATTTCGGGTGTTTAGGTTCAACCCGAACACATGAGGTCGTGTGGGTGCGTGTGAGGTCTTTCTGCGTGTGCTTCATGCTTGTGCATGTTTGTAGTGTGTTTCTGGAAGTTCTTGTTGTGTAAAAATCGTGCTCAGAGCGGCCGAAGGCTCCTCAGCCCCTCCTACAGTCGCGATTCTGCTGTTCAGGCGACTGGGTCTGTCATGCGATTGAGTCGTGCAACTAGGTGAGTAGTGTGACTGAGCCATGCGTATGAGTCAATCGTGCGACAGAGTTGTGTGACTGGGAGTGTCGTGCGACTGAGTCGTGCGACTGTGTGTATGTGTGCGATTGAGTCATGCGAGCGAATGAATGTATGCGATTGTGCGTGTATCGCACGACTGGAGTCCAATCGCACGAATGAAGGTTCAATCGTACGAATGTAGCTGATTCGTACGAATGAAGGTTGATTCGTGCGTATGGAGGTTGAGTCGTGCAATTGGGTGTTGTGTGGTACGACTGAATGCCAGTCATACGGATGAAGGTTCAATCGTACGAATGAAGCTGATTCGCACGATTGAGTGTTGATTCGTGCGAATGGAGTGTTGAGTCGTGCGTCTGGTCCTGTCGTGCGACTGAAGTTGTTGTGTGTGATTTCCCTTCTTGTGTGTGGTGTGTGTATGTCGTGTGATGTTAAGGTGACATCGACACGGTTGCCATTACTAATGACAAAGATTAAAGTCAACGCTATCAAGCCTACAAATACTATTTCAAATTAAATTAACTTAACATTTTACAAGTATCAATAACCGATTTGTAACTACTAATATTTATCAAATACTTCTTCAATAACAATGAAACTTTTACACAAATATCATCAGCAATGGTGACAATGTCTAGTACTTGGATCTACATAAGATCTAGTACGTGTGTCTGTTTGTGTGAGTTGCACGCGACCCAACCGATATAACCGGAACCGACCGAACAATATTATATGCTTCATTCATATCATTAATGCTTAACAATAACTGTCAATAGGTGTTTGACCGTTCATTTGCATACAACATTTGGATACATTGATCATACATACTTACCACTTAACAAGTGAGTTTCATGGCCCATTTTTACGCTTACTATATTTCAATCATTTACAACTTGTGGGAAAAGTATGCTCACCCATTTTCAATGCTGTACAATTTACTTACAATTTACATACATGGAATCAACATGATACTGTTTTACAAGAACTTATCTAATACATGCTTGGGTCTGCTGTGTGGTTCTTTCTTTGCAACTATTTGTTTCCAGTGTGGGAACCGACGGATAGGTATTGGTAGTACTTGTTGACACCCCCACCCTTGTTCGTTGGTATACTAGTTAGTACCATTAGTGGCCAGGAACGGGCCCTTGGGTGAATATATTTCGACAATATCTTTGTGTACATCGCTAGGTTTGGTTGCAAAGCTCATTTTCATGTGATTTTACTTGCTTATATAACTGTATTCACGGTATTCCACATCGCTTACTATATACAGCATCACTTACTTATTTACTACTTAAACCTGCGAGCTCACCAATAATTTTGTTGACCATTTTGAGCATATCTTTTCAGGTGATCATGTAAACTGAGGATCTAGGTGTGCTGCCTTAGTGGAGACCCTAGGATGCATTTTTGATGACTAAACATATTTGACAAACAATCATTTTGAAACAATTGTTGTAGTCTGATTTAACAACATTATTCTTTTGATACTTGTTCCCGGTTTGTGGGAATTTTCATTACAATGTTATCATCTTTGACTATGTGAATCGTTTATCATGATTATGCTTATGGCTATGTTGTCGTGAATACATACTAAACACGACACAAGTCCCCTTGTTGTCGGGTGTCGTCATGACACACTTGTCATCATTTATTATATTGCATCTCTATAGCTTACCATGTGTTATGACGTTCCTGATCTCGTTAAATCCTCGTGTTTCCGCTTTTAGCGGGGGTGTGACACCAAGTATTCAAGAGTGAAGAGAAAGTTGCCACAACTTTCATCTAAAGATACAAGGCTTGAGATGAGCTTGGTTTTTGGAATAAGGTGTGACTTCCTAAAGTAATGCTTGGGGTGTGAGTTCCTGAGACTACAGATCTCCACATCATGCTGTCTTGTGCCTTGACGAAGCCTTCCATCCTCATACATCAAGTATCAAAGTCATTAGAAATTATTACTGTAGATTTAGTCATGGTGTCGGTTTCCATATCAGCCTTAGTGGGAGCTACCATTTGATTGGGTAAGTGTGTTGTGAAATTGAAGATATTAAAGATATGAGATATTACAATTAAGAGCCTAAAAAGCTCTGATACCAATTACAGTACCGGTTAAGGGTGATGCAAATAATTTTACAAGGTTGGACAGAACAACACTTAACAAATCACATAGGGAACCGAAAAATGAATAAAAAAACAAGAGTAAAGAACACAAGTAGAACAAAAATAATGATTTTCAAGGATGATGTATATTGCTCTCAAGTATTTTATAATTTTACAAGGCTTTGTCCTTAGTACTGATTACATGAGACACTTTATACTACATCTTACAGTCGGCCATACTTTGAAGGCCAGCTAGAATACTAATCTAGACAACAAGATCAATGTAAAGTCAAAAGGAAGATTACCTTTTGACAAGTGACTATGACATGCCATATCTCATATTCTAATATATTACAAAAAGGACAAAAAGGTAAAAAATTAGAAAGTTACACACCAATGATCTTAATCTACAGCTGATAAAATTATGGACCTTTTCACCAACTTTTCTAAGTTAGTGAGTCTTCCGAGGTGGCAGCGGAGAGTAGTTCATCTTTTATCAAAAGGTGATCAAAGAAAGCATGTCTTCTCTATCTTTGGAAGAATCAGTCTTTGGTTTTGGAAGAATTTGTCGTAAAAGCTTCAGAAGACTTCATCTTTGGGTTCAAAAGATATGGTCATTTGGCTTCAGAAGATTTTACACTAAGCATATTTTTCCTGAGTTGTGTAAAACTTCAGAAGTAACTTCCTTTGTACCTCATGCATGCATACTGAGAGATATTTGGTTGCATCAGCGTTTAAGTGTAAACCTTACAAACTCCCCCTAGGCTGATGCTACCAAAACAGAAGAGATCTTTGATTTTTGATCTTCATCTATTGACAAACCTTATCAGGATCAAAATCATTCCCTTCTTCATCATTTGGTCAGGATCCCTCAGACTCTTAGAGTATCTCCTCATTTATAGTGATCAAGCAAAGGAAGGTCAAATATGTCTTGCAATAAATAGATGTCTTGACCTCCTTAATCTCTAGTGACATACCATTTGTCTGGATTAGCAATAAAGTTCCAAGACAAGATGGGTCTCCCAGCAGTAAAAGGCTTTACATTGGTTGGACTTGGTTGAGTAGCCTCTTCTTGAGTAACCTCAGGATGCTTTGACTCATCCTGAGGTGTAGAGGTGGATGCCTTGGTCATCTTCTTCTTCTTACTATCCCTTTTCATGGTCATTATTTTCTTCCTCTTTCCAGATTTTAACTAAGGAGACTAGCCTCCATCACTAGGTTGTTCTTGTTAGTCTTCCTTAGTTGGGTCCTTTCCCTTTACAGGTTCAGAAGGAGAGGGATCAGGACCCTGCTATGGATCAAAAGATGAAGTTTGTTGTGGTCCAGCACTAGGTCCACGTTGTGCTGTCTCTTATGGTTCAACTTGATCTAAAATTCAGGTGCAGCCTGACTTGGTGGAGAATGCAAGTCAGTAAGCTAACCTTTTTTTAATCTCCTGCTTGATCACTCTAATGTGCTCATCCATGGTGGATAGAGACATTGGACCAAGCCTCCTTCCGGAGAATCCATACAGCTTCAAAAAGCTCACCATCTTCTGCCTATCAGCAGATTTCTTCAGACTTGCTTTGATGGTGGCTCTTGACTTTGCACCTTCATCCCCCATCTTCCTCTTAGCAGCTTTTATTTCTTTCATCACTTGTTACTCAAGCTGCTTGAGGTAATCAAACTCTATGTACTCATAGGACAAGGGAAGAAGTATAGATGTAGTTTATCATGGTTGTTTGTCTGTCTGCTTCTTTGTCTATCTAAGGTTGTTGCTCAGTTGCCACAGCCTCTGTCTTAGGGCTTTCTAGAACTGGGAAGAGAGTAGGAGCTTGCTTGTATTCTTTTTCTCCTTCCTTCTTCTTTGATCTTGAGTAGCAGTTCTACATCCTCAGTCTCATTTCTCTCCTTTGACAGCTTAGTGTCAGCCAGTTCATTTAACTCTTCTAAGGGAAGAGAGATGAGTTCATCAATGTTGTAGTTTCTTGTCCCCAAGTAGTTTAATCTGGCTACCCTTAACTCATCATCTTGAGTGTTTGGCCTGGGGGCAGCCCTGATTGCAGATTCCATGAAGCCTAGGGTCCCTCTTGAACTTTGTCCCCTTACATTCCTCTTCCTCTCTTTTTTCTCCTTCTCAATATCTTCAGGAGTCAACTTCCTTTTCCCTTTGTCACTCATAGGCCTAGGTGACTCAGGGTGGAGAGAGCTTTGGCCTTCATTGCTTGGTTCAACACTTAAGCTCTGGGAAGAGAGAGGTTGTGAAGCACCTTCACCAGTTGGTGCCTCACTAAGGGTAGAGGGTGTTGAAGTAGTTCCTGTCTCAAGGTTCAGAGGTTCTACCACTAGGCCTTCAGCCAAGGTTTCCCCTTTGAAGCTAATCTTAGGGTCCACCTCAACATCTAGTTGACCAATGATATTTCCTGCTAGCCTCTATCTTTTTCTTAGTCTAAACTCTTCAACCACCATGTCTTGAATCCTCTGAGCTTGTCTGTTAGCTTGCCTATTTTAACTTAGGTTGGCAAGTGGCATATGAACTAGAGGAAGACTCTCGTAGTACTTAAGGGTCTAAAAACTAAAAACTTCTTACTGCCTTTGAAGTCTAAGGAGTCTCAGGGCTCTCCTGTCAGCATCATACCTCCATCCATTATGTCATTCTCAGCATCATAGGGTGGGGTAGGCATAGCCCTTGGAATACCCTCCTTAAACAGACTTAGAATAAGTGAGTCCACATCAATGTAGACCTAAGGAGGTTGCTGAGTATGGACAAGTGCAAGTGAGGGTAGTGAATCCTCTATGTCCATACTCTGAGAAGAACTCACAGGTTCTGTGATTGCAGGTAGGAATTTCTCCCCCTTTAGGTAGCATCGCCCTCTTGCACAAGGGAGCTAGAGGTTAGGTCCACCACATCCATAGGTTCTTGTGGCCCTGGTTGAGTTCTCCTGAAGGGTCTCTCAAATAGCTTGCCCTTGAGATTGGTGATCTTAAGTTGCTGGTCATTGACCTTCTTTTGTAAGGTAGTCACCTGAGATTCCAGATGACTAACCTTTGGAACTAAATAGGTGCGAGTTTTAGTCAATTTGTGCACCTTTAATTGCAGACTCCCCTCTACTTCATCAAAAGAATCATGGTGAAATGAGCGAATAGGACCAAAGTCTTCTTCCTTATCACCAACACTAAGTTCTTGGCTGCTGGATTTCCCTTATACCATGGCAACTTTAATTGAAGTGTCATTGGGCTAGGTTGCCATGGTTGAGGTCTTAATGATGTAATCACTTGCAGAAGTGAGAATCTCTTCCATATGGACCTCCTAAACAGGTTTAAGGAGATCCACCTCAATTATGGGTGGCTGATAAGAGCTAGACATGGGTGAGTCAGGAGCACTCATCTCTCATTGAGCATGGATGGAGAAGAGAGACTCATGGTACTCACTGAATCCCATAAATATATCATCATAGAATTCAAGTTTGGGAATTGGTTGGTTAAGATCAAGAGGATGGGGATGGTAATTTTCCCCTGAAGGTTGTTCACTAGAGTTTTGAGACTTTGAGTGAATGCTTAAGGCTATTGGGGTTGTGAGCTTATCAGGTTGAGCATAAGGAACCTCAACATTGATCAATGAAGTGATGGGAGTGGTTTGCTTCTCAAGAGACGTGAGAGCTCTAGTTTCCACTTCTTCCTATATGGGTGAGTATATGGGGGCCTGCACAATCAAAGTAGTTTGTGCAGGGGTTTGTTTAGATCTTCTTGAGTAGGTGAGGGTGATTTGTGGATGTATGGGTGGTGCAGATATTGAAGGTGTGGGTTCAACATTGGCTGGTGTTGCCAAGTTGTCACCTTGAGCAATGAGATCTAACATTATTGGGACTAGGGATGTTTCTACCCCTTAAAAGCCCACAGTAGGCTCTCTCATTGTTTTAAAGATGTCGGGCTTCATCTGTCCCATTTTAAGAAATTACATGTTCCCCTTAACCGTGAGCCCAGTTCAAAATTAAGAATGTGTTGAAAATATCTAGGGAACATGTAATATTCTAAGAAGTCTAAGTTTGCAAGAAGATTTGTATATAAAAATTAAGAATACCGAAACTTGACCCCTTGAACCATGCCATGGACTATATAGGAAAGGTCCTCTGGAATTTGATCCCAGCCTCCATGCTTGTTTGATAAACAGTGGATGACAACATGAAGGAGTTGCTTCCACTAGGAGGAGACCTTCCCTTTCTTGAAGGTTCTTATTGAGTAATCACCGTCATAGCCCATCTACCTGAAAGACTGGTTCACAACACATTTTGGGAAGGATAATTCGCCTTCTTCATCATTCATCCTAAGATGGGTGTTAATGGTGGCTGCAGCGATGAAAATTGTCCTGCCATACACTGTGGAAGACCGTGCCTTCTCCCCATCCATAATGACCTCTTGACAAATCCTCCTGAACTCTAAGAGCTTGTCATCATACAATGGAGGATCTATGGTGAGGGAGGTGAAGTAGTTTGATAGAGCTAACAACCGGCAAACATTTGAGAAACCAAGATCTTTCTCAGATGCTAACAGAGCAATCTGATTGTGTTAGTGAGTCTGCAAGGTGCCAATGAAAAGTAGTTCACCTTTTGTCAATAGGTGATCAGAGAAAGCATGTCTTCTCTGTATTCGGAAGAAATCAGTCTTTGGCTTCGAAAGACTTTGTCTCTGAAGCTTCGGAAGACTTAATCTTTGGCTCGGAAGATATGGTCATTTGGCTTCGGAAGATTTTATACTTATCATATTTTTCCTAAGTTGTGTAAAATTTTCGAAGTAACTTCCTTTCTACTTCATGCATGCATGCTAAGAGATCTTTGGTTGCATTAGCTTTAAGTGTAAACCTTACACTATTTTATTACAAAAAGAGTAAAAGTACAAGAGTGGAAAGTTACAGACTCAATGACCATAATATACAGTTGATAAAAGTATGGAGATAATCACTAACTTGTATAAGTTGTTGAGCCTTTAGAGATTGCAGCGGAAAGTGGTTCGGCTTTTATCAAAAGTAAGTCAGAGAAAACATGTCCTCTCCATCTTTGGAAGAAATCAGTATTCAGGCTTCGGAAGACTTTGTCTTGAAGCTTCGAAAAAATTCACTTTTGGCTTTGGAAGAATTTTGTCTTTAGCTTCAGAAGATTTGACACTTAATGAAATTTTTTGTGCATTGTTAAATCTTCCAAAGTAACTTCTTTGTACTTCAGAATGCATGCTGAGAGATCTTGTGTTAGCATCAGCCTTTAAGATAACTCTTACAAGGAATTTCTTGCTAGGAATGGGTTCAACAAAAGAAAGTGGGGTCCTATGAAAACCAACTCTCTTAGTTGTACCTACAAGGAGGTTTGACCAGTTCTAAAATACTCCAGGGTAATATAGTTCCAATAGGCAATACTGATGTCAGGATCATTACCTAGAAATATGACTTAGACTGGAATATGTTCTTGGTCAAAAGGATCTCAAGGCTAGTTCAATTTTCTAAAGAATATATTGATCTAGTCAACACACTAAAGATTCATGACCTAAAGGAACTTGTTGACTTGTAGTTAAGTAACCATGCTGCTATGTCAAGGGGTTATCAATTTAAGGATTTCTTGAAGAAGTTTAAGAGGACCAAAAACTTCAAATCCCTTAAAGAGATATGTATCAGAAAGGACAGATCCTTCAGAAACCCCTTTGATCGAAAAAGAAGAGAGTTGAGGAGTTGGTAATCCCAAAAGGGAGTGTAAATCCAATTGATGAGTTGAAAAGAAAGAGAGTTGTTGGAACATATCTAATAATGCCAATTTCTAATGTTAACTATGATGAAATAAAATATGAATTGGTCATTAAAAGAGGTTAGGAAGGGAAGGTTGGCCCATACATTAGATTATTTAGTGCTTATGAGGTGTGGCTACTAGATGAATCATATATCCATTATATGTTCACTAGCACTTTGAAAGCCCAACCAACAAGCTTGGAGAAGATGATCTTTTGTTCTTCCTAAAGTGTATAAGAGTTCTAAAGATTACTTATGACAGGATCAACAAGAAGGGAGAGGCAAGAAGAGAAAAGGATACCTCTAAACTTTGTTAAGATAATATAGTTATAGATCAACACAAAAGGAGAGCTGGTCATACATAGAGATGGTTTGCCTACAATAGCTATGTATGATCCTTAATTATTTAAGCATATTCTAATTCAAGCTATTTAGAGGATGATGGAGGCTAGACAGTTTCAAGCCATGATCAACTTTATTTTGGATCCTACTAATCCTAAGTATCATTACTATCCTACTAAAGAAGATCCCACCTAAGTTCTAGTTCAACCAACAAAAACAACATCAACACCATCAACAAAAACAATAGCAAGACCATCAACCTCAACCTCAACATCAACATCAACAGCACCAACAACAACACCAACAACAGCAACAGCTATAGCTTCAACCTCCATAACAGTCCAAGCATCCACCTCAAAAAAACCACAAGCTACAACAGAAGATCCACCAGAATCTTCATAACTTCCATCAGCCAGGGGAAGTATTGTTAGAACCCAAAAGAATCATGCATGCCAATTCAAGTAATGATTGGATAGTTATATTGGTTGGAAAAATATACAAGTGTTGAAGAATGTGGATGAGTTCAATAAATATGGATGCACAAGAAAGGCTAAGTATTTCTTCATACGTATTAGTCTTTGAGGGTGATTTAGACAAATGTGGATGTGCATTTTTCTACCCGCATAGACTAATTCGGGAGATGGAAAACAAATGATTATGCCTTAACAAAAGAAATATGGCCAAGTTTTACACATCCACAAAGACAAATGCGGATGTTGTTTACACTAATGTGGCTGAAGACAAACAAATGATTATACAATTATTTTGTACTTTGTACTTAGTAAATTCTAAATTTTGTGTCAGGGTTGTTAAGTCATTGTATAAGACATATTAATAGATAAAGTTTTCAGACTTTTTGTAACTCTAAGAAAACTTTACACATAGAAAACCCTGATTGTAATATTGAAGCATATTATCAATAAACAACTAACATTATGAGTATATTTTTTCTATTTAATCATTGATTATTGTATTTCCGTTGCAATCAATCATAGAAAGCTCTCAATATATTCGATCCTTATTGATTCTATCTTAAGAACATGTATGAGTTTTTATTCAAATGTGCATTGTTATGTATATGCTTGGGAAGGCGATTATAGTTTTTTTGAGTTCCTCTTATCATTGTATATGTGTCATTATGGTTTACTAGCGTAGATTTGTAGTTCATATATTCATAGTATGATACTCACAAGTTGGAGGACTTCATGATGTTGTTTTGATTATGTGATTCGACGTGGTTGGTATTTGTCTATCGTATTAGAAAAAACACAATAGTATTCAAAACTAACACAATAATGTAAGGCCCTGTCCCGGGACGCTTACAGTCGGACGTTTATCGCCCGTAATATTTAAAACACGTTAAGATTCATTATAATAATAAAAACATTGCAGCGGATTAATTTAACAAAAACCACTTCATGCATTAATAGTTACTTTTGTCAAATAATACATCGTTGTTAAAGTTACAAAATGATGTTTAGTTGCATTACAATACAAAAATACTATTTCTGCATAAAATGGATGTCAGTCGTTATTGGCCAAGTAGTTTCACCCTCGTGCCAACCTCAGCAACAAATTACCTGCCAACTGAAAATGCATAAAAGTCAAAGTTGTTGAGTTAATTCTAGTTTTATAAATAAAATACTTGTCCTTTCGTTTAAAACATTTTCTTTGCTTTTGAACATGATCATTCATCATACATACATCAAGGTAATATCGTTATTATCTTTCATTAGCGCACGTATTCATTCGATTTGTACTTTTAAATTATCTTTCACTTCTATCCAGATCCTGTCATTCTGGGGTTAAGCGACAAGGATCCCGTTTTGTACGTATGGAGCAGTCATAAAGTCTGACTCCCCTTGTGTGTGAACCCTCAAGGGTTAGCTAAGATCGCATGCTATATAACACACAGTTGAGCTAATAACCCTCAATGAGTTGTGAATCTCCTTACATTCAGCTTGCAAGACTTTCATTGATTCATTCCTTTAGTTCCTTTTTGCATTATCTTTAATCTTTCGCTTCATTAAGATAATACTTTACATACATGAGTATTAACACACCACGTAAAGCCACGTAATAATAAGTAATAAGAAACATAAAGAAAACAGGCCACAACATGCATAACACCAACAAACATCACCACTAAAAACATTCCAAGCCTTAGTCTCATGATTTCATCTTCCCAAAATTTCAAAAAATTTTCTAAGGCATTAGGCGCCGCATGAACACTATTTGGGTGCATGAACCCTACTTAGGCACATGGACACTTAGGCGCATGGGCACTATACGGGTTCATGGACACTTAGGCGCATGGGCACTATACAGGTGCATGAACACTATTTGGGCGCATGAACCTTACTTAGGCGCATGGACACTTTGGCGCATGGGCAACTTAAGTGCATGGGCAACATAGACGCATGGGCCAGGACATAGGTGCATGGGGCAAACTAGGCGCATGAGGAAAACTTAGGCGCATGGGAAACTTAGATGCATGGGCCAGGACTTATGCGCATGGGGGAAACTAGGCGCATGGCGGTAACTTAGCCGCGTGGGCAACTTAGATGCATGGGCCAAGACTTAGGTGCATGGGCACTATGTTGGGCGCATGGGCAATTGTTTAGTTTGGCTTACACTATTTTCAGACCCCTATCATCATTCTAACATGTTCTTACTCGTTTCTAACATTCTAAACACCTAAAACAGGCATATAAACAAGAAACTTAACCAAAGCACACCCAAACACATATACACTCACATAAACATGGGCACAAGCATACAGTTCACGTACTGAACGATATAAAAAGTTAGTTACATACATTTTTAGCCCAAAACAACTTTAAAACAGTAAAAACTGGGGATCTAGAACTCAGCTGCAGCAGCCTTAAAGCAAAACTCCTCCAAACTCAAAGGCAGTTGGAGTTCAAACACCTAAACACACCAAAACACACAACCGAACACACACACATCACATAAACTCGATCCAAATGCTGAAACCCCAGCTGAAACCGAACAAAACACATGAAAAACTCACCTTAAACCGATCTTCTTCTTCTTCTCTCTAAAAACCCAAAGAAACTCTGATTCTCTCTCTAAAAAGTCGATGAAGTGATGGAGCAGAGGGTGTGGGCGGCCATGCCCACTTTTTAAACATAATAATATTAAAGTTTGTCTCTTGCATAACTTTAACCCCTTAACTTGGGTTGTTTTACACTTCTTTCCTTTTACCCTTCTTTTCTTTTCTTTAATAAATTTTCGGGTGTTACAAGTCCACCCCCTTATATAGGTTTCGTCCCTGAAAACCGTCACTCCTCGAACAACTGAGGGTAATGTTGTCTCATCTCTTCCTCAGTCTCCCACGTAGACTCAGATCCCTTCCTATGCCTCCACTATACTCGTACCAGCGAAACCATTTTATTACGTAGCCTCTTATCTTTTCGGTCAATGATTGCCAGTAGTTGCTCCACGTAATTGAGTCATTCGTCCACTTTAATGTCCTCCAGTGGTACAATCATATCTTCATCAGCTAGGCACTTTCTCAGATGAGATACATTGAATGTTGGATGAATCCCGCTTAACTCATCGGGCAGCTCCAACATATAGGCCACCTCTCCTACTCGAGAAATGATTCGGAAAGGCCCTATATACCTTGGGATCAACTTACCTCGCTTTCTAAACCAATGATACCCTTCCAAGGTGAAACCTTTAAAATAACCTTATCGCCTACCTCGAATTCAATCGGTCTACAACTCTTGTCAGCATACCGCTTTTGCCTATCTTTTGCTGCTTTCATAAAGGCCTTGATCTTTTCCAATTTCTCAGTCGTAGCCTCGATCACTTCAATGCTCCTCAACTCCTTCTGTCCAATATCGCCCCAACATACAGGCGTTCCACACCTCCTACTGTAAAGCATCTCATATGGTGGCATACCAATTCTAGCATGATAATTGTTGTTGTATGAGAATTTAGCTAAAGGTAAGTGTTCGTCCAAACTTCCTCTGAAATCAATGACGCATACTCAGAGCATACTGTTAAGCGTCTATATAATTCTCTCTGACTGACTACCCGTCTGAGGATGATAAGCCGTACTAATATGTAACCTCGTCCCCATCGGATTGTGAAATCTCTTCCAAAACTTGGATGTAAACCGCTTGTCACGGTCAGACACTATAGAAACGGTACACCATGACGAGTTACAATCTCCTTGATAAACAGATCCGCTAACCTCTCAGATGAATACGTTTCACGGATCGGCAGAAAGTGAGCACGTTTCGTCAGTCGGTCAACTATCACCCATATAGCATTGTACCCCCTTGTTGTACGTGGTAGCTTCGTAATAAAGTCCATGGTGATGTGCTCTCATTTCCACTCGAGTATATCCAAAGGTTGGATTTTTCCGTATGGCTTCTGATGCTCCGCCTTTACTTGTAATCAAGTAAGACACTTACTCACATACTCCGCTACCTCACGCTTCATACCCAGCCACCACTAATCTTTCTTCATATCATGATACATCTTCGTAGCACCGTGATGAATGGAGTATCGAGTCTTATGAGCTTCATCCATGATTCGCCCTCGTAGGTCTCCGTAACGAGGGATCCACATCCGTCCAAAACAGGTTCTAACTCCGAGAGTGTTTTCACCGAACTCCGTGAGTAGACCTCTCATCCTTTCGGAGTTAAGGCAATCTTCTTTCAACGTCTCATCTTGTAATCTCTTACCCTTTTTCATCATATCGGAGGTCATCACCAACTGGTAAGCTTTCACCCATATTGGTTCGGGTGTCTCCTTTCGGCTAAGGGCATCCGCCACTACGTTGACCTTGCTCGGATGGTAATTGATCTCACAATCATAATCCTTGATGAGCTCCAGCCATCTCCTCTACCTCATGTTCAAATCCTTCTACTTAAAGAAGTACTTCAAGCTCTTGTGGTCGGTGAAGATGGTGAACTTCTTCCCATATAAGTAGGGCCTCCAAATCTTCAACGCGAAGACCACAGCCGCTAGCTCCAAATCATGACTAAGGTAATTAGCCTCATGGATCTTCCACTGTTGAGATGCATAGGCTATAACCTTCCCTCGTTGCATTAACACGCAACCCAACCCCAAATAAGAAGCATCTGAATAGAATACCAAGTCCTTGCTTCCTTTGGGTAACGTCAAGACTGGAGCTTGCGTCAACCTTGTATTTAGCTCTTCAAAAGCCTTCTCTTGTTCTTGACCCCAAACACAATTTACGTCATTACGGGTCAACTTGGTCAATAGAGAAGCTATCTTGGAGAAGTCTTGAATGAATCTCTTGTAATAGCCTGCTAATCCCAAGAAACTACGAATCTTGGATGGCGTCTTTGGAAACTTCCATTGCATCACTGCTTCCACCTTTGTCGGGTCTACCATAATCCCTTCGGGATTCACCACATGACCCAGATGCTGAACTTCAAGCAACCAGAATGCATACTTGAAGAACTTGGCATACAGTTTCTCTCTTCTAAGCGTCTCCAACCCCTCCCGAATGTGTCCGACATGTTCCTCCTCGCTGCTCAAATAAATCAGGATATCATTAATAAACACAATCACTGATTTATCCAACATTGGTTGACACACCTGATTCATCAAATCCATAAAGGCAGGTGGCGCGTTGGTTAATCCAAAGGACTTAACGAGGAATTCGTAGTGTCCATAACACGTGCGAAAAGCTGTCTTAGGAATATCTTGCTCCTTCACTTTCAGTTGATGATAGCCCGATCGAAGATCTATTCTCGAAAACTAACTGGCACCTTGGAGCTTATCAAACAAGTCATCAATTCTAGGTAATTGGTATCGGTTCTTTACTGTCAACTTTTTTAACTCGCGGTAGTCGATGCACATTCTCATACTACCGTCCTTCTTCTTTACAAACAAGACCGGAGCACCCTAGGGAGAGATACTCGGTCAAATGAACCCATTATCCAACAATTCTTGCAACTGAACCATTAGTTCCTTCATCTCAGATGGGGCCAAAGATACGGCGCCTTAGCAACAGGTTGGGCACCAGGTATCAAATCAATTTAGAACTCAATCTCATGGTCCGGTGGCACACCTGGTAATTCTTCTGGGAACACTTCTGGGAAATCACACGCAGCTGGTACGTCTGATAATTATGGTATAGACGTGTTCACATCCTTCATGTATGCTAGGTAGGCGCTACATCCACGTTTCATGCACTTCCTCGCCATCGCCATCGAAATCACCTTCAGAACCGTAGTAACTCGATCACCGTAGATCGTCACCGAACTTCCTTCAGGCGCTGTCAGTCGGATCATCTTCTTGCGACACATAATGTTTGCTTCATAGGCTGCTAACTAGTCCATCACTAGGACTACATCAAACCCACCTAAGGTCATCACAAACAGTCAAGCAGTAAACCTATTGTAAGGTTTCATATAAGGCTGATGCACCCAAAACATTCAAAGTCTTTCCTGCATGCATGCACTAAAGTACAGAGTAGAAATGCTTCGGAAGTTTTACACCATGCCCTAGAAATATTCTAAGTGTAAAATCTTCCGAAGCCAAAAGTTAAGTCTTCCGAAGCTTCAAAGACAAAGTCTTTCGAAGCCAAGAAGTGAAAACAGATTTCTTCCGAAGAATTTTGAACACATGCTTTATCTTATGTACTTTACTATAAAGCTGGACTAGTTTTTCGCTGTAACTTTGTTCAGTCACCAACTTACATAAGTTGGTGAAAAGGTCCATGCTTTTGGTAACTGTACATTAAGGTCTTGAGTTTGTGCTTTCTACTTTATGTACTTTTATCCTTTTTGTATTATATTAGGATGTGAGCTATGGCATGTCATAGTCACTAGTCAAAAGGCAATCTGCCATTTGACACTACATATGATTTTGTTGTCTAGTTCAAATGTTTCCAGCTATCCTTCTAACTATGGCCGACTGTAGGATGTAGTATAAAGTATCCCAGGTCCTTGTAACTTTCTTTCATGCTTTGTAATACTTGTAAAAGAATGTGAGAGCAATATACAACATTTTTGAAAACCAATACTTGTGTTGTTTGCTTCTTGTTCTGTCTCATATTTACTTGTGTTCTTAGTTCAATCATATAAGTTATCAGTTCCCTATTTGATCTGTTAAGTGTTCTAAAGCTCTCACCTCATTGTGTGTTATGTTGTAAGTGACAACCCCTTAACCAGTCCTGCAATTGGTATCAGAGCATTCCAGGCTCTTGATTATAAGATCTCACCATCTTAAGATCCCTCACACATACATAAAATACTTAACATCTCAAATGGTAGCTATCACAAAAGCTGATATGGAAACTGGAACCATGACAAAGTCTCCACTGATTACTCCTAAAGTCTTTGTTACTTGGTGTCAAAGAATGGAAGGCTTTATCAAGTCTCAAGACTCTAGGATGTGGGAGTCTGTTGTCCAAGGATCTCATATACCATGCACCCCTTCAGCTACTGCTGGGGTTGGTATGATACCAAAGGTGCCAGCTGACTTTTCTGAAGAAAGATAGGAAGAAGATTGACATAGATTAGAAAACCATGATTGCACTCCAAACTGCTCTTCCAAACTCCATATACAAGGGCTTCAAGAAGTGCAAAACCGCCAAGAAACTATGGGACGCACAGAAGCTCATGTATGAGGGGTCCGCTAAAGCCAAGGAGAACAAGAAGGACCTCTTGAAGCAGCAGTTTGAGAACTTCACCTATAAGACAATTGAAACCATGACTGAACAATACTTAAGGTGTGTTGAGATTGTGGATACTTAAATGGATGTTGGAGTAACTCTTGAAAATTGGGACATTGTAAAGAATTTTATGTCCTCTCTTCCTAGACAATGCACACATTATTGTGTTGTTATCAAGAGAATTGAGAACCTTAAGACTCTTACTTTGACAGAGTTGTATGGTATTCTTAGTGGATACCAAATGGAGATGAATATGCAAAATTCATCTAGTAACTCCAACAATCATCAGAGTTCAGCCCTCCATGTGGTTGAAAGGGATGGCATTGAACCACATCATCATCTTATATGCTACCCTGACAACTCACAAAAGGGTCCTTTCATCACCTTCTCGAAGACACCAAGAGAAAGCTACACTCAAGGAAGTCCATTCCAAGAGACAAGCTCTTCACATGGCTTTGTGTCTACTAATGAAAGCACAGACAACTTTCTCTTAACCCTTGAAGATCTAGACTGTATCCATCCAGATGACCTATAGAATACATGGAGATAGTTCAACAAATTGCTCTTCTCACTCACAGAGCCAAGAAATTCTATAAGAGGACATGGAGGAAGTTTCCAAGCAATGCAGCTAGTGGAAAGTTTGGGTTGGGCAAAAGCAAAGTGATGTATTAAAACCGTAACCAAATGGGCCACTATGCAAGAGAGTGTAAGGCACCAAGGACAAATGGTGGCCAAACACAAGCCAGACCAAACTACACTGAAAGAGCTCCCTAGAATGAGAAACCAAAGCAGTAAGCTGCAGTTACTGTTGAAGAAGGAGGCTTTGACTGGAGCTTTCAGGTGGAAGATGCATCTTCAAACCAAGCACTTATGGCAGACCACGATGAAGCTAAGATTCGGGGATCTAGTGAAATAGCTCCTCCACACATAATCTTGTCAGTAAGATCTCCTAGGTGTGGAACTTGTGAAGATGAGCTTCCCCTCATAGACCTCATGAGTGAAGAGGATGAAGAGGAGATGGTGAAGGATGTCTCTGAGAAGAGTGAAGAAAGCATTCTAAGAAGGGTCACCATTTCTTTGAGGAGAGTAAAAACTGTTGAGATGACCAAGTCAAGGACGAAGAACTTGATCATGAAGGCCAAGAGAAAGTCAAAGAAGGCTCAAGAGATCAAGGCCACCTTTAACTCTACACAGAAACAAGTCTTTATTTCTGTAGGATTTAAGGTGGTTAAGGCTGAAGACACAAGCTTGAACTAATGTAACAAGAGTTGTAGTTCATGTGCAAATCATTCTAGCATCAAGAAGAAGACTGATCTGTTACGCACCACTGCTGCACAACCTGAACCATCAAACTCCAAAGGTAGTTTTATCCCCAAAAGGATTGCCACAGCAAGAAGACTCTTAGGAAGAAGAAGATGGAGAAGGAAAGTGATTAAGTTCAGCCTTTTTCACAAAAGAAGACTCTTAGGAAGAAGAAAATGGACTGTGTCATGTGTGGGAGTACCTCTTATCATGCTAAAGATTGTTTCTACAATCCAAAGAGTACTATCCACATGACCAAGAACAAAACTTCTATGAGTTTGGAGAAGAAACAAGCTTCGGAAGAAAAGTCTTTTCCTTTCGGAAGCTCCAAAATGAAGATGAAGACAAGTGGAAACTTGCCTTCGGATGAAAATATGGTCTCAGAAGAAATACTTCCGAAGCACTGAAGCCTGCTGTAGTGAAAGCAAGATCTTCCGAAGGTCCAGTCATCAAAACTTCCAAAGTCAACAAAACTTCCAAAGTATTGAAGGTCAAGCCTAAGCTTCCAAAGGTGGTGTGGAAGACAAAGAAAGACCAAGTGGCTGAAAGTTCTTTATCAACATTAGCAAATGATCCTCAAAACATGAAAATAGGATCAATTACTATTGCATTGTCTTCAACTTCTTTTAATGAGCCCAAGACCAATAAGGCTTGGGTTTCTAAATGTAACTAACCATCTCTTTTGTGCAGGAACAACACAAGACAAATATAGATATATGGATCATTGACAGTGGTTGTTTCAGGAACTTGACAGGCAATAGGTCACTACTCCAAAATTTTGAAAGAATTGATGGAGGACCAGTTGCTTTTGGAGGAGATGCTTGAGGTTACATTACTGGAAGGGGCAGGGTCATAAATGGTAAGCTCAGCATTGAGAAGGTAAACTTTGTCAAGGAGCTTGCACACAATCTTTTGAGTGTATCTCACAAGCCAAAGGAAAGAAACTCCATCACTACTCCCCTACACTTGTTACATATGGATTTCTTTGGCCCTATCAGTGTAATTAGTCTAGGAAGGACATCTTATTGTTTGGTTGACACATATGACTTTACAAGATTCACTTGGGTCTTTTTTTCTTATAACTAAGGATAAGACTCCTGAGATTCTGAAAAATTTCATCTTAAACATTGAGAATCAATGTGATCACAAGGTGAAAACCATAAGATGTGATCTGGGAACTGAATTTAAGAACCAAATCCTTGATACATTTTGTGATGAAAAAGGTATTACAAGACAATATAGTGTTCCCAGGACTCCTTAGCAAAATGGTGTTGCTGAGAGGAGAAACAGTACACTAATTGAAGCTACAAGAACTATGTTGTCTAACTCTAAACTGCCCATCACCTTCTAGGCAGAGGCAGTGAACACTTCTTGCTATGTGCAAAACAGAGTTTTAGTAGTTAAGACACATGATAAGACTCCTTATGAACTTTGGCACAAGAGGAAACCTTTCATTGGTTTTCTCAGGTCATTTGGATGTCCTTGCACCATCTTGAATACCAAATATCAAATTGCTAAGTTTGATGAGAAATCAGATGATGGACATTTTATTGAATACTCTTCCCAAGCTAAGGCTTTTAGAGTATACATTATCGAACTAGAGTAGTTGAGGAGTCAGCCAATGTGACTTTCAATGAGCACACTCCCAGTGTGAAAGGCTTTGGTCCTGATTGGCTATTTGATCTTGATTTAGTTACCCACTGATTTAACAAATCTTGTGAGCATGTTTCAAGGTCTATATATATATTATCAACAGGTGATCCTGATCCAAGATTTAAGCTAAGAAGACCATCAAGTTCTACTATTTCAGCTCCAGTTATAATTATTCCTGCAAATGGAGTTTCTATTAGCACATCAATGACAAATCTAGTTGATACTTCTGGGGTTCCTTTAAATTCCAGCTTAGAGGCACAAAACTTAGATAAAGGCGCTTTAAATGTAGGAGGAAATGGTGGTGGTGAAAGTGATCAAGAATTTCTTGATGCTGACAACCACTCCATTGACGACAATATTAATAATGTCACACACTCATTGGATCAAGTTTCTATTGATAAGTGTGCTGATGTGGTGGGTTAAACCTCATTGCCTGATATAAATTTCTCTAATTTAGATCTCTCCAAACAACTTGCTTTGATCCCTCAACTAAGGATCCACAAGTCTCACCCCACCATAAATATCATTGAAAATGTTGACTTAGGGGTGAGAACAAGAGGACAAACCCATGATGCAAATGTTTGTCTTCACTCTTGTTTTCTATCCCAGATAGAGCCTAAGAAGATTGATGAGGCTTTAAAGGATGGAAGTTTGGTTGAAGCTATGCAAGAGGAGCTACTTAAATTCAAAAGACAAATGGTTTAGAACCTATGTCCTCTTCCTCAATGGAAGACTACCATTGGAACCAAATTGGTGTTCAGGAATAAGAAGGATGATAGAGGACTTGTCATCAAGAACAAGGCAAGACTAGTTGTTCAAGGGTATACTCAAGAAGAAGGAATTGACTACATAGATGCTTTTGCTCCTGTACCAAAACTTGAAGCTGTCAGGATATTCCTAGCTTTTGCTGCATCTAAGAACTTCAAGGTCTACCAACTTGATGTCAAGTGTGCTTTACTTTATGGGGTTGATTAATGAAGAGGTGTATGTTAGACAACCACATGGGTTTGCAGATCCTGATCATCCTGATTATATCTTCCGGCTTGATAAAGCTGCTTATGGGTTGCACCAAGCACCAAGGAAGTGGTATGAGACTCTATCTCAGTATCTCTGTCAGCATGGCTACAAAAGGGTTACTATTGATGGAACTCTCTTCATCAAAAGAACAGGAAATGACATAATACTAGTTCAAGTTTATGTAGATGACATTATCTTTGGGTCAACTAATCCAAAGCTCTGCAAAGACTTTGAGAAGCTGATGAATGATAGATTTGAAATGAGTGCCATGGGGGAACTCAATTTCTTTCTAGGAATTCAAGTGAATCAAGTTGAAAATGGCATCTTCATAAGTCAGTCAAAGTATGTACAAGACATACTTAAAAGATTCAACATGACTGACTGTAAGGTGGCTGAGACACCCATAGCCAGAAACCACTCCTTGGACCTGATCTTGAGGGGGAGTGTGTGGATGAAAATCTTTACAGGTCTATGATTGGGTCTCTTATGTACCATACAGCTAGCAGGCCTAGTATCATGTTTGCCACATGTATTTGTGCAAGATATCAAGCCAACCCCAAGATGTCACACCTGGTCACTGTCAAGATAATTTTAAGAAATTTGTTGATTTTTTGTTTTGAAAACACACAGGGTACTTAAGTTGATTTTAAGCTTCGGAAGATATTTTTAGAAATTTCTCTTTCCGAAGTATAATTACTGAAGCAGTTATTTGTTTACTAACATAATTTCATCATCCAAAGTAATTTTAAATCTTCCGAAAAGAAAGAGATCAAAATTTTCAAAAAACTAAGAAATGTCTTTTGAAAAGATTTTTCTTCCAAAGAAAGCAAGGGCTTATGAAGGTGATAAAGTAGACAACTTAGGACACACGGGTTTTAGAAATAAATATGATTAAGTTTTAAGAAAAGCTACTCAAAGTTAATCATCCCAATAGCTGATACAAGATATTTAAATCTCTGCTCATCAAAAGCTTTAGTGAACAGATTAGCATATTGTTCATTTGTGTTAACTTTGACTAGTGTGATTAATCCCTTTTTAAAGTTATCTCTAATTAAATGATACCTGATATTGATACGCTTTGTCCTTGAGTGCTGCACAGGATTTTCTGTGATTAAGATAGCACTGTTGTTGTCTATGTGGATGGGAGTCTTCTTGATGTTGAATCCATAGTCCAACATCTGATTTTGAATCCAAAGCACTTGAGCACAGCAGCTTGCAGCAGCAATATATTCAGCCTCAGCAATTGATGCAGACACACAGGATTGTTTCTTACATTGCCAAGAGACTACTCTTCCACCTAGAAATTGACATCCCCCTGATGTAGACTTTGCAGTTATGTTGCAACCACCATAGTCACTATGTGTATAAGCATACAGATTAAAGTCAGAATTCTTTGGATACCAAAGGCCAAGTGATGCAGCACCTTTGACATATCTTAAAATTCTTTTGGCAGTGACCAGGTGTGACATCTTGGGGTTGGCTTGATATCTTGCATAAATGCATGTAGCAAACATGATATCTGGCCTGCTAGCTGTGAGGTACATAAGAGATCCAATCATTGCCCTATAGAGATGCTCATCAACACACTCCCCTCAAGATCAGTTCCAAGGGAGTGATTTCTGCTATGGGTGTCTTAGCAACCTTACAATCATCATGTTGAACCTTTTAAAGTATGTCTTGTACATACTTTGACTGACTTATGAAGATGTCGTTGTCAACTTGCTTCACTTGAATTCCTAGAAAGAAATTGAGTTCCCCCATGGAACTCATTTCACACCTATCCTTCATCAGCTTCTCAGTCTTTACAGAGCTTTGGATTAGTTGACCCAAAGATAATGTCATCTACATATACTTGAACTAGAATTATATCATATCCTGTCCCTTTGATGAAGAGAGTTCCATCTATAGTACCCATTTTATAGCCATGTTGACAGAGATACTGAGATAGAGTCTCATACCACTTCCTTGGTGCTTGGTACAGCCTATAAAGAGCTTTATCAAGCTTGCAGACATAATCAGGATGATCAGGATCTGCAAACACTGGTGGTTGTCTGACATACACCTCTTCATCAATCACCCCATAAAGAAAAGCACACTTGACATCAAGTTGGTAGACCTTGAAGTTCTTGGATGCAGCAAAAGCTAGGAATATCCTAACGGCTTCAAGTCTTGCTACAGGAGCAAAAACATCTGTGTAGTCAATTCTTTCTTCTTGAGTATACCCTTGAACAACTAGTCTTGCCTTGTTCTTGATGACAAGTCCTCTATCATCCTTCTTATTCCTAAAAACCTATTTGGTTCCTATGGTAGTCTTCCCTTGAGGAATGGGACATAGGTTCTAAACCTTTTGCCTTTTTAATTGAAGCAGCTCCTCTTGCATAGCTTTAACCTAAGTTCCATCCTTTAGAACCTCCTCAATTTTCTTTGGCTCTATCTGGCACAAGAAACAAGAGTGAAGACAAACATTTGTTTCATGGGTTTGTGTTCTTGTTCTAACCCCTGAATCAACATCTCCAATGATGTTTGTGGTAGGATGAGACTTGTAGATCCTTAGCTGAGGGATCACATCAAGTTGCTTAGACAGATCTAAATTTGAAAAATTTTGATCTCGCAAGGAAGATTCACCCTCCACATCACCACACTTATCAATATTGACTTGATCCAATGAGTGTGTGACATCATTGATGTTGTCTTCAATAGGGTGGTTATCAGCATCAAGAAATTTCTGATCACTTTCACCACCACCATTTTCTCCAACATTTGAAGCTCCTTCCTCTGAGTTTTGTGTTTCTAAGCTAGAATTTGAAGGCACCCCAGAAGTATCCATATGATTTGTCATTGATGTGCTGGTAGAAGCTTCATTTGCAGGATTAGTTACCACTGGAGCTGAAGATGTGTAACTTGAAGGTCTTCTTAGCTCAAATCTTGGGTCAGGATCACCTGTAGCTAGTATATTTGTGGATCCTGAAACATTCTCACAAGATTTGTTAAAACAGTTGGTAACTAAATCAAGATCAAATAGCCAATCCGGACTAGAACCTTTCATACTGGGAGTCTACTCATTGAAAGTCACATTGGCTGACTCCTCAACTACTCTAGTTCTGAGATTGTATACTCTATAAGCTTTAGCTTGAGAAGAGTATCCAATAAAGTGTCCATCATCTGATTTCTCAATAAACTTGGTAATCTGATCTTTGGATTCAAGATGGTGCAAGGACATCCAAATGACCTGAGAAAACCAATGAAAGGTTTTCTCTTGTGCCAAAGTTCATAAGGAGTCTTACCATGTGTCTCAACTACTAAAACTCTGTTTTGCACATAGCAAGCAGTGTTCACAGCATCTGCCCAGAAGGTGATGGCAGTTTAGAGTCAGACAGCATAGTTCTTGCAGCTTCAATCAGTGTCCTGTTTCTCCTCTCAGCAACACCATTTTGTTGAGGAGTCCTGGGAGCACTGTATTGTCTTCTAATACCTTTTTCATCACAAAATGAATCAAGGATTTGATTCTTGAATTCAGTTCCTTGATCATATCTTATGGTTTTGACCTTGTGATCACATTGATTCTCAATCTTTAAGATGAAATTCTTCAGAATCTTAGGGGTCTCATCCTTAGTTCTAAGAAAGAAGACCCAAGTGAATCTTGTAAAGTCATCTGTGATCACCAAACAGTAAGAGGTCCTTCCTAGACTCATTATACTGGTGGGGCCAAAGAGATCCATATTTGTCATTTGTGATCACCAAACAGTAAGAGGTCTTTCCTAGACTCATTACACTAGTGGGGCCAAAGAGATCCAAATGTAATAAGTGTAGGGGATTAATGATGGAATTTCTTTCCTTTGGCTTGTAAGATACCTTGTGTTGCAACACAATGGTCATCACTTGTAAACTCTTTATTTGGTTTCCAGTTACCAAATTATTTTTAATAAATTTATTGATGTTTTTAAAGTTTACATGGCACATTCTTTTATGCCAGAGGAAAGATTCATCATTATTTGCTTTAGACAGAAAGCATGAACTTCTCCTGAGGGAGATGTTTCTTGCAAGTCCATCTTGTACATGTTCCCTTACCTTGGGGCTTTGAGCAGGATGTGCTCATGAGGAATGACCACCCCATGCCTGAGAACAATGCACTCATTCTCAGTGAAGAGCATGTTATGACTCTGATCACAAAATTGGGATACACTCAGAAGATTGTACCCAAGCTCCTTGACAAAGATTACCTTCTCAATGCTGAGCTTACCATTTATGACCTTGCCCCTACCTGTAATGTACCCTCCTGCATCTCCTCCAAAAGCAACTGGTCCTCCATCAATTCTTTCAAACTTTTGGAGTAGTGACCTATTGCATGTCATGTGCCTGGAACAGCCACTGTCAATGATCCATACATTTCTGTTTGTCTTGAGCTGTTCCTGCACAAAAGAGATGGTTGGTTACATTTGGAAACCCAAGCCTCATTGGTCTTGGGCTCATCAAAAGAAGTTGAAGACAATGCAACAGTAATTGATCCTATAGTCATGCTAGAAGGATCATTTGCTGATGTTGATGAAGAACTTTCAGCCACGCTGTCTTTCTTTGACTTCCACACCACCTTTGGAAGCTTAGACTTGACCTTCAATACTTCAGAAGTTTTGATGACTTTGGAAGTTTTGATGGCTGGACCTTCGGAAGATCTTGCTTTCACTGCAGCAGGCTTAAGTGCTTCGGAAGAATTCGTTTCTTCCGAGACCAAATTTTCTTTCGAAGGCAAGTTTCTACTTGTCTTCTTCTTCATTTTGGAGCTTCCAAAGGAAACAGATTTTCCTTTCGAAGCTTGCTTCTTCTTTTCCAAACTCTTAGAAGTTTCTTTCTTGGTCATGTGGAGAGAAATCTTTGGATTGTAAAAACAATCCTTAGCAAGATGATAAGTACTCCCACACATAACAGAATCCATTTTCTTCCTTCTAGAAGTTTTCCTTTGTGAACAAGCCTAAGCTTGATCACTTTCCTTTTCCATCTTGATCTTTGCAGATGTTGTGGCAATTCTTATGGGGATGGAACTACCTTTGGAGCTGGATGGTTCAGGTTGTACAGCAGTGGTGCAGAACTGATTATCCTTCTTCTTGATGATGGGATGATTTGGACATGAACCAGAACTCTTGTTGATGGAGTTCAAGTTGGTGTCTTCAGCCTTCACCACTTCAAAACCTATAGAGATGAAGACTTGTTTCTGTGCAGAATTGAAGGTGGCCTTTATCTCTTGAGCCTTTTTGAACTTTCTTTTGGCCTTCCTGATCAAGTTCTTTCTTCTTGACTTGGTCATCCTAAAAGTTTTGCTTTCCTCAGAGGGATGGTGACCCTTCTTAGAATGCTTTTCTTCACTCTTCTCAGAGCCATTCTCCACCATCTCCTCTTCATCTCTTCAGTCACAGGATCTATGAGGGGAAGCTCATCTTCACAAGTTCCACACCTAGGAGATCTTACAGACAAGATTGTGTGTGGAGGAGCTATCTCACAAGATCCTAGTCCCTGCTTATTTTGATAACAAACTTTGCATGCAAGGATGAGGATATTATGTTCTTGAAGGTCTCTTCTTCAAGAACACATTTTTCTTCCTTGGCTTTGCTGATCAAAAGCTCAGCCTGGCATTCAGTTAACTTAGTAATGAGGTCTTTGATCTGAGTCCTGTAGTTTGTATGCTCATGTTTAAGAGTTGAAATGGTTTTCTCTAAGTCCTCTATCTTTAGTTTATAATCATTTTCAGCTCTTTTAAAATCAGCTTTTAAGATATTTTAGGACTCAAGATCAGAGCTCATTTCTAAGTTATAGGACCTGTATCTATTTACTTTAGCAATGTATTCAGGAGTTCAAAGATGTTCCAATACCTTAGCTTCATCGTGGTCTGTCATGAGTGCTTGGTTTGAAGATGCATCTTCTACCTGAAAGCTCCTATCAAAGCCTCCTTCTTCAACAGCAACTGCAGCTTGCTGCTTTGGCTTCTCATTTTGGGGGGCTTTCTCAGTGTAGTTTGGTCTGGTTTGTGCTTGGCCACCATTTGTCCTTGGTGCCTTACACTCCCTTGCAGAGTGTCCCATCTGGTTACAGTTGTAACACTTTACTTTGCTTTTATCCCTGGCTGCATTGCTTGGAAACTTTCTCCCTGTCCTCTTGTAGAACTTCATGGCTCTGTGAGTGAGAAGAGCCCGTTGCTGGAGTATCTCCATGTACTCCAGATCATCTGGATGGATATAGTCTAAATTTTCAAGGGTGAAGAGAAAGTTGCCCGAGGTTTCATCAGCAGAGACAAAAGCATGAGAAGAACTTGTCTCTTGGAAAGGACTTCCTTGAGTGTAGCTTTCTCTTAGAGTCTTTAGGATCAGGTTTTGTCACTTAACACTTGGATTTCTCTCAAACTCACTTATACTACACTCAAATCAGATGAAGTAGAATCTATTCTAAGAGTTGATAATAATATAATAGTAGTAGCAAAGAACACAAGGAAATAATTTTCAAGGTAGTTGTATATATTACTTCACAACTCAAAGTGTTACAAGACTCTTACAAGCATAAAACATAAGTTACAATAAGAAACTATATATACTAGATCCTACAGCCGGATATACTTTGATACCAGCTGGAAACCTAAGACTAAAGCATATACTACAATGCTAAAGTTAAGGTATCTTAGATAAAGTATTATCTAAGATATGGTAGTCATGACATGTCCATGACTTACCTTTTGTCACCAACTAAAGTTGGCAACTATACTAACTGATAAAGGTAAATAGTGGAATAAAGTATATGGTTAACTACATTGCTTTTGAGAAAACGCCATGCAGTATCTCAGAGGTCTGCAGCAGAGTGTCAGGGAGACGATACTTATGTCCACTGGATAATAGTAGTGTCTTCCGAAGGTAAGTTGGCTTCAGAAGAACAAGTTCTTCCAAATCCACTTATACTTCGGAAGAGGCTTCTATACTTCCTAGGCTTGAGGACTTCTTTCATACTTCGGAAGTTGACTTCTGATCTTTCACTCTAAGTCTTGATCTTCGGAAGTGAATACTTTGTCTTCGGAAGTTAGAGTTTTCTTTCGGAAGTTGATCTTTCACTTTGTTTTTGGAAGAGCTCCTTTTTCCTTCGGAAGTTCCACACTTAGCTTCGAAAGTCCTTTATTAGTTGCACCAAAATAGTCTAAGTGATTTGGTTTTGGTTGCACCAGCCTTTCTAGATCCAACAAACTCTCCCTAGGCTCTCATTTGTTTCTGCTTCTCAAAGCTTTCAACACCAGGAACAGAAGATATTTGTCTGTTTCCTTGTTCTTCCCTGAAGTGGTGCTGAGAAGCTTGTAAAAGTCATTAGTGGATTGGAGATCCAGTCTATCACTTTGAATGACATGTAACCTTTGTTGTGCCCCCTGAAAGAGTTAGTTGACAGGAGTTATAGTCATACTCCCATCTAACTATGGATTCAAGTTTAGGACCCTCAACCATTTATAGAAAGGCTTTGCCTTTGGTTATTGATCCCTTCCTTTTCTCCTCCTCTCTCAGTTTCAACTCTTCTTCAATCTTGGTCCTGGCAATTAGCTCGGCCATATGAAGACTGCCCAGATGATTTCTGATATGAGCAACTACTTCAGAGTTGGAGGGGTTGGAGAATAGCTTCTTTGCTAACTCAAAAATATCAAATCTGCTTAAGTGTAGCAGAGATGAGGCATTTAGCCTGTTGAGCTCTCCACTCTCTCTCTCAACAATAAAGTTGTGAGAAGAGTCTTTGAACCTCCACTGGATGATCTTTTTCCTAGGCACAAGAGGTTGTCTTGGCACCCGGTCACCTTTCTTTGTAGCTTGGTCCAATGTTCCTCTGGGCAGATCAAGAAATTGATCTCTAGTGAGGGATAATGAGGATCCATCAACATAAGTCAGTTTGACTGAATCCTCCTCACAAGAGATGTCGCACAGGGTTGTGCAGTTGATGAGCTTTGTCTTGATTGCCTTGAACTCCTCTAAGGGGAGATGTTTAGAAGACTGAGGGGATGGTTTGAGAGGTTGTTGGGTAGGTTGTTGTAACACCCCTAAAAGTCGAAACGAGTCATTAAGGATAATGGGCTTAAATAATGGGTATTTAATAAAAGAAGGAATGGGTTATGGGCCAAATTAGGTTTATGGACAAGAGCCTAAGTGATTAAGGCTCATAATCAGCCCTTAACCTACCCAAATCAGCCTCCATCTCCATCATTACAACCCTAGCCACCAAAATTCATAGAGAGAGAAAGTAGAGAGAGAAAGTGAAGAAAACTCAAGATTTGAAGCTTCCAAGGTGAAGAGATTGAAGATCTGGGTGTTGGAGCATCAAGATCTAAGAAAGAAGCAACAAATCCAGGTAAGAATCGACCTCTAAACCCTTCTGAAGATCAAACCCGGATTCTAGGGTTTTGGGTTTTGAAAAGTTGCAAAGAATCGCATAAAGGTCACATTTTTACGTATGAAAACATGTATAAAGCTTAGATTTAGCCTCATGGATGATAAACTAAGAGATTGGACATAAAAAGTTATGATTTTGGGTTAAAAAACGGACTGGTTCGTAATTTTTATGCGATCTGCGAAACTGTATGTTCATCCAGCGAATTTGCACATTCAATCAGCGAAACTATGAGGACTTTCTGCGAAACTATAGTTTCGCAGGTAGTTTCGCAGACATGTTTTTCCAACGAAAGTTGGGCGAAACTGGCAGCAAAACTGGAAGCGAAGATGCCAGCGAAACTGCCAGCGAATGTGCTAGCGAAACTAGCAGCGAAACTGCTGGTGAAACTAGCAGCGAAAGTGTTGGCGAATCTAGCTGCGAAATTGCTGATCTTGCAGCGAAATTAGCAGCGAATTTAGGCAGAAAATTAACCCCTTAGAGTGTTAACTTGTCTGCAGGTTGTGTAGTGGGATCGTAGCCTAGAAAGCTTAGTCTAGAGGTTATTCGTGGTATCCAAGTGAGTTCTAGATCCCTTATTTATAAGTTTTTCATATTTTGGGGCTATTATGCATACTAAATTTACGTTTTTAAATGACCAAGATTTTAAGAGGTTTTAACCGGGAGAACGATTTCCAGCCAGGGCGTTGCCCCTTGGACCCCACTAGGGCTTGCCTGCCCCTAGGACCCCCCCCCCGCTGTCAGGGGCTGCCGCCCCCGAACCCCCGCTGTCCCGCGGCGGGTGGTTATGTTTTGTGATAAGTAGTACTTGGCATGTTGTGTACTTAATAAGTTAAGTATTATATATACTAAAGAGGAAGATGATATTAATGAAAAGTGAAACTTAATGAATGTTACCCCCGGGCCCGTTTGATGATGAAAAGTCTTGCGAGCACTATGATAGACTTCACTTATGTGAGTCTGATGTATGATGATGGATCTGTATTCATGAGCGGGCTATGTGCCTTGCAGTGTGGATCAACTGTCGGGGGTTAGCTACCGTTTTCATGTGTACCGACAGGGATTGGCATTTGTTGTCAATCAATATGGAGCTCTTGCTTTGTGCAATCTCGTTTATGATGAAAGTGAAAGATAATGAAAGAATGAAAGATAATTAACATGCTTATTATGATGCAAGTAATGTTATATTCTATGTTGTATGCATGGTCATTATATGAAGGATAAAGTTTATATTTTCTTATAATATTAAAACTAGAACTCTCTCAGCGAAGCTGACTTTATGCATAATAGTTGGCATGTAAGTGCTGATGCTGAGGATGGCACACGGAGCTACTTGGGGAGCTATGGATGGCATTCAAGTTTATGAAAATCTTTAATGTAATTTAAGAACAAGTAATATGTTTTGTTTACAATTAAATGACAAATGTATGAGTACGATGTGTTTTCAAAGGTTTAAATGAATGTCTAATTATTTCCGCTGCAATGTTTTATTATTAAACTGATTTTATGCTATGATTAACCAACTGTGAGGCTTCCTGGGAACGGGGCCTTACAAGTTGGTATCAGAGCCAAAGTTTAAGAGAATTGGGTAAACTATTTTCAAAACCTAAACTTACACTGAAAATGGGACCGAATGAACGATGCCAATCAAAGTAGCTACGTGCCATCAGGTAAAAGTTTCAAGTAAACCGGAATTATATGCGTGTGCTATTTGTTTTATGTGCTTGTAGATTTGAATACTGATATATGTTAGGATAGTGATTGCTCGGGACAGGAGGGTAAGGTAAGTGGTTAATCACACTTGGCCACTGTAATTAAGGACTTACCATACTTATAATGATCTGAGCAATTATCTTGAATAACCATTTTGGTGTTTGAATCTTATAGGAATTAGTTATGGCTGGTAGAAAATCTGGAAAGGCAACCCGAGGAGGTGCTCGTGGCGGGCGTACTACTGAGCCACGTGTCACCCGGAGCAAAGCTAAGGCTCCCGAGACTGTTCATGAGGAGTCAGACCTCCATAGTCACCCGGAGGGGGAGGGATCAGCCACCCTCAAACCCACTGAAGGAGGCTATCGCTGATGAAGTCTACAATGTCATGCAAAATGTCTTACCCTCAGTGGTGACCGAGGTGATCAAAGCAGTCAAGGAGGGAGAGAAAGCTGAGAAGAAGGGGAAGGAAAGTGAGAAGAATTCAGGAAAGTCCACTGGGAGGACTGAGGAGTCGGAAGAGGAGCCATCAAACCCTAAGGTGGTCGTCCATGATGACGATAGTGATGAGGAGTCCGAGAGAGAGACTTCTAGAGGGTGCAATTATGGGGCATTTCAAAGGTGCAAGCCCCCAACCTTTGACGGTAACGGCACTACGCTACTGCCGCTCATCATTGGGTCAGAGAGATGGAAGCGGTACTGGAAATTAGTGAGTGCCGAGAGGATCAAAAAGTTAAGTTTGCCACTCATTCCTTCGTTGACTTAGCGTTATGCTGGTGGGGCAATATTGTCCAGGCTGAGGGGAAGCGATCGATAGCCAAGATGAAGTGGTCTGAGTTGAAGGAGTTAGTGCTAGAGGAGTACTATCCCCATCAGGAATTAGATAAGATTGAAAAGGAGTTCTTGTATTTGAAGGCTGGGAACATGACTCATCAAGAGTATACCTCCAAGTTCAATGAACTTGCAAGACTTGTGCCAGACATAGTGACACCTGCATCCAGGAAGATCAAAAGATACATACAGGGTTTGCCTGTGGACATCAGGAGGCACATGATTGCAGCTAGACCGGGTACGTTTAGGTCTGTGGTGGATTTAGCTGGAAGGTTGTACGATGAGAGAGACCCAGTGCCTGTACAGAAAAAGGTGGAGAAATGGAATGGGAACAAGAATGGAAATGGGAAGAGGTTCGGAGGTGATAACTTCCGGAGTGGAGAGAAGAGGATGAGGGTTGAGGATCAGTCTGAGAGACAGGGAAATACTGGGGAAGGAGGTGCTTGTAAAAAATGTGGAAAAGGTCATTCAGGGGAGTGCAGAGTTGGGACGGGAAAATGTTTCAAATGTGGAGGCGAGGGCCACTATGCTAGGGATTGCAAGGTGGGGAAGTGTTACCTGTGTGGCGAGATGGGTCATGCAGGAAGAGACTGTAAGAAAGGAAAACCAGAAGGATCAGGGACGGTTAAAGCTGGATATAAGGGAAGGGGTGACGGTTCAAAGGCGAAGGCGAGGGCATTCAACATAACTCGCGAGGAGGCCAGGGCAGACCCAGAAGTAGTTTCAGGTATGTTTCCGGTAGACCATGAATATGCTTCTGTGCTCTTTGATTCTGGTGCTAGTAGGAGTTTTGTGTCTGCTGCCTTTTGTCGTTTGTTTCATGATAAGAGTAGAAAGTTAGATGAGCCTTTCTATGTTGAAACAGCCATTGGTAAGTCCACTAATGTAACTGAGGTGGTTGAGGATTGCCTGATTGAGTTAGAAGATTGTAAGTTCCCTGCTAGGTTGCATGTTATGGCCTTAGGAGGTTTCGATGTGGTGTTAGGCATGGATTGGTTAGCTACCTATGAAGCCAATATAGTATGTAGTAAGAAGATAATTCGTCTAACAGCGCCCGACGGTAGTTCTGTTATGGTTCGCGGAGATAAGCTATGTTGTGTACCGAAGGTAGTGTCGATGATTACAGCTGAAAAGTACTTGAGACGTGGGTGCAGCGCTTACTTGGCCTACGTAAAAGATGTGGATGCATCAGAGCCACAATTATCAGACGTGCCGGTAGTGCGCGAGTTTCCTGACGTCTTTCCTGAAGACCTGACCGGTGTGCCGCCTGACCGCGAAATCGAATTCCAAATTGATTTGCTACCGGGAGCACAACCTGTCGCTAAAGCACCGTATCGATTAGCTCCTTCAGAGATGGTAGAACTGAGGGACCAGTTGCAAGATTTATTGGATAAAGGCTTCATCCGACCGAGTATCTCTCCATGGGGTGCTCCGGTTTTATTCGTGAAAAAGAAAGATGGTAGTATGCGAATGTGCATTGACTATCGCGAGCTCAATAAGCTGACCGTAAAGAATCGGTACCCGTTACCAAGGATCGACGACCTGTTCGATCAACTTCAGGGTTCCAGCTGGTTTTCAAGGATAGACCTGCGGTCTGGTTACCATCAACTGAAGGTGAAAGAACAAGACATTCCTAAGACAGCGTTCCGTACGCGTTATGGACACTACGAATTTCTCGTCATGTCCTTTGGTTTAACCAACGCGCCAGCTGCTTTCATGGACCTCATGAATAGGGTATGTCGACCGATGTTGGATAAATCGGTGATAGTATTCATCAACGACATTTTGATTTATTCCAAAAGTGAAGAGGAACATGCCGATCATATTCGAGAAGTATTGGAGACGCTTAGAAATGAGAAGTTATATGCTAAGTTCTCTAAATGCGCATTTTGGCTTCGAGAAGTTCAATTTCTGGGTCATGTGGTTAATCCTGAGGGGATCAGGGTGGACCCTGCGAAGGTTGAAGCGGTAATGCAATGGGAACCTCCAAGACGCCATCCATCGAAATTCGCAGTTTCTTAGGCTTGGCAGGCTACTATAGGAGGTTTATCCAGGATTTCTCCAAGATAGCTTCTCCTTTGACAAAGTTGACCCGAAGGACGTGAAGTATGAATGGGGTACTGATCAGGAGAACGCCTTCCTAGAATTGAAGATGAGGTTAACTCGAGCCCCTGTCTTGACGTTACCTGAAGGGAACGAGGATTTGGTGGTCTACTCGGATGCCTCGTATGCAGGATTGGGTTGCGTGTTGATGCAACGAGGGAAGGTGATAGCCTATGCTTCTAGACAATTAAAGGTTCACGAGGCCAATTATCCCACCCATGATTTGGAGTTGGCCGCGGTGGTGTTTGCATTGAAGATTTGGAGGCACTACCTGTATGGGGTGAAGTGCACCATCTTCACTGATCATAAAAGTCTGAAGTATTTCTTCGAACAAAAGGAACTCAATATGAGACAGAGGAGGTGGTTGGAACTGATCAAGGATTATGACTGTGAAATTCATTATCATCCAGGCAAAGCTAATGTGGTTGCTGACGCTCTTAGCCGAAAAGGACGACCCGAACCAATTCGGGTGAGGGCTTGCCAGATAATCATGACGCCTGATGTTATGAAAAGAGTGAGGGAGTTCCAGGATGAGGCATTAAGAGAGGACAGAGTCAACTCTGAAAGGATGAAAGGACAAGTTTCAGATTTGGGGGAAAACACCTTGGGAGTTAGAACCCGATCTGGGCGAATGTGGATCCCTCTCTATGGAGATTTGAGGGAGAAAATCATGGATGAGGCTCACAAAACTCGATATTCCATACACCCCGGTGCCACGAAAATGTATCAAGATCTGAAGAAAGATTACTGGTGGCCGGGAATGAAGCGAGACGTGGCTAAGTACGTGAGCAAGTGCCTGACTTGTCTGCAAGTGAAGGCAGAGCACCAAAAGCCATATGGGAAGGTCCAGCCTTTGGATATCCCTGAATGGAAATGGGAACATCACAATGGACTTCATCACAAAGCTGCCTCGCACGGCGAGGGAAGCGACGCAATCTGGGTGATTGTTGACCGTCTAACAAAGAGCGCCCATTTCCTACCAATTCATGAGACGTATTCCTCTGAGAGGTTGGCAGAGCTATTTATCAAGGAGATCGTGGCTCATCACGGCGTGCCAGTGTCTATCGTTTCGGATAGGGACACGCGGTTTACGTCTAAGTTCTGGAAGAGGTTTCATGACTCAATGGGGACTAGACTGCATATTAGTACGGCTTACCATCCCCAGACAGATGGTCAGTCGGAAAGGACGATCCAGACTTTAGAAGACATGCTACGAGCCTGTGTAATCGACTTTGGAGGAAGTTGGGATGAGCACTTACCGTTGGCAGAATTCTCATATAATAATAGTTACCATGCCAGCATTGGTATGCCACCTTACGAGATGTTGTACGGTAGGAAGTGCAGAACGCTTGTGTGTTGGGGCGACATCGGGCAGAAGGAATTGGGGAGTCTTGATGTGATTGAGGTCACAACTGAAAAGTTAGATAAGATTAAGGCGTTCATGAAAGCTGCAAAGGATCACCAGAAGTCTTATGCTGATAAGAGGCGTAGACCGATAGAATTTGAAGTTGGTGACAAGGTTATGCTCAAGGTATCGCCCTGGAAAGGGATCATCAGGTTTCGAAAAAAGGGAAAGTTAAGCCCAAGATTCATAGGGCCATTCCGTATTATCGCAAGGGTAGGAGAAGTGGCCTACAGATTAGAACTACCAGATGAGTTGAGTGGAATTCACCCTACGTTCCATGTATCTCATCTCAGAAAATGTCTGGCAGACAATGATGCAGTCGTACCACTCGAGGACATTGAAGTCGATGAACGGCTTAATTATGTAGAGCAGCCGGTGGCCATCCTTGATTGGAAAGAGAAGCACTTACGGAATAAAGTGGTTCCACTAGTACGAGTACAGTGGAGACACAGAAAAGGATCAGAATCTACGTGGGAGACCGAGGAGGAGATGAGGAAATTTTATCCTCAGTTGTTTAATGACTGACAGGTTTCAAGGACGAAACCTAAATAAGTGGGGGAGACTTGTAACACCCCTAAAAGTCGAAACGAGTCATTAAGGATAATGGGCTTAAATAATGGGTATTTAATAAAAGAAGGAAATGGGTTATGGGCCAAATTGGGTTTATGGACAAGAGCCTAAGTGATTAAGGCCCATAATCAGTCCTTAACCTACCCAAATCAGCCTCCATCTCCATCATTACAACCCTAGCCACCAAAATTCGTAGAGAGAGAAAGTAGAGAGAGAAAGTGAAGAAAACTCAAGATTTGAAGCTTCCAAGGGAAGAGATTGAAGATCTGGGTGTTGGAGCATCAAGATGTAAGAAAGAAGCAACAAATCCAGGTAAGAATCGACCTCTAAACCCTTCAGAAGATCAAACCCGGATTCTAGGGTTTTGGGTTTTGAAAAGTTGCAAAGAATCGCATAAAGGTCACATTTTTACGTATGAAAACATGTGTAAAGCTTAGATTTAGCCTCATGGATGATAAACTAAGAGATTGGACATAAAAAGTTATGATTTTGGGTTAAAAAACGGACTGGTTCGTAATTTTTATGCGATCTGCGAAACTGTATGTTCATCCAGCGAATTTGCATATTCAATCAGCGAAACTATGAGGACTTTTTGCGAAACTATAGTTTCGCAGGTAGTTTCGCAGACATGTTTTTTCAACGAAAGTTGGGCGAAACTGGCAGCAAAACTGGAAGCGAAGATGCCAGCGAAACTGCCAGCGAATGTGCTAGCGAAACTAGCAGCGAAACTGCTGGTGAAACTAGCAGCGAAAGTGTTGGCGAATCTAGCTGCGAAATTGTTGATCTTGCAGCGAAATTAGCAGCGAATTTAGGCAGAAAATTAACCCCTTAGAGTGTTAACTTGTCTGCAGGTTGTGTAGTGGGATCCTAGCCTAGAAAGCTTAGTTTAGAGGTTATTCGTGGTATCCAAGTGAGTTCTAGATCCCTTATTTATAAATTTTCCATGTTTTGGGGCTATTATGCATACTAAATTTACGTTTTTAAATGACCAAGATTTTAAGAGGTTTTAACCGGGAGAACGATTTTTCTATAAGTAAATGTGCTATATAAATCCTTAAATATAAAAATTTTTCGCGCTGACCTGGCAGCCCGGCCCCAGCCAGGGCGTTGCCCCTTGGACCCCACTAGGGGCTGCTGCCCCTAGGACCCCCCTGTGTCAGGGGCTGCCGCCCCCGAACCCCCGCTGTCCCGCGGCGGGTCGGTTATGTTTTATGATAAGTAGTACTTGGCATGTTGTGTACTTAATAAGTTAAGTATTATATATACTAAAGAGGAAGATGATATTAATGAAAAGTGAAACTTAATGAATGTTACCCCCGGGCCCGTTTGATGATGAAAAGTCTTGCAAGCACTATGATAGACTTCACTTATGTGAGTCTGATGTATGATGATGGATCTGTATTCATGAGCGGGCTATGTGCCTTGCAGTGTGGATCAACTGTCGGGGTTAGCTACCGTTTTCATGTGTACCGACAGGGATTGGCATTTGTTGTCAATCAATATGGAGCTCTTGCTTTGTGCAATCTTGTTTATGATGAAAGTGAAAGATAATGAAAGAATGAAAGATAATGAACATGCTTATTATGATGCAAGTAATGTTATATTCTATGTTGTATGCATGGTCATTATATGAAGGATAAAGTTTATATTTTCTTATAATATTTAAAACTAGAACTCGCTCAGCGAAGCTGACTTTTATGCATAATAGTTGGCAGGTAAGTGCTGATGCTGAGGATGGCACACGGAGCTACTTGGGGAGCTATGGATGGCATTCAAGTTTATGAAAATCTTTAATGTAATTTAAGAACAAGTAATATGTTTTGTTTACAATTAAATGACAAATGTATGAGTACGATGTGTTTTCAAAGGTTTTAATGAATGTCTAATTATTTCCGCTGCAATGTTTTATTATTAAACTGATTTTATGCTATGATTAACCAACTGTGAGGCTTCCCGGGAACGGGGCCTTACAGTTGTGGTGTTTGGGTTCTGGCTAGTGTTTTGGTTTGGAGGATAGGTAGTATAGGTGGTTGAGGTGAGGAGGTTGGTAAGGGTGATGGTGTAGGTTCAGGGGTGTTGGTTCAGTGGTTGGTTTAGTTTCGATGGGGAATGGAAAAGGTATTGGTTCAGGTTGTGGTTGGGTTTGAGGTTGGGGTTGAGTGGTTGATTTGAAGATCATCCCATGTCCCCTTCTGTACATCTCCTTCCTCTTCCCAGAGCGAATGTTAGCCTTTATGTCACTGACATGTCGCTGGAGGGTCTTTTCAGACATAGGACCCACCTGCCTGCCAGAGAAGCCATGAGCCCGGAGATAGGTCCTTCCGCAGCTACAATCTCAGCTTCGAAAGATTGAAATTGTTCTTCCGAGGCTTTGATTTGTGCATCGGAAGTCTGTGAGAATGCACTATCTATCCCAACTCAGTTGCTGGGCCATCAGTCCTTGTTTCCCCTTCAAAATTAATCTCAGGTTCCACTTGGACCTTAGGTTGACCAACTTCCTCAATAGTGGTAGAAGGTGCATTTAACCTCTGAAGCTCTTGAGCTCCGAAGTAAATCACAAACAAGTCAGGACTTGTCTGTTCAATGAGAGATTCCAACAGGAACTTGTTGAAGAACCTGTTGAGATCTTGGAGCATCCTTTGATCCATTTGAATTACAATTGGAGGTGGAGGCTCAGGGAAAATTGAAGCTTGTTGCATAGGATTCTTTGAGCTTAGGGAAGTGAAAGCTTGACTTTGGGGTTCGTCTTGTCTTTGACTTTGTCTCTAAACACTCTCCCCCTTTTTGGTAGCATCATGCTGAGAGCTTGATGAGCTAGAGGAAGAGGTCAAAGAGACCTGAGTTTGTACGTGCCTAATAGACCTCTCAATCTGTTTCTCAGCTAGTTTGGCCTTGAGATTTTCAATCTCAAGTTGCTGAGTGACAGACCTATCCTCTAAAGTCCTAACCTTAGATTCAAGATTTGAGACTTTAGAAAGTAGGTCTTCAATGGTGAGTTGCAGTCTTCCCTCATCTTCTTTTGAAGAATCACGGGGAGATGAGGTAACATACCTTGTATGTTCATCCTCACCACCAGATGTGGTTTCTTGGCGCCCTGGTTTCCCTTGCTCAATGATGTCTTTTTCAGAGTCATCAAAGGGCATGGTTGCCGTAGATTCAGTCTTAGTGATGTTACCACTGTCCTGAGGATCCTTTGAGGCTCCTTCAGTAGTGGCAGCTGAATCTACATGAGTCCCCTCCCCATCAGTGGGACTCACCTCAGTAAAGGTTTGCTGATGGGGGCTAGAGATAAGAGATCTCTCTGGGCTCTGTTGTTCCTTGAGAGGGTGTTGTGGATCAACTTCATTGCCCTGAAGAGACATAATCTCTTCATCAGCTCCAATTAAAAGGTCAGCAAAGGATATGGAAGTGAAACCTAGTGACCCGGGACTTTGATCAATGTCTAAAGGCATTGAGCCTGTGATGGGGTTGTCCCTTTTTGGCTGCTCAGGGGAGTATAGAGACTCTCCCTGAGGGCTTTCAGATTGGGTTTCGGGCTCATGGGTTTGAGACTGAGGAGACTCAAGACCCATATTGAGGTCAATTGTGAAGAATGGTTGGACCTCATGCTGAGTGGGAGCCCTTTGTTCCACTCTAGCCTTTTTGGGTAGAACATGAAGAGCTTGTTCGATCAGAGAAGATTGAACAAGGGTTTGTTTGGGGCGTCTTTGATAAGTGAAGGTTATGGGTGGAGAAGGTAGATTTGGCAGAGTGAGGGTAGTTGCTGGTGTGGGTTCATCACCTGTGGGGTTAATAGGGATGTCACCAGGAGCCATTGGCTCAATCATATCTGGAAGAAGTGCAGTATCTCTTCCGGTGAAGTTGGTGGACACTCTCTTCAAAGTTTTGAAGATGGTCGGCCTCATTTGAGGAGCAGTCAGAGCAGCTGCGCAGACAAGCTTGCTCTGGTCCAGCTCACAATTGATTATGTGCTAGAGAAACATGGGATACATGAAGAATGTGTCCCGTTGAAGGTTTCCCATGAGATTGGTAAGCACAGATCTTGAGTAGTTGAAGCGGAGGCTTTTCACCAAACCATGAACTAGGCACCCAAGTTCATATAGGATTTGATCCCATCCCCCAGATTTGTTGGACAAGCAGTGAAGAACCACATGCGGCAGTAACTTCCAGTTGTAAGAGAAGTTGAATTTGTAGACAGTTGACCTGCTAACATCTCCACCATATCCCATTTGGATATAAGTATTGTCCAAATCTACTTTGGGGAATTCTGTTGGAGCGACCTCATCATGAAGCTCTAGATGCTCCCTGATGAGTTGTTCAAAAATGACCAACTCCTGGCTACAGATGCTCGATCTAATGACACAAACCCCATTTAGGGTTTCAATCTGACCATTTGCCTAAAATTCAGACATATGGTTTGAGTAAATCATGGGGTTAACAGTCAGAGCAGTGTAGTAAGAAGATTGGGTTAGAAAGGAGATGATGTCTGAGAAGTCAACATCCCTTGTAGAGTCAAGGAGTGCGACTTGGTTATGCTTAGGGTTAAGTGCCATTGAATAAAGTTACAGGAAGATAGTTCGGAATAGGGTAAATTGAAGATGAAGAAAGCTTTTAGGGCAGTAATTATGGTAAAAAGGATGTAAGTGATTAGCCGGAGGTATTTAAATGGGTGGAATAGCGGTTTAAAGGAGGTTTGGATAAGACGATGTGAGGTTTCAATGGATGATGTGACATGGGCGGTAAGGTTAGTCCATTTAAATAATCCGACATCATTAACAAAATCTTTACTTTTTACAGAGTGGGGCCCAAAAGATTTCCGTTACACAGTAAAATCTTTCTTCCGAGTATAAAGCATTTCCGAAGGTAATGTTCTTCTGAAGGCAAATTTACTTCCGAAAGTAATTTATTACTTCCGAGAGTATATGTTGCTTTTCAAATGGAGAGTGTTAAAAGCTTCGAAAGTAGATCTGATATGAAATCAATCGCTTCTTCCGAGAAAAAAATTATCCTGGGAGAAATTTGCTTTGGAAGATATGTAAAATATCTTCCGAGGGTTAATTTCTCTTCGGAAGAATTCATACTTAGATAAAATTTTAGAGAAAGATCTTTTGTAACATGGCTTAGATTGTTTTGACATAAGACTTTACACATTAAAAGGTTTTCAAATGAGGTTGACTAATCAAGGTTTATCATCCCAATAGCTGTAATGAGATATTTAAATCTTTGTTCATCAAAGGCTTTGGTGAACAAGTCAACATATTGTTCATTTGAATCAACTTTGATTAGCTTGATAAGATTTTTCTCATGAATATCTCTAATGAAATGATACCTGATATCGATGTGCTTAGTCTTAGAGTGCTTTACTGGATTTTCAGTATTGGATATAGCACTGTTGTTGTCAATGTGGATAGGAGTGCTCATGAAGTTGAATCTGTAGTCTATCATCTGATTTTGAATCCAAGCAGCTGAGCATAGTAACTAGCAGCAGCAATATATTCAGCTTTAGCAGTTGATGTAGAGACACAGGATTGCTTCTTGCATTGCCATGAAATGATCCTTCCACCAAGAAATTGACATCCACCAGATGTTGATTTCTTGTTGATATTGCAGCCACCATAATCACTGTCAGAGTAACCATAGAGATTGAAATCACTATTTCTTGGATACCAGAGACCTAGTTTAGGTGCTCCTTTAAGGTATCCAAGAATTCTCTTGGCAGCAATTAGGTGAGACACCTTTGGAGCTGCCTGATATCTTGCACAAATGCAAGTTGCAATCATGATATCAGGTCTACTTGCTGTGAGATACATCAGAGAACCAATAATCGCTTTATACTGATGTTGATCAGTATTCTCCCCCTCAGAGTCAGGACAGAGATTGTGGTTTCCGGGTATAGGTGTTTTTGCTGCTTTACAGTCTTTCATATCAAATCTTTCTAAGATATTATTTACATACTTAGATTGACTGATAAAGAACCCTTCCTTCATTTGCTTCACCTGAATTCCAAGGAAAAAGTCCATTTTTCCCATGGAACTCATCTCAAACTTCTTCTTCATAATGCTCTCAAAGTCTTTACACATTTGGTCATTTGAAGAACCAAATATGATGCCATCAACATAGGCTTGAACGAGCAAGATGTCCTTCCCAGACTTCCTTATGAAAAGAGTCTTGTCAATGGTACCTCTATTGTAACCATTCTTCAGAAGAAACTGAGACAATGTCTCATACCATATCCTAGGTGCTTGGTGCAGCCCATATAGAGCTTTATCCAATTTGCACACATAGTTGGGATGCTGTGGATCTTCAAATCCCGGAGGTTGGCATACATAGACATCCCTATCTATATCCCCATATAGAAAGGCACACTTGATATCAACCTGGTAGACAGTGAAATTCTTGGATGCAGCATAAGCAAGGAAGATCCTAACTGCCTCAAGTCTTGCAACAGGTGCAAAGACATCAGTATAATTGATTCCCTCCTCTTGAGTATATCTTTGAACCACCAGTCTTGCCTTGTTCTTGATAATCAAGCCTCTATCATCTCTCTTGTTTCTGAAAACCCATTTAGTGCCTATAGGTACTTGACCAAATGGTAGCGGACATAGGTTCCAAACCTTTTGTCTTTTGAATTAAAGCAGCTCCTCTTGCATTGATTCAAACTAGCTACTATCTTTCAAGGCATCTTCCACCTTCTTGGGTTCCATTTGGGATAAAAAGCATAAGTACAAACAGACATTTCCATTGTGAGTTTGTCCTCTTGTTCTCACGCCTTCAGAGACTTCCCCTATGATGTTCTCAGCTGGATGAGTGTTATGAATCCTAAGTCTAGGAATCACCTCCAGTTGCAAAGATAAATCCAAATTGGACATATTTTGCTCAGGAGCTTGAGTACTTGGTCCAGCTGTTGTTTCAAGCTCATTCGATGAGGACTGATTGAATGAAGGAGAAACATCATCATTTGTTTGCTGTGAAGCATCATCAACAGTTGCATGTTCCTTCAAGATGTTGCTTTCATCAGCTTGGTGTTGTGTAGGGTCACCTGAAGAGATTTGAAAGTCAACAGGTGAACTGCTTGTTGAAGCTTCACTATTTCTTGATATGGTTATACTGTCAGATCTTCCAATAGTGGGAAGTTGATTTGCTGCAGCTCTTAGAGAACTTGGAATAGGTCTGGGAAGCTCAAACAGTTGATCTTTATCGGAGTCGCTTTGAGCACCTGTTCCAGCTGAAACATTCTCACAAGATGGTTTAGAATAGTTTGGAAACAATTCTAAATCAAAGATATGATCAGGGCCATTCCCCCTAACACAAGGAGTGTGCTCATTGACTACAATGTTGGAAGATTCCTCAAATTGTTGATTTCTAATGTTATAAACTCTATAAGCTTTAGAGTAAGAGGAATATCCAACAAAGATAGCATCATTCGACTTTTCAGTAAATTTTGCCAAATTGTCTTTTGTGTTAAGTATGGCACACCTGCTGCCAAAGGACCTTAGAAAGCCAATGAACGGTGGCATCTTGTTCCATAACTCATAAGGGGTTTTTCCATAGCATGCAGTGCTGTCTGCCTCTGCCCAGAATGTTAGAGACAGCTTTGAATCAGCTAACATAGTCCGAGCAGCCTCAATAAGTGTCCTATTCCTCCTCTCAGCAACACCATTTTGTTGAGGAGTTTTGGGAGCACTATATTGTCTGGCAATCCCTTTTGAGTTACAAAATGAGTCAAGAACTTGGTTCTTAAACTCAGTCCCTTGATCACTTCTAATTATTTTAACCTTGTGATCAATTTGATTTTCTATTTTAAGAATAAAAGATTACAAAGTTTCAGCAGTTTCATCTTTGGTTCTTAAAAAGAATACCCATGTAAATCTAGTAAAATCATCAACAATCACAAGGCAATATGATTTCCTTCCAATGCTCATTATACTTGTGGGACCAAATAGATCCATGTGCAATAAGTGTAATGGGGTGGTGATGGAGTTAATAACTTTGGATTTATGAGATGCCCTGTGTTGCCTCCCTTTCAGGCATGCAACACAGTTATCTTTGCAGAAAAATTCCTTTTTAGGCAAACCGTGTACCAAGTTATTTTTAGCCAATTTATTCATTGTCTTAAAATTTACATGACACATTCGTTTATGGCATAGTGTTGACTCATCACCATCAGCTTTGGAAAGAAAGCATGATACTTCTCCCATTGGGGAAGCATTGTTCATATCCAGCTTGTACATATCCCCTTTCCTGGAAGATCTAAGAAGCACCAATTCCTGAGGAATTGTCATCCCGAGTTTGAGGATTATGCACTCATGTTCTGTGAAGAGCATTTGATGCTTTTGATCACAGAATTAAGAAACACTTAACAGGTTGTGTTCAAGCTTTTTGACAAAGTTAACTTTGTCAACCTTTAATTCTCCATTGGATATACTTCCTCTGCCAGAAATATATCCTTCGGCCTCACCTCCAAACTGGACAGGACCTCCATCATAATGTTGAAATTGTTGAAGGAGAGATCTGTTCCCTGTCATGTGCCTGGAGCATCCACTATCCACAATCCAAACATTGTTATTCTTGTCATATGGATGTCCCTGCACATAAGATGAGATGATTAGTTTTGATTGAAAACCCAAGGCTTATTGGTCTTGGGTTCTTCCAATGATAATGACATGATTGAACCAAATTTATGCATGGGGGTTCAATGGATGTCTTTGTAGAAGAGGTTTGGGCTATAGCATCTTCCTTGATCTTCCATTCCATCCCTTGGTTGATCATGGAGGATGAGCTTGTTGAAGCTTTTGTAGCTTGGAATTCTTCCGAAGCTTCTTTCTTTTCGGAAGAAGCCTTCACCACCTTTTCTTCTAGAAGCAGTCTTCTTCTGGGATGGTTTCAAGGGGACTCTTTTATTCTTTTGAGTCTTGACAGCTTTAGCTTCCAAAGCCTTTTTCCTTTCGGAAGAAGGATCTTCTTCCGAAAGCAGCCTTGCTTCGGAAACAAGCTTTCCCTTTTTCATCACTTGAACCATATGATATGGTCCAAATGAGAAACCTTCCCTGACTCCTTCCTTTTTAACATTATTTGCATAATGTGTGCTAGCAGGATTGTAGTAACAATCTTTGGCCATGTAGTTTTGCAGACCACACATTATGCATGCAATGTTAATCTTTTGGGAACTTGAGGATTGCTGTTTCTTGTTCTTTTTCTCTTCATCAGCAACCTTTCCCTTTAACTTCTGATCCTTTGGTAGGACAGGAGTGCTGGTACTACACCCCTTTCCTGGATCAGAGTTTCCAACCAGCTAGAATCCAGCTGAGATGAATACACCCTTTTGCTTTGGGTCTATATTCAGCTTAGACTCAGCCACTTTCTTGGCAGTTTTTATGGCTGCCTTAGCTCTGCTTCTTCTGGCTTTGATGGTCAGGGTTTGATCATCATTGGCAGGGGAGGGTATAATTAACGGGTTCTTCCCTGTGATGTTCTCAATGGTTGCATCATTCTTTGACTCATGAGAAGGTGGGTCAGCAGATGGAACCTCTTGCTCCTCAATACCACACCTTGGTTGTCTTATAGACTCATAGGAGTGTGGTGGGGCAATTTCATTGATTCCCAACCCACCTTTGTTTTGGTAACAAAGTTTTGAGTGAGAGGATGATGCAAGAATGGCTTGGAAGTTCTGCTCGGAAATAGCATACTTCCTGGCTTGAGCCTCAGCTGTGACAAGCTGGGCTTGAGCCTCAGTCAATTTGGATATTAAATCCTTTATCTGAGTCTTATAGTTTGTGTGTTCATGTTTTAATAGGGACACAGTTTTCTCTAACTCCTCAATTTTTCTTTGATAGTCAGATTCAGCCCTTTTAAATCAGATTTTAAAACATTTAAAGACTTAATATCGCATTTAATCTCCATATTGTAGTCCTGATACAATTTAACCTTAGCAATACATGCAGGAGTACAAAGATGTTCATATACCTTATTTTCATCTGTTTCGGCCATGAGTGCTTGAGCAGGAGTCACATCCTGTACCTTGATGCTCCAGTCAACTTCTTGAGCCATTGCAGCTGTTTCTGTTGACTTTCTGGTGGGCTTTGGTGTAGAGGGATGTGGAGGCCTGTGGGGTTCCCGGGTTTGACTTGGGAGCCTTGCATTCCCTTGCAAAATGACCAAGTTGGTTATAGTTGTAACATTTGGCTTTGGTTTTGTCAAACCCAAATTTGTTATTGATTGGGTTCTGGGAAATTGCCTTCCAGTTCTCTTAAAGAACTTCTTTGCTCTGTAGGTTAGAAGAGCCATTTGTTGGACTATGTCCACGTATTCCACGTCATCCGGGCTGAAGCACTCTAGATCATCAAAGCAATATTGATAGTCATTTGAGTGTCCACTTCTTGAGACAAAAGCACAGCTGTCCTGAAAGGAGCTTTGTTGAGCTTGTTGAGACCTTAGAGTCTCAGGAAATATGATGTATGGCCCAGAAGAACAAGATGGCTGCTGGGTGTAAGTCAGGTATTGTTGAGGCTGGGAGTTTCCTAAGCCTTCAGCAACTATTAAAGCGTTGCTAGCAGGAAGACTCAAGGGTCTGCTTGTCTGATGACCCCTCTTATTTTCCATTTCCAAACGGTATCCATCAAGGATCCCATAGAGTTCGGTCATGGTGTGTGTATTCAGATTCTCTGTTCTCTTGATAGAGACACAGTAGAATGTCCACTCATTGGGTAATGCACTCATGAACTTTCTTGTAAGGTCTCTAAGTTCATGAGCAATTCCCACAGATTGAAGGGAAGAAATGAGATCCATGAACCTAAAGTATTGCTGGCTAAGAGTCTCTCCAGCAATATAGGTGAAGTTCTCGAACTGCAGCTTCAGTGAGTCCTTCTTGGAGTCATTTGAGCTTGAATACATTTGAGCAAGCGCATCAAACAGTTCTTTGGCAGACTTGCAATGCTCAAACCCCACCATGATGGAGTTGGGAATTGCACATGAGAATAGTCATAGCATTGCGGTCGTGTAGTCTAGCTTCTTCCGGTCCTCATCAGAATAATCTTCAACAGCTTTCTCAATCATGGCACCGTTTCCACCAGCTACTTTTGGCTTATACGGGCCATTGACAATAGATTGCCACATCTTGCTATCTTGATACCTGATGAAGCCTTCCATTCTTCTGCTCCATGACCTGAAGTTTTCAGGGGTGATGATGGGTGCTTTGGTCATCGTCCCCATCTCTACTTCTGATTTGTTGAGGGCCATTTTGAGTGTGGTATAAGGAGGAGTGAAAAACAGGTTGATTAGGATGGTAAGATCTCACAATCAAGAGCCTAAAAAGCTCTGATACCAATTGCAGGATCGGGTTTGTCACTTAAACACTTGGATTTCTCTCAAACTCGCATATAAAACACTCAAATCAGATGAAGTAAAGTCTTTTACAATAGTTGATAATAATATAATAAGTAGCAAGAAACACACAGAAATAATTTTCAAGGCGCTTGTATATATTACTTCTCAACTCAAGATATTACAAGACTCTTACAAGCATGAAACATGAGTTACAATGAGAAACTATATATAGATCCTACTAGATCCTACAGCCGATATACTTTGATACCAGCTGGAAACCTAAGATTAAAGCATATAATACAATGCTAAAGTTAAGGTATCTTAGATAAAGTATTATCTAAGATATGGTAGTCATGACATGTCCATGACTTACCTTTTGTCACCAACTAAAGATGGCAACTGTACTAACATAAAAAGGTAAACAGTGGAATAAAGTATGGTCACTACATGGCTTTTGAGAAAACGCCATGCAGTATCTCAGAGGTCTGCAGCGGAGTGTCAGAGAGACCATACTTATGTCCACTGGATAATAGCAATGTCTTCCGAAGGTAAGTTGGCTTCGGAAGAAGAAGTTCTTCCGAAGCCACTTATACTTCGTAAGAGGCTTCTATACTTCCGAGGCTTGAGGACTTCTATACTTCGGAAGTTGACTTCAGATCTTTCATTCTAAGTATTGAACTTCGGAAGTAAGTTCTTTGTCTTCGGAAGTTGGAGTTTTCCTTCGGAAGTAAGTTTTACACTTTGTCTTCGGAAGAGCTCCTTTTTCCTTTGGAAGTCCTTTATTTGTTGTACCAAAATATTCTAAGTGATTTGGTTTTGGTTGCACCAGGCTTTCTAGATCTAACAACTTTGTCTTTGAAGCTTCGGAAGACTTCACTTTTGGCTTCGGAAGATGTTGGTCTTGGCTTCGGAAGATTTTAAACTTAGAATATTTCTAGTACTTGGTGTAAAACTTCCGAAGCATTTCTACTTCTGTTCTTCAGTGCATGCATGCAGAGAGACTTTGAATGTGTTTGGCTGCATCAGACTTATAGGAATCTTTACAGGCAATCATTAGGACTCTGATGTATTTCACAACAAGTAGACCTGATATCATGTTTGCAACATGCATCTGTGCAAGATATCAGGCTGCTCCAAAGGTGTCTCACCTAGTTGCTGCCAAGAGAATCCTTAGATACCTCAAAGGAGCACCTAAACTGGGTTTCTGGTATCCAAGGGACAGCAACTTCAATCTCTATGGCTACACTAATAGTGACTATGGTGGTTGCAACATCAACAAGAAATCAACATAGGGAGGATGTCAATTTCTTGGTGGAAGAATCATCTCATGACAATGCAAAAAGCAATCATGTGTCTCAACATCTACTGCTGAAGCTGAATACATTGCTGTTGCTAGTTGCTACGCTCAGCTGATGTGGATTCAAAACCAAATGATAGACTATGGATTCAACTTCATGAGCACTCCTATCCACATTGAAAACAAAAGTGCTATCTCTATTACAAAAAATCCAATTAAGCACTCCAAGACAAAGCACATTCACATCAGGTAACATTTCATTAGAGATATTCATGAGAAAAATCTGATTAAACTAGTCAAAGTTGATTCAAATGAACAATATACTGATTCGTTCACCAATGCATTTGATGAACAAAGATTTAAATATCTTATTACGGCTATTGGGATGATAAACATTGATTAGTTCATCTCATTTGAAAACCTTTTCAAAATGTGTCTTGTCTTAGTAAATACAATCTAAGCCCTGTTACAAAAACATTTCTTCAAAATTATTGAGTATGAGTTCTTCCGAAGAGAAATGAACCCTCAGAATATATCTTATTTCTCTTCCGAAGGAAAATCTCTCTAAATTAGTTTTATCTTCCAAAGAGTTTTAGTTTTGGAAAAAAATTTGATAGAATATCAAATCTACTTCTGAAGTTTGAAAACTTCTTTATTCGAAAGACCTTGTTACTCTCAAAAGTAAATTTCTCTTAGGACAAATTTACCTTCGGAAGTAAATTTAGCTTTAGAAGAAGTTACCCTTGAAAAAACTTTTACCCTCGGAAGAAAGCTTTACTGTGTAACGGAAATCTTTTGGGCCCCACTCTGTAAAAAGAAAAGATTTTTTATTAATGATATCGGAATATTTTAAATGATTTAACCTTACTGCCCTTGTCACATCATACCACAAACCTGTTGGATCCTGTATGCCCAAGACACATAGAACATTGATATGGTTAGTACGTCATGATCCAAGTCGGGTCATACCCAATAACAAGCTTAGCAAACACCAATAAATATTTGATTGATGATATGATCATGCAATTAAATATATGCACCTAATTAGAAAATGGGTTTTCTAATTTAAAGAAATGAGAGATGGAACAAATTATATGGATAATTTGTTCATGAATTATTATTATTTACATTGTTATTTAAATGGTTAAATAACAACAAATAATATGTGTACTTATGTTATATAATCAAAAGGGTTTTATTATATAACATGTTAACATCTTAATGTGTTAGTTGTTTTAATTATTTTAGATTGTATGAGTTATATAATTAAAAGGTTAATTATATATCTTATCAATTAACTAATCACATTATAATGTATACTTATGTTATTTAACTAAAAGGCTTAGTTATATAACTTGTACACACCTTTTAAATATGTAACATGACCTCACCACTTCTAATGTGTTACAAAGTAATTCAAATGGGAGGGAATGTGGTTTTGAATCCAGATTTTCGGCCCCTTTAGGTTGTATGGCCTTTCCCATTTGTCTTGAAAAGGTACACTCATTTTGATAGTGGTTGAGTGCAAGTCTCAACATCCTATCTCTCTCTCTCTCATTTTGCACAAATGAACTTCTAGAGAAAACTCCATATGCTCTCTATTTTCACAGCTGAAGAAGGTGTTTTAGAACTCTTTTTGGTCGTTTCTTGGGTCCTCTCATGACTCAAGTTATGCTCCTTCATTTGTGCAAGAAATGAAGAAGGATTTCCTCTCTTCTCCCAAAGTTCTCACGGCTGAAAACGGTTTTCAGCAGGCCATTGGGCGTTTTTGGTGCTTGAAATCCTAGCAACCATGATGTTTGCTTAGAGGCTTGTGGGTATGGACACTTGAGGACTTCTACCCTTGAAGTCTTGGCCCTTTTCAGACTCATTTCTGCCTTCTCTTTGGTCGTTTTTGACAGCATCCAGAAAGGTAGTATTATGGTATGATAATGTCATGTGTTTTGGGTGTTCTTGTTCATATTGTATGCTTGTTTTTCACATAATAAAGATCCTTTTGTCTTTGGGTTTGTTGGTTTTCACATGATAATGGCAATTTTCAGAAAGTTTAACATGTTTAAAGTAGTACATTCCGCTGCGTTTTATATGTTTAAATGGTTAAACAAGTTGTAAATGGTCCAACAAACACTTACAATGGCATCTAGAGCCGGTTATGTGGAAACTAGCATCATTATCCTTGTAAAATTGGTTTTAAAGGATGTTTATCAACTCATTAGAGGCTGATTTTGGTTGATTTAATAAACCCCATGTCTTTCAAAGTTATATCTTCATGCTTATGATTAAACTTTGAAAGATAGGAATGTCAATTGGTTGATATGTTTTGGTTATTGTTTGTTTGGACAAACAAACCCTAATTTTCAGTTTATGTTAGCTGAAAATTTGGGGTTTGATGGGGTTTATTTTTTTTTTGAATGATGTTTGTGATTGTTCATTTGATGGTGCATAACCTAGCTTAAACCTTGTGTTGTTTTGGTTTGGTTGCATGTTTGTTTTGGTTATTTTGTTCAATTGGGTTGTAAGTTTTGTGCTTGTAATTTATCTATTTATTCATTTGGATGTAATAATAGATTAGGAGTATTTCTCTTTTACTAGAAAATATGTATTAGGATATATATTATGTAAAAGAAGATGCTCGGGAAGGAAGCACAAAAGGAAGACACAAAGTGGACTTGAAGCATACGGATGCGACATCAAGTGGGAGATCCATTGTGATCTCAATTTTGTGTTGTTGATAACCCTTAGGAAAGACCTAATGACCACACTTGTGATGGCAAATAAGTGTGGTCACAATAGTAGCTATGGTTATGCACGTGTGGTTGTTTATATTATGCTTGTTTGATTGTGATTTTGTGAATGATTGTGTGATATTTGGATATGATAAACAATCTTAATAAAAATGATCTTAACAAGCTAATATAAAAATGGCACTTAATCATTAAGTGTTAATAAATGGTTATTAAAAGGATTAATGATTTCATAATAAAATGGGTTTTATTAAAAGAACCATAGGGTACCAAGTATTTGTAAGCATGCAATTACAAGGTACATAGAGTTTTCAAAGTCTAAAATTAATGGAAACTTAAATCCCTTGGGTAACAAGTCTATCACCATCCTTTTACACGACACTCGAATCACTTGGGAACTATTTGTGGATAAAGGTCACCTAACCACTTGTAGGGAACTTGTATCTTTGAGGTGAGTCTAACGTACTTGTGGGATAAAGGTCACCTAACCTCTTGTATGTGAAAAACTCACACGTGTGTGTAAGTAGGACGACTTGAATTGGAAACCATGTGATTAGGGTCACCGAAGCATGGCGTACAATGGTGTTGATGGGATTAAACATGCCGACTTAACATATGATGTTTAACCGATCCCATAAGACTAGAAGTTGCAATAGGTTGCAATTGTCAACTGTTGACTACCTTGTTAATTTAAATAATGTGATAAAGGTCACATAACCATCATTTAAATGTAACGATGGATTCTAGATTTTAATTGTTAATTGTCTATGAGACATTTAAGGGTATTAACGATTAAAATAAATTTATCAGAAATACTAAAATGAACTTTGTCAATTATTGTAGTGATGACCGCTAACTATAACGCTACCACCCCGATCGCCCCTTCCCTATCACTGAGATCTATTCTCGAGAGGGATCGTCCTAACCATAATTACCTTATGGACTCAATTTCGAAACTTGAGAATCGTTCTCAAGAATGAGTAAAGGCCTATGTCCTTGACGATCCCATACCTCACCAACCAACACTGTTGATGTTAAGGCTTTTTGACGATTGGATTAGGCACACTAAGGATTCTATGCAAGTATCCTACCTCATGTTGGGAATATGATTCCCGAACTCCAAAAGGGTTTGGAGCATCATGGGGCATATGACATGATAATCTAGTTGAAGGAAATGATCCTTCAACAAACTTTAGTAGATTGCTTCAAAACGGTTCGAGCACTTTATGCATGTCACATGGAAGAAACCCAATCGATTTCATCTTATATATTCTTAAGATGAAAAGCCACATTGATAGCCTCAAGATGCTTAACTATCCTGTCTCAAAGTATATGGCCAAGGATTTGATCCTTGATCGTCTAAGTAAAGGTTTGAGACATTCATAATAAATTGTAATATGAACGGGTGGGACAAGAGCATTGGTGAACTTCACGCAATGCTCGAAGCAACCTAGGCAGGGATGGGTAGAGAGGTTCTACCTATTCTCTCGATCAATGAGGGAGGCTATAAGAAATGGCCAATCCCGATCCTAAGACAATTATTGCCAAAGGAAAGGAATACATCAAAGCAAAGGTTAAAGCGAAACCTCGAAAAACCTAAGCTTATGAAGCCTAAGGTAATGGAGAACGATCCATGCGTTGAGTATGGAGAGATAGGACAATGAAAAGGAATTGTCCCTCCTATCTCAAGGAGTTGAAAGACAAGAGGGATATTGGGCAAACCTCAAATACAATTTCCATGATTCACACATTGTATTAAATGTCATTTCTTCAAACACATGGGTATTGGATACCGGATGTGAGACTCATACTTGCAATTGTTGCAAAGGGGTTCAAAAGAAATGTGCGCTTCAAGGAGGGAAACTCTATTTTGAGACTTTCAAATGGTTTGGAAGTTGTTCTCAAAACATTTTGTATGCACCTAATTTGACTAGGAACATAATTAACGTTTCCTATTAAAACAATATGATCATGATTTAAAGTTTGTAAATAATGGTATTAAGTTTTATGGATGATGTATTTCATTTTACGGATATGCTTTTTTTAATGATATCCATGAATTGGTTCATAATAATTCGTCCTATAATAACTCATTATACACATTAAGCACCAAGAAACTTAAAATGGGTTTAAGTTATTATTATCTTTGACATTGTCATCTTGGTCACATAAACAAGAGTTGGATTCAAACACTTCAAAAGAATGGTCTTTTGGAAACAAATGAAAATGTTTCATTTGAGAAGTGTGAACCAAAAGACTTATTAGGAATGATACATTTGGATGTATGTGGTCCTTTTAAGACAATGATAAAGATTGGTGAAAGATACTTCATTACTTTTACCGACGATTATAGTCGCTATTATTGTGTGCACTTGATGACACATAAGTATGAAGCTTTTGAAATGTTCAAAATGTTCAATAATGAAGTAGAAAATCAACTCTACATAACTATCTATGTTCTTCATTCTGATAAAGGAGAAACTGAACCCTATTTGGATATGGTTCAATTTATTATGGCTATGAGCTTACCATCTTTATCATTTTGGGTTTTCGCATTTCTCTTTAAGGCTCATATTATGAATATGACCCGGACCAAGAAAGTGTAGATTAGTTGAATATCCTAGAGACTGTATAGGAAACTGCTGCTTCGACTCAACAGAGCACCATTTTTATTGCTTGAAAGGCTAGTTCTTGGAATAATATTAGAACAGTGGAACTTGATAAGATCAAGATCCACAGCCGATACACTTATGGTTGACACTAGCTATCAACAAGAGGTTGTTGATACTAATCAAGAGGTTGATCAATACACACAAAACATTCACAAATCTGGTAGAGTTGGTATTCCATCTAAGAGATATGGATATTCCAAGAATGGATGCTATGTGGTTGACCCCGGTAGGCTAACCATATACCAAGATGCTATGTCCAATTTGGATTGGGACAAATGTCTAGAAGCCATGAACGTAAGGATGCAATCCATGTATAACAACCAAGTTTGGGAATTGGTTGACCCTCCACTTAACTCCAAACCGGTTGGATACAAGTGGGGTTTCAAGATGAAAACAGATATACATGGAGACTTGAATACTTATAAGTCAAGACTTATAGCATAACGTTTCCATCAAACTCAATTGGTTGATTATGATGAAACTCTTATGCCCGTGGCAATGCTAAAGTCGATTAGGATATTATGTACCATAACTGCATATTCAGAATATGAGTTTTGGCAAATGGATGTCAAAACCGCTTTTCTTAATAAACATCTCGAAGAGACTGTCCATATAGTTCAGCATGATGGTTTTGTCGATCCATGAAATCCTAATAATGTATATAAGAATGTCAGTGGGAGCATAGTTACATTTTTGGAATTGTATGTTGATGACATACTACTATTTGGAAATAATATTCCAACCTTGGAAGGTGTTAAAACCTAGCTTGGAAGATGTTTTTCATATATGATCTCGTTTAAGCCACCCATATTTTGGAATAAGGATCTATAAGGATAGATCAAGGTGGTTGATAGGGTTAAACCAAAGTGCATATATTGATAAAATCTTGAAAAGGTTCAATATGGAAACTCTTAGAAGGTATGGTACCTATTCAAAGAGGGACAATGTTGACTACGTCTCAATGTCCAAGCTCATAGGATGAGCAAAATCAAATGAAGGATATCCCATACGCATTTGCTATAGGATCCATCATTTGTGTGATGATATGCACTAGACCGGACGAGTCATGCTTATTAAGTATGACAAAGTATATACCAATAGAAATAACCATTGGATGGCTGTTAAAAGTATATTGAAATACCTTAGTAGGACTAAGGATATGTTTCTAATATACGGATCTATTGAAGAGGAAGTCATTGTAAAGGGTTACACGGATGCAGGCTTCCAAAACTGATCGAGATGATTCTCGATCACAATCGGGGTATATTTCCTTTATGAATGGAGGAGAAGTGTCCTTGAAAGGTTCAAAGTAGGACACGGTAGCATTGTTCACTACAAAATCCGAATACATAGCCGCTTCATTGGCAGCTTGGGAAGCTGCATGGATAAGTTTGTCCATTGCTTATCTAGGGCTGGTCTCTACCATTCAAGACCCCTAGAAATCTTTGGTAATTACGTGGGTGCGATTGCTCAAATCAAGGAACCCCGTACTCATCAAAAGACTAAACACCTTGAGCAGAGATTCAACATCATAAGGGATGGAGTTGAAAAAGGGTAAAGATATGTATTCATAAAGTTCGTAAAGATCAAAACATTGTGGATCCACTCACGAAGCTCCTTGTGAGGGCAAAGTATGAAGGTCATACTTGTGCCTTAGGAATTCGATATTCTAGTGATTGGAATTGATCTGTTTAGCATATAAAATATGGAACAATTTTAATATTTAACTCTTTTATATATTTGAGTTATGTTCCTTTTTAGCATGTTTACATCCATGAATATGTTTATTAATCTAAATGTCCGTAGTCGGTCATATTTGTGGGAACAAATATGAATGTAAGACTATTATGAATATGGATTGGTAGATATTCATAAGGTATGAATATAGAGCAATTGGTTGCTACCAAGGTTCATAGATATTTATGGGATGCAAATATTGGACTGACCCGTGTCTCAAATTTTACTACATAGAATCTCTTTGATTGATCATAAGTAATTTTGAGTAAAGGCGAATATCATTTAGTATCCTCAGACCTGAGATGCATATTGGGTTTTGATATTCACCAAATGTTATACCTTGAGTTAGTTCTTCACTGTTCTGAAATAATGGACAGTACATAAGGCTATGTTCAGGTGTGACACAAGGTGATTGTGAGAAACGTATGCAGTCAAGATGGGATTTGTTCCTCTTATTCGTTGAGAGCAAGATGTCTAGGGCCTGATTAAGTTAAATCAACAAGGAATGATCATTCTGTGTCCTTGGATTAACAGGACATCCGTAACAAAAGGATAGATGATCATTCACCTAAATCATTTCAAGTTTGGAACTTGAAAGGGATGATGTTATTGAATGGCTTTTAAGTCATGCGTATTAAGGGTAGTAAACCGTTGTTAGGCGGTATTTTGCTTGCATCAATCCTCTATGAATCTTGTGCAAGTGGGAGATTGTTGGATCCTGTATGCTCAAGACACATAGAACATTGATGTGGTTAGTACGTCATGATCCAAGTCGGGTCATACCCAATAACAAGTTTAGCAAACACCAATAAATATTTGATTGATGATATGATCATGCAATTAAATATATGCACCTAATTAGAAAATGGGTTTTCTAGTTTAAAGAAATGAAAGATGGAACAAATTATATGGATAATTTGTTCATGAATTATTATTATTTACATTGTTATTTAAATGGTTAAATAACAACAAATAATATGTGTACTTATGTTATATAATCAAAAGGGTTTTATTATATAACATGTTAACATCTTAATGTGTTAGTTGTTTTAATTATTTTAGATTGTATGAGTTATATAATTAAAAGGTTAATTATATATCTTATCAATTAACTAATCACATTATAATGTATACTTATGTTATTTAACTAAAAGGCTTAGTTATATAACTTGTACACACCTTTTAAATATGTAACATGACCTCACCACTTCTAATGTGTTACAAAGTAATTCAAATGGGAGGGAATGTGGTTTTGAATCCAGATTTTCGGCCCCTTTAGGTTGTATGGCCTTCCCCATTTGTCTTGAAAAGGTACACTCATTATGATAGTGGTTGAGTGCAAGTCTCAACATCCTATCTCTCTCTCTTATTTTGCACAAATGAACTTCTAGAGAAAACTCCATATGCTCTCTATTTTCACAGCTGAAGAAGGTGTTTTAGAACTCTTTTTGGTCGTTTCTTGGGTCCTCTCATGACTCAAGTTATGCTCCTTCATTTGTGCAAGAAAGGAAGAAGGAGTTCCTCTCTTCTCCCAATGTTCTCATGGCTGAAAACGGTTTTCAGCAGGCCTTTGGGCGGTTTTGGTGCTTGAAATCCTAGCAACCATGATGTTTGCTTAAGGCTTATGGGTATGGACACTTGAGGACTTCTACCCTTGAAGTCTTGGCCCTTTTCAGACTCATTTCTGCCTTCTCTTTGGTCGTTTTTCACAGCATCCAGAAAGGTAGTATTATGGTATGATAATGTCATGTTTTTGGGTGTTCTTGTTCATATTGTATGCTTGCTTTTCACATAATAAAGATCCTTTTGTCTTTGGGTTTGTTGGTTTTCACATGATAATGGCAATTTTCAGAAACTTTAACATGTTTAAAGTAGTACATTCCGCTGCGTTTCATATGTTTAAATGGTTAAACAAGTTGTAAATGGTCCAATAAACACTTACAAACCATCACTTCACCTTATCCATCCGCCATTTTCACCCATTTAAATACTTCAGACTCACTTCTTTAATCTTTTTACCAATTTTACTGTCCAAAGCTTCCTTCGACTTCAATCTACCCAAAATCAAACTCATCTCCTCTGCAACCTTTCCCAAAATGGCACTAAACCCTCAGCACAACCAAGTCACACTCCTTGACTATTCCAAGGATGTCAACTTCTCTGAAATCATCTACTTTCTTACCCAATCCACATACTACACTGCCCTAACTGTTAACCCCATCGTTTACTTGAATCACATGGAAGAATTCTGGGGAAACGGTCAGATTGAAACCCTGAACGGAGTTAGGCTTATTAGGTCTAGCATTTGTGGTCAGGAATTGATCATATCTGAACAAACCACCAGGGAGCATCTAGAGCTTCATGATGAAGGCTCTCCTATGAAATTCCCCAAAATCAGACTTGGATTACACGTATACCCATATGAGATATTGCGGTGATGTGAGCAGGCCAACTGCGTACAGGTTTAATTTCTCCTACAATTGGAAGTTCCTGCTTCACACAGTCCTTCACTACCTATCAAACAAGACTGGGGATGGGATGAAATTCCTTATAAACTAGGATGCCTAGTTCACGGGTTGGTAAAAGGCCTCAGGTTCAACTACTCAATATTTGTGCTGACTAATCTCATGGGGAACCTTCAAAGGGAAACATTTTATATGTATGCCAGGTTTATTCAGCACATAATCAACTGTGAGCTGGACCAGAGTATGTTTGTCTGTGCAGCTGCTTTACCTTTCCCTCACATGAGGCCGGTCATCTTCAAGGTGCTAAAGAAGATGTCCACCAACTTTGTTGGAAGACATACTGCGCTTCTTCCAGGTATGATTGAGCCAATGGCTCCTGGTGATATCCCTGTTAACCTCATAGGTGATGAACCCACACCAGCAATAACCCTCACAATGCCAAATCTACCTTCTCACCCCATCAAAATTACATATCAGAGACGATCCAAATGAACCCTTGTTCAATCTCCTCTGATTGAACAAGTCCCCCTGTTCAATCCAAAAAGGCTAGAGTGGAAACATGGGCTCCCACTCAGTCTGAGGTCCCACCTTTCTTCGTAATCGACCTCAATATGCGTATTGAGTCTCCTCAGTCTCAATCCCATGAGCCCCAAACCCTAGCTGAAAACCCTCAGGATGAGTCTCTATACTCTTCTGAGCAGCCAAAAAGGGACAGCCCCATCATACGCTCAATGCCATTGGATATTGATCAAAGTCTCAGGTCATTAGGAACAACCTTCATATCTTTCACTAACATTTTAATTTCCACTAATGAAGAGATCATGTCTCTTCAAGGCCATGATGTTGATCCATAACACCTATCTAAGGATCAATGTCTTTGCTTTCTAGCCCCCATCAGCAAAGCCAAACTGAGGTCAGTCCCACTGGTGTGGATGGGACTCATGTAGATTCAGTTGCCATTACCGTAGGTGCCTCATTGGGCCCTCAGGATAGTGGTAACATATCTGAGACTAAATCTACGGCAACCGTGCCGTTTGATGACTCTGGAAGAGACATCATTAAGCATGGGAAACCAGCGCGCCAAGAAACCACAACTGGTGGTGAGGATGAACATACTAGGTATCTTACCTCATCTCCCCATGATTCTTCTAAAGAAGATGAGGGAGGAATGCAACTAAAAATCAGAGACCTACTTTCTAAAGTTACAAACCTTGATTCCGAGTTAAGACTTTGGAGGATAGGTCTACCACTCAGCAACTTGAGATTGAAAATCTCAGGGCCAAACTAGTTGAGATACAGATTGAGAGATCTGTTAGGCACATACCAATTCAAGTCTCCTTGACTTATTCCTCTAGCTCATCAAGCTCTCAATATGATGCTACCAAAAAGGGGGAGAAATTTCAGAGACAAGCACATATGGAACCATAAAGCTTAGCTCTTTCTACACTGTCTTCTAAATATCCTGCTTAGCAATCAACTGTCTTCCTGTGTCTCCTCTATTTATCCTTCAAGTGGACCCAAGGATGCTCAAAGATCTAAACAAGTTCTTTACCCAGTTCCTGATGAGATCTTCTATTGAACAGCCAAGTCCGGATGTTGATGTGGCATACTTTAGGGCTGAAGAGCTTCAAAGGTTGAATGTACCATCTACCACTGTCAAGGAAGTTGGTCAACCTAAGGTCCACATTGAACCCAATATTGACTTCGAAGGGGATATGGGGACTGATGGCCTAGCAACCGAAACAGTTGGGACAGATAGTACAATCCCACAAACTTCCGAAGCAGAAGTCAAAGCTGCGGAAGAACAATTCCAAACTTCCAAAGCTAAGATATAAGCTGGGGAAGGGTTATACTCTTTATTTGATGATTTAATTATCAAAGATGAAATCCTTGAACTAACATCTGAGGTAAATAGTGAGGACTTTCTCAGTTTACCTCTCACTCAAACACCATCATCACCACATGCTCCAATCACCACCAACCAACCTGAAATCTCTGCATAACAACCTCCAAAGTCTCAAACTTCCGAAGACATTAAAGGCAAGAGGAAGTTGACTGCGGAAGAACTTCTAGAGGAGGAAAGGTTGGAGAAACTAAGAAGAAAAGGTAGATTCCCCACTGGGAAGCTACTAGCTGCAAGTAGCAAAGTAGTATAGCCAACCAGGAGGCTATCAATAATCAGAGAAGTGTAGAGATCATTAAGAGACTTGCCAATCTGGGAGCTGCTAGTGAAGATGTGCTCCTATTACCACTTAAAGAGCTGGTTGAGTTGGAAAAGGCAATCTTGCTATAGAAAGAACAAGAAGAAGCAACAAGGTTGGCCTTAGAGGAAGAAATATTGACAAAGAAAGAAGAAGCTGACCAACAGCTTAGGAGTGAAAGGATAGCTTTCCTAAGCTCCAGAGGATTCTCTCTTGAGGAACTAACTCCTCACAACAATGACATGATCTTGTAGCTTTTCAAGAAAGAACAAGATCAAATGGAGAAAGAGAGAAAGAGGGCTTCCAGGGAAAAGCTGAAGGAAAAGAATGAGAAAGAGGAAGAAGCTAAACTTGCGGCTGTCAAGAAGATGGGTGATAAAGCCAGGATGAAAGATTATCTCAAGGCCCATGGCTTCTCCCGCAGACAAGTTGGCCACATGTCTGTGAAGACCCTGCACCGACATGTCAGAGACATCAAGGTTGACATTCTCTCGGGAAGAAGAAAAGAGACGTACAGAAGAATGCAGGGGATGAGTTCTGAACCCATACCACAACCACAACCTCAACCAGAACTAACTCCTTTCCCTTTCCCCATCAAAACTGAACCACCATTGAACCTTACACTCCTGAGCCCACAACATCATCCATACCCTCTCCCATACCAATTCCATCAAAACAACCACCTTCACTACTTATCCTTAAACCCAAAACACTCTCCAAAACCCAATCATCATCTACCCAGCAGCCATCTAAGTCATCCTCTCAATCCTCTCAACCTCTAACCTTAGAAGAGTTTAAGGAGATCAAGATGAAGCTCATCAAATGTAGTGCACTGAGCGATATCTCCAGTGAGGAGGGGTCCATCAAACTAACCTTCATTGATGGCTCCTCATGTTCCCTCACAAGAGAACAATTCCTTGATCTGCCTAGAGGAACACTAAACCAGGCTCTCAAACTCTTGACAACTAACTATGACTTTCTTGAAGAAGAAAAGAAGAAGCTGAGAAGAAAGCTGGTGACTCTACAAGACACTAGGAAGGAAGACAAATTACCATCTCAACCTCTTGTTCCTAGGAAAAAATAGACCAGTGGAGGTTCGAAGACACTTCTTACAACTTTGTTGTGGAAAGAGATAATGGTGAGATCAATAGGCTTAATGCCTCCTCTTTGCTACACTTAAGCAGATTTGATATTGCTGAGTTAGCAGAGAAACCATCTGAGCAGTCTTCATCTTGCTGAATTAACTGTAAGGACCAAGATTGAAAAAGGACCTGAATTTGAATATGTAGTTAGATGGGAGTATGACTACAACTCCTGTCAACTAACTCTCTTCAAAGGGACATAACAAAGGGTACATATCATTCAGAGTGACAGACTTGCTCTACTGTCTACAAATGAATTGTACAAACTTCTCAGTACCGCATCTGGAAAGAATAAAGAGACAGATAAGTATCTTCTCTTGTTGGTGCTGAAGGTTTTGAGAAGAAGAAACAAGTGAAGTTTTGGTAGCATCAGCCTAGGGGGAGTTTGTTGGATCAAGTAAGGCTGGTGCAACCAAAACAAACACTTAGAACATTTTTGATGCAACTGACAAGGAACTTCCGAAGGCAAAAGGAACTTCCGAAGGAAAAAGGAACTTCCGAAGGAAAATGCTGAGCTTCCGAAGGTCAAGACTAACTGAGCTTCTAAAGAGGAACTCTAACTTCCGAAGACAAAGTCTTCCTTCTTCCGAAGTTCAACACTTAGAAGATTCCAAGACAATAACTTCCGAAGTATGAAGATCATCACAAGCCTCAGAAGAAGTAGACTCTTCCAAAGTATAAATGGCTTCAGAAGGACTTGTTCTTCTGAAGCCAGTTAACCTTTGGAAGAACCTACTATGAACTAGTGGACATAAGTATGGTCCTTCTGACAAGCCACTGCAACCTCTAAGACACTGCATGGCGCTTTCCCATGCCCATGTAGTTGACCATAGATTATTCCATTGTTAATTCCTTATCAGTTAGTACAATTACCAACTCTGATTGGTGACAAAAGGTAAGTCATGGACATGTCATGACTACCAAATCTCAGATAGTATTTTATCTAGGAATGTAGTATTTGATTTAGTCGTAAGTTTCCAGCTGGTATCAAAGTATAACCGGCTGTACATAGTAGTATATATAGTTTCTTATTGTAACTCATTTGTTATGCTTGTAAGAGTCTTGTAATACTTTGAATTGAGAAGTAATATATACAAGTATCTTGAAAATTATTCTATTGTGCTTTGTTTACTTTACTTCGTATATTATCATCAACTCTTATAGGATTCTGCATTATCAATCCGAGTGAGACTTAATGAGTTTGAGAGACTAAAATCATGCTGAGTGACAAAACTCGATCCTGCAATATGCAATTATCATATTCCAAATGTTGATTTATTATCACATTTGTTACACTAGACGCTTCTTATACTGCTTAGTGTGATTTATATAATTTATGTGGCATGTTATGACAATAGTCTATAGAGTATGAGAAAAAAAACTAGGAATAGCATCTTTTTGTCCTTTTGATGTATCATATACAATAATTACTAAAACTGCCAATATGCTTCTATGATAAATATATCTAGGCTGTGAAAGTATCACATGCTATATTTTTTTACCTATAGGTAGTTAAATGGATGCGTTAGATAATTTTTCTAAATGGGCCAGAATCATTAAGTTTTACGAGTTTGACCAGCTAGCAATATACAACCCGTCTCTTGTATATCCAGTAATTTGTTCTTATTTTAATTACTAAATGTCGGGATGACGAGTACTTTTCTTCTTTGTTTGTCTCCCTTTTATATTATCTATGTTATTAGTATTACTTAGCAGGATCAAATTCAACATATTTTTGTTCATAATCAATGGTGTTGTTTATAACTGATATATCATTTATGTTAATCTCTACTTTCATATAGTCAATTTTTTTCTTACCTGGAAAAATAGAGAAGATTTTGCTTAGCAGTTGGCACTTTTTGGGTGCTTCTAGACCAATGGACAAACCTGCAGTGCGACTTCTCACTTCATACTGCATGTAATAATATATTTGCTCTGTTTATATCCTATATGTTATTGGATTATGATTATGTGATACATTTATGTTGATATTTTAAGAAAGTGTTGCTAAAGAGTAATTAGACAAGCTTTTAAGTGGGCTTAGTGGACAAGCCAAAAATTCCCATGAGCCAAAAATTTTGAAAAGTAAAGCACTTATGGAATGTCAAACAAGTTTCCATCACAACAAAAAAATTAGATTTTATGATATGATTATTCTAAATTACTTAGTCTTTCAGTATGACAAGGTGTTGGAAGTTCGTTAACACAACCCAAAGAGAAAGGGCTACCATTTTATTGAGACATGCAACCTAACTTGCTTACATTTTTTCATCTGTTGCTGGAACTTCCATTCCTCAAGTTATTTAAAATGTTGTCGGTTGCTGATTCATGTATGTGATAGTTTCTCTATTGCTATGTTTCTATCACTACTATGAGTGCTGAGATGAAACTTAATTTGGATGCATTTACTTATATATGGGTATATTGGTTGTGCCATTGTCTTATGTTTTACTTTAATGGGTGAAACAGATTACGCTAAAGGATTTAACCAAAAAGAAAATAGGTCGAACATGTAAAAGTTTGAAAATATAGAATGCAAAGAGAAATAGTTATGACATTATGACATTAAAATACTCGGCCACCGGACAGGTATAAAACTAGTTTGGAGGAACTGTTGTGTACTTTGGGTGTTTTAGTGTTCATATGTTCATAATCTTAAGGTTTATTTAGATATGAAAATTGATATGTTCCATGTGTTCAGTTTAATTGCTTATCATGTTTAAGCTCATCAAACATAAATCCAAGGTAAGGAACCGAATACATGCTTGAGGTTGTATGAATCACATTCTTATGTTTTCTATATGAGATAAATCCAAGGTAAGGAACCGAATACATGCTTGAGGTTCTATAAATCCAAGGTAAGGAACAGAATACATTACTAAATGAGAATCTACACATGTTAGTCTGTATATTTGTTTGAGATAAAGGACATAGTAGTGTTATTAGTCTATACATGTTATTTGGGTTTGGGTATTGTTGGAAGCTTGAAATTGGAATTTGATTTTGGATTAGTATGTTGAATAGGTAAGGGATAGTTTAAATGGATCAAACGGGTTTATTGGTTTGAATTCACTATTATCAGATGAAAATCAACACATGTTAGCGGTAATGCTACAACACATTCTCATTACTTCAAATTCCCTTTTATATAACTCATTACTTCAAATTCCCTTATATATAACATATATAATAGCTATAAATAACTATGTCCATATGCACATAGCTTACCTGACTAGTTCTTTTCCATTATGTCCTGAACACAAAGTTGTTAAAACATTGCCATACATGTAAATTCATTATGTGTAATTCAATAACTATATAACATTTTTCCCTTTAGTTGTAATAACTTGGACATTAGTGTCTACCGTTACCAATTGCTATGCTACAATCACAAAGGAGAGCTGCATAACAAAGGATGAGGTCGCAACATCATTGTTGGGTGTAAGTTGCCATGATAGGGTTGCGATGTAACACAACACCACTAATGAGAAAACTTAACGAACCAATATAAAAGAGCGAGCCAAGAAGTTCCCCGTGCAACGGGCGTGGGGAACACTCATAGTTAACCATAAAAAACCAATTAAAGTTAATTAAGTAAAATATTTTTAGCCTTTCCTGTTTTGATTGTTTTTTATATATTCTAATATATGTTTACCGATCTTTTCATGTAAACTTTCGGTTTCTTTATACAGAAATCTATAGCATATAATAAAAGAAGGTTTTCTTAAGACATGTGTCATCATTCTAGAATATCAAATGACACATGTCATCATTCTAGCATATTAAAAAATTATTTTCTCGTCTCTCTCTCATACTAAAATATGTTAAAACAAATATATTATTTGTGTTTCTTGTCTCTTTCATATTAAATTTTAATTATTTTAAATAAGTAAACTAAACTATTAAACATCTAAAAATTTAAATGTTTTTATTTGAATAATTTATTAATACATACTAAATTATATGATTTCAGACATATTTTATCTTTAAATATTGAGTAATGATTTCTAATTTCATTATGTGATGTAACTTTTAAATATCATTATATTATTATTTTATCAATGGCTAATAAAATTTAGAAAATAAAATATTTATAAAACTAATGGTTTTGATATGTTTCATTTATTCCACCCATGTAATACATTGGCTCTAACCTAGTCTATACATCTAATAAACAAAAGTTTCTTAAGCCACATGGCAGGCTCCTAGAGCATCTTTCTCTCCTTTTTCCCGCCCAAACCCACTGCTCCGAAACTTTATTCACGCAGATCCTAATACTCCATGGTCTGACCCATGGATACCCTTTCATTCTACTTTCCCTCTCTATTCCTTCAAACTAATTTTTTCTGAAGAAAACCCTAATCAAGCGACTGACATCAAACCCAACAACGCCTTCCTACCGATTATCGTCGGCTAAGGTCCTCCACCCAACTTCAATGGTAGCCTAGTTCTTCTTCTTTGTCATCTTTTAATGCCGATTTGTTTAGTTTCTTCGCAATCGATACTTTTGTCTTTCCCCTTCTTCTCTCCGGCTAATTTCTGTTTTGAATCCTCCATTTTATCTTTCCCCTTCTTCTCTTCTGCAATCATGCTTTGTTTCTGTAGATTTACAATATTATAAAAGTATTTTGTCTTATTTTTTTAGGCCATAGAACGTACCAGAGGATATCAGATGATCAAGATTCTTTTGAAGTTTTAAGATTATTAGATGTCCAAACAAGTCATATATAGGTATGTAGTCTTCTCTCTTATTTGCCAATCTTCCTCTAAACTATTAGATGACAAATATTTCTTGACATAAATCAGATGCATCAAAGAAATAGAAAAACTTTTCAAAAGGAATTTTGTTCTAAAACACATAGTAATTGCTATTTTTTATTCCATCGACAAATAATTTCTTTAAGTAGGAATAATCCAAATCAATAATCTCATGATGCTTTTTACCTTGGAAGTTCTAGCCAAAATGGAAGAAATCAGGATTTTTTAACTGTCGATTATGGCAGTCGGTCCCGCTCAAGATGGATTTCATGAAGGTGTTCGATCAAACTATGCGTGAGATGTAAGCTCTTATTCCCATTTTCATCCGGATTGGATGAGATTTGTTTTTTGATATCTAATCTAATCTAATCAACATTCGTTTGATTCTTAATAAATTCATAAAGAGAGAGGTGAATTTGAAAGTAATGAAGGTTCCTGAGATCGAACAGAAGGTAGGACCGACAAACGATTGTTTCGTTAATCATGCAATTTTAGCTTTTAGAATTGAATGCATACATGTGTTAAATTCGATTGATTGTTGAATTCATATGATTTTTAAATTCATATGAATCTAAACATTACGAGAAGAATATTTGTGAGAAGATTAAACTTTATAACATAAACTACAAATAGGTTAATGTTAGTTTATTGATTCGGTATCACTTGATTCCCTTCGCATTTGAAGGCCTGCTTATTAGGAATCAAAGTGTAGCTCTTTGTTATAATGGGATACTTCCTTTCTTCTATTGTGTGTTCTGACTTTAAGGATTTCAAATATCAAGCATCAAAACTGGACATGTGTCTTTAGTTACAAACGGAAGTAGTTAGCTTACACCCAAAGACAACTTTAGATATTAAGCATGCTATACTATGAATTCATGTTAATGGTGTAAATCTTGGTTGGATTTATATGAACTAATTGATTATGTTACACGATCTGTTTTTATCATAATTAGATGCTTCTGTCTTCTTGAGGGTTGTGGACCTCATCATAGGATCAAGTTTTAATATATGAATTTGTAATTATCATACTATAACAGCATGATATAGTTTGATACATGGAGTATTATGCATTGGATTAACGAAGTAGTCGACCGGGTTATTTTAAATACGTTTTGTTGAATTTTAGATGCATGTATCTTTCTGCGTATGTAGTTGATATGTGTTTGTGATACTTCTTTGAATCTCTATTCATAACAAGTATACCTTCATTATCCCACCATATGTTGCTCTTTTGATGTGTTTATGTTGTTGATGCTCTTAACAATTTATTTTTATTGGATGTTAAACAGATTTATATGATGTACATCCCAAGGTGAATACCTTCATTTTTGTAAGTTTCTTATTTATGTTTGGGGATATTAATATGATTATTATCAATATATGCATGTTCAATCTGTATACATTTTCAAGGTCATGAATTGTCTTTATTTTCTTTTTACATGGGTGGTTTAGCTAATTTTTCAGAATTTTTTAAAAGTTGAAATTTATTTCTTTATTTGCAGCATAATATCAAACCGTAAATCTATACATCTAATAAACAAAAAGTTTTTTAAGCCACATCGCAGGCTCCTAGATCATCTTTCTCTCCTTTTTCGGCACAAACCCACTGTTCCGAAACTTTATTCACGCGGATCCTAATAATCCATGGTCTGACCCATGGATACCCTTTCATTCTACTTTTCCTCTCTATTCCTTCAAACTAATTTTTTCTGAAGAAAACCCTAAAAAAGCGACTGACATCAAACCCAACACCGCCTTCCTACCGATTATCGCCGGCTAAGCTCCTCCACCCAACTTCATTGGTAGCCTGATTCTTCTTCTTTGTCATCTTTTAATACCGATTTGTTTAGTTTCTTCTGAATCGATACTTTTGTCTTTCCCTTCTTCTTTCCTGCTAATTTCTGTTTTGAATCCTCCATTTTGTCTTTACCTTTCTTCTCTTCTGCAATCATGCGTTATTTTTGTAGATTTACAATTTTATGAAAGTATTTTGTCTCATTTTCTTTAGGCCACGAAAGGTACCAGAGGATATTAGATGATCAAGATTCTTTTGAAGTTTTAAGATTATTAGATGCCAAAACAAGTCATATACAGGTATGTAGTCTTCTATCTTATTTGCCGATCTTCCTCTAAACTATTAGATGACAAATATTTCTTGACATAAATCAGATGCATCAAAGAAATAGAAAAACTTTTCAAAAGGAATTTTGTTCTAAAACACATAGTAATTGCTATTTTTTATTCCATCGACAAACAATTTCTTTAAGAAGGAATAATCCAAATCAACAATCTCATGATATTTTTTACCTTGGATGTTCTAGCCAAAATGAAAGAAATCAAGATTTTTTATCTGTCGATTATGGCGGTCGGTCCCGCTCAAGATGGATTTCATGAAGGTGTTCGATCAAACTGTGCGTGAGATGTAAGCTCTTATTCCCATTTTCATCCGGATTGGATGTGATTTGTTTTTTGATATCTAATCTAATCTAATCAACGTTCGTTTGATTCTTAATAATTTCAGAAAGAGAGAGGTGAATTTGAAAGTACTGAAGGTTCCTGAGATCGAACAGAAGGTAGGACCGACAAACGATTGTTTCGTTAATTATGCAATTTTCGCTTTTAGAATTGAATGCATACATGTGCTAAATTCGATTGATTGTTAAGTTCGATTGATTGTTAAATTCATATGAATCTAAACATTACGAGAAGAATATTTGGGAGAAGATTAAACTTTATAACATAAACTACAAATAGGTTAATGTTGTTAGTTTATTGAATTGGTATCACTTGATTCGATTCGCATTTGAAGGCCTGCTTATTAGGAATCAAAGTGTAGCTCTTTGTTATAATGGGATACTTCCTTTCTTCTGTTGTGTGTTCTGACTTTAAGGATTTCAATTATCAAGCAGCAAAAATGGACATGTGTCTTTAGTTACAAATGAAAGTAGTTAGCTTAAACCCAAAGACAACTTTAGATTTTAAGCATGCTATACTATGAATTCATGTTAATGGTGTAAATCTTGGTTGGATTTATGTGAACTAATTTATTATGTTACATGATCTGTTTTTATCATAATTAGATGCTCCTGTTGTAAGGCCCCGTTTCCAGGAAGCTTCATAGTTGGTTAATCATAGCATAAAATCATTTTAATAACAAAACAACGCAACGGAAATAATCAGACATTCATTTAAAACTTGGAAATCATATTGTACTCATACATTTGTCCTTCATTTGTAAATAAAACATAGTAGTTTTTCCTTTAAATTACAATAAAAGATTTCCTAAACAGGAATGTCATCCATTGCCATCCAAGTATCCTCCAACCGGTGCCATCCACAGCGTCAGCATTTACCTGCCAACTGTTATGCATAAAAGTCAGCTTCGCTGAGCGAGTCCTAGCTTTAAATAATGTAATAAAATATAAACTTTATCCTTCATATAATGACCACACATACATCATAATACATAACATTTCATGCATTATAATAAGCATGTTCATTATCTTTCATTATCTTTCACTTCATCATAAATGAGATTGCACAAAGCAAGAGCTCCATGTTGATCGACAACGAATATCGATCCCTGTCGGTACACATGAAAACGGTAGCTAACCCCCGACAGTTGATCCACACTGCAAGGCACATAGCCCGCTCATGAATACGGATCCATCATCATATATCAAACTCACATAAGTGAAGTCTATCATAGTGCTTGCAACACTTTTCATCATCAAACGGGTCCGGGGGTAACATTCATTAAGTTTCACTTTTCATTAATATCGTCTTCCACTTTAATATATAATACTTAACTTATTAAATACACAACATTCCAAGTACCAGTCATCATAACACATTTTCTTATAGAAAAATCTACCTTCCTGTTAAAACCTCTTGAAATCTTGGTCATTTAAAAACGTATAATTACTATGCATAATAGTCCCAAAACATGGAAAAACTTATAAATAGGGGATCTAGAACTCACCTGGATACCGTGAGTAGCTTCTAAACTAAGCTTTCTAGGCTAGGATCACACTACACGGCCTGTAGATAAGTTAACACTTAGAGGGGTTAATTTCTGCCTAAATTCGCTTCTAATTTCGCTGCTAGAAAAGCAGCTTCGCTGACAGTTTCACTGCCTGTTTCGCTGACAGTTTCACTGCCAGTTTCGCTGCCAGTTTCGCAGATCGCATAAAAATTACGAACCAGTCCGTTTTTAACCCAAAATCGCAACTTTTTACGTCCAACCTCTTAGTTTATTCACCATGAGGCTATTCTAAGCTTTATACATGTTTTCATACGTAAAAATGTGACCTTTATACGATTCTTTGCAACTTTTCAAAACCCAAAACCCTAGAATCCAGGTTTGATCTACAGAAGGGTTTAGAGGCCGATTCTTACCTGGATTTGTTGCTCCTTAATGATGGTTTTGAAGGGTTTGCAAGAACATGAAACGAAGTTTAACCATTTAAACTTTTCATAAAACGCAGCGGATATATATATAACTTTAAACACTTTTAAAGCTGAAAAACCATGTTCTTAGATGTCCATATAAGTGTAAGAAGCAAACCCATTAACCAAAGGATCATTTATGTGAATAATCAAGCTAAGAACATAAAGAAACGTACATAAAATCACAGCCACATAGAGCTGTGAATACATCTACCTTTCTGCAGAAAAATCGACCAAAGAAAAGGGGTTGGGAATGCTTGTGAATCCGGCCAAGAGTCCAAAGAAGGCCTCCTCAAGCTTGTATACCCCAAGCTTATGTTCAAACACCCTTCTTGTTAGGGAGAACACCACAAATCAGCTCTCAAAGACTTCCCTTTTCAGCCTAATTTCCGAAAATTTTGAGAGAGAAAGAGAGAGAGAGCTGAATGCAATAATGGAATAATGGTTGTGTGTGTGTCTAGTTAAGCCCTTTGTATTTTCAAGGACACAAAGGTCCAATAGCAATGCAAGAGGGGGCGGCCAACTTTATTCAAAATGAGAGTTCCCTCTCAATTTTATAACACAATAAAATGTTAACTAGCCACTTAACTAGATATATTATGTATACAACTAACCCATTTAATTGTATAATATATATATACTACCATTATTAATTTGTAATGTTATTCAACTAATTTAAATAGCATTACAAATAATATTATTGAACAAAATATCCTAATAAATTGTCCATCTCATTTGCAACTTGTTTAGAAAACCCATTTTCTAAATTGGTGTTAATATTCAATTATATCATGTAATTGAATATTAATAGGTGTTTGTTAAGCTTGTTGTTGGGTATAACCCGACTTGGATCATAACGTACTAACCACATCAATATTCTAAGTGTCTTGGGCACACACAGAATCTTACAATCTCCCACTTGCCCAAGATTCATAGAAGATTGATGCAAGCAGTAAATACCGCCTAACAACGGTTTACTACCCTTAATACGCATGACTTATAGCCATTCAATAACATCATCCCTTTCAAGTGCCCTACTTGAAATGATTTAGGTGAATCAATCATCTATCCTTTTGTTACAGATGTCATGTTAAATCCAAGGACACAGAATGATCATTCCTTGTTGATTTAACTTAATCAGGCCTTAGACATCTAACTCTCAACGAATAAGAGGAACAAATTCCATCTTGACTACATACGTCTCTCACAAACACTTCGTGTTATACCTGAACATATCCTTGTGTACTGTCCACTATTTCAGGGCAGTGAAGAATAGGCTCAAGGTATAAAACTTGGTGAATATCAAAACCCAATATGTGTCTCAGGTCTGAGGATACCAAATGATATTCGCCTTTACTCAAATTTACTTATGATCAATCAATAAGATTCCATGTAGTAAAATTTGAGATGCGGGTTAGTCCAATATTTGTATCCCACAAATATCTATGAACCTTGGTAGCAACCCATTGCTCTATATTCATCCTTATGAATATCAACCAATCCAAGTTCATAATAATCTTACTTTCACACTTGTTCCCACAAGTATGAGCGACTACGGACATTTTAGAGTAAACAATTTACTCATGGATTAAACATGCTAAATTGGAACATTAATTGAAACATTATAACCAAATAATTTTATTCAAATAATAAAGAGTTCCACATATCCAAATACAAAATGTACAGATCAAATCCAATCACTAGAATATCGAAGTCCCATGGCACAAGTATGACATTCATGCTTTGCCTTTTCAAGGAGCTTCGTGAGAGGATCCGCAATATTTTGATCCGTGTGAACTTTGCGAATACATATCTTTCCCTTTTCAACTTCATCTCGTATGTAGTTGAATCTCCGCTCAATGTGCCTAGTCTTTTGATGAGCACGGGGTTCCTTGATTTGTGCAATCGCACCCTCGTTATCACAAAAGATCTCTAGGGGGTCCTGAATGGAAGGGACTACCCCTAGATCGGCAATGAATTTCTTCAACCATGCAGCTTCTTGAGCTGCCAATGAGGCGGCAACGTATTCTGATTCTGTAGTCGATAGAGCCACCACATCCTGCTTGGAGCTCTTCCAAGAGACAGCTCCTCCATTTAGAATGAAAATGTATCCCGATTGTGACCGAGAATCATCACGATCGGTTTGGAAACTCGCATCCGTGTAACCTTTTACAACGAGTTCCTCGTCACCAGATCCATAGATTAGGAACATATCCCTTGTCCTCCTTAGGTATTTAAGTATGTTCTTAACAGCCATCCAATGACTGTTTCCAGGATTTTGCTGGTAACGGCTTGTCATGCTCAAAGCGCATGACACGTCCGGTCGAGTGCATATCATTGCATACATGATGGATCCAATAGCAGATGCATATGGGATTGCCTTCATTTTATCTTGCTCATCCTTTGAGCTTGGACATTGAGTCGTACTCAATATCGTTCCTCTTTGAATAGGTACGGTACCTTTCTTAGAGTTCTCCATCTTGAATCTTTTCAAGATCTTATCAATGTATGCACTTTGATTCAAACCAATCAACCGCCTTGATCTATCCCTATAGATCTTTATTCCTAGAATATAGGCGGCTTCACCAAGATCCTTGATGGAAAAACAACTTCCAAGCCAGGTTTTTACACCTTCCAAGGTTGGAATGTCATTTCCAAATAGTAGTATGTCATCAACATACAATACTAGGAAAGTTACTGTGCTCCCACTAGCCTTCTTATACACACAAGCCTCATCAGCGTTTTTGATGAAGCCAAATTTCTTTACTTCCTCATCAAAACGGTGATTCCAGCTTCTCGATGCTTGTTTCAATCCATAGATTGATTTCTTTAACTTGCATACTTTATTAGGATGTTTTGGATCGACAAAACCTTCAGGCTGAACCATATAGACATCTTCCTCAAGATATCCATTTAGGAAAGCAGTTTTGACATCCATTTGCCAAATCTCATAATCATAATGAGCAGCTATGGCAAACAATATCCTTATAGACTTTAGCATCGCTACAGGTGAGAAGGTTTCATCATAATCAACCCCTTGAGTTTGAGTGAAACCCTTTGCTACAAGTCTAGCTTTATAAGTATCCAAGTTTCCATGCATATCGGTTTTCTTCTTGAAAACCCACTTACTTCCAACTACTTTGGAATTAAGAGGTGGTACAACAAGTTCCCAAACTTGGTTGTCATACATGGATTGCATCTCAACGTTCATGGCTTCTAGCCATTTGTCACAATCCGTATTGGACATTGCATTATGGTATGTGGTTGGTTCATCAGAATCTACCACATAGCATCCATCCACGAAAAATCCATATCTTTCAGGTGGATTACTAGTTCTACCACTTCTGCGAACGTTTTGTGTGTATTGATCAACCATTTGATCATCTTCAACATCCTCATGTTGAGTGCTAGTTTCAACCAAACGTGCATCGGGTTGTGGTTCTTGATCTTCCTCAAGATCCACTGTTCTACTGCTAGCTCCTTCCATAAGGAACTTTGCTTCTAAGAACTCACCCTTTCTGGCAACAAACACCTTTTGTTCCAGTGGATCATAGAAATAATATCCCATAGAATCTCTAGGATATCCAATAAAGATACACTTGGTGGATCGGACTTCCAATTTGTTTGGGGTGGGAGTCTTAACATAAGCCTCACATCCCCAAACCCTTAAGTATGATAGGGATGGAACTCTTCCATGCCATATCTCAAAAGGTGTCCTTTCCACCTTTTTGGTTGGGGCCATATTTAAAATACGGGCCGCAGAGAGCAAAGCGAAACCCCAAAATGATAGAGGTAATGTGCTTCTAGCCATCATAGATCGGACCATATCCAATAAGGTTCGATTCCTCCTCTCAGACACACCATTATGTTGTGGTGTTCCAGGTGGAGTGAGTTGTGAGACAATCCCACAACTCCTAAGATGATCTTGAAAAACATCACTTAGGTATTCACCTCCTCTATCGGTACGGAGAACTTTAATTGACTTGTTGAGTTGATTTTCAACTTCATTCTTGAAGATTTTGAACATTTCAAAAGCTTCATCTTTGTGCCTTAATAAGTACACATACCCATAGCGACTATAATCGTCGGTAAAGGTAATGAAGTATTTTTCACCATTCCTAGTCATTGGCTTAAAAGGACCACATACATCCGAATGTATGATTCCTAATAAATCTTTTGCCCTTTCGGTAGTTCCACTAAAGGGTGCCTTAGTCATCTTACCTTGTAAACAAGATTCACAAACATCAAATGAATCACATTCATTTGTTTTTAAAAGACCATTCTTTTGAAGTGTTTGTAAACGTTTCTTGTTTATATGACCAAGACGACAATGCCAAAGATAGGTATCACTCAAGTCCAACTTGAGTTTCTTGGTGTTTGTTTGGTACAATGAACTATTTAAAGTATTTTCATGAACCAATTCATAAATACCATTAATTGGTATAGCTTTAAAATAGAACATACCATTTAAAGAAACATGAATATCATTTTCAATAAAAGATAATACATAATCATAATGTCTTAATTGAGATACAGAAATAATGTTCCTAGTCAAACTAGGAGCATACAAAACATTCTTCAAAATAACTTCCAAGCCACTTGGAAGTCTTAGGATGTAGTCCCCACGAGCTTCAACTAAGACTTTAGTTCCATTGCCCATGAAGAGGCTAACATCCCCTTTCTTGAAGTCCCTACTTCTTGTGAACCCCTGCAACAAATTGCAAATATGAGTTCCACATCCGGTATCCAATACCCATGTGTTTGAAGATGTAACATTAAGATCAATATGTATCATGTATATTGTACCTGAGGTCTGCCCGGCATCCCTCTTTGCTTTCAACTCTTGGAGATGGACAGGACAATTCCTTGCCCAATGTCCTATCTCCCCACACTTGAAGCATGGGTCATTTGTAGCAACCTTTTGCTTCTTCTCTTGTGGTTTGGGTGGTACCCTTACCACCCCTTTCCCTTTTCCCCACACATGTCCCTTACCCTTGGCAACCTTTGCCTTGGGTGCGGGATGAGGCCTTTTGTTGTTCCCACCTTCATTGATGGTGAGAACGGGTAAAACCCTTTTACCCATGGCCGCCTCGGCCGTTTTGAGCATTGAGTGAAGTTCACCAATGCTTTTGTCCCATGCATTCATGTTGTAGTTCAACACGAATGTCTCGAACTTCTTGGTTAGGCCATTTAGGATCAAATCCGTGGCCAACTCCTTCGAGACGGGGCAATTTAGCCTCTCGAGGCGGTCAATATGACTTTTCATCTTAAGTACATAAGATGAAACCGATTGGTTGTCGTCCATACGACATGCATGGAGCGCTCGAACCGTTTCGAAACGCTCAACCCTTGCTTGCTGTTGGAACGTTTCCTTCAGCTGGGTTATCATGTCGTAAGCTCCGTGATGTTCATACTCCTTTTGGAGATCCGGAGTCATGCTCGCTAGCATGAGACAAGACACTTGGACGGAGTCCTCAGTGTATTTCAGCCAATCGTTAAAGGCCTCCTCATCATCCTCGTTAGGTTGATCGGGGATAGGGTCGTCTAAAACATATGATCTTCTCTCTTGCTTGAGAACAATTCTCAAGTTTCGATACCAATCAATAAAGTTGTTATGATTTAGACGTTCCTTTTGGAGGATCGCTCGTAGTGATTGGTTTGACGCGGACGAGTTATCGTGATTTTCATTATTGGTGGCCATCTACAAAATTTAACAAAGATCAATTTTAGTATTTTCGATATTGCTAATTTTAATATTTAATGCCTTTTAAGGTCTTTTCATATTAAAATCTAGAACCCAACATTACATTTAAATCGTGGTTAGGTGACCTTTATCCCACGTTTTAAATTCATAAGGTGGTCAACGTTTGACGATTGCAACCATTTGCAACTTCTAGAAATATGGGATCGACTTAAAACATCATATGTAAAGTCGGCATGTTAATCCCATCAACACCATTTGGAAACCACATCGTAGGTGATCCATTTGACATGATTTGCAAATCAAGACACCCTACTTACACCCACGTGTGAGTTTGCCAAAACAAGTGGTTAGGTGACCTTTATCCCACAAATAAGGCATTCTCACCTCAAGTCACAAGTTCCCTCAAAATGGTTAGGTGACCTTTATCCCATTAAGAGTTCCCAAGTGACTCAAGTGTTGTGTAAAAGGACGGTGTTGATCTTGTTTGGGAAAAAAGTTTTAGAGGTTTCAAAATACAAGTTTATAAAACTCTATGTACTTGTATTTGCATGCTTTCAAATACAAGGTACCTTATGGTCCTTTGATTAAACCAATTTTAATCATTAAAATCATTAAACCATTTTAATAACTTTTATTTGCCTTTAAGAACCATCAATTTTCAGATTGTTATGTTTATTAATTAGTTTGTTATGCATGTCAAAACATCAACCAAACAATCAACCAAGCATAAAACATAAACAACCATATATGCATAACCATAGCTACTATTGTGACCACACTTGTTTGCCATCACAAGTGTGGTCATTTGGTCTTTCTTAAGGGTTGAATGAAACACAAAATTTAAAGTCTTTATAGACCCCACTTGAACTTGCATCCATATGCTCCAAGTCTTTCTCTTTGTGTCTTCCTCTTGTGCTTCCTTCTAGTGCATCTCCATATACAAAATTTATATCCTAATACAAATTTTCTAATAAAGGAATTGCACTTAATCTATCTATTACATTTCAAATGAATGAATAAATAAATTACATCTCAAAGAAAAACACAAAAGAATAATATTACAACCCAAATGTAAAACAACCAAAAAAACATCCATTCCAAACAAATCAACAAAGGGTCATGGCTAGGTTATGCACATAATCAACATCCAACATATCATTAAAAATAAAGTGATGAATCCCCACAAAACCCATGAATTTTCAGCCAACATAAACTGAAAATTTTGGGTTTAGATGTTGTCCAAACAACACAACAAAACAACATATGTATATATCTTTCAAGATTTAACTATAAGCATGTATAATATGACCTTGAAAGATGGGATTCAACAAAACAGAAAAAAAAACAGCCCCAAACCGGTTTATATCCATCCTTTAAAACCAATTTTAAAGAACAAAACTAGCAAGACATCCACATAACCGGCTCATGATGCCATTGAAGGGTTTGCAAGAACATGAAACGAAGTTTAACCATTTAAACTTTTCATAAAACGCAGCGGATATATATATAACTTTAAAACACTTTTAAAGCTGAAAAACCATGTTCTTAGATGTCCATATAAGTGTAAGAAGCAAACCCATTAACCAAAGGATCATTTATGTGAATAATCAAGCTAAGAACATAAAGAAACGTACATAAAATCACAGCCACATAGAGCTGTGAATACATCTACCTTTCTGCAGAAAATCGACCAAAGAAAAGGGGTTGGGAATGCTTGTGAATCCGGCCAAGAGTCCAAAGAAGGCCTCCTCAAGCTTGTATACCCCAAGCTTATGTTCAAACACCCTTCTTGTTAGGGAGAACACCACAAATCAGCTCTCAAAGACTTCCCTTTTCAGCCTAATTTCCGAAAATTTTGAGAGAGAAAGAGAGAGAGAGCTGAATGCAATAATGGAATAATGGTTGTGTGTGTGTCTAGTTAAGCCCTTTGTATTTTCAAGGACACAAAGGTCCAATGGCAATGCAAGAGGGGGGCGGCCAACTTTATTCAAAATGAGAGTTCCCTCTCAATTTTATAACACAATAAAATGTTAACTAGCCACTTAACTAGATATATTATGTATACAACTAACCCATTTAATTGTATAATATATATATACTACCATTATTAATTTGTAATGTTATTCAACTAATTTAAATAGCATTACAAATAAATTATTGAACAAAATATCCTAATAAATTGTCCATCTCATTTGCAACTTGTTAGAAAACCCATTTTCTAAATTGGTGTTAATATTCAATTATATCATGTAATTGAATATTAATAGGTGTTTGTTAAGCTTGTTGTTGGGTATAACCCGACTTGGATCATAACGTACTAACCACATCAATATTCTAAGTGTCTTGGGCACACACAGAATCAAGTTTTTGGGCGTTTACAACAAAACCATGCGCCTAAACAGTGATAATGAGTCCTGATTTTTAAAACAGTGTTGGACGTGTTAAATGTCGCATGCGTCTACACAGTTGTGAAATGCTCGAGAGTTACAAAATGTTTAGACTTTCAGGAACATCATGCGACTGAACATTAGCAGGCGTCTGAGTCAATACGCAAAAACAGTGCGAAACTCCATTACTTTGTGAATTTAAGGGTTTCATACTGATAGGGATCGGATCTAGTTTGATCAATTAGATTTGAATTTTGCAGCGGAATATAACAGAAATAAGATCGAATTCAAGCAAGAAGTATAATATGCAATCACACAATGACGATTATAGAGAGAGAGAACTTTTCTGTTAAAGGAATATTTTCATTCACGCTTAATGCTTCGGTTACAAAACAACTAGGTCAACATTCCTTTTATAAGGAATGTGACGTCTGCTGATGTCACTTGATAGTGACATCTAACAGAATTATACAAACACTGAAACTATGCAAACTACTGAATGTTCTCAACAACTGATCACATCTCAGAGAATGCTAAGTACAAGAACATAAAACTACTGAACTAAAACTACTGAAACAATAAACTACTGAAAGGTAAATTACAAGTACTGAAAAGGAAAAACCATCACAACTACTGAAGTTAATAACTTCAGCTGTTGTGACAACTACTGATCACTCTGGTCTTCAGTCTTTGTCTTCAGTACTTCACTTTCAAGACTTTGTTTCAGACCTTGTAATCAGCTGATGTCTTCAGCTGTTGTGATCTTCTTCAGCAGTTGTAATGTCTGTGGGACTTAGAGGTTTTTCTGATCAGGCTCATTGGTTCTTTTGGTCCAACAAACTCCCCCTGAACCAATGCAGCCAAAACCTCTAAGTTATTGATGATCCCACTTATTCTTTGGCAGAAACACTCTCTTGATCAGCTTCAGAGGTAATCATATAAGCATAGGCCGGAAAAAGGTTTCTAATCTTTTGATTGGCTAAGTATGGAAGGGAACTCTGTCTTGGGGAAACTGGACACAGAGTCTTGTCCAACCATGAAACCTATTTCCCATTGATGAGTCTGTAAGACTCTCTTGCATAGGCCTCAAGGAGAACAACTTGTTCCCTCCTTGTGAGTTCTTCTGCTTCTCCCTCAAAGAAGAACTCAGGGCCATAATATTCAGACAGATATCTTACTGTCTTCCCATTCTTCAACTCAACAGTTGTGATCTCTCTGTATGCAAATTCATCTGGATGAGAGCCTTCTAGCAACAACTGGAGTTCACTCTTTTGAAGATCTTCAAGTCTCTTGTATAACAGCCCCTTCTTGATCATTTTGTTCTCAAGTATAGATAGAGGGGTTGATTTGAGGTGTGTGCTCTCTTGAATTCTTCTATAATCTCCCAGGGTGAGACTACCATGGCCAACATAATTGCAGCATTCAAAGTCTTTTTCACTTGGCCATGATATCTACTTGGTATGTTTTTCTTGTGTATTCTGGAACTTACCCTGGGGTCTGGCCAAATCCTCACTCTTTCTCTTTGATGTTGGAATGTATGCCTAAGAGTGTACAGCCTCAGAGCTTGTTTCTTCTTCATTGCTTGAATGGATGAGGACTGAGGGAAGTCCTTGTCAACCATTTTGAGAAATTGCTCATCATGCTGTTTCTGCTGTTCTTCTTCTTCAATCTTAACTTTAACCATTTGCCTTTGAGTTTCAGGAGTTATTGTTGTTGATTGACTCCTAGGCTCAGGTTTCTTCATTTGATCACAGCAGAGATTGGCAGACTATCCTCTTCATCATCTTCTTCTTCTTCTTCCATCCTCAACACCCTTCTCTTTCTTTTAGGTGCATCACTGGTGGTAGATTGAGTGGGTTTCTTAGGTAAAGGAGTTGGTTTTGAGGGTTGTGAGGTTGGTTGTTTTTGAGGATTGTGAGGTTATTGTTTTGGAGGTTTGAGGTTGATTTTGAAGGTTGTTTGGGTAAGGGAGATTGTAAAGGCTGCTCTATCATTTTGTTGTGAGGGTGGCTTTGGATAACTTAGCCATGTCAGATCTTTTCCCAGCACCAGCTTCATCCAGAGCTTCTATGATCAGACCTTTGTTGAAGCTTTCAGAAGAGCATATTTTGGTGGTTATCTCCAAAATGCTATCTCTAGACCATGACTTGACTTCAATGATAGGTCTTCCCAAGTGTTTTGATAGAAATCTGATCATAGCCTCCAATCTTTCCCTTTCTTTCTCATTGCAGCCTGCCCATCGATTTCAATCTCCTGAATCTCAAGCCTTCTGATCTCAGAATCAAGTTTGGCAGTATCAAAGCCTTGCCTGAAGAGCTGATCAATAATCCTGTCCATGGATCTGCTGTGTTGCTCATCAGCTTCTTTGATCATCTCCTCCAACTTCTTCTCATCCTCAGTTTGTTCACCAGCACTTTCTTTCTTTTGTAAGTAATAATCTCTTTTCCTTTATTCTCCTTGGCTTCTTCCTCTTCAATTCTTTTTCTTTTATCATCTTTCACTGACTTAGACTCCCCCAGGTTGAATGTCAGAAAGTTTCTTTGACACAGCATCATCCACAAGGGTTTGAAGATTTGAGGAAATCCTCTCATCAATGGTTTGATGGACAATAGTAGTGATGATGGGAGTGATGAGAGGTAAGGAAGATTTGAAAGCAGCAGCCATTTGCTCAGAGGGGTTCTCTCCCTGAGAAATGGTGCCTGAAACAGAGGCTGGTGGCTTATTTTGATGAGAGTGGCTCAGTGTTTGGGAGAGCTTCAACAGAAGCTGCCATCTGTGGGTTAATTGGGGCAGATGGACTTGATTCCTGAGACATTTTGGCAAGCAGTTCTTTTAATCTGCAAACCTCAGCCTCAAGAATGGTGTTTTGGGCTAGAACTTCAAAGAAAAAGCCCAGGTCATCATCAGTGTAAGCTGAATCAGCTGACCTCCTGAGTGAATCAGGATGAACATGTGCTGAGTGTAGATCAGTAATCACATGTGCCCCTTTGTCTTGGAACTGGGGACTTCCTGCCTCAGGATTAAGTCCTTCATTGGCAGTTGCCTCTGGTGAGGTCTTAGAGATGATACCTGCTTCATCCTGTTCATGTGTTGAAACAGGGGAAGAGGTAGCCTCACCAGATGTTCTAGTCTCCTCATCTACACTGGGAGATTGAACTTTATAATCCCTATGCTGTGGGTTGTCAACTACATTATGATCCTCCCCTCAGCTGTTGAGGTTTTCCCAGTGTTAACAGGTTTCTGGGGAGGGGTAGAGGAATGTAGTTGAGTCAGCACTTGTGCAATGACTGCAGTTGGGCTTGTAGGGTGGTTTCAGTGGGAGATGGAGGTGAAAAGGATTGCACCCGGGGTGAATGGTGCTCTTCAATGGCAATCTTCTCAAGTGAGAGAGATTCCAGTAATGTGGCTTCCCCAATGTTGGTTGCATCAGGATCCTGTTGAGAGGATACCTGAGCGGTTTCAGCTGGTGGAGTCATTGAAACTACAAGGGGATTAAGACTTGTAGTTTCATCCTGCGTTTGTGCTGCAGGGGCATCATCAGGGGACTCAACTCCCTGAGTAGCCTTTTTGGTTTTCTTGATTTTGGTTTGGAGGGGATGCTTTAGATCTGGAGGTGGAGGCTGTGGGTTCCCTCTGCTTGGGTTTTAGCAGTTTGGCAGCCTCTTTGAGTTGTGGATTGGAGTTGTGCCTAGAGTATACCTCTGGCAAAACTACCAGAGCAGGGACTCCAAGGCCAACAAGGCCATCAGATTTTAATTGATTAAGAATTATGGCCATAAGAAACCTTGGATATAATATCCATCTATTAGCCACAGGTTTCATTGCCAAATCTTTTAATTCCAAAAATATTATTTCAGAAAAATTTAGGCTTTGATGTTCAAGGATAGAATACAATACCTGTTGCCACCTGGATGACATTTGATCCCATGAAGATGTTTTGGGGGCAAGACAGACATTGATCATATGGAAATGAGCCGCTCAGCATCATGGAAGTGCTTCTTCAGAATAGTAGTAGCACTTAGGTCACCCTCATAACCATGATTAGCAAAGGATAAATCAATGGTGCCTTTGGGGTATTTGGTGACATAGGTGGCATCATTCAGGTCTAGGGTTTGACGAATGATCTCAGAGGTGATGACCACCTGTTTCTGGTTGACAAACGACTGGAGAGTGATGGAGTCATCATTCTCAGCAGTATGAACAGTGACGTTTGTCCAGAATTGGCAAAGGGTATCGGGATAGATGGTAGGATTCAAGAGAAAGGCTGTGCGATATTGGGAATCAACCATCAAATCAATAGCAGCATCAAACTTGTTCCAAAAGGTGATTTGGTAAGGTAAGCGACACAGTTGTGTCGAGGTTTGATTTGCATGGTCGCCATTAATGGAAGATGAACGTTTGGAAAGTGGGTTATGAAAAGTTTGAAGTTAGGGTTAGGTATATATAGGTTATGAAACGGCTGAAAGAAAACAACTGAAAGTTTTGGTGTGAGTCATCAGTTGTTAGAAAACAACTGAAGACATGGTTTTAACTTTCAGATGTTGTAAACAACTGAAGACTTGGTGTTGGTCATCAGTAGTTGTAAACTACTGAAGACTTGGTTTTGGCTTCAGTTGTTTTGAAATGAAACAGTAGTTGTTGTCGTCAATTCACAAAGTTCAGCTGTTTCAATGACCTTAACACTTACTCATCAGATCATCTGATTTTCAGATGTTTCATTGGTCATCAGTACTTATTATTATAAAAGACTCAGTAGTTTGAACTACATCAGTACTTTTCAACAAATGAAGTACTTCAGTACTTTTAAGTAGTTTAGTCTTCAGTAGTTATAAAAACTACTGAAGATAAAATGACTTATCAGCACTTATTTTTGACATAATTATACTAATGCTCATCAGTATTTATTGACTAAGAGCATCAGTAGTTGTCAAATTATTCTAGTTGCAGCATACCAAGCCTGAGTACAAGATTATGAAAAGTTGCACTGTCCAAAGGCTTAGTAAATATATCTGCAAGCTCATCAGCACTAGGCACAAACTTTGGATCAATCAGACCTTTTTCATAACAATCCCTGATAAAATGATGTCTGATCTCAATATGTTTGGTCCTAGAATGCTGGACAGGATTCTTAACAATACAAAGAGCTGAAGCACTATCCATTAATAAAGGAGTCTTAGTCTCTGTAATGTCATAATCCAATAATTGATTTTGAAGCCAGAGTACCTGAGATGTACAGCTTGCAGCTGCAATGTACTCTGCTTCAGCTGTGGATGTAGCAACTGAAGTTTGTTTCTTACTCTGCCAAGAAACTAAACAGTTGCCTAGAAATTGGCATCCACCAGAAGTTGATTTTCTGGTTAACTTACACCCTGCATAGTCACTATCAGAGAAAGCAACTAATTTGCAAGAGTGCCCAGTGGAATACCAAAGTCCTAGAGATTGAGTTCCTTGCAAATATCTAAAGATCCTCTTGACTGCAATCATATGGGAATCTTTAGGAGCAGCCTGAAATCTAGCACAGACACAAGTTGCAAACATAATATCTGGTCTAGAAGCTGTAAGGTACATCAAGGAACCAATCATACATCTGTAAAGAGTTTCATCAACTGCTTTACCTTTTTGATCAGCATCCAGTTGTGTGTTGCTGCACATGGGAGTAGAACAAGGCTTACAGTTTTGTAAATCAAACTTGGTTAACAAATCTTTTGTGTATTTTGACTGATGAATGAAAGTTCCATCAGCCATTTGTTTGATTTGCAAACCCAGAAAGAACTGTAATTCTCCCATGGCACTCATTTCAAACTTTTGTTGCATCAATTTAGTAAATGCATCACACAACTGTGGATCAGAGGATGCAAAAATAATGTCATCAACATAAATTTGAACAAGGAGCTTATGCATGCCTACTTTCTTATGAACAAAGTTTTATCTATGGAGCCTCTAGTGAAATTATTTTGAAGAAGAAAGTTAGATAATGTTTCATACCAGGCTCTGGGTGCTTGTTTCAACCCATAAAGAGCCTTATCAAGCTTATACACCCAATCAGGATGTTTATGATCTTCAAAACCTGGTGGTTGACACACATAAACCTCTTCTTTTATTTTACCATATAAAAATGCACTTTTGACATCCATTTGAAAAACTTTAAGGTTATGGAAAGCAGCATAAGCTAAAAACAATCTGATTGCCTCCAGTCTGGCTACAGGGGCAAAGGTTTCATCATAATCAATACCTTCTTCTTGTGAAAACCCCTGTACAACCAGTCTGGCCTTGTTCTTGACAATTTGGCCTTTTTCATCAGTTTTATTCCTAAACACCCATTTAGTGCCTATTGCACACTTACCTTGGGGTAGAGGAACCAGTTCCCACACTTGCTGTTTTTGAAATTGAAGAAGCTCAAGCTGCATGGCTTCAACCCATCCATTGTCCCTTAATGCCACATGATAATTCTTTGGCTCTTGCTGACTGATGAAGAGAGCATAGAGACAGAAATTGGACAATTGACTTCTTGTTGAAACAACCAGCATTAATGTCACCAATGATCTGGGACATGGGATGATTCTTCAATTCTTGATACTCAATAATATCTGTGCAAGTGTTTGTAGGAGATTCAGCAGCAACAGATGTTGATTCAGACTCTTGAAACCTAGACTGAGATGGCAGTTCAAATGAAGTAGAGGATTCAGAGATTTCATCAGCATTTGTTGTGGATGGAACTGCTGAAGCTACAGGAACATCAAGTGTAGTAGATACAGGCAGATGATCACTACAACTTGCATTTGTACCATCAGATGGAGAGGATGGAACTTCAGAAACAATAACAGGTGGAGACTGATATGGAACATATTGCAGTATGTCCAAATCAAACAACTCAACAGGGTTTTGAGGAATTTTGTCTTTTGGAGATTCATTAAACTTGACATGCAAAGTTTCTTCAACAATCTTTGTTCTGCAATTGAAAACTCTGTATGCCTTGCAAGTAGATGAATACCCAACAAAATACCCTGCATCCACCTTGGATTCAAACTTCTGAAGTGGATTCTTTGTGTTAAGAATATAACAGGGACACCCAAATGCTCTAAAGAATGAAATCAGAGGGGCCAAATGATGTAATAACTCATAGGAGTCTTCATCAACCTCTGATTCACTAATACCCTATTCTGTACATAGCAAGCTGTGTTGACAGCTTCAGCCCAAAAGGTTAGTGGCAAACCTGAGTCAGCCAACATTGTCCTTGCGGCTTCAATAAGGGTCCTGTTCTTTCTCTCCACCACTCCATTTTGCTCAGGAGTTCTTTGAATACTATATTGTCTTTTGATTCCCTTAGACAAATAGAATTCATCAAGAGTGTGATTCCTAAACTCTGTGCCATTATCACTTCTCACACATTTGACTGGAAGTGAATGCTGCTTTTCCACATGCAACACAAATAAATGATACTTTGAGCAGCCTCATCCTTGGAATGCAAGAAGAAAGTCCATACATATCTGGAATAATCATCCACAATTACCAGACAGTACTTTTTCTTTGCCATACTCATTACTCTAACAGGACCAAAGAGATCCATATGCAGTAATTGCAAGCAGGCAGTGGACTTGGGTTCTTCTATAGGAGGGAATGAAACTTTGTGTTGCTTTCCTTTAAGCAAGCTGGACAGTTATCATCACATTTGAACTCCTTCAATGGCAAACCTCTCACTAAACCATGATGAATGAGCTGATTCATGTTCTTAAGATTCACATGACCAAGCCTTCTATGCCATAGTTCAGATTCTTGAGGAGAGGCTTTGGAGAACAGACATGGATGGCCTTTAAGATCGATTTTCTTTGATAAATCTAAGGCATATACTCTTCCAATCCTGTTGGCCTTCAGGAGAGTATATTCATCCAATATCTTGTCAATCTTGTTCAAAACTTTGGAAGACAGAATCCGACAGTTTTGACTTGTGAAAAGTGCAACATGCCCTTTATCACACATTTGACTGACACTCAAAAGATTGTACTTGAGGTTCTCCACATGGTTAACATCATCAAATCTTATCTCCCCATTTGAGACAAATCCTTTCCCAATGATGTAACCCTTGGCAATCATTTCCAAAGAAAGAAATCCTTCTTCTTCCCTTGAGAATAATCATGAAGAAGAGAGATGCTTCCTGCCACCCTATTTTTTGCATGGATCCTCCACTGTCTACATACCAGATGCTTCTTTGGCATGCTGAAGAACCTGCATTGTTCACAAAAATTAGTTTAGCCTTTGAGACCCAAACCTTTTTGGTTTTGGGTCTGTTTTTTCATCAACAGATGTTAACAACTGATTTTGCATGATTAACAGCCTTTGAAGATGTAGATGGTGCTGAAAAGGATTCCTTTGATTTTGGCTTGGTGTCCTTTTCAGTGTTTAATAATCACAGAAACATCTAATTGGTTAACTCTCCCCAATAGATGTTGACCATCATAAAACAAGTTGTGTCTGATTGGTTGTCAAAGTTTTCAACTCAATGACACATCAGTACTCTTGTGATGATTTGTTCTGTGATTCATTACAAACCACATATTTCACATGGCTTTCTTTTCATCTTTTTATCTGCTGAAGATGATGAAACTACTGAAGATTTGTTCTTCAGTACTTTCTTCCTTTCAGTACTTTTGGGAATTACTGAAGGATTTGCAACAACTGAAGATTTGTTCTTCAGAAGTTTTCTATCAGTACTTTTGAGATTCCTGATAGACTTTCAGCAGTTGTCAAGCTATGCTTGTTTTCCTCTGATTTGAAATGCTCTTCAGGTGTTGTGTTTTGCCCTTCAGTACTTTGAGTACCTTGTGGAACACACCTGAATTACTCAGTCTCTTCTTGATCATGTGTTTCGAAGCAGTGGGACCATCAGCAATTTGATTAGCTGAGGTACTCACACTGACTTCATCCTCTGATTTTGAATTATCATTTGAGGATGAGACACATGATGATGTGGTTTGGGAATTACAATCATCCTCAGATTTTACTTCTAACTTGGGAGTAAAATCTGTAGGAGGTATGGTATGATTATACCCAATCCCAAACTTCACATTAGAAGCTGTTTGCTTACTGAGAAGCATTTCAAATCCCTTGCATGATGTTACCCAACGTTCACAATTAACTTGGGTAGCTGCAAGTGTTTCTTTGAGATTCTTGTGATTTTCCAAAATGACCTCTACCTTTGCTTTTTCATCAGTGATTTGACACTTTAGTTTATAAATCTCCTCATCCTTCTCTTTTAAAACAGACTCAAACTCAGCTTTTCTTTTGGAAATTGCTTTTTCTAGGTCAAGGTTTTGATTAATTAAAGCTACATTTGCTTCCCTAATTGAAACAAAAGCAGCTATGCATGACTCAGAACATAACTTGGCCTTAGCCTCAGAAGATACCTGTGGTACCTGTGATGATGAAGAATTTTCATCAGTAGACTCCAGGGCCATTAGAGCAAGATTTCCAAAAGGGTTTTCACCACCATGTTGACCAGCACCAGCAAATAGTTGTTCAGAATAACCAGAGACATCATCTGGTAAGCCTCCAGTCAACAACCTCAGGGGTGAAAAAGCTCTGATGAGATTGAGATTGAGATTGTTGATTTGTTTGAGATGGTTGAGGATCAGGTAGAGCATGTGGTTGTTGAGCCATGGGTACAGGAACCTGACTAGACTGAGGCATGTAAAACATGGATAAGGATATGGCATTGGACTTTGAGGAACAAAGAATGCAGGAGATGATTGATGTTGTGAATGATGATCAGAACTGGTAGAATGTTGCCCTTTGGATTGTGAGCTATTGCTTGGAAAAGTCACAAAGGGTGCAGATGAGCTAGATCCAGATGATCTACACTCTCTAGCAAAATGTCCAAGTCTATGGCACTTGTGACATCTCAACTTGCTCTTATCAAAACCAACTTTGGTTTTGCCAGAGAGACCAGGGAATTTTCTACCTGTTCTTTTGTAAAACTTTTGAGATCTGATATTGATCAATGCCATTTGGCTCAAAATATCCATCTCTTCCAGATCATCATCAGCAATTCCTTTCAAATCATCCATCAGAAAACACAAGTTATCAACACTAAAACCTGAGTTACCCTCAACTCCAACAAAAGCATGATTTCCACTGTTTGAAGAGAAATCAATATGCTCATCATATGAACTTTCAGATGAAGCATATTCAGACTCATGACCAACCAGAGCAGTGTTTCCTGGTACAAAGTCATCAGTGAGCTTTCCAGATGAAGATAGTTTCCTTTTCTGTTCTATCTCTCTCTCAAATGTTAAGAGTTTCCCATGAAGTTGGGTGAGAGATAGAGTATCCAGATTTGCACTGGAGCGTAGAACAATGGTATTCATCTGGCTGTTTGTATATTCATGTTGAACCATTTTTAGCTCAGATATCAAACATGAAAATCGCTCAAACTGTTGAGTCAATGTCTCACCCTTCCTATGAGAGAATGTCTCATATTGCTGGGCAAGGATTTCTCTATTGTTTGCTAAGACCTCATCAGTTCCTCCAAATTGTTCTTCAGAGCAACCCAGAGATCATGAGCAGTTTCATGATGCATAAGCCCAGAGTAGATTTCATTAGGCAGTGCCATGGCCAGAATTCCATGGGCTTTAGCATCAATTTCAAACAGCTTTAAATCCTCATCAGAATATTGTTCCTTCTTCTTTGGAACCATCTCATTGGTTTCAGGATTACTCACCATAGGCTTATATGGTCCATGAACCACTGACTTCCAACAACCTGAACTGTTAACAGACAGGTGATGGAGCATTCGGCGTTGCCATATGTTATACTCACTCCTAACAAGCATCGGAGGCTTAGTTGAGGAGCCAGTATTGTGAGGATCATTGATTGAAGTAGTCATTTTCACCAATTCAACCAAATTCAATGAGATTAAAATCAGTCTAGTTTAAAAACTCAACAACACAATTTGAATCTCAATTAATTGACCCGGAAGCGACAGAAAATCAAACTCTATAATCAATTCTTGCAAATTTGCTAATTCGATCAAACTTAGCTATCAAAAGAGCAGTTTCAATGATCAATTGTTAAATCGATCAATGATTAACCAGCTCTGATACCATTTGATAGGATCGGATCTAGTTTGATCAATTAGATTTGAATTTTGCAGCGGAATATAACAGAAATAAGATCGAATTCAAGCAAGATAAGTATGAATATGCAATCACACAATGATGATTATAGAGCGAGAGAACTTTTCTGTTAAAGGAATATTTTCATTCACGCTTAATGCTTCGGTTACAAAACAACTAGGTCAACATTCCTTTTATAAAGGAATGTGACGTCTGCTGATGTCACTTGATAGTGACATCTAACAGAATTATACAAACAACTGAAACTATGCAAACTACTGAAAATGTTCTCAACAACTGATCACATCTCAGAGAATGCCAAGTACAAGAACATAAAACTACTGAACTAAAACTACTGAAACAATAAACTACTGAAAGGTAAATTACAAGTACTGAAAAGGAAAAACCATCACAACTACTGAAGTTAATAACTTCAGCTGTTGTGACAACTACTGATCACTCTGGTCTTCAGTCTTTGTCTTCAGTACTTCACTTTCAGACTTTGTCTTCAGTTCTTTACTTTCAGTTGATGTCTTCAGCTGTTGTGATCTTCTTCGGCAATTGTAATGTTTGTGGGACTTAGAGGTTTTTCTGATCAGGCTCATTGGTTCTTTTGGTCCAACACATACGCATAAACAATGCTCATGCGTCTAAAATTTCACTTAATATAAATTGAACACTTACGATTCACACTCAAAAAATTCTCCAAAAACAAACTCTCTGAAATATCGAATCTCGGTCGTTATTCATTCTCTCTAATTTTTCAGTGATTGTAGCAAATCTTTGTTGATTGTTAGATATTATTTGAGTTTGTATAAACTTAAGTTTGTGATTCAAATCAGTAGATTTTTGGTTAAAACATGATGATTGGCATAGTCGTCGACTGCTATTCGGCGTTCGAACACTATAACATCAAAGTTAACAATCAACTCTAATCATATCTAAATTGATTCTGGATTGTTGATATGTATCAAATTTCGAGCAAAATGATATATAGTTCATCGACTGAAATTGTGAATGATATTGATTATAGATTGATCAGTCAGTTCTACGAAGGAAGAAGAAGAAGATGAACAGACAAAATTCAATTTTTGAATAAAAATAAAAAAAATTAAATAAAAAGTAGAGAAATCAGAATTCAAATAATTGATTAATAAAAATGATAGATACAAAATGAATAAATTTTAAGATTTCACAAATTAAATTCATAAGTCAAAAGTCAAAATCATAAGTCAAAATTGAATTTAATATTACAAAATTGCAAATTCATATGTAAAATGGAAATTCATTAATCAAAATTTTAATGTTCTAATATTCTTTTTCTCTATGTTTTGTAGATGGCAGCTTAGAAGTCTGAGCCTAAACATAAAGTTGCTGCATTCTTAGATGAGGAAAACAGAGAATCAGTTGGTTATGAAGAGATTATAAGATTTCTGCTAAGATCAAAATATGTCTATGCAATGTGTGCAAGACCTATGATTAATGCAAGATTGATCAAAAGATTCTGGAGAACAGCAGAAATAGAAAGAGATGAAGAAGGGCAAAAAGTTTTAAGAGCTTTTATTACATCTGATAGAATGCTTGAAGTGTCTGAACAAGCAATCAGAATAGCTCTTAAACTTGGAGAAAATGATCCCGAAGACTTGTCTGAGTATACTTTCAATGAATGTTGAGATGTATTTCTACAAATGGGTCATCCTGATCACTTTCCTAAGAAACAATTCTTCAGAGTAAGAGTATATAAACACTAGAAATTGTTGTGTTATATATTTCAACATTGCATGTCCAAAATAAGTGTTGGTTGGGATTCATTCCCAGTGGACATTGCATCTCCTATCATTGCTCTAGCCACAAACAGAAGGTTCAACATGGCAAAGCGGATAATGAATGGATTCATATTCAATCTTGAAAGAGGAAAGAGAAACAAATACTTGATGTATCCAGATTTCTCCAACTGCTTATTAATGAAGAGAATCCAGATTTATATGTTGAAGGAGATAAGTTGCAATTAGAGCACATGTCTGAAGTTGTGTATAAGAGACTTCCTATGATTACTGGTGCTCAAAACATTCCATTATCTGATTATATAAGGAATGTAGCTATGGAGGAAGTAGACATCAATCAACAACACTATCATTTATCTGAAGACGAACCAATAGATCCAAATGATCTTATTGAGGATGTTGTAGATGATATGATTGATGATGATGATGAAGAAAGTGATGATGAAGCTACTGAAAGCTCATCAGATGATGATGATGATAATAATGATGATGATGATGATAATGATGATGATGATGGTAATGGTGGTGCAACTGAAGCACATCAAGAAGCTATTGATGAAATAAATGATGATGATAATGTCAATGAAACTCAGAACTTAGCTGAAGAAACTACTGATGCTGATATTTATCATGATTCTGTACATGAAGTTCCAGGAGATGAACCAGCTATTATTGTACATGAAGAAGATTCATAAAATCAAACTTTTGATTTTGATTTCATGAATGATATGTTATTTGAACCAGTGTTTCAAGCTGAAGTGAATGAAGATGTTGAAGAAATTCCTGTGAGTACAACACACAATGTGTCCGTACAAACAGAGGAGATAGTTTATATAGATGAGATGGAGAATTTGAAAGAAGAAAATGTGATTAAAGAGAAAGAAATTGAAGAATTAAAAGTTGAGAATGAATGATTGAAAGAGATGAATATATCTCTTGAAAAGGAAATTCAAAAGTTAAAGGATGAAAATTCTAAGTTGAATGAAGAAAATTTACTAAAAGATGAAAAGCTTGTGAGCTATGCAAAAGACAAAGAAGATGTTATCAAAAATTTTGAAGTTATGATAAAGGATTATGACATTCTTGAAGAGAAATTCAAGAAATTATCTGATGAAAATGAAAAATTGAAAGATGAATTAATAAAGGTAAAAGAATCTCAGAGCCTATCTCACCAGATCAAATGATAAGTTCTGAGATGATTGTTGAAGAGAATCCTGAGGTGATCAAAGGAAAAAGGAAACTTGATGATGTAGCAAATACAATTTTAACAGAGTCATCCTCAAAAGTACAAAGAATAGAAGAAATTGTTGAAGAGCAAAAAAATCAAGAACAAATTGAAGCTTTAGAAGACATTGAAGAATTTTACAATGATGACTGGTATGACGAAGTCTTAGATGAAGAAGACATAGATGAAGCTCAATTGGTATCAAATTTCTTTTCACAAGAACCAACTCTCAAGATCAAGATGAAATTCTACAAGACATTAAAGATAGATACAACTACCTTGTGAAGATGAAATACAATAGAGTCTTTTTGGATGGACTGACTGTTTCTTAAATAAATGATGAATATGAGAAATGCATTGCTACGGAGTCAGTTGCTGCTATTGATCCAAATGAGATTGTAATGGAACATGGTGAATGGAATAGAGCTAAAGAAAGTATTAATGTAGATGAATTATCAAGCTCTAAGCTGCACCATCCTGATCCTGATCATATGATAATTCCAACATTAAGGTCTTGGTTGCAAGCTAGGAATTACCAATGGAGGAAATTGAAAAGATTACAATCTGTATCTTTGAGGAATCTTGTTAGAAGTTTTCAAGAAACTGAAAAACAATCAAAGAAGATGACCATTCTTGATACTGATAATCCTCAATACCTTGAGATTACCAAAAGAACAAGAATGTTGAAGCCTCAAGAGATTAAACAGATGGCAAGAAAATCAGATGCTCATGATTACAAAAAAGATCTGATTAAAATGTTTTCTGACCCTAAAAGGCAAGCATATAAAGCCACTTCTGAACAAAGACAAATTTTTGATAATGCCAGATCTACTGGAGGCTTGGTGAGAAATGTATTACAAAAAGGACAATCAGTTGTTGAGTTGTTAAATGCTATGATTGCTCCTGATTTCACAAACCAAGCAAAGATAATAGCATGGAAGTATGATGAGATATTTGATGCATTTTTGATAAAAAGAGTAAATGCAGTTTGTGATGTATATCATTTTTACTCAAGCATCATTAAACTTCCAGTGCAAGACTTGAAAGAGTTAAACAGATTACCTCTGATCTGATTCTAAACATGGTAAGATGATGATAGAATTATTGAGAAGAGGAATGGATAGATCAAGTAATTTTCTTCAAACAAGATGTGATCAAGAAGACAAAGAGTACTTTGCTACACTAAAGAACAACAAAAAGCTTAAAGGATTACAATCTGAAGAAGAACATTTCATGATAGAATTTTGTGATAAGTATTTTGAAAAAGTCACAACTCCTGGTTTAAAGGTGATTGATGGTAATCAGAAGTCAAAGCCAATTCTCAGATGGTTCTATAACAATGAGACTTTTGAGCTTAAACTGGTCCGAAATCTCAAACAATGGGATGAGGATATGATTACATTATTTGGTGCTTTTTAAGTGAAACTATTTCATCCAAGTTATATATCATTTTTATCTGTGCAAAAGTTTGAGAAAGTATCTCCAGAGATTGCAGAGCAAGATAAGAAGTATTTTCTTTCTATCATCAATGTGATGAATGCTGCAATGGAAAGAATATCATTAAGGAAAGCCCTTGCATATGCAAACATTGTTAAGAAGGATATCAAATACATTGAGTTCATGAGAATTACAAGAAAAGGAGTATTAGAAATATACTCAAAGGAAAATCGAAATCCTATTGAGTTATATGCTAATATTGATATCACATGTCTATCAAAAGATACATTGGAAAAAATGAGCAAAATGGAGATAAAGACGAATGAAGCAAAAACAGAACAAGGAATTCTTGCTAGCAAATTTAAGTCTGCAATTGCTAATGTTTTGAAAGAACAGGAGATGTATAAAAAGAAGCCAATATTCAAGATCAAGAAAGAACCTGAAGATTTCTTTGAGTGATGAAGATAGAAGATAGAAGATAAAAGCTGAATATGAAATAGAAGGTGAAAGATAAAGCAGAAGAAAAGATAAAAAGAAAACAAGATTAAATATTTTGAAGACCGAAGACCATGTAAATCTTAGGGGGAGTATTGTTAGTTCTCTAGAAAGATTAACATGTTGTCTTTATGTGTCTTTTTACTATTTGTAACAGTATAGGGACTAGTTTTGTAATTTGTTAGTTCCATGTGTTTCATTATAAATAGCTTAGACTTGTTGCAGGTAGGAAGTGACGAGAGTAGTGACGAACAACAGATTCATAACTGCTTACTTACTTTGTAATTGTCTTTGCTTGATATTAATGAAACTATGAATTTTGTTGATATCTTGCTTGATTTGATTACTTTGTTTGTATTTCTTTTAATTGTGTTCATACATTATCACAGATTGGTACATTTGATCCTATCAGAGAGAGTGTAGAAAGAGAAAGTGGAGAGAAAGTGGTGAACAAGAGATTGAAGATCGGTGTTCGTGGGCACCCAAACAACAAGAAAATACCAAGAATCCAAGTAAGAAACATTGTTTAATCGTTCCTTTTCATGTAAACCCAGATTCTAGGGCTTGGGGTTTTTGAAAGTGGCAAAGAATCGCCCAAAACTCGCGTTTTTGTGTAAGAAAACATGTAAGAAGCTTAGATATAGATTATTAGGTGATAAACCAAGGATTTGGGTGTAAAAGATTGAAGTTTTGTGTCAAAAATGGTTTGGTTCGTAATTCCAGCCCATTCTACGAACCTGGGTGTTCATCCAGCAAAATTATGCAGTCGTCCAGTGAAACTGCTGGTGAATCTGCTGGCGAAACTAGTAGCAAAACTGCTGATCTTGCAGCGAAATTAGGCAGAAATTAACTCCTTTAAGTGTTAACTTATTTGCAAGCTATGTAGTGTGACCCTTGCTTAGAAAGCTTGATTGACAGGCTACTCATTGGTCCAGGTGAGTTCTAGATCCCTATTTTAAAGGTTTTAAACTTGTTTGGGGCTGGAAATGCATACTAAATATACGTTTCTAAATGACCAAGATTTTAAGAGGTTTTAACAAGAAGATCGATTTTTCTATAAGGAAATATGCTATATAAAAGTGTTAAGATAAAAAAATTTCGCGCTGACCTGCCAGCCCGACCCCAGCCAGAGGCGTTGCCCCTTTGTAAGGATTCCTATAAGTCCGATGCAGCCAAAACATCCAAAGTCTCTTTGCAAGCATACACTAAAGAACTGAAGTAGAAATGCTTCGGAAGTTTTACACCATGCACTAGAAATATTCTAAGTGTAAAATCTTTCGAAGCCAAGACCAATATCTTCTGAAGCCAAAAGTGAAGTCTTCCTAAGCTTCCAAAGAGTGAAGAAAGATTTCTTCCGAAGACTTTTGGAGATATGCCTTTATCTGATGTACTTTACCATAAAGCTGGACCACCTTTCCGCTGCAACTCTGTAAAGTCACAAACTTACATGAGTTGGTGAAAGGTTCATGCTTTTGGTAACTCTACATTGAGGTCTTGAGTCCATGATTTCTACTTTATGTACTTTTATCCTTTTTGTAATATATTAGAATGTGAGCTATGGCATGTCATATTACAAGTCAAAAGGCAGATATGCCTTTTGACTCTACAATTGATTATGTTTGTGTCTAGTCAATTGTATCCAGCTGGCTTTCAAAGTATAGCCCGCTATAGGTTGTAGTATAAGTATTCCATGTTCTTGTATCTTTCTTTATGCTTTGTAACACTTGTAATAGAACTTGAGAAAGCAATATACTGCATCCTTGAAACCCAATCTCTTGTGTTCTCTTGTTCTGTCTCTTACTTATTACCTGTTTCTTAGTATCATTCTTGTGGTTAATCCAGTTTACTATTTGATTAAGTTGGGTTAGTCTCCTCTTTATGTTGTTGTGTTGTAAGTGACCACCCTTCACCGGTCCTGCAATTGGTATCAGAGCTTTTAAGGCTCTTGAAATAAGATCTCACCATCTTAAGATCCCTCACACACACAAATACTAAATTTTTCAAATGGCGGCCATTTCCAAAACTGATATGAAAACTGGAACCATGAACAAGTCCCCACTGATCACTCTTGATGACTTTGATACCTGGTGCATGAGAATGGAAGGTTTTATCAGGTCTCTAAACTCAAGAATGTGGGTGTCTGTTGAAAATGGACCTTTCATACCCAGCACTCCTTCTGCTACTGGTGCTTGTATGATCCCCAAAGATGTGGCTAACTACTCTGATGAAGATAGGAAGAGAGTAGAGATTGACAGAAAAGCCATGACAGCCCTTCCAAACTCTGTGTAAAGAGGTTTCAAGAAGTGCAAAACGGTTAAACAGCTGTGGGATGCACTAAAACTGATGTATGAAGGCTCCTCTGAGGCCAAGGAGAACAAGAAGGATCTCCCAAAGCAGCAGTTTGAAAACTTCACCTTCAAAACAGGTGAAACCATGACTCAGCAATACTTCAGGTATGTTGAGATAGTGGATACCCTTGTGGATGGAGGAGTTCCTCTTGAAAATAGTGACGTTGTAAGGAAGTTCATGTCCTCACTTCCTAGGCAATGGACACACTATTGTGTGGTGATAAAAAGGACTGAAAATCTCAAAACTCTTACTCTGACAGAGTTATATGGGATTCTCAGTGGCTACCAGATGGAGATGAACATGCAAGGTTCATCTGGCAACTCCAACAATCAATTGGGTTCAGCCCTGCACATGGTTGAAAGGGATAGCATAGAACCCCAACATCATCTCATATGCTACCCTGACAATTCACCAAAGGGTCCTTTCATCACCTTTCCAGAGACACCTAGGGAGAACTACACTCAAGGAAGCCCATTCCACAAGACATGCTCTTCTTAAGCCCTTGTGTTTTCTGATGAAAGCTGTGGCAACTCTCTTTTCACTCTTGAAGACCTGGATTGTATCCATCCAGATGATCTGGAATACATGGAAATAGTCTAGCAGATGGCTCTTCTCACTCACAGAGCCAAGAAGTTCTACAAGAGCACTGAAAGGATGTTTCCAAGCAATGCAACTAGTGGAAAGTTTGGCTTGGATAAAGGCAAAGTCAAGTGTACAACTGTAACTTAATGGGCCACTTTGCCAGAGAGTGTAAGGCACCCAGAACAAATGGTGGCCAAGCACAAACCAGACCAAACTACACTAAGAAATCCCCCCAGAATGAGAAGCCAAAGCAACAAGCTGTTGTTGCTGTTGAAGAAGGAGGCTTTGACTGGAGCTTTCAGGTGGAAGATGCTTCTCCAAACCAAGCACTAATGGCAGATCATGATGAAGCCAAGGTATTAGAACATCTCTGTTCTCCTGAATGCATTGCTAAAGTTAATAGATACATGTCCTATAACTTAGAGATGAGATCTGATCTTGAGTCCTTAAACATTTTAAAATCTGATTTTAGAAAGTCTGAAAATGATTATAAACTAAAGATAGAGGACTTAGAGAAAACCATTTCAGTTCTAAAACATAAGCATACAGATTTTAGGACTCAAATCAAAGATCTCATACCAAGCTGACTGAGTGCCAGGCTGAGCTTGTGATCAGCAAAGCCACGGCAGAAAAGAGTGTTCTTGAAAAAGAGACCTTCAAAAACATGATATCCTCATCCCTGCACAAAAAGGTGTGTTATCAAAATATACAGGGACTGGGATCCAATGAGATAGCTCCTCCACACATAATCTTGTATGTAATATCTCTTAGGTGTGGAACTTGTGAAGATGAGCTTCCTCTCATAGATCCTATAAATGAAGAGGATGAAGAAGAGATAGTGAAAATTACTGTGATGACCAAGTCAATGAGGAAGAATTTGACCAGGAAGAGCAAAAGAAAAGCAAGAAAGGCTCAAGAGATTAAGGCTACTTTTGACTCTAAGCAGAAACAAGTTTTTATCTCTGCAGGGTTTGAAGTAGTAAAGACTGAAGACATCAACCAAAACTCTTCAGCTAAGAGTTCTGGTTCTTGTTCAAATCATCCAGTACCAAGAAGAAGACTGATCTGCTGTGTACCACTGCTACACAGCCTGGACCATCAAACTCCAAGAATAGTTCCCAGCACAAAGGGACTGTCTCAGCATCTACAAAGATGAAGGTGGATGTCACACCCCGGGCCCAGGTAGGGTGGGACGTCACAGACTAGCAACAATATATGGCAGCGGAAACAAACCATTACAAGAGCGCAAGGGAGAGAATATCACATGGCATAAATATCTAAAAAGATATCGGGGCTAGAAACAGATCAAGCCCCCAAATAAGTTTTACAATCACCCATGAAAATAAATTGTACTTGTTCAACACAAACATGAAATTGTTCAAATGGTTCATTAAGTAAAATATGCCAATGCCATGGTCGCGGGGATAGGTCTAGGTCTTCACAACAGCTAGGATCTCTTCATACTTTACCTGAAAGATTCTCAAAAGAAATTTGTGTCAACTAAAAAGTTGGTGAATTCAAGTGCTTAAAGTTTAAAAACAAAAGGACTTAACAAATCCTTCTTTGATTAAAAAGAAAATAATCATTGTTTAAACATCATGGGGAAAATCATAATCAACCCTGCACTTAGTCCCGGTTGGCCTCTTCTAAAGTTGTGTTTAACCGGATATTCCCGAAGGAAGAACTGAGCTCCAAACCAGTGAACCCTACCTGCCCGGATGGTTCACCATAGTTTCTTAAAAAAACCTGTTACATGCCACAAACGACCCCTTAGGATCTCAGTGGGGTAACCTTCCTGGAACGGAAGCCACTGTGTGTGGGGGATTCCCCAAATAGATCTATTCATATAAAACAAGCGGTTCACGAAAGAATTAATGATCATGATATAAGTATCAGCAGGTATTCCAAAAATCTCACATACAATCATCAAGTAAAGCACAATTATAGTTCAAAAATAACAGAGCATGCTTCACCCCAAAACAGTAGTAAAAAGGGGAATCACTAGAACTCACCTTAGGTTTCAAGTCAAAAGTCTCTTGGTGTGCCGGGAGTGTCTCAAGTCTAGCACCCTAACATGTACATATTAAGTAATAAGCTACTGCCCTAAACTCATTTAAGGTGCAACAATAGTGTCAGGAGTTTAGCTATTGGGTAAGGCTTTGGTTTCGTGAAGGGTTGTATAAAAAGTTTCCTTTTATGGCAGGTCAAGGTTTCTTCATGAAAATTGGGATTTTTACCTCATTAGGTTAAGTATATTAAGAAACTTTGTTGTTCAAGTGATTATTAGCTTCCTGGATGTCGGTTATTAAGTTTGGTAAAATTTTACAGTTTAGTCCCTCAAGTTTCAAAATTGACAGTTTTTACCCTCAAGTTTGGTTTCTTGTCCTTTATGACACTTAAGACCAAAAATCAGATTCTTAGAGTAATATTATACTTATAGATTAAGTGTTTCAAAATTTTAGTTTACGGGTCCGATTTTAAAAACTATGTGTTTGACGCTTCCGGTTACGGTAAAAGCCGAAGAGTTTTAACCGTTAATTTAGGGTTTTCATAAATTTGAGTCTTGGACCAGTAGGTATCATCTAAAAGACATTTTTATAAATTTTAAGTCCTTAGATTGTGAAGTTTGGCCTTTAATAGTTGAAAATCTCGTTTTTACGTTTGACCCGTTAAAACGCGGTTTTGACCGTGTTTGACCATTTAAAGCTCGTTTGACCAATCTTTCAAATCCTTTAAGTCTTTTATTACTTAACTTACTGAAATCATATGATTTTTATAAGTCATAGCTTTGAACTCCATTTTTATGGATTTTTCTCGAAAACGATGCTCGGTTAGTACCCGTTTTTAGTTAAAACGTCATTTATTTGTTCCTTTGACCACTTAAATTTCCCATTGACTCCAAAACACTTTATTTATCATTTTTAAGCCTGGAATACTTTTCAATAGTGTTAAATCCATATTCTTACTATTTTTAAGGTCGTTTTACCATGTTTTTGGGTCCCGAAATCAACCAAAATAGGTCTAATCTTAACATGTCCATAAGTTCCAGAGATTAACCACTTGTTTCTACCTTAACATTCATCAAAACATTCTGAAAATTAGGTCCAAACTCACGGCTAGGTTCCCCATTACAACAATGAGTCATTAACTTAGTGATTTAGCCATATCTAACCATAACACATGTGTAAATCGTTGCACTTGTAGTTTAAACCTTACCAAAGCTCCATTAACTTTAAATCCAGATTATTAAGATGTTACCAAGTCGTTTATGAGAAGGTTATAAGCCTTGGTTAAGAGTGTTTTCAAAAAAGTGCTTAGCTTGCAATATATACATCTTGTAAAAATGAAGGCTTTTGAGGTGTAACTTGTGTTAAAACCATACATCCACAGTGCATCTTCCTTTATAACTTTTTAAATCAGGTTATTAGGAGTTCATGAATCCATTAAAAAGCAGGTTATACGTTTTGGTTTCAAGAGTTACAAGATCTACAAGTTAGATGGTGCAAAAGTCCCAAAAATAGGGTTTTCATGGTGGAAATCGGTTTCCACCTTAGATATGACAAGAATAACGAGTGAGATACCTCTTGTGAAGTTGAAAGCTCCTCAAGAACAAGGTAGTGGTGTCGGGTTTCTGCTACAAGAAAGAGGGGAGGAGTTTTTAAAAGAGATGAAATAACACATGGAAAAAGACTATTTTCGGGTGTGATGAACTTACACTTGATGTTGTTCACGTTTTGGAGAGTGTAGATGGTCTTGAATGGCTCGAATCTCCTTGGACAAGGCTGGAGAATCTTCTACAAAGCTTGGAAAGGTCGAACAACAGGTAGAAGTGTGTCCAAACTCGCGGATAAGGTCACCTTCTTGCGGTTCTTCGGTTGGCCGATTTTCCTTGATGTTGTTCTTGCGATTTTTAGGGCTAAAGTAGAGAGTGTTTTGAGAGAGTTTGCAAGGGGAGGGGAAGGAAATTCAGCTGAGAATTCGAATAAGAGGGAAGAGAGGGAGAGAGTTGAGGTCTTTGCATGAAGTGTGAATGGTGGGTGTGGTGGTAGTGTAGAAAGGAGGAGAGTGGAGGGAGAGGGGGCGGCCGAGTTTGGCTTGTAGTGAGGATTTTAGATTTAATTTTTAGTTACAAATAATTATTATGTAGTGTAGTTTTGTAGTATTGGGTATAATATATTGTTTAGTGGATGGTGTTAATTGAGGTATCTAGTGCATGTCCATGCATGAATGGGCCGAAAATATGAGAGTGTGAGTGTGTATGCTCACATTTTAATTGTTTTCTATTGAGATAAATTTTATAAGGGTGACTAGTCAACATTCCCGGAACACAAATTTTTAAAAGGTAAAAACCTAAATTAACTAAAAGTCAATAATAAAAATCATATGAAACCATAATTTTAATCAAGTATCAATAATTGTTTCCAATTTCATAGTAGGGTTGAATAGTTTCAATTATTAGCACTCATAATATGGATAATGATACAAGTAATTAGGGTTAGGATAACAACCTAGAGGCCGGTTGTCAGATTCTCCCACCGTTTAGGAAATTTCGTCCCGAAATTTTAACTCTGATTAGAGACTGAGCGGGTGGGTTTGAAGAGGTGTGGATAATTCTTCCTCATTTCATCTTCACGCTCCCAAGTAAATTCAAGTCCTCGCTTGGAGTTCCATCTAACCTTAACCTTGGGTATGCGGCTCCGCCGGAGTTGTTTGACCAAACGATCCGTGATCTCCACGGGTTCTTCCACAAAATTCAGTTTGTCGTTTATTCTTGCTTCTTTTAATGGCAGTTCTAGGGTTTTGTCTACCATGCTCTTCTTCAAGTTCGACACATGAAAGGTGTCGTGTATGTGACTCAACCCCGGGGGTAGTTTCAACTTATACACCATTGGGCCAATTCTTGCCAGTATTTCGAATGGTCCAATGTATCTTGGGCTTAACTTTCCTCTCTTTTCGAACCTCACAGTTCCTTTCCATGGTGCTACCTTTAGCATTACCCTGTCGCCCACTTGGAACCCTAGAGGTTTCCGTCTCCTGTCAGCGTACTTCTTCTGCCGATCTCTGGCTGCTTTAAGTCGCTCCTTTATTTTATAGATCTTGTCGGTGGTCTCCAACACTATGTCGGGTCCCATGACTTGGCTATCACCAATCACATTCAAACTCAAGGGTGATCGGCATTTCCTGCAATATAGGGCCTCATACGGAGCGGCTTGATACTCGCGTGGTAACTATTATTATAGGCGAATTCCACCAAAGGAAGATGGTTATCCCAGTTTCCACCAAAGTCCATCACGCAAGCTCTTAACATGTCTTCCATCGTTTGAATAGTTCTTTCGCTCTGTCCGTCGGTCTGAGGGTGGTAAGCCGTGCTTAGATCTAAACGGGTTCCTAAAGCTTGCTGGAACGATTTCCAGAAACGAGAGGTGAAACGGCTATCACGGTCGGAGATGATCGACAAAGGCACTCCATGCCTCGTTACCACCTCGTCGACATACAGTTGGGACAATTTCGTCATGTCGTAGTCTTCCCTAATTGGCAAGAAGTGAGCTAATTTTGTTAGCCTATCTCCTATCACCCAAATAGCATCGTGACCTTTAAATGTTCTGGCCAACTTGGTAACAAAATCCATCGTGACATTATCCCATTTCCATTCTGGGATTTCAAGTTGTTGTAACGTTCCTGATGGTTTTTGGTTCTCAGCTTTTACCATGGCACAAGTTAAACATTTCCCCACATAAACGGCGATTTATTTCTTGATTCCCGGCCACCAGAAAAGTGTCTTTAAATCCTGGTACATCTTATCACTCCCAGGGTGAATGGAATACCTAGACTTGTGTGCTTCGTCGAGGATTACTTCTCGAATTCCTCCGTGTTTTGGCATCCAAGTCCTTCCTTCATATCTGTATGTACCATCGTCCCCTATCTCAAATCGCTTTTCCATTCCAGTCAATCCTTCTTCCTTTAATTTTTCTTCCTTTAATGCCTCGCTTTGAGCTTCTTTCAGTTTTGCAATAAGGTTGGTATACAAACTCATCCTTAAGGCTCGTACACGAAGAGGTTTTTCTCTTTCCTTTCGGCTCAACGCATCCGCCACAACATTGGCCTTACCGGGATGGTAGCGGATTTCGCACTCGTAATCGTTCAATAGCTCGACCCATCTTCTCTGACGCATGTTGAGCATCTTTTGGTCAAGGATATGTTGCGAACTTGTATGGTCAGTGTAGATGATACACTTTGTGCCATAAAGGTAGTGCCTCCACATATTGAGAGCAAACACCACGGCACCCAACTCCAGATCGTGAGTCGTGTAGTTATTCTCATGATCATTCAGCAGTCTCGATGCGTAATCAATCACCTTGTTGCGTTGCATCAATACACATCCTAGCCCTTGACGCGAAGCGTCACAATAGACCACGAAGTCTTCTACTCCTTCTGGAAGAGAAAGGATAGGTGCACTGCATAACTTCTCCTTAAGCGTTTCAAACGCCTCGTTCTGCTCTTGCTCCCACACAAAGGTTGTGTTCTTCTTAGTTAGTGCGGTCAAAGGTTGCACTATACGCGAGAAGTCCTTTATAAATCGTCGGTAGTAGCCAGCCAGTCCTAAGAATTGCCTTATCTCCGTAGGAGTTTCAGGAATCTTCCAATTCTTTATGGCCTCAATCTTGGAAGGGTCAACTTGAATCCCATCCTCATTCACCACATGACCTAAGAATTGGATCTGGCGCATCCAAAATTCACATTTAGAGAACTTGGCATATAGTTGCTCATTCTTGAGCAATTCAAGAATTAGCCTGAGATGCTTCTTGTGCTCGTCTTTACTTCGGGAATAGATCAGTATGTCGTCAATAAACACGATCACAAACTTGTCGAGGTAAGGGCGGCAAACGCGGTTCATGAGGTCCATGAATGCTGCTGGAGCATTAGTCAGTCCAAAGGGCATGACCAAGTACTCATAGTGTCCATACCTAGTTCGGAAGGCTGTTTTGGGTATGTCTTCTTCTCTTATCTTCAGTTGGTGGTATCCTGACCTCAAGTCTATTTTGGAGAAATAACTTGCTCCTTGCAGTTGATCAAATAGGTCATCTATTCTCGAAAGAGGGTAACGGTTCTTTATGGTCAGCTTATTCAATTCCCTGTAATCAATACACATTCGCAGGGTTCCGTCTTTCTTTTTCACGAACAGTACCGGGGCACCCCATGGAGAGACACTCGGACGTATAAATCCCTTGTCCAGTAGTTCTTGATTTTGTACCATTAGCTCCTTCATCTCAGGTGGGGCGAGTCGGTACGGTGCCTTGGCTACCGGTGCAGCACAAGGCAACAAGTCTATCTGGAATTCGACTTGCCGATTCGGGGGGAGTCCTGGTAGTTCTTCCGGAAACACCTCTGGGTATTCCGAAACCACGGGAATATCTTCGATCTTCTTCTCCTTTTGGGTTTTCATCACGTATACTAAAAAAAGCTGGACATCCCTTCGTTAAGCTCTTGGTAGCTTTTAAGTGGGATATCATAGGGTATAGGGTGTTACTCCTTTCACCCTCTACCACTAACACTTCATCGTCGCTCAACGGTATCTTGAGTAGTCGCTCATCACATACCATTTCGACTCTATGCTTCACTAGCCAGTCCATACCCACAACCACATCAAATCCTCCTAACTTAATGGGCATCAAGTTGATCTTAAACGTATTCCCTTTTAGATTCAGCGGGCAATCCCTAATGATTTCATTAGCTTCTAAAATATTACCGTCAGCTAATTCTACGGTAAACGTATCAGTCAAGGTACACACGTCTAAGTCAATCAATCGCCTAAAGGTACTAGAGATAAAACTAACAGTCGCTCAAGTATCAAACAGTACAGTAGCGGGATGATTGTTTACAAGGAACGTACCGTTGACCACGTCGGGTTCCCTACGAGCTCCTGCTGGGTCCATTACGAAAAATCTTCCCTTAGGCGAATTCCACCAAAGGAAGATGGTTATCCCAGTTTCCGCCAAAGTCCATCACGCAAGCTCTTAACATGTCTTCCATCGTTTGAATAGTTCTTTCGCTCTGTCCGTCGGTTTGAGGGTGGTAAGCCGTGCTTAGATCTAAACGGGTTCCTAAAGCTTGCTGGAACGATTTCCAGAAGCGAGAGGTGAAACGGCTATCACGGTCGGAGATGATCGACAAAGGCACTCCATGCCTCGTTACAATCTCGTCGACATATAGTTGGGCCAATTTCGTCATGTCGTAGTCTTCTCTAATTGGCAAGAAGTGAGCTAATTTCGTTAGCCTATCTACTATCACCCAAATAGCATCGTGGCCTTTAAACGTTCTGGGCAACTTGGTAACAAAATCCATCGTGACATTATCCCATTTCCATTCTAGGATTTCAGGTTGTTGTAACGTTCCTGATGGTTTTTGGTTCTTAGCTTTTACCATGGCACAGGTTAGACATTTCCCCACATAAATGGCGATTGATTTCTTGATTCCCGGCCACCAGAAAAGTGCCTTTAAATCCTGGTACATCTTATCACTTCCAGGGTGAATCGAATACCCAGACTTGTGTGCTTCGTCGAGGATTACTTCTCGAATTCCTCCGTGCTTTGGCACCCAAGTCCTTCCTTCATATCTGTATGTACCATCGTCCCCTATCTCAAATTGCTTTTCCATTCCAGTCAAACCTTCTTCCTTTAATCTTCCTTCCTTTAATGCCTCGCTTTGAGCTTCTTTCAGTTTTACAATAAGGTTGGTATACACACTCATCCTTAAGGCTCGTACACGAAGAGGTTTTTCTCTTTCCTTTCGGCTTAACGCATCCGCCACAACATTGGCCTTACCGGGATGGTAACGGATTTCGCACTCGTAATCGTTTAATAGCTCGACCCATCTTCTCTGACGCATGTTGAGCATCTTTTGGTCAAGGATGTGTTGAAAACTTCTATGGACAGTGTAGATGATGCACTTTGTGCCATAAAGGTAGTGCCTCCACATTTTGAGAGCAAACACCACGGCACCCAACTCCAGATCGTGCGTCGTGTAGTTCTTCTTATGATCATTCAGCAGTCTAGATGCGTAAGCAATCACCTTGTTGTGTTGCATCAATACACATCCTAGCCCTTGACACGAAGCGTCATAATAGACCACGAAGTCTTCTACTCCTTCTGGAAGAGCAAGGATAGGTGCACTGCATAACTTCTCCTTAAGCATTTCAAACGCCTCGTTCTGCTCTCGCTTCCACACAAAGGTTGTGTTCTTCTTGGTTAGTGCGGTCAAAGGTTGCACTATACGCGAGAAGTCTTTTATAAATCGTCGGTAGTAGCCAGCCAGTCCTAAGAATTGCCTTATCTCCGTAGGAGTTTCAGGAATCTTCCAATTCTTTATGGCCTCAATCTTGAAAGGGTCAACTTGAATTCCATTCTCATTCACCACATGTCCTAAGAATTGGATCTGGCGCATCCAGAATTCACATTTAGAGAACTTGGCATATAGTGTCACACCCCAACCTTGACGGCGGAAACGTCGAGGAGTGAGAGTTAAGATCGTTCACAGCCACATAACGCTATTAATAATCCAAATATAATTTAAACATAAGTTTCAATTGTCACATTGCAAACATAAGTCTCAAAAAGAATAAAAGCATAACATAAAATGTAACAAATCGTTCTTATTTTATTTATTTATCTAGGTCCACTCCTAGATGTGCAAGCTTCAAAGTGTAGATATCATACTTGAGGTATTCCTGAAACATGTTAAAAATAAAAGGTCAACATAAAAATGTTGGTGAGCATTCCATAGTTTTCAATACATAAGTATATAAGAGATCGCAATTCAAGTCATAAGTTAGTGAATAAAGTGATTAGGGATGTTATGAACAATGCTACAGTCAAACCTCGACAAAGTTTTACATGTCTCAAACGTTAAAAGTATATACGATCAGCTAAGTGTACTTGGATCAACCAAGCAGGCTTGTCTTACCCATAGATCTATGACTTCGCTGGGCTAGCAATAGTTAATGATTGTACATATAACGCCATAACATGGTAACCACAAAAGTTCAACTAATCACAACTTTACAAGATGAATTGCCATAGGTTTACAAGTCTCAAAGAGGTTTACGAGTGCAATAGTATAAGTTAACATGTTTCACCCCAAAGTGTGAAAATAAGAAAAAGGGGTATGAAATACTCACATTGATATAAGCATTACAAGATGATAAATAAAGATTAAAGGATGATCCAAAGTAATCCCAAGTATTCATTACAAGGCACCTAAATATGTATTACAAGATGAACATTAATAATATGATTAACGTTCAAATAATGATTAGGGTTTCAATAGTTTTAAGGAGTTTTGACAAGTTAATTTATAGAATAATTATTCTCGTTTTAAACCCATTAGAAGAATTATATATGTATTTAAGTATTTTAAAAATGAAATTAAATATAATGATGATAAGGTTCAATATACAATTAAGTCTTTTTAATTATCTAAGAATAATAAGAAAATAGCATTTTGATTAATAACATAATATTAATTAGCTAAAATATGTTTTATAATAATATTCTTAAATATTTTAAGTAATTATATATAATTACTACAATTATGAATTTAATTCTTTAAAGAATTAAGTGTTCATGAATATTTTTAAGTCCAACCATATATAAATAAATATTTAATTAATTTAGAAGAAAACTTTTTGTAACAACTAATAAAGTTTAAATATACAAATTTAAATAAATACATTTTTTTTAAAACAAAACAATCATGATTCTAGAAGTAACGTTTGGATCAATGAAAATTTATTAATATAAACCATCATTTTAAATCCATTTTATAAGGAATAACTAAAAGATTTATATATATTTATATATATATTTATGATTATATTTAAATTAGAAAAATTTCAGAAAATATTTTAGTGTCTAAAATCTTTATATTAATTATCAAAAATGATTTTTATATTAATCATAATTTTTCTGTAATTTTATTTGTAAGTAAAAAGGTTTAAAAAAATAAAACAAATAAATGGAGGTGCCCGGGTTCGAACCCGGGACCTCAAGGTGGACAATGTGCGGTTTTATCAATTAGGTTGGGCGCCTATTCCTGATAAAATTCCATTTCTATATGTTATAAAGCAACTCAAACAGAATCCCCCCCAAATAACAAGAACCCTAGTTTCGATTTGTGCCAAATTGAACACCGAATCGTTCGAGTTAATCCAGTTAATGTTAGGGCTTTGTTTCCCCATGTTAAACCGAGTTTAAAGATGGTTCAATTACCTGATTTGTTACTAAATGATAATAAGAACACCCGAAGAACGATTTGCGGCCGTAGGTGTACAAAGGAGGATCAATCTTCGATGATAATCAAATTAAACTCGTGGGAAGCTTCGGGTCATCATCTCGAACGAAAACCCTCAACCAATTTGGTTTAATAAAGCTCCCAACATAGATCCCCGTTGAGTTGCAGGTCACGATTGGAGATGGTGATCGACGGTGGTGTGTGGGTATGTTTAGATCGAAATTGATGTTACAGGAAGCTTAGAAGAATCGATACGTGCATTAGCCCCATGTTAATTAGCATTGATTTGATCGTTTCCACTATGAACGGGTTAACGTTTGAATAGATGATTCGGTTTCGGGTGCTTCACCTTAATCGACCGATTTAATTCAATTAAAACCGATGCTATGTTCGAAACTGATGCATCATAGTTAATGTTTGGTTTACTTTCAATTAAATCGACTATTTTGGGGGTTTTGACCATCGCCGGAGCGATGGCCGGAGATTGGCCAGGAAGAAGAGGCCAACGAGGGGAATAGGGGGATTGGTTTGGGAAATTTCACATTTGGTCCCTGTAGTTTATGTTTTGTTATGTTGATTTCAGAGTTTAGTTTTTAGTTTAAACAAATTTACAATTTGGCCCCTGAAGTTTAAAGTGTTATTATTTCATGCATAACTTATTAATTTAAAGTTTTAAGATAATAGAAGCTTGTATTATTTTTATTTATTTCAAAGATTAACGCTCATTATGATTATTATTATTAATCTTATTGTTATGATTATTATTGTTATTATTATTATTATCACTAATATTATTATTTTTAGTGTCATTATTACAATAATAATAATAGTGATTATTTTATTTAAGATTATCAACACTTCAAATTTTATATTGATAAGCAAACATTATAACACTTATAATGTTATTATTATTATATTAATTTGTTAATCCCAAATTAAATATTAAGTATACTAATTCCACAAAGTTTCAAGATTGACATAAAAGATCCTTTTAAAACTTAACAAAGTTACTTTTAATTTAACGAAAATATGAAATGTCACAGTCTCCCCAACTTAAAAGAATTTCATCCCGAAATTAAAAATGAACTTAAATGAACAAAGGAATTGTAATGAAAGGTGAGTGTTCAACGAACAGTGTTTGACGTTTGATTACAGGTGGAACGCTTCACTTTATGTAATCTTACAAGATCCTTAACATAATAAACGTGTGACGTTTTGAGATGAAACGTTGGAAAACGATGACAAGTTACCGTGGTTCCTTGGATTTATAAGTCACAACTTCTAGAATATAATTTCGTAGTGAAATGATGTCTAGAAATCAATAAAAGACCAACAATGATAAGAAAGATTAACCGTCAGGATTTAAAAATCCCAACCGTCACCGAAACGATCTTAACGCATATCATGTGAATATGTATTGCTCCTTTGACCAAACCGTCGGTCTAAGAATAATACAATATGCGAAGATTTTGGAATGCGTTCATAATGATGACTAGAAACATTGCTAATAGCAGGAAAATGAATCGATCATTAAAATTAACGATCGATATTTAACGACATACCACGGTATACGACTATTTGAGATGGATACAAGTCAATTTCTCGACCCGTTATCCCACATGAGTTGATATGCAATTAACCAATCGGTCTATCATGCACCAATTGTCATCATGACAGCTAAGATAAGAGATACTTAGTGAATGAAAAGTTAAACATGAGATCCATATGATCGCGAATGTTAGGTCTTGTCATATGTGAAGGTAAGACACTTGGATACATACCAAGTTACGTCATTTCCTTTATGCCAAACCCATGACTACAAGTTATGAAGGTTTATGAACCTTTATATCCGCGTCACAATGTAAGTAATAACGAGTCTCGTTGATCGAAATCCAGATAGTGTTTTAAAGATTTCCAAGGGTAAGGGTTCAAAAGTGATTCAAGAAGTAATGCAAACAATAAGATATGCATTTGTAACCATATTTTGCAAGGTATCAAATTCCCAAATATAGATTGCATACGTAATTCATCAAACCCATAAGTGCAGTCGAGAACATTCGTATGACTAGAAAGACATAACCATAAGTTGATAATGTCTTTATTTATTAGAAAGATTATTTAAGAAGACTACCCTCACACAATCATGTGTTGATGATATCTCAAAATGAAAGTTGTTAAGTAGGGAATAAATGGTTCGATATAGCTAGACAAATCAAAACATAATGATAAAGGGAAAAAAATCAATTTAAGAATTTAAACGCTCCAAGCTCGGAATCAAAATCTACCTAGAGTGATCGGGTCTCCTTTCAAGTTCAGAAATCATGCTTTCGCTTGATAGGTCCAAACACTAACATTGGTTCACCCTTCAAGTTACTACATGTTTCTTGTCACTTGATTAAAACCTTGGTAAGTTGGAGATCAAGAAATGAGAATAGTCATCAAGGTGTGGTTTTCACTCCTAACTTGATGGTGTATTCCTAAGGTATGACCACTAACTTACCAATCAAAAAGTTCGATCCCAACTCCTTGTTGAGGATCCACAGAAATAAGACGAGGTAACTCACCATTAAGGTAAGGGAAATCACTCCTATCTTAACGGTGAAGTTTTACAAAAACAAAATATAACAAGATGAACTTCTCATCAAAATCCAGAATTCACTCCTACTTTGATGAAGTGTCTCATTTGAGCAAATACAATTCATAAAGATGATGTTATCATCAAGGTATGGAATTCACGCCTATCTTGATGATTGAGTTTCATAATAGCAAGAAAACAATCGAAGATTGACATTTGTCACCAAAGTACGGGTTTCAATCCTATTTTGGTGAGATCATGTCATTTGTGAAATGCCATTCCAAAGAAAATAATTGAAGTCAATCCGCGGGATAAGGAAATCACCCCGATCCAGAGGATGAAAATTTATAAATCACAATTGGAAATCATTTATCGAAACAAATAGAGAATCATCAAAGCAAAGGGAATCACCCCGGTTTTGATGAGTTAGAATCATTTAGGGGATTCGAGTGTTCTTAGTCATAGGTTGACTTGCAAACACTTGCATCTCTCACGGTGCAGACGGTACGGAGTTTGACTTAACGACGAAAGGAAAATAATATCAATTAGAAATTCAGGAAATTTCAAGTTACATCAATGTAACAAAAGACAAAATCATGCTTTCAAGCTTAGGATCAAAGTTCGAGATAACAGAATTTGTTGTGATGTTCAAATCTTGGATGGTTTCAATCGGGAAGACGAAATCAAGGGCAGGAATTATTCAACACCACAATGAGATGTGAACATTCGATTCACAATACATGGTCTTCTTAGGATATGAGGTCAACCATAGCCTTATTGAAGACACGCGTACTTATAAGTAATCACTCATCTCAAGGGTTTCGAGTCAAGTAAATGGATTCAATGATCGAGTCAAATCACCATTTACACTTTGCCTAGACAAAGTATCTC